>CM010620.1:20539154-21739154 GCA_003430845.1 Xanthoceras sorbifolium | reverse complement strand
TTTAGGTGATTACATGCAATCACTACAAGAAAAGTAGTCTTCTAAAAACTCAAGGCAGCCGAATTCTACTTCACTTAAATCATTTGTTGTTATTGCATTGTCTTTTTAGGTGATTACATTGCCCGTTGTAGAAGAGTATCTACCATGGGCAGATGCCCATTGTGGATGAAGGTCTGGTGGAAAATGAATCTTTTCCACAACTGACAATGTCCGTGGTAGATAGTGTGATTGACAATGGACAAATCCTGTGATAAATAACTTTTTTTTACTATGGGCTATGCCCGTTGTCAATACTGTAAAGATAAGAAGCAGAGCTCGTAATATATTTTTGAAAAGTTAGAGACCACATGAGATAAAAGAGAAAAGATTGGTCAAAAAGTAATTTTAAAAAAGATAAGTATCAAAATGATTTTCGCCCTTAAAAAATTATTTTAATAATTTATAAAATATCCATGAATTTTTAAGGTGAAATCACAAAATTTAGGGAATATTCAGATATTTCAAAAATATCGGGATATTTTGTGGATATTTCGAACACATCCAGATATTCTGTATGATATTATATATTTGCTGTTTCGATATTGATCTCTTCAAAATATAAAAATATCGGTAGATACTTCAATATATCTATGAATATTTATTTCCATAATTACACTTTAACCTACATGAGATTTTCTTATTTATATGTGGAAACAATATCTTCAATAATTGCAATGACCTCGCTTGGCGTTTGTTAAACTCGGTAAAAATTAACAGTTAGAAGGATTTTTCGTCTTTATATGTCTGACGTCACCGGAAACTTTTAATAATTTGCATTTGGTAACCTAATAACTTTCTCTATAATCATTTGTTGCTGTTGCAATATCTTTTTAGGCTGAGGCGGGTTCGACAAACAAAGGCTTGGTTGTGACGTGGTTGGGGGCTATATATGAATACGTTACAGCTTCATTTTCGGGATGAGAACTTTGTGACAATCTTGAATTTGTATCAAGATCAAGAAAAGTGCAATGGTTAGAGGATGGACAAGTGAAAAAAAGAAAACCCCCTTCTGGTTGAGGACTTGAGGTTGATGGGATTTATAATTATAGTATTTACTTGATCATGTTCATACATAGCTGGAAGCATTCGAAGATGTAATCGTTGTAAACTATATTTATTCTAACTAGGTGATTTTAAGGGGATTTAGAGCAAAAAAAAAAAAACTTGTATGTGAGGGAATACGAAGGCAACAGGAAGTGAATTATGCAATAGGACAACCAATTCTGTTACTAATTTTCCCATACCATCAATTTTTATAAAGTAACGAGTTTTTTTGAATGAATTTAATCCTATATCCTCTTTCGAACCATAATCTAGGCGAGTTTTATGATTTTTGAAAGATAAATATGATCAAATTTATAGAATATATTGGGCAACCAAACCGAAGTAACGTCTAGATCTAAAGAAAATTATTAGGTTATCAAATTGAGGTAACATATAAATCTAAATTTTTTTTTATTGTATATCAAATAAAGGTATCACATATAATTACAGAGAAAGTTATTGGGCTACCAAATGCATAATATCCCAAACCCAACTTATTCACTTTTCTAATTTAAGATTTGTCCTTCAATATGACGAAACATCCCTTTTTCTTAAAAATCAAATAAAAGATTAAATTGAAAAACAAGGAATATTTCATTACGAATTAAGGCATAAAACATTTTGTAATTTTGAAATAAAGCAATGGAAAAACTGGTTAAGGGGACATTTTCAATATGAATACAATTTATCTCGGATAGGATGACCTAGATTAGTACCCGTTAATTTTTACCGAGTTTGATAAATACCAGGGAAGGTCATTGCAATTTTAAAAATATTGTTTCCCAATGTAAGTAAGAAAACTTGAGGTAGGTTAGGTATATTTCCATCTCTTCTTGATTCAAATCCATAAAAATTCACTTTTTTATTGATTTTAATTTTTTGAATTTTTTTTATAATAATAGAGATTTATTGTTTTAAAAAATACGACAAATTGCATTAACTTACTCTGATTATATGCTTAATTGCACTAAAACTAACGAACATATGATAATAACATTGCGTACCGCTCTAACCTGTTGATTAATGATTTTGCACCGTCAGTCAGTAACAGTAGAGGGAAAAATACAATTATATCCTTGCAAAATTCCAATTAATTAAAAAATACAAAATTAGAAAATAATTAAAAATTAAAACAAATATTAACAAAAAAATAAATAAATAAACATCTGTTAACTAGGGAGGAGGCATACACATACTCAGGTTAGGTTGGGTTGGGTTAGGGGTGGGTATGGTTCGGTTTGGTTCAGTTTTGGGTAAAACCGATAAAAACCGACAATTGATCAGTTTTTAAAAAAGTGAACCAAACCAAGAATCGGGAATAGAGTGAACCGAACCAAACCAAACCGGATTGAACCAATTTGGTTTGGTTTGGTTTGCTTGGTTTGTGGGCCTATTGGGCTATAAAAATTATAATGGGCTTTTGGTATTTTCTCATCCAAATATGATTAATTTTTATTCTAAAAAATACAAACTCAATCCAATAATCCAATAATCAATCTAATAGTACAAAAACAACTATCACAATTCACAACCAGACCTACCTTTACTGCACCTGCAGTATCAAACACTGCTCTATTCACAATTCACAACAAGCCAGAAACACCACAATTCACAACACTGCTATGTTGAAGTAACAAATAGATATGAAGGAATTAAATCATTAATCACCAATCTAAATCAAAAAAAATTTCACAAATAACAAAAAATTGATCCCGTTTTACCAACAAAAACAACAATAAACTTGGCTAGATTGAGTTTAAATCAAACACCAAAAAACAAAATACAGATTAAATCAAACACCAAAAAATTGGTTGGTTTATAAATAAGGAAGAACTTATACCAAAGCTGGAGTTGAACACGCGACTGGAGGTGTGACAGTAGGTGGTGGTGCGATTGGTCTGCAGCGCTGTGCTACCGGAGCTGGAGGTGCGACGCGAGGTTAACTAGTGCAGCGCTCAAGTGCGAATGGTGCGACTGGTGTGGCGCTCAGGTGCGAGTTCGACTGGTCTACGATTGGTACGATGCTCAGGTTCGAGTTCGACTGGTGGTTGCCTGGCTGGTGCGATGTTTTAGTGAAGAATGAAGAAGTGAAGAGGAGCGGCTACAGCTGAAAAAAACATTTAGGTTTAACTTTTAACCTTTTAATTTTTTTTTATATATAATCTGGTTTGCTGGTTCGGTTGGTTTTGAAAAAAACCGACTGAACCAAACCAATACAAACTGTTGAACCAAACCAAAGCCGTTCGGTTTGGTTGGGTTCACCAGTTTCATGGTTCGGTTCGGTTTGATGCTCGTCCTAAGTTGGGTTGAAATTTTCCAACCTAATCCAACTAAATATAAATTACAACCCAACCTAACCCAACCCGATTTTGGTCGGGTTGGACTTTTAAACCCAATAAAACAAATTTTATTTTATACATTATTTAAAATGTTTAAATTCCAATTTTACTATATACAAATTCAGTTTCAAAATAATTTTTCATCCTAATATCGTATCACATATAGTTTAAATTTATTAAAAGTATCAAAATCAAAACATAACTTATAATACATATTATTGACGTGTGAATTCAGTCAATGCTATAAACAATAATTATAGTAAAAGCGAATGAAAGTGAATCAAGGCAAAAAGTTTTTAAAGTGGTTCGGCCTGAAAACATTGCCTACATCCACTGTTCTTAGTATTAATATTGAGCTCTCACTAAGTATTTTTTTTTTCCTTAAAAAATTGTAACCCTTGTACCAGTAATGATCCTCCCCTTTTATAATGTGAAGGGATGAAGTCATTTTGGTTTACATGAAATCAAATTACTAGAAATTAGGGATCAAATAAAATCCCTAAGATACACATTAATCAGGATACAATAACTGAAACTTAGGAGTTAAATACAAATTCAAACTCTTCTAATTGATAAAATCAGATCCTTATATTAATGGGATTCTTCTTTATCTGAAGACGCGCTTTGAGCTGGGTATACTGCGAGCTGGAGCCAAAATGATTATGCGAGGTGAGGTGGTAAGGCTTTTTAGGTCGCTTTGGTATTGTAGCTCGTACAGAGCTCCAGGTTCCTTTCTTTATTTTTCATTGTTGGGACGGACTTGTCCGTGCATGGGCTTTATCAGCTTTCTAGGTGAGCATGTTTTACGTTTCACGTTGAATGTCAACGTGTTTCATAAAGAGGGACGTCCCAAGAGAATGGATTGGAATCATATTTATAGATGGAGCATATGCAATCTTAAGCCATGATGTGCTATAGAATTCATGGCAAAACGAATTGAAGTCTATTTTCATAACCTATTAAAAACAAAACATAAATATGAAACGCAAATAGTATGAAGCACAATAGCATGTTTACAATTTCACTAAAGTAAAAATGATAACGTAGTGTGAAAATACCTTACTACTGCAATAGCTTGTGTACAGAGGAGTTGGTCTAGGTCCCAATGCTGGCAAGAGCACGTTTGCTCATCGATGTTAATCAAACCATTGTGCTCACCACCTTTTACTAAGTATTTGGTCAGGTTAATAGGATACACCTGGAATGCTAATGACTCATCGTACCTAACCTTGAAGTGATTAGAAGTCGCAATTGTAAGATGAATTGGATTTCTAGCCACCCTCTTCCGTCGATTATGGAACTACCTTTGAAGTATATCCTTTAAGAACTCCTTAGTTACGGTGATAGGCAACCTCCGTTCTCTCTTCATACAATTATTCAGTGACTCTACAATGTTAGTTGTCAACATTTGGTATCTCCGGCCTGGGTTATATGCACGTGTCCACCTACCAACCCCAGCATGAACCAACATGTGAAAGGAGGATGAGTGAGAATTTTGAATTTGAGTCAAGTTTGCATTTGTACACATGAACTTGGTATGAATAAGCGGCCTTGGTGTAAAAGTTCAAGATATCTTTATGTCCCTTACATTGATTCTTTAGGAGACGTAAATTTTTAATATGTTTAACGCTAAATTTTAGCATGTTTCACGTTAAAGTTTTACATATTTCACGTTATAGGTTTTTTTTTGTAATTTTATGAGTTTTCGGTATCTATGTAATTATATAGAAAATTAATTTAGAGACCTTTTGTAACTTTTAGGGGTATCTTTTGTAATTGTTTGGTTAACTATTGAAATAAAATTTTTAAATGGTCACTTACAATTATTTTAAAAAATGTGACTAAAAATAAATTTCAGTAACTTAGAAGGTCATTTTTTATCATTTCCACATAAAAATATCTTGCCAACAACCTAGAGAGAACTAACGAAGGGCGATAATTGATCACAAGTTGGTTCTTGACTGACATAAAGCATCCATAAAGAGCTAGCGAGTGGGTGAGCGGTAAGGTGGGTCAATTCATATATGTCAATTCATGTGACAAATGTTTTACATGTGACAAATGTTTTACAATACCATGTGACAAATGTTTTACAAAATTATTACAAAATTCGTACATGAATATGATGTGTGTGTGTATACATATTATTGTTTGTACCTAGTTTAAATTATATGAACCTCATAGCTGGAAAATAGGCTTGGTAGAATGAGGGGTTCCAAACCCACACCGCATGTAAACCTGCAAAAAACCCGCCGTAAAATATGAAGGTTTCAATTGAAGGATTAGGATCCTCTCCTAAGCTAAGCTTTTTCTAAGCTTTTATATAAAATTCTAACCATTAAATTAGTTATGTGACACATGTCTTCAGATGTGTAAAAGCGTTTTAAAAAGAAGGAGAATAGAATATAAAATCTTAATAATTAAATCTAAATGTCTTCAGATATATAAAAATTTTAAAAAAATTTATTTCTAAGCTTTTATATAAAATTCTAACCATTAAATTAGTTATGTGACACATGTCTTCAGATGTGTAAAAGCGTTTTAAAAAGAAGGAGAATAGAATATAAAATCTTAATAATTAAATCTAAATGTCTTCAGATATATAAAAATTTTAAAAAAATTTAGCTTAGGAGAAGATTCTAATCCTTAATTCAAATTGAAGATGAGTGAACAGGATGAAGAAATTTTATTTTAAATTTTTAATTAAAAATTAATTTCATATTATTTTTTATATTAAAATATTTATTTTATTATTACATGTACACTATCTTGAAATTGAGAACAGGTGTACATCTGGCCAAGTTTTCAAAATTGGGGCCAATCCAACTCACTTGATTAATATGGGAAGTGAGTAATTAATATGTGGGCCTATGTGTTTTTTTTGAAAAAAAAAGAGTCGGCCTTTTAACTAGTTCAGGGATTACTAAGGGTGGGTGTGCCTTGGGTTTATATAATCTGGTAGTGGTGGGACTATATCTTCACTTGGTATTGTTAGTCCCTGTTAAATTGTGCTACCAAATATAGGATTGGGACAAAAATAGTCCAATTCGGTCCTAATCCTCCCTGCCAAACATGGCCTAAGTGAGTATACAATTCAATCCAATCTGTCCAATTTAATTCAATACAGCACCCTTAAAGTCTTGTTTATAAAAGGCTAGAAAGGCACATAGACAGAATCAAAGAAATCATGGCAGTTGAAGTAAGAGTCCCTTGCATGAATGCAGGAGATGAAGCAACCAGCTATGCCAATAACTCCCTCCTTCAGGTTTCCTTCTCTCCATATACACTCGTTAATGCGTGCTTAATTTATTTATCTTAACTGTGTTCTTATTTATGAGAGTATTTAAATACCACTGTTTGGATTAGTAGTAAAAGTATTTAATTATAACAAGTGGTAACATATTCACCCCCTAGAATAATATTGTTGTAGTCATTAATATAAAGTAGAAAATATTAATTACAACATTATTGGGTGCACAGCAACGTGAAAAAAAGTTAGCTCCCTATGCACATAATAATTGTTATGCAAATTAATGCATTATCACAATTATTACCATCGACAATTTTTTATTGCTATGGGACCATATAATAGAGAGTCTACATTGAAGACAACTGCCCTTCTGTCCAGAATTTAATACCTTTGCTTCAAAATATAAACCAAACTTAAAGTCTTGTTTATAAAAGGCTAGAAAGGCACATAGAATTAAAGAAATCATGGATGAAGTAAGAGTTCCTTGCATGAATGGAGGAGACGAAGCAACCAGCTATGCCAATAACTCCCTCCTTCAGGTTTCCTTCTCTCTATATACACTCGTTAATGCGTGCTTAATTTAATTATCTTAACTGTGTTCTTATTTATGAGAGTGTTTAAATACCGCTCTTTGGATTCTCATTTTCAAATTTAACCTCTTGTGTTAAACAATTACTTACATGATTATAAAATTCGAGCTAGTATTTTATAATATAGTGCTTTCTAATCTTGTGATCACCTGATTTATATTTGTATTTATTATCCGTATTTATAAATTTAAACTTTTGATCGCGGTTGTTATTTAACATTAATGTCATCATCTTTATCAGAAAATAGTGATTTTGAAGGCCAGACCAGTACTAGAGGAAACTATCAAAGATATGTTGATGACCACATGTTTCCCTGCTAGCTTTAAAGTTACAGATTTGGGCTGCTCTTCAGGACCCAATACCCTGTTGGTTATATCCAAAATCCTGGATACAATCCATGCAATATGTCAACAATTTAATCAAAAATCACCTGAAATTCAAGTGTTCCTAAATGATCTTCCAGAAAATGACTTCAACACTGTCTTCAAGTCGCTTCCTGCTTTCAATCAGAGGTTGAAGAAAGACAAGGGAGACCAGTTTGGACCTTGTTTCGTATCAGGAGTGCCATGCTCCTTCTACAAGAGACTCTTCCCAAGCAGGAGCATACATCTCATACACTCTTCTAGCAGTGTTCACTGGCTCTCCAAGGTTCCTGAAAACCTTGGAAGTAACAAAAAGAATATATACATAGCAAAGTCAAGCCCTCCCAGTGCCTATAAAGCTTACTTGGAGCAATTCCAAAGGGATTTCTCATCATTTCTAAGCTTACGCTCTGAAGAAATTATAGTTGGAGGACGTATATTTCTTACCTTCGTGGGCAGGAGCATCCCAGATCCTTCAAGCAAGGATTGTTGCTACCTGTGGGAATTGCTAGCAAAATCTTTCCTAGAATTAGTCAATGAGGTAGCTTTTATATATAATAATAATAATAATAATAATAATAATAATAATAATTCTCTAGTTATGAGAGTATTGAAGAAAAAAACTCAGGATCTTTATTTCATATTGTTGTGAAAATCAATTATGTATTGTTACGAAACTGAACGTCAAGTTTTGTAACATTGGGGAACCAATTTCATAATGTTAATTATGAAACAAAGGTCCTGAATTTTTTCCAGGACCGGCCAGATTCCACATCTATGTTGAAGTTCAATCTAAGGCTATACACAGATTTAGAAAATTAAAAGAGACTAATTTTTTAAGTTGTTGTAGGGGCTTGTAGAAGCAGCCAAGGTGGATTCATTCGATATTCCATGTTACCATCCCTGTGAAGAAGAGGTAAGAGATATTGTTGAAAAGGAGGGATCGTTCAATCTCAATAAGCTGGAAATTTTCGAGGTGAATTGGGATCCTAGTGACGATCCCAGCAACAAAGAGTTTGTGTTCAACAAGTACAGGAGTGGAAAAAATGTTGCAAATTGTGTAAGAGCTGCTACAGAACCCTTGCTGTTGGCTTGTCACTTTGGGAAGAGCATAATTGACACTTTGTTCAATAGGTATGCAAACCATGTGGCTAGGCATCTGGCTGTGGAGAAGACAAAGTTCATTGAAATAGTTGTCTCCATGACAAAAATATAATAGAAGATTTGATGATAAATATATTTGGATGTCCTTTTTTAACTTGTGGGTACTTGATTTTAAATAAGTTGAATAAATCTAAAAAAATTTATAATTAGTTTCGTAACACTCTATGGCTTGTAATGTGTTGGAAACGAGTGTTAATTTAATTTTATATAGGTTGAATAATATCAATTATTCTCTATCCATCATAATTTGGTTTTTATAAAACTATTTATAGAAATTTATTTTTCATCTGATTTGGTCAATTCATTTTTTAAGCATTATATAACTTCTTTTTTTTTTGTGTGTGTGTGAATATAAGTTTGATAGAAATGCTAACAATAACGGTTTTAGAGGAATGATTGATTCAAATTGAATAAAACAACTATGTGTTTAAAAGTAAATAAAACAATTTGTTTATTTTTCTTTTTACACAAAAACAACTACTTCTCAAAGAAGACAAGATACGGCACAATCAGGCCAACAATTCAGCCATAACTGCAAAGAGCTTTGATATCATCAATGACAACCCCAGAAACCCTAAAACTCCTATCCATAGAGTTAATAGCCTCATAAATGTATAATCATCAATATATAAAATATATAACAAGTAAGAAAATTTTAACAAAAATACCCTAAAAATATTGTATTTTTTAATAAACAAAATATACATCGTTAAGAATACAACACACTTACTCTCCAAAATCTTCTAAAATTTTACCATAAAAAAATTAGAGAGAACTAACCAAGGGCGATAGTTAAAAGCAGATTGCAGTCACACTTTCTAAGTGAGGTCCCCGTTGGTTCTTGACCGACATAAAACATATATCTATAGACAAAGTGACAGAGCCATGGCCTCTTGTATGTTGGTTCGTGTACACATATATATACACCAAGGGAATATTGATCTGAGGCTTGCAAGCTGTACAAGAGCTGTGCATTCTAGCTGGAGAAACAGAAATTTTAACGACCTTTCTTGCCATATCAGCTTTTCCAAACTAACCATAATCTGTTTGTATTCGGGTAGTTTGATCAAGTGGATGAAATCTGGGGATGGTAGCTTTTCCTTTTTCGTCCTTGATTATTCATTTATGAGTTTTTCCACCTAACACTCAATTAAACACTACTATAAAAAAAATCTCCAAACAAGATTAAACAAGTCACGATGAAAATCAACATCTAAAGACCACAATTGGGAAATTCTTTTAAAAATTTCAATCGTATTCCTTCGAAATTGACTTGTTCAATAATGCTTCTAAAAATAGTTTCTTCAAAACTTTTAAAATAGATATGAGCATGTTTGAATCAAAATGTGTGCTTCTCAAAAGCATGTGAATTGAATATTTCAATTATTCGCACAAAATCGAGCTTCTCTAACGCTACATAAAATTTTTATGAGTAACTCAAATTTTTTCTTCAAAATTCATACCACATTCAAATTAAGATATATCATCAAATTTTCACGAATACATATGTTGTCTCAAGAGTGCACTAAATTCACTAAACTTTTGCCAAAATGTGTGTGTCACATTGCATATACAATATATATATATATATATATATATATATATATATATGATGCTTGCTTCTCAATCATGAACAACAGGACAATGTAATTTTACTAGAAGCTTTCTGCAACAATTCAAACCGACCATCATCCTTGATGTCATTTAAATAAAAATGGACTCATACAAACAATGGTGTGTGCAAGGATACTTCTTAAAAGTAGATTTTTCGATTTTCACTCTCCACAACTTCTCTATGTATTTTTAGCATCATGTATTGGTATGTTTTCTTTTATTATTGTTCTTTTCTCAACACCTTATTCTCCTGTTCATTTTACATGTTTTTTGTTTTCATGCTCTTTTTCATTATGTAACTCTTATGATAGCTTTCACTTAATATTACAAGCGTAGCCCTTTCCTAAATTAGACGGCTTCCTAACTTGTAAATGTAGCCCTTTTTCAAGAGAGATGCTCAATAGATCTATGGGTGCATAAACAACATAGATATTGTAATATCATTATTTTGTTGGCTTTGATTCCATTAACAAAACACATTTTTATGTAATTTTTAGTTAGCTTAGTTAGAGCATGAGTTGAGCATATTGAAAATTCAAAAAAATTATACGAAGACGGAAAGCTTATGAGAAGTCTTGAGAAAGTGCTTTAAGGTAAGTTTTAAAGAAACGATACTCTTAATTCTTGAGATCAGATAAGATTCAAACACACACACACTCATAACATGTTCATGTATATGCGTTTGAGTGATAATGTGTTGATTTAATTGTTTTATAAGTGTTGAGTTTGATTTGTTTTGCTTTGTCTAGTTTTAGAATATAATTTCAACATTTTGTGTTTTCGAAAAACTGACCTTTAGATACTTAAGTGAGCATAACTCTTTATATAAATGAAACTAGACATCCATATCTTTCCAACGGTATAAAGAACGGAAAAAGCTAAGGCCGTTTGGTTAGGTTTATTGACTTAAAGTAGAGTCAAGTGCAGCTAGAAAAGTTGAAACAGAGGAGACGAGGTAGCAGCCTCACGCCTGCCTAGGGCATGAGTGCATGCCTAAGGCGTGTGTAGGCTGAACCTAAATGGATTATGTTGGTGTCTTGAGTGTTTTAAGTCTCCTAAAGTCTTTTAGACATGTGTTTAATGTTTCCTTGTGCATCAATGGTATTAGAAAGTAAGAGAATCACCTAATAAATAAATTCTTTATTTTTGGGTTGATATTCTCTTTTTAATAGGAAAGTAAATAATACATTCCTAGTTGAATTAGAAAACCTAAATAGCTTTTAAAGTCCTACTACAATTAGGTTTAGGGTTTCTAATATTTGCCTACATATAGAGAACTTATAATTCAAAATTCTTTAG
This sequence comes from Xanthoceras sorbifolium, assembly GCA_003430845.1. NCBI lineage: Eukaryota > Viridiplantae > Streptophyta > Magnoliopsida > Sapindales > Sapindaceae > Xanthoceras > Xanthoceras sorbifolium. The sequence goes on along the minus strand of CM010620.1, from coordinate 21,727,453 downwards.
CTCTTTCAAGTCTCTTTTGACAGGCTCATTTTACTCTTTATAGTTCTTCATAGTTTTTGTTATATTCCTCTCACATGTATTTGTTGTTTTGATGCTTTGATATTTTTTTTATGTGAGAGAAGAGAGAGTTTATTTATATAGACTAATTATGCTTTGTTTTTACGCTTAATTGCTTAGTCTATCCATAATATGTTTTGATGATACATATTATTTGATTGTTCATGTTTTATTGAGCACATAGATCTGATCTCATAAATTGAGAGTTATTGTTTCTTTGACCATATGAAGGAGCAACAAGACTTGGAGCACGGGGAGTCTCTGAGCACACATCACAGGGTTTGCTAGTAAACGACTTGCGGGTAAAAGGAACAACTGCTTTATTTATGCATGCCAAAGGTGCTAATGTTGCTATATTAACATCCTTCTTCAAACTGAGCCGTGGTAACACAACCAGGTTTAGTTTGATCGAAGAACCTCAAAGGAAGAATATGGGAAAGCCATGGTGAAAATGTCTGTATGCCAAATTAGTATGAACATATTGAACACAAAATTGATTGGATGCAATCTTCTCCATTATTAAGTGAACATCAATCTTAATATGCTTGGTCCTAGTATGAAAAATAGCATTTTGTGCTAGAGAACTAGCACTTGTATTGTCACACTATATGATTGGGAAAGATGGGAGAAAGATGCCAAGTTCTATGAATAGAGACTTTAACTAGAACAGTTCAGAAGCAGCATGAGATAGAGCATGTACTCAGCCTCTGTGCTAGATCGAGCAGCAACCTTTTGCTTCCTAAAACTCCAAAATATCAAGTTGGGACCAAGGAAGACACAACACTCATTGGTAGATCATCCATCAAGACAAGTCCCCCAATCTGCATTAGAATAGGCCTTAACATTGAGTTTGGAAACAGTCTGAAAATGAAGACCAAGACTTACAGTGCCTTTCAAATAATGAAGCATCCTCTTACAAACAATCCAGTGAGCATCAGTATGATAAGCAAGAAATTGATGAAGCTTGCTCACAGCATAAGCAATGTTAGGCTGTGTGTGAGTGAAATATTGCAAGGCTTCAGTAGTACTGAGATACAATATAGGATTGAAAACGGTGCACCTGCTGCAAGTGACAATTTTGTGCTAGAGCTCTGTGGTGTGGAGTAGGGCTTGCAAGAGATCAAAAACATACTTAGACTGTGTCAAGTATATACCTGTACTGTCACGAAAAGCTTCAAACCTCAACAAAAAGCTAACATGCCCCAATACCTTAAGAGCAAAGGAAGAATTCAGAGTGGTAATGGTCTATTGAACAAAAGAGGAGTTGCTCCTTATGAAAAAGATGTCATCAACATAGACAAGGAGATAGACAACATGATGACCGGGTTACTTGACTTACAAGGAAATGTTTAAGGCAGTATTAGTGAAACACCATGAGAGTAACGCAACTTTAAGCTTGTGAAACCAAGTTCAGGAAGCCTGCTTAAGACCTTAAAGAGCTTTTTTAAGTTTCCAAACATATTGAGGAAGAGCATTGTCAATGAGGAATAAACACAAGCTTCCCATTGAGGAAAACATTGTCGATATCAACCTGTCGTATCTCCCATTTATAGGTGGTTGCCAAGCTGAAAATGATTCTAATGGTATAAGGTTTTATTACTGGACTAAAGGTATCGAAGAAATCAACTCCTTGGCTTTGATAAAACCCTTTTGCCATAAATCTGGCCTTTTATTTCTAAATGCTGCCATATTGATTCTGTTTGACCCTTAACACCCATTTGTTGCCAGCTATATGCACCAACTATATGCATATCAACAGTAGGAGGAACCAAGGTCCAAGTAAGGTTCTTTATGAGAGCATGATATTCATCCTTCATAGCAGCAAGCCATTTAGAATGCTGAAGAGCATCCTTTGTAGATTTTGGCTCAAGGTCAGACAAAAAACAAGTGGTGGTAGGCAAAGAGCTAAAGGTACTCGAGGCTTGAACACCCCTAGCTTTGATTTTGTAATCATGGGATGAGTGGACTTAGATGTAGGTAACTCAATATGCCAAGATAGAGAAGGATAAGTATCAGTAGCAGTAGGTAAAATAGCAGGTATATATGCACGCATAGGTGAATTATTATGTTGATCATTTGACAAAGAACTAGGCACATAAATAGAAGCATGCATATCAGAATGAGAAATGGGAAAACAGAATGCAAAATAGAAACATGATGGATGTCTAAGCTATTACATGCCATAGACTTGCAATTATTTGACCAGCATAATTAGAAAGCCAGACAAGCTGAATATTTGCTAGCGTTATTACATATATCAAAAGAAGACTTGGACAAAAACACAGATAATGGTCAAGAAGAAGTCTTATGCTTGTCGGGAGGAGGTGTAGCACTAATTTCAAGTTTGTAAAGATTGTCTCAAAGCTGACCTTAAAGGAGCACCCTCTTCGAATCCTTGTCCTTTATAACAAAATGATCATCATAAAATTCAGCAAATGTATTATTATCTTTGGTAAATTTAAAGATGTTTAACAAGTTTTTGGATATGTTAGGTACATGCAATATGTCTTTAAGTTGCAAAGATTGAATTGACTTGAAAAGGGAGTTTAGTTTAGTTAAACCTATGTGTGATATGGCTAGTTGTTAACCATTGCTTACTGTCAGAGTATCATTGTCAATATAATTTGATGTAATGGACAAGTTTCCAAGATCTTAGATCACATGATTGGTTGCACCATTGTCCGTGTACCATGCTTAATCTTGAACTCTATTAGGAGAGGTAAAGTAGGCATAGCTGTGATTGAAGTGAGGTCGAGGCTGAATTGAAGTTACTATTGTTCTGTGGCTGTGATCCAGGTTGAGTCTGATGAGGATGTTGTTGATTACCACTATTGCTATTGTTCTGATTGAAACCTTGCCAATTCTGTTCAAAACGCCTATGACACTGTAAGGCTCCATGTCCAATTTTGCGACAAACTTGGCAATTGATCCTGTTCCCATTGATCTATTTGTTTATGCCTCTTCCTCCTCTGAGTCCCCTAAAATTATGTCCTCCTTTGCCATTTGAGTTTTGAGTAACTCTATTATTACTGCCAGCATTATTGTTAGCAGCAAACAAAGTTGATGCACTATTAACATCTTGTGGAGCCATCGAATTCAATTGCTCAAATCTTTGCTCATAAACCATAAGCAACTCATGGTACTAAGAATTACGTTACATTCAATGAGTGTTTATCCAGCAGCCTTTAAACTATCTCCAATAGTTTTGATTTTCAAGACAAATTCACTAACTGAAAGTGATCCTTTCTTAATATTCTACAACTGATGTTTAAATTGCAAAACTCTTGCCATATATTTATGTGAATATTTTCTAGCATATCCTAAGCTTTAAAGGAAGAAGAACACTCAGTTACCTGTCCAAGACGTTCTACACTCAGTGTTGACATAATCTAGCTGAGAAGAAGCTAATTTGCATGTCTCCAGGTGGTGTAATCTTTGCTGATGATCATGGTCTTCTTCTTCCTTCAACAGATTGTGCTTCAATGAACTTAGGTGGACAAGATTTTAAACCTGAATTAAGATCATCAAGTTCCAAGGCTTTAATGGTAGGAAGAACCTAAGCCTTCCAGTAGATGTAATTACTGGAATCGAGCTTGATTGAGACATGGAAGTTTAATGTTTTTGCAATAGAGGGCAGATCCAGTATAGCTGATGATTGAGGCAACACCGGATCGGATCCTCATTGAAGAGCGGAGCTAGATGAGTCTGAATCCATGACGATTAATCAGTTCAGCTCTGATACCATGTAAAACTAGAGAGTTTAATGAAAATGATGGAGTAATTAATCAAGTAGAAACATAAAATGTAATACACCCTTCTGATAGTTTGTACTGTACATATATGTATTGTAATATATTTTTTCAGAATTTATTGTATGGTACACTTGTGAATAAATATGCCCTTATTATGAGTAAATTGAATGTTAAAAGTATTAACGGTGCTATAATGAAATTTATTGGACGGATCCGGAGATTTTTGGAAAGGTGTTCGGAGACCCGAAAAAGTTACAAAATGTGTTCGGACGAGTATTCAAGGCCTGAAAAATGTTTGGAACGGTTTCGGATGGTTAGTAAGGCTCCATAAAGTATATACAAAATTCAATTATAAGTTTCGGAGGTCCTAGGAAGGATTTCCCATAAATTTGGAGTATTGAGGGTAATTTTGGAAAGTTAAATAATATATTTTACGATACATGAAATGGTGTAATTTGATTGGTTGATGGAAAAGTAACGATTTACATAATAATCAAAGTCTTTCTGTTTCCTCAAAAACTGAGCTGAAATCTAATTCATAAAAACTATCTTAAAAGTTATACTGAAATCTCTTTTATAAAAACTAATATGAAATCTAATTTCTGAAAACTGGAAAGCTAAGAATATATATACATATATTTTCACTTTACTAAAAACTGAACAGCTGAAATTATATCTTTTCTGAAAACTGATAAGTTGAAATAGTATTCCTTTATATTTCTGAAAACGGAAAACTAACTAGATATTCTTTTCTGAAAATTGAAATACTAAAATAATATATTTTCTGAAAAACTGAGATATTAAGATAATGTACTTTTCTTAAAACTGAAAAACTAAAAGAATATACTTTACTAAAAATGCTTTTCTAATAAAACTTCTCTGATAAAACTTTTCTAATAACATAGCTTTCTGATAATATTCTTCTGATAAAATACTTTTCTGATAAAATATCTTTCTGATAATAAACTTTTCTGAAAACTTATTCTGTCTCCTGAAAACAATGTACTGAAATCTATAATAATCTATTTTCTGAACACTGTGCTGAAATCTGTTTGTTTTCTGAAAATCTAGCCAAGCCTAATGTACAAAAACTCTTTAATAAATACTAAAGCATATACTAAATTATTTCTGTAAATTTAATTCTCTGTACTGAAAATCTGTAAAATATTTCTAGCTTGGCTTATATATCTGAAAACTCCCAATGGACCCCTAAGCTGAGCTGAACTCATAGGTCGACTAACTGCGCCGTACCATATGAGTGGGTCACAGGGTGACTAACTGCGCCGTCCACTGTGACATCTAATATAATTCACGAGGCGACTAACTGATGCACTCAACGTGACATCTGATAAAAGACATCTTACTGTCTATGTGCAGAATGCTCAAGTGTAGGATGTGTCGAAGTAATAAAATTTCCGTAAGTACGGAGTCGAATCCACAAGGAAGTGGTGGAATTAATTCTAATACTAGAGATTATACTAGTGCGGTAAAATAAATCAAGTTGTTTTGGGTTTTTTAATTAAAATATAATTAACTACTAATACAATAAAATAAAGCGAGACAGATTAAATGGAAGATAATGCTAGGTGGTCACACTGGTTCCAATTCCGAATAAGGAAATATATTAACTATTATGAAGCACGTTGTTAACATAATAAGACTTCTTCAACTAAGGCCACACTACATTGTATTGCTCCCGCAATGGTATGGTATGTGAATTCAATCAAATACACCTATTGGTCCTAGAGTGCAATTAATTGAAAACCATAGTTAATCTAATACAAAGGTTAATTAAGTAATTTCTTATCGAAACTAACCTAGTATCGATTCTTGAGTCAATTAAGCTCTATTGCAATTTCAATGATTTCTCATATATTATTACAATAAATATTAAATCGGTTCTCATCAAAGAGCATGCAATCTACTTTCGCAATTGCAAACCACAAGAATTGAACACAAAGTAATAATATAAAATACGCTCAAAATCAATATCATGAAATAATATACAAAATATATTCCTAATCAATAAAATCCAAATTTGTTCATGGTTCCGAAAACCACCTAACAACAAAACTAACTACTCATATAATCGAAATAACAAGAAGATAGGAAAAGGGATGTGATACAACCCATTTGGAGACGTGTAGAGTCGAAATCGGCTTTGGTCCGGCTGAGACTTCTCTTCCGCAAATCTTCGTCTTCTCTTGATGAAAAATCGATGTAATTCGTAAAACTAATCTTTTCTTGGTGTTTGGTGATGATGGTTGGTGTTTTGGAGAGTGAAGAATGGTGAAAATTGGCCCTAGGCCGCAGCTAAGAGCTGCTGGAACGAACCCAGCTGAACTCTCTGTCTTGGATCCCCTCTTCTCCTTTTTTTTTTTTTTTTTTTTTTTGATATATCCCTTTTGATTCACAAATGGGGGCTATTTATAGGAGATGTCAGGTCACTGTTCATGGTACTATTCACAAGCACGGTTTACGTGTGTGCGGTACTGTTCATTGACTGTTGACTGCGGCGCCCGCGTTTGACTGTTCAAGGCGGTATTACTATTTTTGGCGGCATTACTATTCACCATGTACTGTTCACGCGTACGGTAAATCTTCAATTTAATCCACCAAAGCTTCCTCGATAAGCTCCTATGCCTCATACCAAGAATACATATCCCGAATTGCCTGGTTTTGCTTTGACTCATCGTGTATTCGCATTAATTCATGGGGCTCACCTAATATCTGCACATACTCACAAAATACATTAAATGTACCAAAAATACTCAAAAATACAATCAAAAGAAATGATCCAAGGGTCGTAAATATATAACAATAGATGACCGATCAAATACCCCCAAATCTATCTTTTGCTTGTCCTCAAGTAAGTTGGCACACACCACAATAAAAACAAAAATAAAAGCAACTAAAATTAACAATAATAAAAAAATAAATAAAATAAAATAAACTAAGCTATATCCATTTTCGTAGAATGAAACGATGGCACTTAGCACGTGCCACAAGCCTTTAAACCCCTAGGTGGCCCTAGTGGACGAGTTATAGTCTCGTGATGGTTTACCAGCTACGATACTCACAAACATCCTAAGCTATCCACATACATAACTACATATCAAATCAAGTATATACACAAATACAAAGGTATAAGAACATCACAAAAATTAGAAATCTAAAACACTGCAAATAAGTCTAAACACTCTATATCACACAAGACACTGACATGTAATGCATTTATAATCGTGACACCTTCCATACTAACAGCCCACTGATGTAATTCGCCTCGACTCTAGTCTCACAAGTTTTCACTCAATGACACTCATAACCTAAGCTATCACACTTTCAACTGCATATGATTGGAATTTATGAGAAAAGAATTTCAAAATGTGTCGTATGCATCAATAATTAGAAAGAACGCACAGATTAAGCAAAGGACCTCATGAAAGATATCAAATGTTAAGAACGGAAAAATCAATATACATACATGTCAAATATTATAATTAAGTTTCCTAAGGAGATCAATAGGTCTTTATATGGTTGTAATGGGGCTTAGGGTGATTGGCTCAAAAAGAACGAAAATCGGGTTCAACTCACTTGGAAACCTATTGAGAGACTTCATAAAATTTTCAATTCGTGCAATTTCTCTCACGACTACCAAATTTGTTCAACTTTTCTTCCCTTCCTCTTCTACACCTTTCTCCTTCAACCTCTTTTTCAACCTCTTTTTCAACCTTCTTCAATTTTTTTTTCTTTGTGCACTTCACTCATTTTTCTCATTTTAGCCAACTCTTTTCATATATATATATTTTTTATTTTCTGTTGGCTATTATTTTTTTTATTTTTTCTGCCCATTTTCACATCCATTTCATATGTACAATTTTTTTTATTAAGTTGTAGCTTTTGCAATTGACCCACCTTAATAAATTTGTAAAACATTTGTCACATGGTATTGTTTTGTTTTTTCTTCCTTTTGTTGAATGGACATATATGGTATCGTTTATGACACGTGGCTGAACTAATTATCAATATATTTACATAGTCATAATATCGTCTAATGTAAATTGATGACAAATATCATTCGTTCAGCTTACTATTTAAGAAATCTATATGTTTACCGCTCACCCACTCGCTAGCTCTTTCACTCATACACTCGAGTGTCTATTTTCTACTTGTCATGTACAACCATGGCTCTGTTTATGGATGCTTTATGTCAGTCAAGAACCAACTTGTGATAGTACAAATAGTATTTTAATTTATTTTGAATGTTCCAATATCTCAAATTCAGGTCAGAGATAAATTCACTCACAGAGAAATCTCCAGGTTGCCCCGCCTAGAAACAGGCCTCTGAAAGCTGGGCCTAAAGCCTAAAAACATAACATTCAGTTTCGGAAGAAGAAGAAGAAGAAGAGGGGGTGTGGGTGCAATTAGCTCCAAAAAAATATATATTGTGTACCTACATTTTAATTCGTAATTAATGTGAATTTAAAAATAAAAGTACTATTTTAGTTTTTAGAAGATACGGCCAGTTCCAACAAATCCAAACTATTTTGCCAACCTAGGTTGAATTTTCATATTATAACAAAAATTTTATATATATATATATATATATATACATATATATATATATATATGTTTGTTTGTACATTACTTGTCTTTCATGCTTATCTAGTGGTTTTTTGTTTTTTGAGTTTGACAGGCCCCTAACCTACTATCTCCTATTAGGTAGCCTGCCGGCACTCTACGGTAGCTTCCCAACCGAGACTTGCCCCGCTGAAAGGCTTCCATGAAGTTAAGCTGTTTCTTTTATGACTGAAAATCTGAGTAGAAATTTTTAATTTTTTTTTAATACAAAACTAATTTATAAAATTTTTGGCAGAGTCTCGACTGTTTTTCTGAGATTACCAAATCTTGGAGACCTACATAAAAACTTGAACACTTCTATAAAATCTCAAATCTCAACTACTATAGAACTCTGGTCCATCTCAACAAATCACAACTCAAACAGTTTAAATATCAAAATCAATAGTTATCAAATATAAATAAATCAAATCTTTAAATAAAATACTTATACACTTAAAGCAATATTAAAATACAAACTTAACAATTTAAAATATTATATATGCTTGTAAAACAGTCACAGCATCCTCTGACTGGTCCCATTGGTCTTCGGCGTCCCTACAATGTCTACATCTGTAGCTGTACCTATACCTGTACCTGGGAAGGTTGGTTTATAAAACATAAAAACTATAATGAGCTAAACGAGCTCAGTGAGTGTTAAAATTTTCTAATAAACTTTAATCATTTTTCTAATAACCTCCCTGAAATATGAAAAGAATATAAATCTGTTTTCTAATAAACAAATTTGAAAGATACTAAAATCTGTTTTCTGAACGTAATATACTGGAATTCAAAATATTAATTCTTTTACTAATTCTAAAAACTGTACTAACGATTTACATAACAATAAAAGTCTTTCTGTTTCATCGAAAACTGAACTGAAATCTAATTCATAAAAACTATCTTGAAAGTTATAATGAAATCTCTTTAATAAAAACTAATCTGAAATCTAATTTCTGAAAACTGGAAAGCTAAGAATATATATACATATATTTTCACTTTACTAAAAACTGAATAGCTGAAACTATATCTTTTCTAAAAACTGATAAGTTGAAATAGTATTCCTTTATATTTCTGAAAACGAAAAACTAACCTGATATTCTTTTCTGAAAACTGAAATACTGAAATAATATATTTTCTGAAAAACTGAAATATTAAGATAATGTACTTTTCTTAAAACTGAAAAACTAAAAGAATATACTTTACTAAAAATGCTTTTCTAATAAAACTTCTATGATAAAACTTTTCTAATAATATAGTTTTATGATAATATTCTTCTGATAAAATATTTTTCTGATAAAATGTCTTTCTGATAATAAACTTTTTTGAAAACTTATTAAGTCTCCTGAAAACAATGTACTGAAATCTGTAATAATATGTTTTCTGAACACTGTGTTGAAATCTGTTTGTTTTATGAAAATCTAGCCAAGCCTAATGTACAAAAACTCTTTAATAAATACTAAAGCATATACTGAATTATTTCTGTAAATTTAATGCTCTGTACTAAAAATCTGTAAAACATTTATGGCTAGGCTTCTATATCTGAAAACTCCCAATGGACCCCTAAGCTGAGCTGAACTCATAGGTCGACTAACTGCGCCGTACCATATGAGTGGGTCACAGGGCGACTAACTGCGCCGTCAACTGTGACATCTGATATAAGTCACGAGGCGACTAACTGATGCGCTCAACATGACATCTGATAAAAGACATCTCACTGTCTATGTACGGAATACTGCGTCGCATACATATAGCGAGACAACACCCCAATGTGTGGGTGACTAACAGACTCGATCAACTCAACCCCCCTGGAGTTAGCGGACTGTCCCCCCTTAACTTGCCACACACAAATGGGGAGTACCGGCCGGGTCTAACTGCTGATAACTGATAATCTAATAATCCATAGGAAAACCATGGGTTTGAAAACTATTTTCTTTACTTTGAAAACTAACTTTTAATCAAAAGCATGGGATATACATAAAACTTATTTCTTTAAATAAATATAATTTCTAAATTTCTGAGATATAAAATACTTTAATTAAAACATACTTAAACCTAAATTCTATTTAACTTACAAAACTCATATAAGTAAATAAATATATATAATATCACAAATACTTCAATCAACTTAAAAACATATTAAAGAACATTTCAATCAAAACGAAATCTTACTTTCACTTAAATAAAATCATAACTTGTTATAAAATACTTTAAAACTTACTTAAAACATACTATGGAAATAAAATGTACTTTGCTTGAAAACAATTTACACTCACTGGTTTCTGGTTTTCTCTAAGCTTGGCGCTTGATTCCTTCGCCTCATTGCATTCCTTAACTCTCCATAACGTTTCTTTTTCTCTCATACTACTGAGATTTCTCCCTAAAGTAATATATTTCCAAATAAATCATTAATATAAATACAACAACTAATATAAAAACTTAATTACCACATTTAACACTTTATTTTTTCAATTTCTTCTATTCTCATAAAATCGATTACATTTAATTTGCTGAAAATCATGTTTCTAAAATTATATATTCCTTAAATCAATCAATTTCTCTTAAATTGAATCTCATTTAACACAATCTAACATACTTTCTTAAATTTCTAAGCGCCAATTTGTATCAAAATCATACAATTACTATTTCTAATATCTTAGTTATACGTAAATCGAATTCTGTACACTATCAACTTCAATTTCTACACAATTTCTCATACTAATCTTCGTCAATTTAACATAAGTGAATTTCGTTCACTTAACAACATCAAATTTAACTTTATTAAACTCGATTAAACTAATTACAACTTCAATTTCGAATTTAATTTCAAAATTTCTCAAAACTAATGATTCAATTTCATTCCAAACACAACATCATACAAATTCCATACTACAAATTCACTAATTTGAGAATCATTTTGATTTTTTACTTAACGATTCCAAATTCATACCCCCAATTAACTCAAAAACACTCAAAATACTCAATTAATATCTCAATTTAACAATTCAAACTCAAAATCATCAAATCCCCAATTCTTTACTTACTAATTTTCTTGATTTTCATTCTAATCAACTCAAATTAAATTAATTTCAAATAAAACACTACCAAATACTCAAATCAAACACTAAAATCACAAAACCCATTGAAAGCTTTAATAAAAGCTTGTTCAGCTCAAAACAAAGAAAAACTAAGACTACAAGCTAAAAGATTTCGAAGAGAAAATACAACTCTGTTTTCCATTTCATTTCAGATAATGATCAAATGAACAAGAGAATACATATATATATATATATATATATATGATCATCAAGAGCTGATTACAAGATAATCAGAGTAATACATTTTGGCGGGAGATTTAGTTGAGAATAACAGAATTTCAGCTCACAAAAGCTGGCAGCAGAGTTTGTTATAATCTGTAAAAAACTCTGCTGATGTGGCAGTGCTGACATGGCTCTGTGACTTGGCAAGGCAGCTGATGCAGTGACTGATGAGGTGGCATGCCTACTGATATGGCAAGATAGATCATAACCATCTTGATGCAATGTGTTTGATGGAGTCCTCACAGAGAACATGAGCAGTCACAGCACTTACAGCTAAACTCACAGCACAGCTACTGCTAATGTATTTGCTTCTTGCCATCAGTTGCTATAGGACTAACATCCCCCCGTAAATTAAACGTGGACTTATGCAAGATTAATTTGTCCTTTAACAGATCAAATCGAGTACTAGGCAGAGCCTTAGTTAGTATATCAGCAACTTGATGATTAGTTGGCACATATCAAACATCAAGCACTTTGTCTTCAATCTTGACCCGTACAAAGTGAAGATCTATCTCTATGTGTTTTGTTCTTGAATGAAAAAAAGGATTATGTGCTAAGGCCCCAGCTCCTGTATTATCACACCAAAGGGCAGTTGGTTTTGAAAAAGGTACCTGCAGTTCAGTAAGGAGAGCTTGAAGCCATACAATTTCTGCAGCTGCTTGAGCCAAGGATCTATACTCAGCCTCTATGCTAGATTTTACTACAACCTTTGTTTTCTAGAGCTCCAAGAAACTATATTGCCCCCTAGAAACATACACCAACCACTAGTTGATTTCCTATCATCCAAGTTGCTAGCCCAATCAGCATCTGAAAATCCTTCAAACTGCAGCTGTGTGGACTGATTAAGCCAAAAAATAAACCATGATTCAATGTCCCTTTGATGTACCTGAGCACCCGCTTGCAAGCCATCCAATGTGTAGTTGTAGGAGAGGCCAAAATACTGACTTAATCTATTTACTGAAAAGGAGAGATCAGGCCGAGTAAAGGTGAGATATTGAAGTGCCCCCACAGTACTTCTATACAGAGTTGCATCAGTAAACACCTCTCCATTAGCCTTCTGCAACTTGGAGCTATGACACATTGGTGTAGAACAAGCCTTGGCAGCTAGCATATTCGTTTTGATTAGCAAATCCTGAGCATATTTAGACTGTGTAAGGAGGAGTCCAGCCTTGTTTCTCACAGCCTTAAAACCAAGAAAGTAGTTCAAAGAGCCTAGATCCTTCAAAGCAAAAGTGGCATGCAAGTCACAAACAAACTTTTGAATCAGCTGCTGGTTGTTTCCAGTGACAAGAATGTCATCAACATATACTAAAAGAATAACAATTCTGCCCTTAGAATGAAGAAAGAAAAGAGAATTATCAGATTTTGAGTTCTTAAAACCCCATAACAACAATGCATGCCTCAACTTATCAAACCAAGCTCTAGGGGCTTGTTTCAAGCCATAGAGAGACTTCAACAACTTACAAACATAATCTGATTTACCAGCAACTTCAAAGCCAGCCGGTCGCTCCATGAACACATTCTCCTTGAGCTCACCATTTAAAAAGGCATTGTTAATGTCAAGTAGTCTTATATCCCAACCAGAACACAAGGCAAGATATAGCACCACCCTTATAGTAGCTGATTTAAGAACTGGACTGAATGTTTCTTGGAAGTCAATACCAGCTATTTGGTGGAAACCTTTTGCTACAAGTCTGGCTTTATGCCTTTGCACACTTTTATCTTTGTTGTACTTTGTTTTAAACACCCATTTGCACACTTCCATCTTTGTTGTATTTTGTTCTAAACACCCATTTGTGCCCCACAATATTCATATCTTGTTGTTTTGGAACCAGAACCCAGGTCTGATTGTGCATAAGAGCTGCATATTCTTCCATCATTGCTTGTTTCCAACATGGTGTTGTTAGTGCCTCAGTTACTGTCCGAGGTTCAGATGTTTGTGGCAAAGAGGTGAGAAAAGTTTTAGGCTTGAAAATGCCTTGTTTAGATCGAGTTTGCATAGGATGGATATTGGAGGAAGGCACAGCTACTGCTGGAGAAATTAGAACAGAGGAAGGAAGAGGAGTTGGCTGGGAAAGAAATACAGAATCTGGACGTTTTGAGGAAGATTTTAGAGGACAGTTCATAGCAGGTAATAAGACTGACACAGGTAAGCTCTTTGAGGAGTTAGAGGAAGCCGGAGATGAGGGACAAAACAACTCAGTATAGGGAAAATCACTTTCATTAAAACTCACATTTCTAGCAATGTAAACTCTACCACTATGATGCAAGCATTTACATCCCTTGTAATCTGAACTATAACCAATAAAAAGACATTTTGAAGTATGAAAATCAAACTAGTGTTTGTTATATGGTCTTAGGTAAGGGAAGCAAGCACAACCAAAAGATTTAAGTAAAAGATAATCTGGTTGCTTATGAAACAAGACTTCAAAAGGAGAAACATCATCAAGAAGAGGAGTGGGAAGTAAATTGATGAGATGCACAGCTGTGTGGAAATATTCCCACCAAAAAGACAAGGGAAGTTTGGCTTGAGATAAAAGAGTAAGGCTAACCTCTACAATGTGTCTATGCTTTCTTTCCGGTATGCCATTCTGTTGATGTGTGTATGGACATGAATGTCGGAATTTGATGCCTAAATTAGCAAGATAGGAAGCAAGAGGTCTATATTCTCCACCCCAATCACTTTGCACACACTTAATCTTATAATCAAACATTAATTCTACAGATTTTTGAAAAAGAATGAAAGTGTCTTTGACTTGAGCTTTTGTGGTAAGTGGATAAATCCAAGTGTGTCTAGAATAGGCATCTATAAAATTGATATAGTATCTATGACCATGTGAGGATGGAAAGGGAGAGGGACCCCATACATCAGTGAAGATAAGTTCAAGAGGCTTGGTGCATTTTGTATGAGAAGCTGGAAAGGGTATTTGATGAAGCTTGCCACATTGACAAGCATCACAAAAATCAAAAGATTTGGAAGCTGAGCATGGGACACTGATTTTTCTAAGCACTTGTTTAAGTATGTCAAAAGAGGGATGACCAAGTTTATTATGCCAATGTTTCAAGTGAGATGGACTAGTGCTTGAAAAATAACAACTATTATGACCAAGTTGTTTTATTGCATTGTATTTATATGATGACAATGAAGCATTTACAGTAGAGTCATCTGACAGATAAGACCTAGCCACAGGAAATTGAAATGCAGAACTGGAAGCAACATATGAACTGGGAACAACATTTACACACACACCAGCAGAATTACAAACATTGTGAATAGATTTATGAGTATCATCATTATTACAAGCATGCATACCATGTGTAGAAGTTGGCACAGGAACAGATTGATCAGAATTGAAGGAAACTGCCAACGAAGAATGTGAAAGAAATAAAGCTGGCAGCTTGTGAAGGAGTTGAAGATCAGCTGTTGAAAGATCCACCTGGTAGAGACCGTTTTTCAAAGTCCCTTGCAACAGAATTTTCATCGAATTCTTGTCCTTGATGCAGCAAACATTAGAGTCAAATTCAAAGATAACATCATTATCTCTAGTAAATTGTGAGATACTGAAAAGATTTTTAGTAATAGAAGGTACATGTAAGATATTATTTAGATAGAGAGGTGTGTAAGGTGATGATTGAGAACTAATAACTGAGGCACCAATGTGTTTAATATCAAGTTCAGCACCATTACCTACTGTGAGCTTTTCTTGACCTTTGAAATCAGACTTGAGAGACATATTGCTCATATCAGAAGTGGTGTGATTAGTAGCACCACTATCCACATACCAAGAGGGATCCATAACTGAGCTTGGTGAGGCTATATAGGCATTAGAATTCTGCTGAAATTGACCTTGAACAGGATAGCTGAAGCCTTGATTTTGACCAGCTTGATTGATATGAGCTTGATAACCTCCTTGTTGCTATGAGAAATTCTGTTGTTGCTGATTAGTATTAACTCCTTGAAAGTTCCTATCAAACCTATGATAGCAAGCCGTGACAGTGTGCCCATGTTTTCCACAAAGCTGGCAAACGAACCTTCCATTTCGACCTCCATTTCTTCCTCTTCCTCTACCACCATTTCTACCTCTTCATCTACTACCTTGAGGATTAAAACCTCTGAAGCCTCCTCAATTGTTATATATATTAGTTCCAGAATAATTGGCAGAAGCATGAGTTAGGTCATCCAAGACAGAGGTGTTGTGTTGAGCAAGCCTACTCTCATAACTCATCAACAAGAACTGCACTTCTTGAAGACTAATATAGCCTTGTTTTGTAGTAATAGCCACAACAACAGAATCATACTCAAGCCTTAGTCCCCCTAAAATGCTCAAAATCAAATCATCATTAGACATAGGTTGACCAGCAACGCCTAAAGCCTCACTAAAACCCTTCATTTTCAAAACATAGTCATTAATAGATAAGGCTCCTTTCTTCAAATGGTGCATTTCTATTTTAATCTGTAACACTGTTGCCTTAGATTGCTGTGAATATAAATTCTCAAGTGTACTCCAAATCTCAAACGCAGTTGTACATTGAGTAATCTGACCAAAAATAGACTCATTAAGTGTTGAAAACAACCAAGAAACAATGAGCTGATCAGTCTTTTTCCATATAAAAAAATCTTCATTCAAAACAGGTTCATTATCATTTGAGAGAGCAGTTGAGCTTGAAACATATTTATCAGGACACTTCTTACAATTTAGAACAAAATCTTCAAGATCAAAAGATCTTACTACTGGCAGAATTTGCATTTTCCAATAGCTGTAATTGCGATGATCAAGTTTCAAAGGCAGCTTGAAATTAAGATTTGATGAAAGAGCTTGAACCTGTGATCTTCTCTTCTGTGAGGACGAAGCATCAGATTCCATTGAAGCAGATCCTAAAGCTAATGGTTGTTGTGGTGATGACATGACAATTAGTCTAGAGGCTCTGATACCATGAAAGCTTTAATAAAAGCTTGTTCAGCTCAAAACAAAGAAAAACTAAGACTACAAGCTAAAAGATTTCGAAGAGAAAATACAACTCTGTTTTTCATTTCATTTTAGATAATGATCAAGTGAACAAGAGAATACATATATATATATATGAATATATATATATATATATATGATCATCAAGAGCTGATTACAAGATAATCAGAGTAATACATTTTGGCGGGAGATTTAGTTGAGAATAACAGAATTCCAGCTCATAAAAGCTGGCAGCAGAGTTTGTTATAATCTGTAACAAACTATACGGATGTGCAGTGCTGACATGGCGCTGTGACTTGGCAAGGCAGTTGATACAGTGACTGATGAGGTGGCATGCCTATTGATATGGCAAGCTAGATCATGACCATCTTGATGCAATGTTTTTGATGGAGTCCTCACAGAGAACATGAGCAGTCGCAGCACTTACAGCTAAACTCACAGCACAGCTACTGCTAATGTATTTGCTTCTTGCCATCAGCTTCTATAGGACTAACACCCATCAATCAATTTCACTTTATATTCAACAATAAAATTTCAAACGAAATTCAAACTCAATCAATTTCTAAATCAACAAAATCCATCATCACCCAAACCTCCAAAACAAATTAATTTCATCAATTTCAACTACCAATTCTACAACACAAATAATTTCATCAAAATTTCAAATCAATTTCATCAACACTTACCCAACTCCTCTTAGTTTTCCTCTTCTTATTCTTCCTCCCCTTCTTCTTGCTGAACCGAAATTCTTCTTCCTTTTCTTTCTCTTTTCTTTTTCTTCTTTTTCTTTTCTTCTTCTTCTGCTCTGTTTTCTTCTTTCTTTTTCTGCACAATTTTTGCTCTCCCTCTCTTCCATGGCCGACTCTCTCTCTCTTCTCTTCTTTCTTCTCTTCAGCCGAGCCTTCTTTTCTTCTTCTTCTTTTTCTTTTCTCTCTTTCTCTCAGCCTCTCTCGAATTTTCTAGTTCCTTCGTGTTTTGTGGGTGTGTGTTTTAGTTTTATGATTTCTAATATATATATATATATTAGTATTATTTTCATTTAATCTTCATTTACTCTTCATTTCATTCTCCACCGCCTCTCTCCTCTACTTCTATTTTCATTTCATTTTTTTTTATTCTGCCGAATTGCTCTCTTATGAATTCTCTTATGTTTGTTTTGCACGTTGACTTCATTAGATAGTGGTCTCTCCACTAAGTATTATATATATATATATATATATATATATATATATATTTAGACTATTAATTGCTACTTGGTCCCTTAACCTTTTTAATATCCTAAAATGGCAACAACTTGAAAGTTAATTATATAATTTTGGTTAACAATCTTTTTATTTATAATTTAATCCATAACAATCCATTAACTCTTTTCCACAAAAATCTATTTCAATTTACTTTTCCATCAATTAATTAAATCACAACCTCATATCGTAAAAATACATTTTGACTTCCAATAAATATTCTTAATATTCCAATTTATGGAAATCCTTACTATATTCTCCAAAACTTATAATTTAAATTTCTTATATACTTATAGAACCTTATTAATCATCTGAAACCATTCCAGATATTTTTCGAGTCTCTGATATCCTTTTCGAAAACTTTCGGATCCATCCAATAAATTCTATTATAGTACCATACAATCAATTCTGGAAAAATATATTTCAATACCTGTACGTAGACAGTACATACTATTGGGAGGGTGCATTACAGAGTTATTATAATTAATTTGAGATTTAGGAGAAGGAAACACGATTCGAATTCACAACCTTAATTGTGTGAGCGTGAGGGAAAAAAACGAGCATAGTAAAACTCATGTTTACTGTTTTTCTAGACCTTAACACGTTTACTAATCAGTAATCTTAAAGACAGAAGGGAATTTAATTCCCAATTTATGATTATAGTGTTTATTAAAATCGGTTCGGAATTAAATTATATGGACCCCATAGCTAGAAAGGGAGCTTGATTCCTCCTCCTACCCAGGGAATTAAATTCCCTTTCCCAATTCTCTTTAATTTTTATTTCTAGTTAGTAAACACGTCCAAAATAATCAAATGCGATTTCATGTTGTTCATCTTACTGGCTAGAATTCATTTTAGTTTCAACATAAAATTGTTTAAGATGCACACCAACAAACGAAGTTAAGAATATAAGACGAGAATAATTTTATATTGAAAATATAAGAATGGAGAGAAAAATATATAAAATTCATTAAGTTCACAAAATATAAAATATTTCACAAAATATAAAATATAAAATTCATTAAGTTCACATGAGCAATTATAATTAACAACAATTTCGGGAGCTTTTCAGGACAAAAATTCATTAAGTTTTGAAACTTCACAAAATATTAAATACAAAAAATTATGAGAAATGTCTAATATCTTATATAAGACTTGTTCACCGTGCATGCATTACACATTTATATACAAATAATTTAGTGCAAGCAACATACTCAACCAATCAAGTCAATACTTTCCATATTTTAAGTAGATAGTTCAGCCTTTCTTGTCTAAAAATTTCTTGTTATTTCGATTTCATTTGTATTGGTTTTAAGTGAAAACAGGGTATGAAAGTTGATAGCAAAAACAGCCTGTACAATAAATTTAGAAAATTTGTAATGAGTAAATCATAAGGACTAGAAATTTAAAGTTTTCCAAAAGTAACCTAGAGACATTAAACTATCATTATCCAAAATTTTGTGCCATTCGAAAATCGTTTGCTTACGATTTTACTAAATCAAAGTGAATGATCAGTAATTATGCTAAATTAATTTAAATGGCAATATGGTTTCCTACTATTTTTCGTTTCCGAATACTATAACATCTTAACTAATTAAATCTAAGAATCAAGAATAAAAGTATAATATCAAAGTTGTGACCAAAACAATACCGTCGGAATTCGGAAATTGTTTTAAGTGGTTTGGATGATTTTAATTGCTCTTGTGCAAGTGATTGTGTGAATGAGTTTGAGTATGGTATTTTCTAAAAAGGAATGTGAAAATGTGTAGGAAAATCGGATTGGTGCTCAAAAAATTAGTAACGCAAAAGGTGAGTGTAAAACTATTTTATGAAATGTACATTTTATGTTCATACTATGTTTTATGTAAATTCATAGCAAGTTATCATTTTATTCAAGTAAGTGTTTAAATTATTTTTAAGTAAAGTGTATTTTATTTTAAGAATATGTTTTAAGTGAATGTTCAACTTATTTTATGCAAAGTACATTTCATTTCCATAATATGTTTTATATAAATTCATGGAAAGTTATAATTTTATTCTCTAAATATAGCCATGATTTTTGGAAATGAAAATAAACTAAAGATTTCAAGATTTTTTTTGGCCTATAATGAATCCCTAGTATTTAGTATTCAGGATTAACTGATTAGAGGTATCCTGGACGTGGATGCAGGTTTGGTTTGGGTATTATGCTAACCATAAATATTGCCAAGGAGTCATTTGGGCTTAGTGTGTCGTGTCAGTGTGTCGCCCTCTGCACGTTCGGGGTATATAACGAGTTAGCGCGCTAGCTTTTACAACCATAAACCGCTACGTAAATCGGTTTATCTATTAAGTGGGCTCGGCCGAGGCTAGGTGACGAGTCAGGCTAGGCTGAGGCCAGGTGACGAGCCTAGGCCTCCACTCCATAGTACCAGTACGATGTAAACCGAGGTTCCTCGTACCTTATCTAAGGTACTCTCAAGAAAAGGCTATTAGTGGTTGGTGATTTTCAATAGTAATATTTCGAAGATGTTATAACCACCACTGAAAACAGTTTTCAGGAAACAGATTTCAGAACAGTTTTTATGAAACATATTGCTTTTTAGTATAGTATTCAGAAAGCAGATTATTATTCATTTAAGTATTTTTAGGAAACAGGAAACAGTTTTCATGAAACAGATTTCAGTACAGTTTTCAGGATACAGATTTCAGTACATTGTTTTCAGGAAATAGAATAAGTTTTATTACTATGCATTTCAGTATAGTTTTTTAGGAAACAAGAAAAGTATTATAATTATTCATTTTAGAATTTTCAGATAACAGGAAAAGTTTTATTATTGTGCATTTCAGTACAGTTATCAGAAAACAGATTTCTATTCTTTTAAGTACAGTTTTCAGGGAGGTTAATTAGAAAAATTAAATTGTTTAGAAATTAATAACACTCACTAAGCTCGTTTAGCTCATTATATTTTTATGTTTTATATACCAATCTCCCATGTACATGTGCAGATGTTGCAGGGACTCCCAGGACCAGCAAGACTAGTCAGACATTACTGTGACTGTTTTAGAAATATGTATTATGTTTATTTGTAACACTCAAGTAAAATTATGTTTTGAAAAATACCTTAAGTAAGTATTGTTTGTTTAGTACACGAATATTTTATTTAAAATTGGATTTGCCCACTTTCGCTTACTTTGAAACTTATGATTGAGTTGTGTTGTATTTTTTATGATGGACCTGAAGTCCTATGGGTAGTGGAGAAAGTATTTGATATTTAAAAGTGTTTTTAAATTATTTTACAGGTAATGGGAATTGTCCACAAATGTAGCCGTTATGCTGCCAAAAGTTTAATAAAGTAGTTTTGTATAAAAAAAACTTTTACTTAGATTTACAGGAAAAGTAATGGCTTAGCTTCACGGAAGCCTTTCAGCGGTGCAAGCCTCGACTAGGAAGCTACCATGGAGTTACCGGTAGGCCGCCTAGCGTAAGATAGTAGGTTAGAGGCCTGTCATGAAAACCTTGCTCGCATGTTAACTCCATTAATGAAGAATAAGGAGAAGCTATTTGCATTCTCTCTTTCACTCCTTCTAT
Source organism: Xanthoceras sorbifolium (assembly GCA_003430845.1). Classification (NCBI taxonomy): domain Eukaryota; kingdom Viridiplantae; phylum Streptophyta; class Magnoliopsida; order Sapindales; family Sapindaceae; genus Xanthoceras; species Xanthoceras sorbifolium. The sequence goes on along the minus strand of CM010620.1, from coordinate 21,705,928 downwards.
TTCAGAATAATTGTTTTAAAAAAGAATGTTATACACATATATATAACGACGGGAATATTGATCAGAAGCTGTGAAAGCTTCACAGGAGCTGTGCATGCTGGCTAGAGAAACATAAACCGAAACAACCTTCATTGCCACATCACCTTTTCCAAACTAGCCATAATCTGATTGTATTATGGTAGTAGTGGATGAAATCTGTTGATGCCACCTGCAATATTTGCTGCAACATTATCAGCTGCTGCATTGCTGATCCATTGCTGCATGCCAAAGGTACTAATGTTGCTATATTAACAGTTATTATCACTTATAGTATTTAATTCCATTTATAATTATATCATTACTCTCTCGGCACTCTTCAAAACTTTTAATAAAATGTAAACATGTAACATGATTTTCATATAAAGTAAGATTTGTATTAAACAATGCTACTTGCTTCGAATTATTAAATAAGGATGGAGTAACGACTAGAACTTTAGAACAAGATTACTATTGTTGGAGTATATACACATTCAACACATAATTTGTTATTTTTCCAACATATATATTGTATGTTAAACTCATCATTGGTTTAGTAAACCTCCTTCTTCTTTTTTTCCCCTTTTGAGTTGTTTTTTGGACAAATTACAGCTAACCTACCAGAGGTTTGCCATTTTAAAGACTGAAACAACTTTATGGAAAATTAACAACGAACCCCCCTGTCGTTACCATTGCCCGTCAAGTGCTAATAGTTAACCCTGACTAAAAGGGTAGAATGGTCATTATGCCATTAAAATTGGGACAAATTATAGCCGACCTACCTAGGGTTTACCTTTTTACAAGCGGAATCAATTTATTGAAAAGCTAACAGTTAAATCCTCTACAATTAGTTAATTGTTATAAATGTTAGTCAACATTGGTCAAATTCAACTATTCTAAGGGTATTTTATTTTAGTTATTTAATTTATTTTAAAATAGAAAAAAATTTAAGATCTCTGCCGTCTATCTCATTTGAGATGGACCGTAGATATTTATTTTTAAAAAAATAACCTTAAGATCTTCACCGTCCATCCATCCTTCTCAAATGGACGGTGCCAATTAAAAATAAAAAATATGGCAACCTCCATGGATCTCCATGGAGATTGATCACAATATTTTTATACATGTTTTAGGCCCCTATTTCCTCTTAATTATGCGATGTTTTCAAGTGAAATTGGTTGTTAATGTATTTTGTGAGCATTTTGTAGATTATTATTCCTAAATAAAGAATTAAACTTAATGGAAGAGTTTTGGAGCTAAAAGTATCAAAATTGGAGAATTAGAAGATTTGTGGTGCCGAGCTGTCATGTTTCGAGGGCTTCCAAATATTACACAAAACGAACTGGGTTACGGCCAATATATTTCTGGAAAGCTCTAGATATCTACTTTCCAACAAATTTTACGGTTTGTCATTCAAAATTTTCTAGAGGAAGTTATGATCATTTTCATAACATAGTGCAGTCAGCTGTTAACTGCGACTGAGATCCGCGATCGCAGCCAAAGGTAGCAGCTAAAGTGATCCCTTCCGAGTATACTGCGACCTAGAACTACAACGAACCTGGTCACAGTCCCTCAGTAGCAAATGTTATCAGACTTCTTGACGGATTCGTATTCAACTCGTTTTCAACTTGTAAATCCATCTCTTTTCATCAAGACGAGAACAACGAAAGAGAGGCTCCCAAGCCACCAAAGGGGACCATTCCCCCATCAAATCTTCTTTCCTACCATACACAAATTCTTCCATACACCATTGAAGCCCATCTTCCATCTATCGTCGATCAAGAAATCTTCAAAGAGAAGAAGAACAAGAAGATTCAGAAGCTTTTGGATGATCACAATGAGTTCTTTCTTTCTTAATTCTCTTTTTATTGTTTATTGTTTATTTTTCCATGATCCATAACTAATACATTAATTTGCTCATGTAAACAACTATTACTTTTATTCTATTCATTGATTCAGTATTATTCATGATTTATTTATTTATTGTTTATATCTCTATTGTTGATGACCTAGGATAATCGTTTTTACTTGCTAGTTTTGAGTTTCATTAGAATATAGATAATGATTATTTGAGATTCCGAAAACTGGGATAATCGTTGTTACGTGCCAGTTTTAGGTTATATAACTTCTAAATAGGATAATTGTTGTTACGTGCTATTTATAAGTTATATATCTCAGATGAATAATTAATGCATGATTTATATGTTGGCCATTAAATTGTAATACACCCTCCTAATAATATGTACTGTACACATACAGGTATTGTAATATATTTGATTGAATTGATTTTATGGTACAGTAATGGAGTTTATTGGACGATTAGTACGATTTCGTAATGTATATACGAAATCCAATTATACATTTCGAAACTGCTAGTGAGTATTTTCCATAAATTAGATATTAAAAGTATTAAGGGTATCAGAGACTCGGAAAATATCTGGAATGGTTTCAGATGATTAATAAGGTTCCATAAAGTATACAAGAAATTTAAATTATCAGTTTTGGTGAATATAGTGAAGATTTCCATAAATTGGAATATTACGAATATCTATTGGAAGTTAAAATATATTTTTACAATATGAGGTTGTGATTTAATTAATTGATGGAAAAATAAATTGAAATGGATTTTTATGGAAAAGCGTTAAGGGATTGTTATGGATTAAATTGTAAATTAAAATATTGTTGACCAAGATTATGTGATTAGCTTTGAAGTTGTGGTCACAATATGAAATTGAGAGATTAAAGGGCAAGTTGTAATTAATTGAATTTATTTAGGCAAGGCATGTGGATTCCACTCACAAATAGAAACAAAAAAAAAATGAATGGTGAGATTCAACAAATTAAAGTCAAACCGTGTAAGATGAAATACAAACTAGAAATAGAAAACAGAATAAAAACAAGTTGGTGGAGACTCCACCCAAAAATAAAAATAAAAGGAAAGAGAAGAGAAAAAGAAAGAGAGGAAGGAGAAGAAGCCGACCAGCAGAAGAAAGAAGAGAGGAATAAGAAGGTGCTGCCAGCAGAAGAGAAGGAAGAAGAAGAAGGGGCAGCAGCGGGAAATGGAGGTAAGTGATTAATGAAGTTGATTTGGTTTGAGATTGATGAAATTAAATTGATTTTAGTAATTGATTGAGTTTTGATTGTGCTTAAAATTTAATTGTTGAATATAAAGTGAAATTGATTGATGGGTTTTGTGATTTTAGTGTTTGATTTGAGTTTTGTGGAGTTTTATTGAAAATTAGTTGGAATTGAGTTGATTTAAATGAAAATCAAGAAAATTAGTAAGTAAAGAATTGGGAATTTGATGATTTTGAGTTTGAATTGTTAAATTGAGATATTAATTATGTAATTGGAGTGTTATTGAGTTAATTGGTGGTATGAATTTAGAATCGTTAAGTAAGAAATCAAAATGATTCTCAAATTAGTGAATTTGTAGTATGGAATTGGTATGATATTGTGTTTGGAATGAAATTGAATCATTAATTTTGAGGATTTTTGAAATTAAATTCGAAATTTAAGTTCTAAGTAGTTAAATCGAGTTTAATGAAGTAGAATTTGACGTTGTTAAGTGAAAGAAATTCATTTATGTTAAATTGATGAAGATTAGAATGAAAAATTGTGTAGAAATCGAAGTTGAAAGTGTAGAGATTTCAATTTATGGGTAATTAAGTATTAAAAATTGTATTTGTATAAATTAATACAAATTGATGCTTAGAAATTTAAGAAAGTATGTCAGATTGTGTTGTATGAGATTCAGTTTAAGAGAAATTGAACGATTCTAGAAATCGTGTTGAATTTGAATGTTTGGAATTCAATAAAGTAGAGGAATTGTACGATTGACATGATTTATATTAAATTAAATGGAAGAAATTGAAGAATAAAGTGTAGAATGTGATAATTGAGTTTTGTATAAGTTGATGATATTTATATTAACGATTTACTTGGAAATTTATTACTTTAGGGAGAAATCTCCGTAGTATGGGAGAAAAAGAATCGTTATGGAAAGTCAAGAAAGGTATTGAGACGAAGGAACCAGAGCGCCAAGCTTAGAGAAAACCAGAAACCTGTGAGTGTAAAATTATTTTAAAGCAAAGTATATTTTATTTTAGTAATGTGTTTCATCTAAAGTTTAGCAAGCTAATATCTTTGTTTGAGTTAGTGCAAAATTAGATTTTCAGTTGAATTACATTTAGTATATTTTCTTTAAGTTTGATTAGTATTTTGTAATTTTGTATATAATGGTTTATTTAAATGTGTTTTTAATTAAAATATTATATATCTCAGAAATTTAGAATATTCATTTACTAAATATATTATATATATATATATATATATTCCATGGTTTTTGATTAAAAGCTAATTTTTAAAATAAAGAAAACAGTTTTCAAACCCATGGATTACCCTTCAGATTCATATCAGATCAGTTATCAGTAGTTAGACCCGGCCGGTACATTCCAATTGTGTGTGGCAAGTTAAGGGGGGGACAGTCTGCTAACTCCAGGGGGGTCGAGTCTGTTGAGTCTGTCAGTCGCCCACACATTGGGGTGTTGTCTCGCTATATGCATGCGACGCAGCATTCCGCACATAGACAGTGAGATGTCTTTTATCAGATGTCACATTGAGCGCATCAGTTAGTCTCCTCATAACTTATATTAGATGTCACAGTGGACGACGCAGTTAGTCACCCTGTGACCCACTCATATGGTTCGGCGCAGTTAGTCGACCTATGAGTTCAGTTCAGTACAGCTTAGGGGTCCATTGGGAGTTTTCAGATACAGAAGCCAAGCCAGAAATATTTTCATATTATCAGTACAAAATATTAAATTAAGAGCTTTTGTATGTTAGGCTTGGCTAGATTTTCAAAAAAACAGATTTCAGTACAGTATTCAGAAAGCAGATTTATTACTGATTTCAGTACAGTATTCAGAAAACAGATGATTACAGATTTGAGTACATTAATTTCAGGACATAGATCCTGACATAATAAGTTTTCAGAAAGTTTATTATCAGAAAAATTTATTATCAGAAAAATATTTCATCAGAAGAGTATTATCCGAAAACTATATTATTATTAGAAACGTTTTATTAGAGAAGTTTATCAGAAAAGTATTTTCAGTAAAGCATATTATTTTAGCTTTCTAGTTTTCAGAAAAGTACATTGTCTCAGCTTTTCAGTTTTCAGAAAAGAATATCATATTAGCTTTTCAGTTTCAAAAATATAAAATAATATTATTTCAGCTTATCAGACTTCAGAAAAGATATAGTTTCAACTTTTCAGTTTTTAATAAAGTAAAAGTATATGTATATATATTCTTAGTTTTCCAGTTTTCTAGAATTCGATTTCAGAATAGTTTTCTGTATAAATTTCAGAACAGTTTCCAGAAAATATATTTCAGTATAGTTTTATGAGAGCTTTCAATATATAAATTTCAGATTAGTTTTTATAAAAGAGATTTCAGTACAGCTTTTATTGGAAACAGATTATTAGTTATTTCAGTATAGATTTCAGAAAATAATATTCTATCCTTTTCAGTAAAGTTTTTCGGGAGGTTAATTCAGAAATGTTAGAATTGTTTAGTAAAATGATAACACTCACTGAGCTCATTTAGCTCATTATAGTTTTATATTTTTTTAAATCAACCTCTCAGGTACAGGTGCAAGCATTGCAGGGACTCCGAAGACTAGTGGGACCAGTCAGAGGATGATGTGATTGTTTTATGAGCATATGAAATGTTTTAGTTGTTACGTTTATATTTTAATATTGTTTTAAGTGTATAAGTATTTTATTTAAAAATTTGATTTATTATTCTTTGATAACTGTTTATTTTGATAATTATTAATTTTAATATTAAACTGTTTAAGTTGTGATTATTGAGATGGACCAGAGGTCCACAGTAGTTGATTTTTGAGATTTTATAGAAGTGTAGTTTATGCAGGTCTCCAAGATTTGGTAATCTCAGAAAAACAGAGGAGACTCTACAAAAAGTTTTATAAAATAGTTTTGTATTAAAAAAAAATAAAAATTTACTCAGATTTTCAGTTATAAGAAACGGCTTAGCTTCACGGAAGTCTTTCAGCGGGGCAAGCCTCGACTGGGAAGCTTTCGTGGAGTGCCGGCAGGCTACCTAATAGGAGATAGTAGGTTAGGGGCCTATCATAAATTGTATGTTGATTTTAAAGTTCTTAGATCTTAATGGGTTCTTGGTGTTAATTACTGAATTCATGACCTAACGGTAGCGGTAATTAGTATTGGGAATACTTGGTTAAATAATCTAAAATGAGATAACCATACATGAGTTAAGAATGAATCTTGAACTTGAATAGATACTTTCGTAATATAGTTGGATACATGAGTGGATATATTTGGAATGTCGGTGACCTAGTTTCTTTTCCTATACTTTCGATCAAACTCAAACTCTTTTTCTCATGTTTAATTTAGTTTAAATTACTTTTTAGTTTTCAGTTTTAATTAAATTAGAATTAAAGTAGTAATTAAATCATTAATCTTTGTGGGATCGATCCTTGTACTTGCTGAAGCTATACTAACATATTGATTCATGCACTTGCGAGGTATAAAAGAAGTACATCAAGTTTTTGGTGCTATTGTTGGAGATTAATTGATTTAACTATTATTTTAATTTTAGTTTAATTTTTTTCTAATTTTGATTTTGTTCTTTTCTTGCAAGGTACATTAAAAAAAAGATGGAATATAACTGTGGGATGAACTCCTACTACTCAATGCCAACGGAGGCCACGAAGCCATCAACAGGAGAATTGTTGAACACTGTCATTCAGAATTTTCAGCAATTTCTACAGAATCACCTGTGGAGCAATCAAGAAGAAGGAGGTTGTTATGACTACTCAATGCCGAGAGAGGATTATGCTTCAAGTCAATATAACACGGATTGGGAAAGTCACTCGAATTATCCATGGAGCAGTTAAGAAGCAGGAGACTATTATGACTAGTCAATGCCAAGGGAGGATTATGCTTCACATCAATATAATCCAGATTGGGGGAGTCACTCAGATTACACATGGAGTAATCAAGAGGCAGAAAGCTATTCATATGATCAACCGATGAACCCATCATTGGACGAGGAATTGATCAAATTTATCGAAGTATGTGGAGAAGTTCAAGCCAATATGGAGTTGAGATTTAATGAGCAGGAAGATAGGCCAAGGAGAATACATGTTCACTTGGATGAAATTTCGGAGTACTTTTTAACACAAGTACCTGAAGAATCTCAATGTCATACGGAAGAAACTGAAACAATCACTTTTCACTCTTGTAGTGAACAAATAGAGGTTTATTATGACAGTGAAGATAAAAGCTTGGAAGTGTTTACAACGGAAGAGGGGGACACCTTGGACTCTGTTGTGCCATATGTTCTACCGAGACAGAGCCTTAATGCTGAATTTGTTCACTCTGAACAAGATCTTCCTATAATTATTGCATCAATTCATGAGCTGCAAAAAGCCTTTGTCGTTGTTTTTGTATTAAAACTCGAGGCCGACAAAACTCCACCTTTGCTCTAGTCTTCATCAAAGGAAAAGAAGTTCTATTAGGGTAGACAATTCAAAGTTCTCCAAGTTTTGCTAAATGAAGCTTCCAAATTGAGAAAGTTCAAGAGGAGATTGTATCCCTAAATATATGAGCATCAATTGGGTCTATATTTGGACGATGATCCCTCAACAAAAGGATAGACCTTACATCACGTCTTGTCGAGACGTTAAATAAAGCGCTTGGTGGGAGCAACCCACCTAGGTAATTCTTTTTAATTGTATTTTTTATTTTTGTAGTTTTTGTTTGTGTGTTTAGAGTTCATACATTCCATACTTTATGTATTCATTGTCCATGCATTCATGTCATATAAACATTGAGGACAATGTTTAGATTAGGTTTGGAGATGTGGATTCATTTTTGTTCAAACTCTACGAAAAAGTGCCTTGTTTTGAAAATATTTTAGGCAAATGTTTTATTAAAGCTATACCGTTTGTTGAGGAAATTAATTTTTTCGTCCATGTTGTGTTCTTCATTTTTTTTCATGCTGATTTTGAATATATAAATAACGTAAAATTCTGGGTGGTACTTCAAACGTAATGACTGTTTCTTTGACCAAAGGCCAAGGGCGATGCCCTGTTTTTGCGAATCTGCACCTGATCTGTTTTCAACGTCCGTTTTCACTATATTCCAAAAATAATTTGGGGATTTTGTCTGAATGAAAGTTGTTTGGTTTCATGTCTATTTTCGGAATATAAAATTTCATCAAAATCTAATAAATATGTTTCACGATATTTACCAATAACTAGGCGTATGTCAAATATGAAATTCAGCAGTTTGAGAAAATTATCTTTTTAAGTTAATATACCACTTTTGCTTGCTATTAGGGACCTATATGATATGCTTTTATCAGTAATTCTTTACTAAGTGTTTCATGAAGGTTTTTGCATCATAATTCATTGTACCTACACAGCCCTACTCTTAGTATCATAGTGAATAAGGTACCATGCTTGAATGCCTATAGAAGAATGGTAGAGACTACCCAAGTGATATTTTTTAGCCTTATCGTGTTATTCAAGAGGGTTTATTGTTTATACTCTTAAACACTTCATAATCTTCAAAGTTATAGATTGATCTCATTAGGTTTTTGCATTGGATACTGATGAACTATTCTCTTTTATTGGTACTCCTTTACTCTTGAGTTGAATGATCCTTAAGGCGTGATGTTAGGCAATGTGTACTTAAACTTTGTAAAAGGCCTATTTCCCTACCCATGTGTGTGCTCCATTAGCCATTTTGAAACCAAACATGATTAGCCTCTTCTTTCATCACCCACAGCATTCCTAACCTACACAAACATAATTCAAGCCATACCCTATAGCTCAGGATCCCATTCATGTTGGCTCCATTTCTTGATCAAAAATGGGCCACCATTTTTACCTACTTTTATTCCATTCCTGGGTAATTATCGGTTGTTTTTGATGTTTTTCTTGAGGGTGTATGTTTAGGGACTCAAGTGAAGTTTTCATATATTTTTGGAGAAAAAGTATAATTTTTATATCTTGGTAATAAGGGCGTTAATGTAAGCTTCTCAGAAGTCTGGGCCAAAAGCACAATTTTAGAAACTTGACCTAGCAGACTTATGCATTTTTACAAAAGAAAAAGAGGGGCTTGCCAAACGACGTCGTTTGCGCCCTGGAAGAGAAAACAAATATAAGAGCTGCGACATGCGCGCGACCTGCATGCATGTCGCGGCCTTTCTTTTTTGGACGCCCTAACAGTGCTTTAAAAGAGAGAAACATAGCAGAACAAAGAAAAGCTTGGACAAGGGAGGCTGGTAGCTGCAAGATTGGGGCAGACTTGGACGAAGCTTGGAACGGCGGTAACTGTGAGAGGCTTGGATGACCATCGGCCTAAGAAGAAGAAAGAGCAGACCAGAGTGAGCTTTGGCCAATGAGGAGAGAAGATGAAACTTGGACTGTAGCTGCTGGAGACCGAGAGCTGTAGGAAAAATGGCGAGTACGGCGCAGCGGAAGGTGAAAAAAATAAATATTTTTGCATTGGTACGTTTTATAATTTTTTTTTCAAAAGAGATCTTAACACATAGTTAATTAAATATATATAACAAAAGGTAACATACCTTTTGAAATACATGAGGCTTGATGTTGCGTCGATTATGAACTGCAAGATCTTCCAATCCTTCTTGAATGTGGATCGCCTTGGAGTGTGGGCTCCCTTTCTTCGAATTGTGTACCTGACGATGAGAAACAAAAAAAAAATTTTCTTTTTCGTTAGTCACTCAAAACCCTCCTGAGAAAACGAAGAACACGTTGTTCTTTCTCTCTTTTCTCTCGGGCGAATTCTCACACTTTACTAGGATTTTTGGCTATTTTTCTTCGGCTTCCAAAAGCAAATTCACCAAAATTGCATTATTAGCTCTCTTGGCCGAACTCCCCTTTGATAGTATATATAGGGTGGCCAAATCCTCCTTCTTGGAGGGTTTGTGTTTCACCCAAAAACCTATCAATCCTAGAGTTCATTCATATCCCAACTTTAAAGTGTATTATCCAATAATTATTAAAGGATAAATGAGAATTAGTGACTTATCAAAACTTTCATAAAAGTGACTTAAAAGTCAACTTTAGAGTTTTGATAAATATCAAAAACCTTTCCTAATTTGATTTTGATACACAATTCCAATTGTCTATCACTTATCAAATAAGGTTTTTAGTTCTTATCATACTATCATCAATAGTATGAAAATAGGAATCAAATTCCTTAGTAGAAAAGTAATTTTATTTTTAATTAAATAATTAATTAATTTAGATAATTAATTAATAACCATTTAATTAACTAATAAAATAAAACGAAGTAATTAGCTATATCCTAATAGCTAATGCCGCCCACCCCATTTGGTTTTGGGCCAAACTTTGTTTTCTATTTTATTAATCGCATTGGACCTCCACAAAAAGTCCACATATGAACTAGACTCATTCTTATAAAAAGAAACAAGTCCACATGTGGCAGGCCCCTGACCTACTATCTCCCATTAGGTAGCCTGCCGGCACTCCACAGTAGCTTCCCAGTCGAGGCTTGCCTCGCTGAAAGGCTTCCATGAAGCTAAGCCGTTTCTTAACTTGCAAATCAGAGTAGGAAATTTTTTTTTTTATAAAAATTTTGGCAGAGTCTCCTCTATTTTTCTGAGATTACCAAATCTTGAAGACCTGCATAAAAACTTGAACACTTCTTTAAAATTCCAAATCTCAACTACTATTAGGACCTCAGGTCCATCACCAAAAATTACAACTCAACCACAAAAATCGAATTAACTAAAATAGACAAATCTAATTTTTAAATAAAATACTCATGCGCTAAAAACAATATCAAAATATAAATTTTACATAATTATTACAACTGAAACATTAAACGTAATTCTAAACTATCACAACAATGTTCTGACTGGTCCTGCCGGTCCTAGGCATCCCTGCACTGTCTGCACCTGCACTTGGGAGGTTGGTTTAAAAAAAACATAAAACGAATATGAGCTAAACGAGCTTAGTGAGTGTTATCTTTTTCTAAACAATTTAATGTTTCTAATTAAACCTCCCTAAAAGCTGTACTGAAAAGATTATTAATTTGTTTTCTGAAATCTATACTGAAAACTATACTGATATCTAATTTCTGAAAACTGTTCCGAAAACTGTACTGAAAACCTTTCAAACTTTCTGTTATTGCTGAAAACTGATAAACTAAAATACTGCATAGTTTTTGAAAACTAAAAAGCTGAGAATATATATATACTTTATTTTCTACAAACTGAAAAGCTGAGAAAATATACTTTTACTTTTTGATAATACTTTTTTGATAAAATACTTTTCTGATAAAATGCTTTTCTGATAAAATATTCTGATAATAAACTTTTCTGAAAACTTATTTTGTTTCCTGAAAACAATGTACTGAAATAAATAATAATCTGCTTTCTGAATACTGTACTGAAATCAATAATAGTCTGTTTTCTGAATACTGTACTGAAATATGTTTTTCTGAAAATCTAGCCAAGCCTAACATACAAAAGCTCTTTAATAAATACTAAAACATAAACAAGGTATATATTAAATTATTTCTGTAAATTTAAAATTCTGTACTGAAAATCTAAAAAATATTTATGGCTTGGCTTCTGTATCTGAAAACTCCCAATGGACCCCTAAGCTGAACTTATAGGTCGACTAACTGGCGTTGTACCATATGAGTGGGTCACAGGGCGACTAACTGACGCCGTCCACTGTGATATCTGATATAAGGGTCACGAGGCGACTAACTGACGCCGCTGAACGTGACATCTTATAAAAGACATTTCACTGTCTATGTGCGGAATGCTACGTCGTATACATATAGCGAGACAACACCCCAATGTGTGGGCGACTGACAGACTCGACAGACTCAACCCCCCTGGAGTTAGCGGACTATCCCCCCTTAACTTGCCACACACAAATGGGGTGTACCGGCCGGGTCTAACTACTGATAATCTGATAACTGATCCGAACGGTAATCCATGGGTTTGAAAACTATTTTCTTTACTTTGAAAACTAGCTTTTAATCAAAAACCATGAAATGTACATAAGACATATTTATTAAACGAATATAAATTCTAAATTTTTGAGATATAAAAATATTTTAATTAAAACACATTTAAACATAAATTCTATTTAACTTACGAAACTCATATAAATAAATAAATGTATATAATATTTTAAATACTTCAATCAACTTAAAAACATATTAAAGAACATTTCAGTCAAAACATAATCTTACTATCATTTAAATAAAATCATAACTTGTTATAGACTTGCATAAAACCTATTATGAAAATAAACTACTTTAAAACTCACTTAAAACATATTATGAACATAAAATATACTTTGCTTTAAAATAAATTTTACACTCACTAATTTCTGGTTTTCTTTAGGTTTGGTGCTTTGGTTCCTTCGTCTCATTACATTTCTTGCCTTTCCGCATAATTCATTTCCTCCCATACTATAGAGATTTCTCCTTAAAGTAATATATTTCCAAATAAATCATTAATATAAATACAACAACTAATATAAAACTCAATTAACACATTTAACACTTTATTCTTCAATTTCTTCTATTCTAATAAAATCGATTACATTTAATTTGCCAAAAATAATGTCTCTAAAATTATATATTCCTTAAGTCAATCAATTTCTCTTAAATTGAATCTCATTCAACACAATCCAACATACTTTCTTGGATTTCTAAGCACCAATTAATATCAAACTACATAAATACAATTTCTAATACTTAATTATACATAAATTGAAATCTCTACACTTTCAACTTCAATTTCTACACAATTTCTCATTCTAATCTTTATCAATTTAACATAAGTGAATTTCCTTCACTTAACAACATCAATTCAATCTCATTAAACTTGATTAGACTAATTATAACTTCAATTTCAAATTATATTTCAAAAATTTCCAAAACTAGTGATTCCATTTCATTCCAAACACAATATCACAAAGACTCCATAATACAAATTCACTAATTTGATAATCATTTTGATTCCTCACTTAATGATTCCAAATTCATACTATCAATTAACTCAAAAACACTCAAATTACTCAAATAATATCTCAATTTAACAATTTAAACTTGAAATCATAAAATCCCCAAAATTTACCTTACTAATTTTATTGAATTTTCATTATAATCAACTCCAATCCAGCTAATTTCAAATAAAACACTACAAAAACTCAATCAAATATTAAAATCAACAAAACCTATTATTTTTTTCACTTCTAGAAATCCAATTTCACTTTATATTCAACAATCAATTTCAAATACAAATCAAAACTCAATCTCTAAAATCAATTCAATTTCATCAAATATCAACTACTAATTCTACAACACAAAAGATATCATCAAAATTAAAACCAAATAAATTTCATCAATCACTTACCCAAATCCTCTTCTTCTTCTTCTTGCTGGACCGAGACCTTCTTCCCCTTCTTTCTCTTTTCTTTTTCTTTTTCTTCTTTTTCTTTTCTTCTTCTTCTCCCTCACTGTCTACTCTGTTCTCTCCCGTGACCAGCTACTCTCTCTCTTCTCTTCCTTCTTCTTTCTCTCCTCTGTTGGCCGAGCCTCCTTCTTCTCTCTTTCTTTTCCTCTTTTGGCTAGTTCTGTCTCTATTTTCTTCTTCTTCCTTCTTCGGTCGAACCTCCTTATTTTCCTCTCTCTCTTTCTCTTCGGCCGGAGCTTCTTCTCCTTGGCCGACCAGTTCTCATCTCTTTCATTCTTTTTCTTCTTCTCTTCCTTCTCAGGCCGCTGGTCTCTTCTTCTTTGGCTGGGCGTGCTTCTCCTTTTCTTCTTCTTCTTCTTCTTCTTCTTCTTCTTCTTCTTTCTTTATTTTCTCCTCTCCTCTCTCTCTCTCTCGAATTTTCTGGTGGTCTTCTCCTTTGCTTTGGCCGATCAACACTTTTAATTTAAGTTGCATTTGCATTTCATTTCACTTAATGCATTTCATTTGATTTCAATTTCATTTGTATTTCATTTCATCTTCATTTAATTTCATCCTCATTTGATTTACATTTCATTTTATTTCACTTTCATTTCCTATCATAAATTCTCTTTTATTTAATGTTAAATTTACCTAAACAATTGCCCTTAAACTATCTTATATTTTACAAAAGTGCCATTGGTTAGAGATGATGAAATTTGATTGGTTAATCTCTAATGGTTAGTTGGATTTCAATTCAATCCATAAAAATCCACTAACTCTTTTTCCATAAAAGCCATTTACTTTTAAAACACCAATCAAATTACAACACTTAATTTACTTTTCCTTTATATATATATATATATATATATACTAATAAAATTGCACCATCTCATATCATAAAATATATATATATATATATATACATATATTAAATTCCAATAAATATTCATAATACTCCAATTTATGGAAATCCTTGCTATGTTCTCCAAAACTTATAATTTAAATTTTTTATATACTTTATGGAACCTTATTAATCATCTGAAACCATTCTAGATATTTTCCAAGTCTGTGATACCCTTTTTTGAAAATCTCCGGATCCATCCAATAGATTCCATTATAGCACCCTTAATGCTTTAAACATTCGATTTACTCATAATAAAGGCTCATTTATTTACTTGTGTACTATACAATAAATTCTGGAAGAATATATTACAACACCTATACGTACAGTACATACTATCGGGAGGGTGTATTACAACATGCCTTTAAATAAATATATTTAATAGAATTTGTCAGCCCCATTTAAACAAATGTGCTAATTATATTATCAAATTGAACTCTTAAATAAAGATAGAATAAGTGCACAAACTAATTCGTACCCTAGACAACCTAAATGGAGAAAATATATCATCGTGAAAAATACCAGTAATCACCAAGATCTCATAGACTGTCTATAGCTCTCCAAGTTACCATATTTACTCATAAGGCCATGTTTTCGAACTTGGATATTTTGACTTGTCCAAAAGACATGTTTCAATAACCACTATTGAAAACTTTACGTAAAGATTTAAATATCCAATACCTCAAAACATCCATATGATGGTGTTCTACTTACATTTGCTAAATGCAATCACGATGTCCATTTCTATAAATGATGTCCTCTATCGATATACACGTGAATACTACCAAACCATCGAGGATAGACTATGTGATATAATCGTCCTCATTGACAGCTCAAATGATAACGCGTGCAACCATAAGTCCATCATTTATCTTAGGATTCAGATAGACTCTCCAGTTGTCTCAGTTGAATACTTTTATCCATTGATGGTTGCGGATAAAGTTTTCTACAATGATCCTATTCAATGCACCCAGTGCACTAGATTCTTTTGTCCAAAGACACTTCGATGATTTTAGACTCATCATATCACATTTGATCCCGCTCAAATGCTAACAAAAGAATCTACAACTTTAACAACATAAAGGCGCCCAACCTTATATCTTAAGTTGTGAATGCGTATTCGAGACTAACTAAAGAATTGTGTCTACCTCATACATATCCAGATGTACGAACAATTCTTTTGTTTCTCATAGTCTCTTGACCCTATGATTATTTACTTTTGATAATTAATATAATTGCTATAATATTCGTTATATCAGAAATCACTTTATTCATATGAAAAGATTGTTAATTACACTATTACACTCTTGCTATTGTGTAACGTCCCCACAATTAGTGTTTTAATTATCATTGATAAATTACATATTAGTATTAATATTATTATAATTGAGAGTCCAAGTTATATCGGATAGAAATGGGAGGTAGATTATATTATTATTATTATTTTAAACGGATCCATATTAGGGCCATTGTGATATAATTAAATGAGCTTGGAATTATTGTCATAATGGGGATTTAAAGGATTGAAAATTTTATTGGATAAGTGTGAAATATTTTTGGAATTTATATTTCATGGGAATGGTATGCGTTTTTATATGGAAAAGTTTCCCTAAAGAAGCACAATCCATGTGAAATAAAAATGAACCAATCATGAAATGCCAAGTCAAGAATTAGTGGATGGAATAATTAATGGGATGAAATATGATTGGTGGATTAGTTTGATAATTAATAGATTTTTAGTCAATCTCATGAGATTAATTTTCAAATTGTGATCATTCTATGATTTTAAAAGATTTAGGGACAAGTAGCAATTGTAAGAAATAGGTGACAAGTGATCAAGTCTTATTGGTGAATCAAGTCAAAAAAAAAAAAAAAAAACTAAGCAAACAAAACAAAACAAGAGAAGAATTCGGCCAAACCAAAACAAGCAAGAAAAGAAGAAAAAAAAAAAGGAAAGAAAAAGAAAGAAGAAGGTTTCGGCCAAGCTAGGGAGAAGGAGAAGAAGAGCTTATCAAGATCAATTCCAAGCCCTTGTCAAGTGATTTAAGTGGTGAATGAAAGCAAGGAAGAATAACAAGTAGAGAAAGTGGTAAGTATACTAGTTTTCATAAATTGTGAGATAGATCTTTGGGTTCTTGATTCTTAGTGTTTGGGTGATAATTTTGATACCTGAATTTAGGGATTTAGACATCAATTAAGTATCCTAGCCAAGAAAAAAAGGATTTATTGTCATAAAGTGTTAAGTTGAATTGTTAGTTTTTGGGGATTTTTAAATAAAATTTGAATTCATGTTATAATTAGTTTAAATTAAGTTGGATGATGTTGAATTTGATGTTATTAAGTAAAGTCATGTATAGTAAGTTGATAAAAATTAGTAAGTTAAAGTTAGGGATTTAAGTTGATTTTGGTGTAGAGATTCCAATTAAAGTATGATAAGATATTAGAATTGGTGTATGTATGTTTGTGATGCTAATTGGTACTTAAAAATTTTAGAAATCATGTTGATTGTGGATTCATGGTGTCTAGGGGCTGTGGAAAATCAAGAGCAAGCTTGAGGGAGTGATTTCCAAGCTTGGAGAGTGATTTTGATGCAATTTGGGTTACTGCTTTACTAACACTTGAAATTTAATTTTATATGTGTTGTTGGAGGTTTAATTGTGAGTTTTGATGTGTTAGAAAGTAGAAATAAATTTACATGTGTGGATGAATGCTTGGATGAAGGAATTAAAGTGTTGAATTCATGTAAATGAACATCAAAATGAGTATTAAAAATATAGGGGCTGTTATGTGTAAATTGGGTAATAAATTGCATCAGTTTTATGATTGAAAACATGTAAAAGTTATTCGAAAATTGTTTGGGCTGTTGTGAGTGTTTTAGATATTAAAATGCACGAAATTTATTAATTACATAACAAGTGTTTGATGTGTGAAAATAATGTGCAATTTGATGAAGATTAAATGTCAATGTTTGTAATTGAAATTAAAATTAGAATGATGCTAACATGTTAAATGTTTGAGAGCAAATTCTTGTTGAAAATGATGGTTGTGATTGGAGTACCAAATGGTACACATGCTGCCCAAAATTTTATAATATCATATCGGCAAGTCGAAAACGAATTGATATTAATTTTTGTGAGTCAAGATTGAACAAAATGTTCATGAATTGATTGTCTTGAATTATAGTATGTAAACTTGTTTATGGAATTGAGTATTAATGAAAGAACTGAATTTAAATTTTATATACTTAAATGCCCTAGTTAAATTCGTACCGCATTGTTGGAAGGATTAGATAAGTTGGCATGCCAATAGGGAATTTAGCAGTACTGCGACCGTTATTATGTTTAATCATTGGACTTTGAGAGGCTTGGGTGCCCGGTCCTCGGATTTGATTATAATCTTTCGGACTTTGAGAGGCTTTGGGTGCCCGGTCCGCGACATTGTTGTAATTAAATAACCAATCCGCAGCCTCCGTTGAGGACAGTATTGGTTGATCCTATTATCCAGTCTATCGAAAATGGGTTAGAATTGGCTAAGGGCAATAAAATACTTAATTCATAATTGTGTAATTGAACGATTCAATTGAGAAAATTTATATTGGTGTGATATTTTTAGAATGTATACATATTATATGATTGTTTGAATCAATTGTTTCACGATAGAATATTATGAAATATATTAAATGTTTATTCCCATGAAATGTATCATGTTAGTATGTTGTGTAATATTAGTAGGAAATATGAAATGTTTATCCTTGATTGAATTACTTTTGATTTATATGCATGTTAAAACCTTTAGTTAAACTTGTGTTAAGTAAAGCACCACTAAGCGTTATGCTTAGCGCGTTGGTTTTCCCGCGCACTGGGGATAGACAGTGATCAGACTGGATCTGCAGGGTATCAGAGTCACACAAATTTTTGGAAGTCTACTTGTAATAAACCTTTTGTTAACATCCATGTTGTGAATCCTTTTGATATATGTATATATTATATGTTAGCATAGTATGTTAAGAACCAAAGAGATTGTAATAATACTTTCCTAACTATTTTGCCATGTTAATATTCATGAAATTTCATATATGAATGTATATATATATTTATTTATTACGAAAATGGTTTTCTTCTAAAATGTTTATACTGTGTTATGAATTGATTTGAGACGGACCTCAGGTCCAATTGGAAGTGATGAAGAAAAATGCATAAATTTTGAAGTGTTTATAAAGATTTACAAGTGTTTGAAAAGAAATTGGTAATAATGCAAAACAGCCGTTGTGCTGCCGAAATTCTTGGATAATTCAGAAAATGGTTTTTATAGATATAATAAATTTAATTTGATATTTAAATTTCGAATCCGACCGCAGTATCCCCAAACCGGTTAGTTCGTGAATCGGATAGGGGGTATTACATATTGAGCATAATCCTAACAATCTCCCACGTGCGCTATAGCAAGTGTGTCATATCTCCTATTCCCATGTTCTTTAGATGCCCATCAAAACTCTTTTGTGGTAGAGCCTTTGTGAAGGGATCCAATAGATTTTCAGCTGACACGATCTTGGCAACGTCTCCCCTATGCACAATCTCCCTTAGTAAATGATACTTTCTCTCAATGTGTTTTCCTCTCTTATGACTTCTTGGTTCTTTCGAATTAGCCACTGCACCACTATTGTCACAGTAGAGGGTAATATGCTTATTTCTCTCAATGTGTTTTCCGCTCTGGGAACCACTTCCAAGTCAATCAAGAATTGATGGAGCCATACAGCCTCTTTGACAGCTTTGCATGCGGCAATATACTCAGCTTCGATGGTAGAATCAGCAATACAAGATTGCTTGATGCTCCTCCATATCACTACTCCTCCTCCTAGGGTAAACACGGATCCTGACGTGAATCTCTTGGAGTTAGAATCTGATTGAAAATTGGAATCTATATACCCAACGGGAATTAAATCCCCTCCATAGTATACAAGCACATGATCTCTCGTTCTCCTGAGATACTTGAACATATGCTTGACTGTCGTCTAGTGATTAGGGCCTGGTTTCGATTGAAACCTGCTAACTATACCAACAACAAAACAAATATCTGGTCTAGTGCAGAGCATTGCATACATGAGACTTACAACTGCGGAGGCATATGGAATCTTACTCATGAATTGCTCTTCACGTGCGTTCTTAGGAGCTTGCTCCTTAGAAAACTTGATTCCATGCCTGAAAGGTAACAGACCTTTTTTGGAAAACCTAGACAAGATTTTATCTATGTATGAAGTTTGAGATAATGCAATCGTTCTATTCTTTTTATCCCTAATAACTTGGATGCCAAGAATATAACTTTCTTCTCCTAAGTCCTTTATATCAAATTGTTTTACTAACCATTCTTTAACTGATGTCAATACACCTACATCGTTTCCGATGAGCAGTATATCATCAATATAAAGAACTAGGAAAACCAATTTGTCGCCTTTGATCCTCTTGTATACACAACGATCATCAAGGTTCTGAATAAATCCAAAAACTTTTTATAGCTAGATCGAACCTTATATTCCAGGATCTCGGTGCTTGCTTTAATATATAAATAGACTGTTGCAACTTGCATACCCTTTTTTCTTGGCCTTTTTCAATGAATCATTCTGGTTGCACCATATAGATGCTTTCATCAAGACTTTCGTTAAGAAAAGTTATCTTGACGTCCATTTGCCAAATCTCTAAGTCTAGAGATGCTGCAATGGATAAGAGTATTCTAATGGATTTAAGCATGACTATAGGAGAGAAGGTTTCTTCGTAATCGATACCTTCTTTCTGTGTATAACCTTTAGTTACCAATCTAGCTTTAAAGGTTTCCACCTTACCATCCATACCTCTTTTCCTCTTATATACCCGCTTGCACCCTATGGGTTTTATCCCTTTTGGCAAGTCTACAAGAGTCCAGACTTTGTTTGTGAACATAGATTCAATTTTGGATTGCATTGCCTTTTGCCATTGACGACAATCAACATCCTCCATAGCTTCCTTGTACGTGTAGGGATCATCGTCGTCCGGGAGATTATCGATAGATTCTCCTAGACCGATGTATCTATCGGGTTGTCTAATAACCCTACCACTGCGATGAGGAATGGTAGGTTGTTGATCTTGTGATGGTTCAAAATTTACAAATGGGCTTGGTCTTGAAACCTCATGTGGAATTGTATCTCCAGAAAGTTCATTCAGGACAATTCTACTTTTAAGTACGAAATTATTCATATAGTCCTTTTCCAAACATTTAGTGTTCGTCGAAACGAATACCTTAAGATCTGTAGGATTATAGAAGTAATATCCTTTCGTTCCTTTCGGATACTCCACGAATATGCATGTTTCTAAACGGGACTCCATCTTTTCTGTCTTTCATTTCAACACGTGTGCAGGACATCCAAATATCCTTAAGTGTAGTAAACTAGTCTTTCGCTCAATCCACAACTCATGTGGTGTTTTAGGAACTGACTTAGATGGTACATCGCTTAGAATGTACATTGCAGTTTGTATAGCATATCCCCAAAAAGAATTAGGAAGCGTTGAATAACTCAACATCGATTTAACCATATCTAAAAAAGTCCTATTTCTCATTTCTGCCACACCATTCTGTTGAGGCATTCCTGGTGTAGAAAACTGAGAAATTATTCCACTATCAGTAAGATATTGCTGAAACTCTCCTGATAGATATTCTCTACCATGATTAGATCTCAAGATTTTTATGTGTTTCTCAAGCTGATTCTCTATTTCAGCTTTAAATGCTTTAAACATGTCAAAAGCATCAGACTTATGTCTCATGAGATACATATAGCCAAATCTCGAGTAATCATCTGTGAAAGTGATGAAGTACTCATATCCACCTCTAACTTGAATGCTCATAGGACTACATACATCAGTGTGTATCATTCCTAAACATTCAGTGGCTCGTGTACCTTCTGCAGTGAACGGCCTCTTGGTCATTTTTCCTTCTAGACAAGATTTACAAGTTGGTAGATCATCCACCTTTAAGTCAATCCATCACTTACCAATATTTTAATCCTATCAAGATTAATATGACCTAGGCGTAAATGCCATAGGTAGGTTTCATCTTTTGATAGTTTTACTCTTTTATGATTAGATTCAGTTGATTCAGTATCCAATATATGAGAGATGTTTTTATGTAAATGGAACAAGCCGTTTTCCAATGTACCTTTGTAAATAAACTTGCTATTCATACTAATAATAAAGCCTTTATTAAAAGTAATCGAATAACCAGATTTATTTAAACAAGAAACTGAAATTAAATTCCTCTTGAAATGAGGTACATAATAAACGTCTATCAAATCCAAATACCTACTAGAATCTAAACTAATTCTAATATCTCCTACTGCATCGGTGGATACCAACGCTCCGTTGCCTAATCACAAGTTGAATTCATCTTTATTCAATTTTCTCCTTTGCAGAAACCCCTGTAAGGAATAACAAACATGACTAGTGGCTCCAGAGTCTAAGATCTAATAATCTGTAGAATCCGCCAGAAAACATGTTTCTAGATAATAAAAATTACCTTCTTTCTTCTTTTCTTGGGATTTTGGGCAATTTCTTTTCCAATATCCCTTTTCACCATAAAGGAATCATTTTCCTTTGATCTTGGTTACTTTTTTGGTCTCCTTCTTAGTAGGTCCAAGTTGCTTTTTCTTCTGTGACTTCTTGACCTTCTTACGGGTCTTCACAGTAGCAACTTTACCAACCATATGAATCTCTTGATCCTTGCTTTTGAAAAGGATCTTCTCAGTGCTTTGAACAACTTGCATCAGGCCCTACAAGGTGTATTCCTTATTGTTCAAGGTGTAGTCCAACTTGAACTGGTCAGAGGAATCTGATAGTGAGTTGACAATCATGTCAATTTTCGTTTCACCATCTACCTCAGCGCCATTAAGTTCAGCAATGTTGAGATGTGCTATGACTTTCATCATATGATCTTTCACAGCCTGTCCAGGTTTCATCCTAAGATTCATAAAAGCAATCATTGCCTCTCTCTTACTCGTCCTGGATCTTATAGCAAGCATCTCCTCTAGAGACAGCATTATCTCAGCAGCAGTCCTCATTCCTTCATGTTGTTGTTGCAACACGTCGGACATGGTAGCTATAATATAACATTTGGCCATCTCATCTGATGTCTCCCACTGCTCATACTCGCCTCTTTGCTCCTCAATGGATTCATCAGTAGGAGCAAGTGGTTTAGGAGTTGACAGAACAAATCTATGTTTTTTAGCTTGTAACAACAGCCCAATTTTCTTTTTCCACATAACATAGTTATCTCCAGTCAAAGTATTATCTTTAAGGATGTTGATTAGGGATGGTGTAATGATTTCTGAATAAAACAAAAATTATATTAAGTAAGCTATCATTTAGCACTTTCCAATATTTATCTTGAATTAACTATTAATAATTCAATCGTAAAATTCAACAGTGATCCAACACCCATAAATGCCACGCCTCCTTTGGGAGTTCGCAACATTTACTAGTGGGACTAGGTCCCACCTAATTGTTAACATAACAACCAGCGTTTTCAATTTTAGCCTTACGATTATTATTGACAAGAACTTTTGGGAGGATATCAATAGAATCGCATTGAGTGTCACTAAGGTTTTGACCTTCAATATATTCCAGAACGAATAATCCCTCCTTTGAGAGTAGATATCGCTTGAGTCAATTGTCTAGTCTATCATTGTAAGGAACTATCTTGCTAAATTTCATTTATGGATACCCCTTGAGGCATTATCACACAAAACATAAAGTTCAACTAACCCTGGAGGCCATAGGATCTAAACACCTTCTCCCACTCAATTTTTTAAGGTGTATGATGGAATTCCAAAGAATGATTCCCAAGTTATCTAGATGCCAAGTTAGATACCTAAATCATTCAATGCATGTTCATACCAAAAAAGATATATGAGTGGCACTCCTATTCTACATGACATATTATCAAACAATGAATAAACATTGTAATATTTAAGCAAAAAGTAAATAGCCACAATTTTGGTCCATCCTAAAAAAGGAAGTAAATTACATTGTTTGGATAATCTTAAACCCTAACCCTAACTTGTCGAACAAGTCTTCTTACAGCCGTCCATCCAAGATTACGACAAGGCATTGCGGCCTACGGGCGTGCGCACAGCCCTTCTGTGCTCGCGCGCGCGCAGCCTCACGAGAGGCACGTGCGGCTGCCCCTAGGGCGCACACGAGCGCCCAACTTTCCTTGGCTGCGCGGGCACACATCCATTGCTGGTCCGTGCGCACACACTGCTTTGGGAAGGCCGTGCGTGCCTTGCCCCATTCGCGGCCAAACACTCGCATATTAGCCTTTTATTGTATGACCTACATGTTCAAAAATCCTAGCCGAAATTGTAAGACGTTATCTTTGATGCTTGGAAACTAAAGACAATTAAAAGAAAAATGTGTAAGTATTGAGTGAGAAAGAGGAGTGGAGTTAAAAAGACGAAAAGGATGTGAGAAATGTGCAGAAAAAGAGAATAGCCAACAAAAAATAAATAAAAAATAAAAAAATTTGGCTAAAATGAGAAAAAGGATTGAAGCACACAAAGTAAAAAAATTGAAGAAGGTTGAAAAAGAGGTTAAAGGAGAAAGGTGTAAAGGAGGAAAGGAAGAAAAGTTGACCAAATTTGGTAGTCGTGAGAGGAATTGCACGAATTGAAAATTTTATAAAGTCTCTCAATAGGTTTCCAAGTGAGTTGAACCCGATTTCCATTCTTTTTGAGCCAATCACCCTAAGCCCCATTACAACCATATAAAGACATGTTGATCTCCTTAGGAAACTTAATTGTAATATTTGACATGTCTATACATTGATTTTTCTGTTCTTAGCATTTGATATCTTTCATAAGATCCCTTGATTAATCTGTGTGTTCTTTCTAATTATTGATGCATACGACTTATTTTGAAATTCTTCACTCATAAATTGCAGTCGCATGCAGTTGAAAGTGTGATAGCTTAGGTTCTGAGTGTCATTGAGTGAAAACTGGTGAGACTAGAGTCGAGGGGAATTACATCAGTGGTTTATTAATATGGAAGGATTGACTATTATAAATGCGTTGCATGTCAGTATCCTGTATATTATAGGGTGTATTAGACTTATTGGCAGCATTTTAGATTTCTGATTTTGTGCTATTCTTATGCCTTTGCATTTGTGTCTTTACTTAATTTGATGTTTAGTTATGTATGTGGTTAGCTTAGCACGTTTGTGGGTATCATAGCTGGTAAACCCTCACGAGATTATAACTCGTCCACTAGGGCCACCTAGGGGTTTAAAGGCTTGTGGCACGTGCTAAGTGCCATCGCTTTATCCTATGAAAATGGATATAGCTTAGTTCGTTTTTGTTGTTAATTTTAGTTATTTTTGTTTTTGCTTTTTGTTGTGGTGTGTACCAATTTGCTTAAGGACAAGATAGGTTTGGGGGTATTTGATCGGTCATTTATTATTATATATTTACGACACTTTGATCATTTCTTTTGATTGTATTTTTGAGTATTTTTGGTACGTTTGATGTATTTTGTGAGTATGTGTAGCTTTCAGGAGAGCCTCGTGAATTAATGCGAATATTCGATGATTCGAGGCAAAACCGTGCAATTCAGGTACTTTGGGGGAGCATATGAAATTGCAACACATTGCTAGGATCAGACCAGGTAGTGTGTAACGGGAGGAGAAGCCAGCAACCACTGCTTGTGTGAACAGCTCGCGGTGAAGAGAAGACAGCAGCCAGCAGGTCACGTGACCATGGGTCACATTCGTGGCTCGTGCGCGGAGGAGAGTTCCAACACAGTAGGTGACACGACTGCTTCCACGTGAGCTTGGGTCGCAGTTGCTGATCGTGCGCTACAGAAAAGCGCCAAAACTAGTGGACAACGCGAGCCACCTTGCGAGCTTGGGTCACGGGCATTCGATCGTATGAAAAAGAAGAAGCAAAGTCCAGCAGGTCACGCGACCTCTTGCACACTACCTTGGGTCATGCCTATCCCTCGCGCGTACAGATAGCAGAACATCACAGTGTGTCGCGCGACCTTGGGTCACGGCGACGGTAATTCTAGCAACCTAACTGCGCTCTATAAATAGAAAACGATGGAGAGAAGAAAAGGAGAACGGGCTGGGTTTCAAAAAAGAGAAAATACAAAGAGAGAAGAGGGAAGAAGAAGAGAGAAGAAGACCTAGGAGACTAGCCATTGGATCGATTCTCCGGACCACTGTAATCCCTCATAGGACTTGGATTTGTGCAAGGAGAAGCTCAACCAAATCAGTTTTAGACGAGAGTCCAGCCATCTAGAGTTTTTTCTTTCACATTCTTTTTCTTAATTTTATGTTGTTCATTATACTCTTGATAAATAATACTATGTATTCTTATTTCCTAGTTCCTACACTAGGGATGATGATGCAATTTACTATGAATTTTGATTGAGATTAATGAATGCTTGGATTATTTGAGTTATTTGATTGAGTGTTGATTTAATGCTTTATTGATTGTATATTGCTTGATCACCAATATTCAATATTTTGTTTTTGTGGATTAAGTACCGAGAGGAGACACCCACAATGTGTTCGATAAATTGACACAATATCCTAGGAACCAAATAGAGATATATTGGTGTAAGTTGTGTGATCTAATATGTTTCCATGTTTATTTCATTCTCATATATTTGACATTCATCGAGAGATAGGGTGTTAGTGTGTGTTGAATATGTTTGATTTACCTTGAGAAAGGATTTGGATAGCTAGATAACATGATCATCAATCATTGGCTTGAACATTCATGCATAATTATCTTATATCATTAAGATTAGTTAGTGAAATCGGATTCCCTAGTTCTCTTTACCATTGATAAGAAAACCTTTTAATTTCAAGTTTATAAATCATTTAGATTATAAGTTACAAATCACAACCATTGAATTAGTTTTCTAGATAGTGTTAGACTTGGTTAATCTCAGTATTCAATTTCTAATCGTCCTCGTGGGAACGATAATCGGAACTCACAATTCTATATTACTTGTGCCGACCCTGTATACTTGCGGGTACACAAAAGGCGTAACATCGAGCGACCACACCTTTGGTCGAACAAAGGCTTCTTCATATGGGCTGCCTTATGGGTCCTTATTGGTTTGTCAAGGTATTGGATCCATAAGTGTTGTGGACATGATGTTGAATTGGGATTTTATGCAAGCTTAAGTCCTGGCTTGGACTATTTTTAGTCACTACATCAGTCTTCCTCACAACTCCTCTGGTGCTCTCTTTGCGAGAAGACCTTAAAGAGTTCTTCAAATCCCTAACTTCTTGCTCACAGTTTGGGTTATTATTTTGAACTGAAAAGAAATCAAGTAAAATCCTTTAGTACTGCCAGGAATGAAAATTATGAAAGGTATAAAAGCTGAGAAAAAGAATTCTCACTGTGAGAACGGTCGGTGGAAAATGGTTTTTACCAGTACCGAAACTTGTCGAAGGCCTTACCCACCAATGCTTTATCGCCGTAAAGAAGGGAACTTGCGTGGTCATCATGGCAAGACATAATTGCTCGACGTACCCGTTTAGCCTCCTCACAAGTTAAAATGGTTCCTTTACTTCACGAATCTACGAGGAAAAATGAGAACAAAAAACATATTATCCTTGGCTATGCTAATATTGAAAACTGTCAATATCAGAAAAGAGCCAATAGGATACCTAGTTTCACAAAATGGCGAGGAACCCAGGCTACGGGGAGAAAATTGGCTTTGTCAGTAGGGACCTCTCCACTATAATCCTCTTGGGCAAAAAACCAAGCTCCTTTCTATAACTTATTGGAAGAAAAAAGTCCCTAGAAAATCCCCTTATTCTTTTTATCGGGGGTATCCAGTCTGCCAAATATCCTCTCGCCAGTAGATACATTGATAGGCAGGCACTTACCCGATGAGAACGATGCCAAATTGTACGAGCCAGACTCATTAGGTGATGGCCGCAACTGGTAGCAATGTTGGATTTCATTGGGAGAAGGGTCGAAAAAATCCAGCGAGTGCCACAGAGTGCACAACCCCATCATTATCCGGTAGTTGTTAGGAGCAAGCTGTGTCGGTGCCAAATTAACATTGCTGAGAAAGCACGTGATGAAGGGCTGAAGTGGTAGGGTTACCTCGCAGTTGAACAAGCAGCCGTAAACAGCGATCCAGCTCAGAGGATTCCACGCGGTCCTCCCATTTGGAAGTATAATCTTCACCGACTTGGGGAACTCATACTACGTCTTGTAGTCATTCAGATGAGACCCCATGATCATGTTCTACTTGTAGTCCAAGAAATTGGGCTTGTCCACCGAGAATCTCAACAGTTTTTCCTTGTGCAAGCTGATATCTG
Organism: Xanthoceras sorbifolium; assembly: GCA_003430845.1. Taxonomy (NCBI): domain Eukaryota; kingdom Viridiplantae; phylum Streptophyta; class Magnoliopsida; order Sapindales; family Sapindaceae; genus Xanthoceras; species Xanthoceras sorbifolium. The sequence goes on along the minus strand of CM010620.1, from coordinate 21,678,127 downwards.
AGTTGTCGGCCTTTTGGTCACCATAAAGGGAGGGACCTTTCACCATCGTGTTCATTGAAAAAGAAGTACTCACCGAAGAAGAAGTACCTGTCGGCGCTCCATGGTAGCTTCCCAGTCGAGGCTTGCCCTGCTGAAAGGCTTCCGTGAAGCTAAGCCGTTTCTTTTAACTGGAAATCTAAGTAGGAAATTTTATTTTTTTTTTATAAAATTTTGGCAGAGTCTCCTCTGGTTTTATGAGATTACCAAATCTTGGAGACCTGTATAAAAACTTGAACACTTCTATAAAATTCTAAATCTCAACTACCGTGGACCTCCGGTCCATCTCAACAATTCACAACTTCAATCACAAATTTCAAATAACAAAATACTGAGCTTTAACAATATATATTTTACATAAAAGTTACAATCAAAGATAAACATAATTCTAAAACTGTCACAGCAATGTTCTGACTAGTCCTGCCGGTCCTGGGCGTCCCTGCAACGTCTGCACCTGTACCTGTACCTGGGGAGGTTGGTTTATAAAATATAAAAATGCAATGAGCTAAACGAACTCAGTAAGTGTTATCTTTTTCTCATAAATCTAATATTTTTTATTTAACCTCCCTCATATTTTACTGAAAAGAATGATAATTGGTTTTCTGAAAATACCAAAAGCCATACTGAAATCTTTTGCTGATAATTATACTGAAATTTTCTTTCTGAAAACTTTACCGAAACCTAAATTCCACACTGAAAACTATACTGATATCTAACTTTTGAAAACTGTTATGAAAACTATAATGAAAACCTTTCAAACTTTCTGTTATTACTGAAAACTGATAAACTGATATACTGCATACTTTTTAAATATAAGCTGAAAGTTTACATATATACTTCACTTTACTAAAAACTGAAAAGCTGATAGAACACACTTTTCTGAAAACTGAAAAACAAAGATAATATATTTTTCTGAAAACTGAAATGCTAAAATAATATACTTTTCTGATAATTGAAAAGCTGAAATAATATACTTTTCGGATAATGCTTTTCTGATAAAATATTTCTGATAATATACTTTTCTAATAAAATTTTATGATAAAACTTTTCTGATATAACTTTTCTTATAAAACTTTTTTGATAAAACGTTTATGATAAAACTTTTTCTGATAATGCCAATGGAAAACCCATATCTGATAACCGATAATCCATAGGGCGACTCAGCTGGCGCCACACCATATGGAGGGTGTTACCAGGCGACTAATCTAGCACCGCACCAGTGACTCTAATAATCTGATAAAAGATATCTCACTGTCTATGTGCAGAATTGTCTACTGTGCAGAATGCTGCGTCGCTACATATAGCGAGACAACACCCCAATGTGTGGGCAACTGACAGACTCGACAGACTCAACTCCCCTGGAGTTAGCGGACTATCCCCCTTTAACTTGCCACACACAAATGGGGTGTACCGACCGGGTCTACTACTGATAATCTGATAACTGATAACTGCTGATAATTTGATAATAAATAGGTATCCAAGGTTTGAAAACTATTTTCTTTACTTTGAAAACTAACTTTTAATCAAAAAGTATGCGATATATACATAAAACATATTTCTTTAAATGAATATAAATTCTAAATTTCTGAGATATAACACTCACTGATTTCTGGTTTTATCTAGGCTTGGTGCTCTGGTTCCTTCGTCTCATTACATTTCTTGCCTTTCCGCACAATTTCATTTCCTCCCATTCTATGGAGATTTCTCCCTAAAGTAATATATTTCCCAATTAAATCATTAATATAAATATAACAACTAATACAAAAACTCAATTAACACGTTTAACACTTTATTCTTCAATTTCTTCTATTCTAATAAAATCAATTACATTTAATTTGCTAAAAATCATGTCTCTACAGTTATATATTCCTTGAATCCTTCAATTTCTCTTAAATCAAATCTCATACATCACAATCCAATACATTCACTTTATTTTCTAAGCATCAATTTATATCACAACCATATAGATACAATTTCTAGTACTTAATTACATATAAATTGGAATCTCTACACTTTCAACTTCAATTTCTACACAATTCTCATTCTAATCTTTATCAATTTAACATAAGTGAATTTCCGTCACTTAACGACATCAATTCAATCTCATTAAACTTGATTAGACTAATTATAACTTCAATTTCAAATTATATTTCAAAAATTCCCAAAACTAGTGATTCAATTTCATTCCAAACACAATATCACAAAGACTCCATCATACAAATTCACTAATTTGATAACCATTTTGATTCCTTACTTAGTAAATTCAATTCATGCTATCAATTAACTTAAAAACACTCCAATTACTCAAATAATATCTTAATTTAACAATTTAATCTTGAAATCATAAAATCCCCAAAACTTTACCTTACTAATTTTCTTGATTTTCACTCTAATCAACTCAATTCCAACTAATTTCAAACAAACCACCACAAAAACTCAATCAAACACTAAAATCAACAAAACCTATAATTTTCTTCACTTCCAACAATCAAATTTCACTTTATATTCAACAATCAATTCAAGAACAAATCAAACTTACCCAAAATCCTCTTTAATTCTTCTTTTTGGTTGACCGAATTTCTTCTTCTTTTTCTTCCTTTTTCTCTCTTTTCTTCTCTTCTTCGGCTGATGCTTTCTCTCCTCTCTTCTCTCTTCTTTCTTTCTTCCTTCTTGGCCGAACTTCTACTCTCTCTCACTTCACACAGCTGCTTCTTCTCCTTTCTCTCTTTTTCTCTTTCTTTCTTTTCTTCTTCTCCTTTCTCCTTCCTCACGGGTCTGCTCTGTTTTCTTTTCCCTTTTTCTGCACTATTTCTGCTTTCCCTTAGCTTCTTTTCTCTTCCGGCCACTGCTCCTTTCCTTCTTCTCCCTTGCTTTGGCCGAGCTGCTCTCTCCTTTCTTTCTCTCTTCTTCTTCGGCTGACTATTCTTCTTCTCCTTCTTTTTCTTTTCTTTTCTCTTTCACCGCCTCTCCTATGTTTCTATTTTTGATTTGTGTTTTCTGGTTTTAACTTTGCCATTTGTTTCACGGTTTGACTTTCATTTCAATTTTCATTTCATTTGCATTTAACTTTCACTTGTATCTCACTTTCATTTCACTTCATTTGCATTTCTTTTCATTTGATTTACATTTCATCTTGTTTTGTTTTGTTTTGTGTTTCTCCACACACACACACACACACACACACACACACATATATATATATATATATATATATATATCTATATTATATATATCTTTAATAATTGCAACTTGTCCCTTAACATTTTAAAATCACAAAGTGGCCACAACTTGAAAATTAATCACATGTGATTGACCAATCATCTATTAATTATTAAACTAATCCACTAATTCTTGACTTGAGATTTCATGATTGGTTCATTTTTATTTCACATGGATTGTGCTTCTTTAGGGAACATTTTCCATATAATAAATCATATCATTCCATAAAAATCCACTCACTTTTAATCTAATTTGTTTTTCCTTGATTGGTCCACTTGTACACCTCAAAATTAATCCACCTAAATTAATTTCCACTATCTCATGTGTCACTAATGATTTATTATTTAATTCCAAGAATATATTCTTAACATTCCAAACTTATGGAGATCCTTGTTACGTTCTCCAAAACTTATAATTGGATTTCGTATATACTTTACGAAATCTTACTAATCGTCCAATAAATTCCATTATAGCACCCTTAATACTTTAAACATTCGATTTACTCATAATAAAGGCTCATTTATTTACTTGTGTACTGTACAATAAATTCTGAAAGAATATATTATAATATCTGTATGTGTACAGTATAAACTATCGGGAGGGTGTATTACAATAAATTCTGAAACACGAAAAACAAGAAAAAGAACGAAGGGAAACTCACCCACGGGGGCTGAAGAAATGGAAGATTGAAAGAAAAACCATGCTGCAATGCTTTGGAAACTCACAAGCTCTTAGAAATCTATGCCTTTGAGAAAAGAAGTGAAGCCAAAAATAAGAGACCCAAACAACTCACCAGGAATGGGCATATATAGGCCCCGCTGAGAAATCCCTCGCCGTTGGATCTAGATAGATTGTGCGGAGCAGGAAACACCTCGGTTAGCCGAGCTAATGATGAGTTACATCGGGCGCTGAGGACACACTAATCGAGATCAACGGAGAAACGCCGCGTGTCAATCCGAGTGAAGCAGCCAGCTTTACATTAAATTCAGAAAGATTGGGATTTAAAAAACAATGATTACAGATGACGTCACCCCGAGTTAATGAAGCGATTAAAGAACAACTGACCTAGGTCTAAAATGCACCGTTCCACTTTTGCAGCGCTTCCTACCCAAAACGCACCGTTTCATTTTGTTAGTACTTTCCCGCCCAAAACGCATCGTTTTATTTATACAGCACTTCTTGTCCAAAACGCACCATTTCACTTACACAAAATCTTCTATCCGAAACATATTGTTTCCCCTACAAGATGCCTTTAGCCTAAGACAAACGTTTTCAAAGACAAAAAAGAGGCATACCTTTTAACATCAGCTTCAATGATAAATTTCTCTCGAAGGACGACCGCCTCCTCAGAAATTTAGGGGGGTATTATTGGAAGTAATTTTCATACAACAAAGAGCCACATCCTCGTTTAGTCTAAACGTTACAGTTTGAAATATTTTGATGCATCAAATGAATCATATTTTCACAATAAATTAGCATAGTTATGAACTTATTATAAAGGGTAAAAATTATTTTGGTCCCTAATGTTTTTTGAATCATTAATTTTTTACCAGCTCACATAGTCCCTAACTTTTTAAAAATCTATCAATTCATCCTTCTGTTAGGCCTTCTCCAATAGTTCTCTATTTTTCCAAAATGGAGAACCATTGGTCTCCAACCATGCTCCAAAGTGGGGTTCCCAAAAAATATAAAATGGAGATTGGTAAATGGATCTCCAAATTTGGAGATCCACTATTCCAATCTCCATATTTTTTTTTAAACATTATATATTCAACTATTACCCTTCTATCAATTCTTTAAACAAATTTCATTCCTCTCATATCCTTTTTAAATTTTCAACTAAACTCAGTTAACTTATTATAACTTTTTATTTATAAATATAATTAGCATAAAAATTATATCAGTGGAAATATTTTGTTAAGATCTTTCAAGTGAGTATAATATTAACTATTTTTTAATTATTATTGGAAAATTAGGTAGATGAAAGAATTTAATTATTAAAAAACTTAGATTAAAATTGTTAGATGTAAAAATAGTTAGAAGTGATGATTTACAAAAACAATATATTATAAATTTGTAGGTGTAACTATTTTATGTGAGTAAATTATTATCTAAAATAATTACGAGAAAGTTTAAAAAATAATTATAAAGTAAATATAATAATATTTTATTTTATATTGATTTTAAAATGGAGAATGGTTGGTGTTGTGAATTTATGAAGATGGAATACTCTTGAAATATTTCATTTTGGATCACCATTTTAAAGAAAACAAATGGTGAACCATTGGAGAAGGACTTAATCAATAGTTAAAAATAAAATTTTAAAAAATAAAATTCTAAAAATAAAATATAACAACTGAAAAAAATTAAACATAGACAAAAATAATAAAAAAAATAATAAAAAATTTAATTTCGCAATTTATATTATTTTTAGAAAATAATAATTAAAATTTTATAATTTTATAAATAATAATGTCTCCTCTCCTGATATTTTAAATTTTTTTTAATTTTTTATTTCTTTAATAATTTATTTTATTTTAAATTTTAAATTTATTATAATTTATTTTGATATATATAATTTATTTTTTATATTTTAATATTAATTTGAAGTGTTATTTTGAATTATTGAATTTTCATAAATTAGTTATTATAGTACTGAGTTTTTTAAAGGTTTTTTCATTTTTATTTTAATTAATTAATTAATTAATTTATCTTTAATATTTAAGGACTTTTATTATAAATTTTTTGTATTTTGTAATTTTTATTTTTTCCGTTGACACATATTAGATTCTTATTGGATGTACAAGTTTAAGTTAATTTGATCAAATTTAAAAAAAATAAAAGGTAAAATCGTATTCTTAACTTAATCATTTAAAGTCAAGAGTAAAATGGTCAATGTGCATATTGTTAGAGTATTTATTATTAATGTAAGATATTTGTTGTATATAGTTGACAATTTATTACTTAATTGTAAGAGTGATTATAGGAGCGATTGATGGAGAGATTATAGGAGATCAATTACTTGATTCTCACTTTGTATTTTTCTATAAATAGCCTCCATAAAGAGAAGAATAAATTAACAAACACTTTGTATTTGTTCATGGTATCAGAGCCCAGACAAATTGTTTAGGGTTCTTCATCTCCTTTCTCTACAATATTTTTTTTTTCTTTCGAAACACAATCATAGTATTGTAATATAGAATTTTATTTCTAACCTGTTAAAACCTTGGCTGCCTAGACTTCAATCTGCTTATCTGGCTGCAACCAAATCGTTTTCTACAAAACTACTACCTTGCTACCCCGACTCCTTGCTAGGTCTCTACCCCGACTCCTTGCTGGGTCTTTTTTCATTTATTTTTCTGGTGAAATATTACTACCAAGAGCTCTATACACTGCTGCCTCATTACTGTGTTGTTCATGCCCGACCCGACCCACGTCGCTTCTTCTTCAACAGCGACCCAAGTCGTTGCTTCTTCTTCGGCGACCTTCGTGCGCCCTACGCCACCAACCTTCATGCGCCGCTACCTTCGTTTATGCGCCGCTGCCACCCAGTATTGACCCTTCAATCAAGTAAAATATATATATATATATATATATATATATATTCATTTACTTCCACTGCTACTGTGACTACTTCTACTATGGCCACTGGAACTGCCTCTCTTGCTTCATCCTCGGGAAACTCGTCTTCTACTCTCCAGGGTAACGTATGTGATCTCAAATTCAATTCTCCAACTCAGGTATTTTTCATTCTGCTTTCAATGTTTTTCTACATTTTCTAGTAATAATACTTGGATAATTGATTCTGGTGCAACGGATCACATGACTTTTAATTCTCAAAACTTTAGTCATTGTAGTCCAACCAAAACCAATAATGTGTCATATACTGATGGTACACCCACCCCAGTTTATGGAGTTGGATCTATATCTCTAACACCGTCCTTAAATTTATCATTTGTTTTACACGTGCCCACTTTATCCAACAATTTACTCTCGATTAGTCAAATCACTAAATCTCTAAATTGTTCTATTACGTTCTGGCCTTCTCATTGTGTGTTTCAGGACATCACAACCAAAGATACGATTGGAACTGGTAGGGAAGAAGAAGGGTTGTACTACTTTGCAGCAGACAGTGTTTCTAGTCATCCTCACAGAGTAGTCCAAGTTAAAGCCGACAATGAGAGTAATATCTTCCTTTGGCATAAGCGTTTAGGTCATTGTTCTTTTCGATTACTCAAGTTTTTATTCCCTTCTTTGTTTAAAACAATTGAACACAATAATAAGCAGTGTGAGACATGTGTTTTGTCTAAACATCATCGCATTGTTTTCCCCTAGTAATGATAATAAATGATCTATGCCTTTCTCTCTTGTTCATTCTAATGTTTAGGGTCCATCTAATATTGTTTCTACATCTGGTATGCACTGGTTTGTTACATTTATTGATGATTGTACTAGCATGACTTGGATTTTTCTTTTAAAAAATAAAAGTGATGTATGTGACGTCTTTCAAAATTTTTATCATATGATTATCACACAGTTTCATAAGAAAATTCAAGTTTTACGCTCAAATAATGGTGGTCAATATCTAAACCATAGTATCAAAGCTTTTTGTTTGAAAAATGGTATTCTCCACCAAACCTCTTGTGCACATACCCCTCAACAAAATGGTACTGCTGAACGTAAAAATCGTCATCTCCTTGAGGTTGCACGATTTTTGCTTCTCGGTATGCATATGCCTAAATCTTTTTGGTGTGATGCAGTTCTATCTGCTGCATATCTCATTAATCGTATGCCATCCAGTGTTCTGTCTTTTCAAACTCCACTGCAATCCGTGTCTCATTACTGTGATATTAACTATGCATTACATATTCTTCCTTGAGTCTTTGGATGTGTGGTATATGTACATGTGCATGCTCCCCGTCGAGGAAAGTTAGACCCACGTGCTCTTAAGTGTGTTTTTATAGGGTATTCTAGCTCACAAAAAGGGTTCAAATGTTATCATCCTCCATCCCGTAGAGTATTTGCGTCACAAGATGTCACGTTCTGGGAAGATGAGGCATACTTTACTCTCGAGACTTCTCTTTAGGGGGAGAATTCGAACTATGAAGAGAAGTCTCCTAAAACTGACAGTGGTATACCCATTAGTCTGAGAGGTCAAACTTCCAAGAGAGAGAATTTACATTCTGAAAATGAGATTCCTGGTAGTCTCACAAAAAAGACTGAACCACCCTTGAGAATATATGAAAGGAAAAGTAAAGGGAAAGAGAAACAGGGGGAGTCAGTTCTCATACAGGTAGTACAACCTTCCTCTTCTCCATCACCGGTTCGTCAATCAGACTCTGAGGTTGAAAATGCACCTGAGGTAACTCTTGAACCCTCCATTTTATCTAATGACTTGTTCAGTGAAAATCACACAGATCCTGATCCCAGTCTATCTACTAGACGGTATCCTAGTCGAGAACATAGACCACCAGTACGGTTTAGTTTTTCTCCTGAACGACCTCCAACAGATAGTAAGGCCCTTTACTCTATTACTGATTACACCTCAACTCACAGATTATCTGAAACCTTTAAAGCTTTTTGTAATACACGTACAGGTATGGTAATATATTTGTCCAGAATTGATTGTACAGTATTATAGTGGAATTTATTGAATGGATCCAAAAGTTTTGAAAAAGGGTATTAGAGACTTAGAAAATATCTGGAATGGTTTCAGATGATTAATAAGGTTTCATAAAGTATATAAGAAAATTCAATTATAAGTTTTGTAGAACATAGTAAAGATTTCCATAAATTGGAGTATTAAGAATATTTATTGGAAGTCAAAATATATTTTTATGATATGAGATTGTAATTTAATTAATTGATGGAAAAGTAAATTGAAATGGATTTTTATGGAAAAGAGTTAATGGATTGTTATGGATTAAATTGTAAATCAAAAGATTGTTGACCAAGAATATGTGATTAAATTTATTTTGGTGATCTTTTCATTAATTTAAAAGCTTAAAGGGCAAGTTGCAATTAAAGGATTAATCTAAGCATGACAAGTGGTGAGATTTTAACCATAAAAGAACAAAAACAAGTCAATTAAAGCAAGAGGTAGCCGGCCAAACAAAGCAAATGAAATTAAAATGGAAATTCTAGAGAAATCGAAGAGTAAAGTCGGCCAAACCAAAACAAAGAAAAGTCAAACTAGAAGTGAATTAAAAGAAAACAGAGGCAAAACAAAACAAAGCAGATCGGGTGAGAAAGGAGAAGAGAGGAAGCCGACCAGCAGAAGAAGAAAAAGAGAAAGAGGGAGAAAGGAGAAGAGGTAGCAGCCAAGAGAGAAGAGAGAAGGGAAGAGAGAGAGCTATCCAGCTGAGACAAGAGAGGAAGAAGAAAAGAAAAGAAGAAAAAGGAAAAGAAAAGAGAAAGAGGAGGAGGAAATTTGGTCAAGCCAAGGAGATGAAGAAGTGGAGTCTACAAAATTTGGGTAAGTGATTGATGAAGTTAAATTCTTTTAAATTTGAAGGTTTGGGTGATGATGGATTTTGTAGATTTAGAAATTGATTGAGTTTGAATTTCGTTTGAAATTTTATTGTTGAATATAAAGTGAAATTGATTGATGGGTTTTGTGATTTAGTGTTTGATTTGAGTATTTGGTAGTGTTTTATTTGAAATTAATTTAATTGGAGTTGATTAGAATAAAAATCAAGAAAATTAGTAAGTAAAGAATTGGAGATTTGATGATTTTGAGTTTGAATTGTTAAATTGAGTTATTAATTGAGTAATTTGAGTTAATTGGTGGTATGAATTTGAAATCGTTAAATAAGAAATCAAAATGATTCTCAAATTGGTGAATTATATTATGAGTTTTGTTGTGTTTGGTGGTTGATAAGAGTTGTAGAAATTGTTTAAAATAAAATTGAAATCATTAGTTTTGAGAATTTTTTGAATTTAATTTTGAAATTTAAGTTGAAAGTGTAGAGATTTCAGTTTATGTGTATACTTAAGATATTGTAGTTGTACGATTGCGATGCAAATTGATACTTAGAAATTCAAGAAATCATGTTGATTTTGAATATTTGAAATTCGGTCAAGAAGAGGAATCGTATGATTGATATGTGTTTATTAGATTAAATGTAATTGATGTTATTAGAATAGAAGAAATGGAGGAATAAAGCGAAGAACGTGTTAATTGAGTCTTTGTATTAGTTGTTATATTTATATTAATGAATTATTTGGAAATATATTACTTTAGAGAGAAATCTCCTTAGTATGGGAGAAAATGAAATTATGCGGAAAAGCAAGAAAGGTATTGAGACGAAGGAACCAGAGTGCCAAGCTTAGAGGAAAACCAGAAACCAGTGAGCATAAAATTATTTTTAAGTAAAGTATATTTTATTTTTATAATATGTTTTATGAGAATTTATAGCAAGTTATGGTTTTATTTAAGTAAGAGCAAGATTATGCTTTGATTTAATGTTCTTCAATACGTTTTCAAGGTAGATTGAAGTGTTGGTAATTTTATATACATTTATTTATTTATATGAGTTTTATAAATTAAATAAAATTTATATTCAAGTGTATTTTAATCAAAGTATTTTTATATCTCAGAGATTAAGAAATTGATTAATTTAATAAATATGTTTTATATATATTCCATGGTTTTTATTAAAAGCTAGTTTTCAAAATAAAGAAAATAGTTTTCAAACCCATGGATTACCCTATGGATTATTAGATTATCAGATCAGTTATCAGCAGTTAGACCCGGCCGGTACATCCCAACTGTGTTTGGCAAGTTAAGGGGGGACAGTCCGCTAACTCCAGGGGGGTTGAGTCTGTCGAGTCTGTCAGTCGCCCACACATTGGGGTGTTGTCTCGCTATATGTATGCGATGCAGCATTCCGCACATAGATAGTGAGATGTCTTTTATCAGATGTCACGTTGAGCTCATCAGTTAGTCGCCTCGTGACTTATATCAGATGTCACAGTGGACGGCGCAGTTAGTCGCCCTTTGACCCACTCATATAGTACGACGCAGTTAGTCGACCTATGAGTTCAGCTCAGCTTAGCGGTTCATTGGGAGTTTTCAGATACAGAAGCCAAGCCATAAATATTTTACAGATTTTCAGTACAGAGCATTAAATTTACAGAAATAATTCAGTATATGCTTTAATATTTATTAAAGAGTGTTTGTACATTAGGCTTGGCTAGATGTTCAGAAAACAAACAGATTTCAGTACAGTATTCAAAAAACAGGTTAGTATTGATTTCAGTATATTGTTTTCAGGAAACAGAATACGTTTTCAGCGAAGTTTATTAGAAAAGTATTTTCAGTAAGTATACTCTTTTAGCACTTCAGTTTTCAGAGAAATATATTATTTCAGTATTTTAGTTTCAGAAAAGAATATCATATTAGCTTTTCAGTTTCCGAAATATAAAGGAACATTATTTCAGCTTATCAGATTTCAGAAAAGATATAGTTTCAGCTTTTCAGTTTTTAGTAAAGTAAAAGTATATGTATATATATTCTTAGTTTTCCAGTTTTCTGGAATTCGATTTCAGAATAGTTTTCTATATAAATTTCAGAACAGTTTCCAGAAAATAGATTTCAGTACAGTTTTATGAGAAAGATTTTAATATATATATTTCAGAATAGTTTTTATAAAAGAGATTTCGGTACAGTTCTTATTGGAAACAGATTATTAGTTATTTCAGTATAGATTTCAGAAAATAAGATTCTATCCTTTTCAGTAAAGTTTTTCGGGAGGTTAATTCAGAAATGTTAGAATTGTTTAGTAAAATGATAACACTCACTGAGCTCATTTAGCTCATTATAGTTTTATGTATTTTTTTAAATCAATCTCCCAGGTACAGGTGCTAGCATTGCAGGTACTTTGAAGACAGCGGGACCAGTCAGAGGATGCTGTGATTGTTTTATGAGCATATGAAATGTTTTAGTTGTTAAGTTTATATTTTAATATTGTTTTAAGTGTATAAGTATTTTATTTAAAGATTTGATTTATTATTTTTTGATAACTATTTATTTTGATATTTAAACTGTTTGAGTGTGATTTGTTGAGATGGACCAGAGGTCCACAGTAGTTGAGATTTGAAAAATTATAGAAGTGTTCAAGTTTTTATGCAGGTCTCCAAGATTTGGTAATCTCATAAAAACATGGTAGACTCTGCCAAAATTTTTATAAAGTAGTTTTGTATAAAAATAAAAAAAAAATTCCTACTCAGATTTCAGAATAAAGAAACGACTTAGCTTCATGGAACCCTTTCAGCTAGGCAAGCCTCGACTGGGAAGCTACCGTGGAGTGCCGGCAGGCTACCTAATGAGAGATAGTCGGTTGGGGGCCTGTCAAGTTGGTATTAGAGCCAAAGTTTTGAAAAGTAGGGTTGTCTGTTTTCAATGTGATTTTTATGAATTGTTTTTACATTGTTTATAGTCAAGGCAACCCAGAAAATTTTCAAGTGTTTTCCAAGCATATGATTTAAGAAATTTTAGAAGTGTTATATAAATCAGGTTTTGTCAAAGTCACAGCACAATGTCCTAACGAGGTCCCAGAGGTCATCCCAAGGAAGCCAATTCAGAAGCTTCCGTACATGATGCACAGGGGATATGTTGATTACCCAGTTATTGAACTACAGTATATTGTTATAATAAGAAAACCATATTTGAACTACAGTATATGTAATTTCGAGTAATATTTCAGCCTTTCCCCCAATAGAAAAGTAGAAGTTGTAATAGATTTAATTTCGAGAACTAAGCCAATCTTCATTTTCTCTATGAGATGGCTCCGATTGAGTTGAATAGATTATGATACAATTAGAAAATTTTGAATAAGTGCTTTATTAGACTCTATGATTTCCAGTTTATTAGTTAAGAAGGACATGAGATATATTATTAGCTAAAGGAGTAGTCAGGAGAAAGAAAATAGAAATTGATGGTAAAGAGTTTTGAGTGAATAGCTATGTTGGATATTCAGAATTTTGATATTATCTTGGGAGATTTATTTTAGGAAAGGCTAATGCTATTGCTCTCCCTATTTATGAAATCTAATCTATTAAGTTGCCTAGAGAAGTTTGAAACAAGCTTGAGAAAATTTATAGAGAGTTCTTATGAGGACTTACTAGTAAGAGGAAGTACGTTTATTTGAGTAATTGTGAGATTATTAGTTTATCAAAACGGAAAGGTAGTTTGAGTATCAGGCATAGGAAGATTTTGATCAGTTATTGATTGACAAATCCCATTTGGAGATTAATGTAAAATGACTGACAGGCCCTTAACCTACTATCTCTCATTAGGTAGCCTGTCGGCACTCCACGGCAGCTTTCCAGTCGAGGCTTGCCCCGTTGAAAGGCTTCCGTGAAGCTAAGCCGTTTCTTAACTTGAAATTCTGAGTAGGAAATTTTTTTTTTTTTAAAATACAAAACTATTTTATAAAAATTTTGGCAGAGTCTCTTCTGTTTTTCTGAGATACCAAATCTTGTAGAGCTGCATAAAACAACTTGAACACTTCTATATTTGTTTTCAAATCTCAACTACTGTGGACCTCCGGTCCATTTCTACAAACTGCAATCACAATTTAAACAATTCAAATATCAAAACAAATCATTATCAAACAAAAATAATTCAAATATTTAAATAAAATACTTATACATTTAAAACAATATTAAAATATAAACTTAACAGCTAAAACATTTCATATGCTCATAAAACAATCACAGCATCCTTTGACTGGTCCCGCTGGTCTTCGAAGTCCCTGCAATTTCTGCACCTGTACCTGTACCTGGGGAGGTTGGTTTATAAAACATAAAAACTATAATGAGCTAAACGAGCTTAGTGACTGCTGTTAAATTTCTAAATAAACTTTAATTCTTTTTCTATTAATTTCTATTAACCTCCCTGAAATCTGAAAAGAATATAAATCTGTTTTCTAAAAATACTAAATTGATAAACTATTTCTGAAATCTATTTTCTAAAATTCATACTAAAAATATATTGATATCTAACTTCTGAAAACTGTGCTGAAAGCTATACTGAAAACTATTCTGAAATCTGTTCTGAAAACTATACTGGAAACTATTCTGAAATCTAATTTCTGAAAACTGTTTTGAAAACTATACTGAAAACCTTTCAATATTTCTGAAAATCAATAAACTAATATATTATACTTTTCTGAAATCTGATAAACTAAAATAATATATTTTTCTAATAACTGAAATGCTAAAATAATATACTTTTCTAATAATATTTTTCTGATAAAACTTTTCTGATAAAAACTTTATGATAAAACTTTTCTAATAAATCTTTTCTGATAAAACCTTTCTGATAATGCTTTTCTGATAAAATGTTTATGATAAAACTTTTCTAATAATTCTTTTTCTAATAAATACGTTTATGATAAAACTTTTCTAATAATGCTTTTCTTATATAACGTTTCTGATAAAACTTTTTTGATATTGCTTTTCTGATAAAACTTTTATAATAAATCTTTTTCTGATAAATACTTTTCTGATAAAACCCATGGAACCCTTCTGATTTTTGATACTCCATAGGACGACCCAACTGGCGCCGTATCATATGGAAGGTGTCACCAGGCGGCTAATCTGGCTCCACACTGGTGACTTATGATATTCTGATAAAAGACATGTCACTGTCTATGTGCGGTATACTGCGTCACAACATATAGTGAGACAACACCCCAATGTATGAGCGACTGACAGACTTAACAGACTCAACCCCCCTAGGAGTTAGAGGACTGTCCCCCCTTAACTTGCCCCACACAATTGAGATGTATCGGCCGGGTCTAATTTTGATAAATTCTGATAATTCTGATATTCTGATAATAAATGGGTATCCACTGTTTGAAAACTATTTCATTTACTTTTAAAAACTAGCTTTTAATAACAATAATAATATAAAATATACATCAACCATATTTCTTTAAATGAATATAAATTCTAGATTTCTGAAATATAAAAATAATACTTCAATTAAAATATAATGAAGCATAAATTCTATTTAAATGATGAACCACATATAAATAAATAAATGTGTATATAAAATCACAAATAATTAAATTAACCTTGGAAACATAATAAAATATATTTCAAGTAAAAATATAATTTTGCTTAAAATATTTTAACACTCATTGGTTTCTGGTTTTCTCAAAGCTTGGTGCTCCTGTTCTTTTGTCTCAATACATTTCTTGCCTTTCTGCATAATTTCATTTCCTCCCTAAAGTAATATATTTCCAAATAAATTATTAATATAAATATAATCACTAATACAACAACTCTATTAACATGTTTAACAATTTATTCTACAATTTCTTCTATTCTCATAAAATCAATTACATTTAATTTACTGAAAATCATGTCTCTACGATTGTATATTCCTTAAATAAATTACTCTCTCTTAAATTGAATCTCATTCAACACAATCTCACATACTTTCTTAAATTTTTAAGCACCAGTTTGTATCAATTCATACAAATACAATTTCTAATACTTAATTACCCATAAATTGAAATCTCTACACTAGTAACATTCGATTTCTATACAAATTTTCATTATAATCTTCATCAATTTCACATAAATAAACTTCTTTCACTTAACAACATCAAATTCAACTTCATTAAACTCAATTAAACTAATTATAGCTTCAATTTCAAATTTAATTTCAAAAATTCCCAAAATTGGTGATTCAATTTCACTCCAAACACAGCATCATACAAATTCCATACTACAAATTCACTAATTTGATAATCATTTTTATTCCTTACTTAACGATTCTAAATTCAAGCCATCAATTAACTCAAAAACACTCAAATTACTCAATTAATAACTCAATTTAACAATTCAAACTCAAAATCATCAAATCCCCAATTCTTTACTTACTAATTTTCTTGATTTTCATTCTAATCAACTCAATTCCAACTAATTTCAAACAAACCACCACAAAAACTCAATCAAACACTAAAATCAACAAAACCTATAATATAATTCACCAATTTGAGAATCATTTTGATTTCTTATTTAACTGATTTCAAATTCATACCACCAATTAACTCAAATTACTCAATTAATAACTCAATTTAACAATTCAAACTCAAAATCATCAAATCCCCAATTCTTTACTTACTAATTTTCTTGATTTTTATTCTAATCAACTCCAATTAAATTAATTTCAAATAAAACACTACCAAATACTCAAATCAAACACTAAAATCACAAAACCCATAAATCAATTTAACTTAAACTCAACAATCAATTTCAAACATTCAATTCAATTCTCAATAAATCTCAATCACTTTCTAAAATCAATTCAATTTCATCAATTATCAACTTACAAATTCTACAACACAAACAATTTCATCAAATTCTAACCAACTCAACTTCATAAATCACTTACCTAACTCCTCTTGCTCTTCCTACACTTCTTCTTCTTCCTCTTTTCTTTTTTTCTTTTCTTTTCTTTTCCTTCTTCTTCTCACGGTTTCTGCAGCTTTTCTTTTCCATTTTTCTGCACAACTTCTCTTCCATGGCTGGCTGCTCTCTCCCTCTCTTCTTTCTTCTTCTTCCTTTCTTCCTCACGGGCTGCTCTGTTTCTTCTCTTCTTCTCCTGCTGGCTGCTGTTCTCTTCTTCTTCTGCCGGACATGCTTCTTCTCCTCTCTCTCTCTCTCTCCATCTTCGGCTGCACCTTCTTCTTCTTCTCTTCCTTCTCCTTCGGCTGGTCACCCTCATTCTTCTTCTTTTTTTTTTCTTTTCTTTCTTCTCTCCGTGGCCTCTCCCTTCCTCTGTTTCAGTTTTCTGTTTTTGTTTCTTTCTTCTTCAATTTCTGATTCCATTTATATATATATATAATATTATTTTATATTACTTATCTCTAATTACAATTTGCCCCATACACTTTAAATTTATAATATGACCACAACCATAACTTTAATCACATAATCTTGGTCAACAATCCTTTGATTTACAATTTAATCCATAACAATCCATTAACTCTTTTCCATAAAAATTCATTTCAATTTACTTTTCCATCAATTAATTAAATCACAATCTCCTATCGTAAAAATATATTTTAACTTCCAATAAATATTCTTCATACTCCAATTTATGAAAATCTTTACTATATTCTCAAAAACTTATAATTGGATTTTGTATATACTTTATGGAATCTTAATAACCATCTGGAACTATTCTAGACATTTTTCGAGTCTCTGATACGCTTTTTGGAAACTTTCGGATCCATTCAATAAATTCCACTATAGTACTGTATAATCAATTCTGGAAAAATAGATTATAATATCTGTACATGTATAGTACATACTATTGGGAGGGTGTATTACAATGATAGTAGTCTTTGATGAAATATGTTTAGTTGTAAGTTAAATGAGAATTAGCTGGATATTAAAAAGAGTTCTTTTTCTGAGTAGAGAAGAGATGAAGTCCATTTAGAATAGTAGTCATATTGACTAAGTTGATGAGGAAGAATATAAGCATGATTATCAGATAGTAAAGTTAAGAAAAGAGACTAAGAATGAAAAGAGTACAGATTTTCAGATTTAGAAAGATAGATATGATAGTGAAAGGTCAGTGCATGTAAGTCCTCTCCGATTGAGGACTATTGAGAACTTTGAAGACATATTTAGCATGTATTGTGGAATTCAGGGAAAGCTAGGATATTATCTATTAGTAATAGAGTTTACTTATAGTAATAGTTATCAGATCAGCATAGATATAACTTCATATGAAGTATTATACAGTAGAAGGTACAGAACCCCTATATATTAGAATGAGACAGATGAAAAGGAAACCCAGGTCTTATTTAAAATAAACTCAAACCAGCGAGAGATACACAAAAGAGTTATGTGGATAATTTCAATAGAGATCTAAAGTTGGAAATTGGTGATAAGGTATTACTAAAGATTTAAACGTATTGAAAGTTAGAAAGGTGTAGTAAGTTGAGCCGATATATCGTGCCATATGAGATTATGAACAGAGTTCGACCCGTAGTTAGTAAAGATTCATAATGTGTTCCAGGTGCCCTTATTCGTGATAGGTAGTTTATGTGTAAATTTCGAGGACGAAATTTTATAAGGGGGGAAGAAATTGTAATACACCCTCCCGATAGATTGTACTGTATACGTATAGGTATGGTAATATATTTGTCCAGAATTGATTGTACAACATTATAGTGGAATTTATTGAATGGATCCGAAAGTTATGAAAAAGGGTATCAGAGACTCGAAAAATATCTGAAATGGTTTCAGATGATTAATAAGGTTCCATAAAGTAAATAAGAAAATTCAATTATAAGTTTTTGAAGAACATAGTAAAGATTTCCATAAATTAGAGTATTAAGAATATTTATTGGAAGTTAAAATATATTTTTATGATATGTGTCAGACCCCTAACCTGCTATCTCTCATTAGGTAGCCTACCGGCACTCCACGGTAGCTTCCCAGTCGAGGCTTGCCTCGCTGAAAGGCTCCCGTGAAGCTAAGCAGTTTATTTTAACTGGAAATCTGAGTAGGAAAGTTTTTTTTTTTTTTAAACAAAACTATTTTATAAACATTTTGGTAGAGTCTTCTCTGTTTTTCTGAGATTACCAAATCTTGGAGACCTGCATAAAAACTTGAACACTTCTATAATTTTCAAATCTCAACTACTGTGGACCTCTGGTCCATCTCAATAATCACAACTCAAACAGTTTAAATATTAGAATAAATAGTTATCAAAGATAAATAAATCAAATCCTTAAATAAAATACATATATACTTAAAAACAATATCAAAATACAAACTTTAACAACTAAAACATTTCATATGCTCATAAAATAATCACAGCATCCTCTGACTTGTCCCGCTGGTCTTCGGAGTCCCTGCAATACTTGCACCTGTACCTAGGGGAGGTTGGTTTATAAAACATAAAAACTATAATGAGCTAAACGAGCTCAGTGAGTGTTATCATTTTACTAAACAATTCTAACATTTCTGAATTAACCTCCCAAAAAACTTTACTAAAAAGGATAGAATTTTATTTTCTGAAATCTATACTGAAATAACTAACAATCTGTTTTCAATAAAAGCTGTACTGAAATCTCTTTTATAAAAACTAATCTGAAATATATATATTAAAAGCTCTCATAAAACTATACTGAAATCTATTTTTTGGAAACTGTTCTGAAATTTATACAAAAAACTATTCTGAAATCAAATTCCAGAAAACTGGAAAACTAAGAATATATATACATATACTTTTACTTTACTAAAAACTGAAAAGCTGAAACTATATCTTTTCTGAAATCTGATAAGCTGAAATAATATTCTTTTATATTTCTGAAACTGAAAAGCTAATATGATATTCTTTTCTGAAAACTGAAAAGCTGAGACAATATAGTTTTCTGAAAACGGGAGAGCTAAAAGAATATACTTTACTGAAAATACTTTTCTGATAAACTTCTCTGATAAAACGTTTCTAATAATAATATAGTTTTCTGATAATACTCTTCTGAAAAAATACTTTTCTGATAATAAACTTTTTAAAAACTTATTCTGTTAGGATCTATCTCCTGAAAATAATGTACTGAAATCAATAATAATCTTCTTTCTGAATATTGTACTGAAATCAGTAATAAATCTGCTTTCTGAATACTGTACAAAAATCTGTTTTTCTGAAAAGCTAGCCAAGCTTAACGCATAAAACTCTTAATTTAATATTTTGTACTGATAATCTGAAAATATTTCTGGCTTGGCTTCTGTATCTGAAAACCCCCAATGGACCCCTAAGCTGAGCTGAACTCATAGATCGACTAACTGCGCCGTACCATATGAGTGGGTCACAGGGCGACTAACTGCGCCGTCCACTGTGACATTTGATATAAGTCACGAGGCGACTAACTGATGCGCTCAACGTGACGTTCAGACATCTCATTGTCTATGTGCGGAATGCTGCGTCGCATGCATATAGTGAGACAACACCCCAATGTGTGACCGACTGACAGACTCTGATAGACTCAACCCCCCTAGAGTTAGCGGACTATCCCCCTTTAACTTGCCACACACAATTGGGATGTACCGGCCGGGTCTAACTGCTGATAACTGATCTGATAATTTGATAATCCATAGGGTAATCCATGGGTTTGAAAACTGTTTTCTTTATTTTGAAAACTAGCTTTTAATCAAAAATCATGGAATATATATAAAACATATTTATTAAAGGAATATAAAATTTAAATTTCTGAGATATATAATTACTTTAACTAAACACATTTAAATCAACAATTGTATACGAAATCACAAAATACTAAATCAAACTTAAAGAAAATCAACTAAATATAATTCAACTGAAAATCTGATTTTGCACTAACTTAAATAAAAATATTAACTTGCTGAACTTTAGATAAAGCATATTGTTAAAATAAAATATGTTTTGCTTTAAAAATAAATTTTACACTCACTGATTTCTGATTTTCTCTAAGCTTTGAGCTCCGGTTCCTTTGTCTCAAAACATTTCTTGACTTTCCATAACGTTTCTTTTTCTCCCATACTATGGAGATTTCTCCCAAAAGTAATATATTTCCAAATAATCATTAATATAAATATCATCAACTTATATAAAACTCAATTATCACGTTCTACGCTTTATTCCTCAATTTCTTCTATTCTAATAAAATCAATTACATGTAATTTAATATAAATTACGTCACTATACTATAACATATAACTATATACATTGAATCATTCGATTTCTCTTAAATCGAATCTCATACGTCATAATCCAACATATTCTCTTCATTGTCTAAGCATCAATTTATATCATAACCATACAGATACAATTTCTAATACTTAATTACGCATAAATTGAAATCTCTACACTAATCAACTTCGATTTCTACACAAATTGTAACATCCCTAATTTCGAATACATATGAAAAGTATGATTGAAGTCATTTTGAATATGTGAATATGATTTTTATGATTTGAGGGGTGGAAATTGTAATTAAATGTATGTTTATTTTTAGGTTTCATAATGGACCAATTTGAACGGTCGAAAACAATGCACGAAGAAAAGGGTGAAAATCTGGACAGTAGGCATCGCGACCACTCATCGCGACCAGGGATCGCGATGAGCAGCTCGCGATGAAACGGATGATTTGGGGCAGTGAGTATCGCGACCTGGCCATCGCGACCACAGATCGCGATGAGCTGCTCGCGATGAAGAATGGTGATTCTTGGCAGTGAGCACCGCGACCAAGTCATCGCGACCACAGATCGCAATGATCAGCTCGCGATGAAAGTGGCACATTTCGACCAGTGAGCATCGCGACCACCGCTCGCGATACCGGTCACGATGACTCAAAAATTGTAAAAAAATAAAGCGGTGGAGCGGTGCAAAGAGAGCAAAAGCTCTCAAAAGTTTGCAGCAAACACAGAAACAGAAACATTACAAAGCTAGAGAAAACGGGAGAGAAGAGAGGAGAGGAGAGAAAAAGAAGAAGAAGAAGAAGGAGAAAAGAAGAAGAAGAAGAAGAAAAGAGAAAGAGAAGAAGGAAAGGAGAAGGAGGAAGCTTTCAGGTTTGGTGTACACGTATTTTTCGAATTTCCAGTTTTCCAGAAGTTTTCGGAAGTGTCCAATTTTAGAGTTTCTGAGTTATTTGAATTATATGGATTATAGATTATGGTTTAGATTTGCTATATACGAGTTTTGGAATTTTTCCAAGTTTTCCAGAAATTTTCGGAATTCTCGAAGTTTATCGTTTTTGAAATATGTGAATTCTATTGAGTAGAATTGATAGTTTGAAACTGATTTCGGAATGATTTGAATACGATTTGGTTCTAATAGTGTTCTGGAAATATATTGTTAAGGAAATATATGGTTGAAAGTGACTTAAATTATATTATATTGTGAAATGTATTGGAAAAATGATTTTGGGGCAATTTGATTCGACACGGAATTATGAAATACGTTTGAGTATATTTTGGATGGATTTCATATGATTATTGATTTATAAATATATTCGTATATTTCCGTTATATTATATTTGATGAAATTGATTTGCAAACATATAAATATATTGATATGTATTGCAATTGAATTCGATTATTCGGAAAGAAAGAAAATATGTTGACATTGGATTGGAGAAAATATTTTGGCTCTGAAGTGTATGAACATAGATATGGATATAGGAGGTTGACATGTCAATTGGGTTTCTGTCTGAACAGTACTGTGCCGATTATACCACCCTTTGGATAGTACAGGCCCCAAGTGCCGGTCCTAGGGTTTTGAAATTTGTCATGGGACATTTACAGCGGGTGATTCCGTTGGTGTTCCATTCTGATCTGATGTTCGGTGAGTGGCCCCGTTTGCGTCCAATACCGAACAACCCGTAATCCAGTCCGATAACTTATGTTTTATATGTCAGGAGCCCAAATCTGAAAATTGATTTGTTATCTGGAAACGTTTGAGAAATTAAGAAAATATGTCTGTTAAGTGTGTTTGGATATGTTTGATTTAAGATGAGCATTAATTGTTTTTGGATATTTGATTTGATATGAGCCCCATATATTGTTTCTCTATTGGTTATTTATAGTTTTCATTGATATAAAATATTTGTATATACTATTTTGTGTACATCCACTAAGCAATATGCTTAGCGTGTTGAGTTTTCTCGCACGCAAGTAACAAAGGTTCCAAGGGCGAAAAAGATAAAGAAGAGTAGAGTTTGCAGAACCAGAGTCAGGATCACATCTTTCCTGCATACATTTTGGTAGTTTGTTTGTATGAAGTTTATATATTTTGATACTATATGCATATACAGAAACTGTTTGTAAATATTGAACGAGCTTCCGCTATGTAAATATTTTATGATATGTTTATGTTATGTGAATCTTTATAAATTATATTGTGATAAATTAGTTGATAAGTCGCACTATATTTGGAAGGGTGCGCAAAATTGATTTGAGAATATGGAAGTTGATTTTATAATTTTATCTGTAAACAGGTTTTGGAAAGTCAGAAAAACAGAGGAAACTCTGGCAAGATTTTCTTAAATTCTTTGGACCATTTTCAAAGGTTTTTTAATATAAAATATTTATCTACAGTAAAAGTTAGCTTTTAGTATATAGTAGCGCTCCCTGATTCGGTCCGAGCGGATTTGGGTCAGGGGGTGTTACACAAATGCTCATTCTAATCTTCATTAATTTCACATAAATAAACTTCTTTCACTTAACAACATCAAATTCAACTTCATTAAACTCAATTAAACTAATTTGAGCTTCAATTTCGAATTTAATTTCAAAAATCCTCAAAATTAAAGATTCAATTTCATTCCAAACACAACATCATACAAATTCCATACTACAAATTCACTAATTTGAGAATCATTTTAATTCCTTACTTAACGATTCTAAATTCAAGCCACCAATTAACTCAAAAACACTCCAATTACTCAATTAATATCTCAATTTAACAATTCAAATTCAAAATCATTAAATCCCCAAATCTTTAGCTTACTAATTTCTTGATTTTTATTCAAATCAACTCCAATCAAACTAATTTCAATTAAAACACTACCAAATACTCAAATTAAACACTAAAATCACAAAACCCATAAATCAATCACTTAAACTCAACAATCAATTTCAAACATAAATAAAAACTCAATCAATCTCTAAAATTTATTCAATTTCAGTTTATACTCAACAATCAAAACTCCAACACAATTTAATTTCATCAAATTCAACAATTTAACTTCATTACACTTACCCAAATCCTCTTCTTCTTCTTCTAGCTGAACCGAAAACTTCTTCATCTCCCTTTCTCTTTTCTTTTTCTCTTTTTCTTCTTTTCTCCCTGCACATTTTCTGCTATGTTTTCTCCTTTATTTTTCTGCACACTTTCAAACTTTCTGCTCTCTTCTTCTTCTTCCTTCTCTTCTACTGGCAGCAACTTCTTCTTCCTCTTCTCTTCTTTCTTTCTTTCTTCTCGGGTCCACTTGCTTCTTCTCTCTTCTTTCTCTTTCTTTTCTTTCTCTTCTTCTCTTTCTTTTCTTTGGTCGGTTTTCTGCTCTGTTTTTCTGGTACTTGGCTGGTCTCTTTCTTTTATTTTTGTTGTTTGACTTAATCTATGGCTAAAACTTTGCCAATTGTCACCATATAAATTTTTTTAGTAATTACAACATGCCCCTTGATCTTTACAATTCATAAAATGGCAACAATTTGAAAACTAATCACATAATTTTGGGTCAACAATCTTTTCATTTACAATTTAATCCATAACAATCCATTAACTCTTTTCCATAAAAATCCATTTCAATTTACTTTTCCATCAATTAATTAAATCACAACCTCATATCGTAAAAATATATTTTAACTTCCAATAAATATTCATAATATTCCAATTTATGAAACTCCTTACTATGTTCACCAAAACTTATAATTTAAATTTCTCATATACTTTATGGAACCTTATTAATCATTTGAAACCATTCCAGATATTTTCCAAGTTTCTGATACCCTTTTTTGAAAATCTTTGGATCCATCCAATAGATTCCATTGTAGCACCATTAACACATTTAATAACCAATTTACTCATAATAAAGGCTAATTTATTTACTTGTGCACTGTACAATAAATTTTGAAAGAATATATTACAGTATCTGTACGTGTACAGTACAAACTATTGGGAGGGTGTATTACAATATGAGATTGTAATTTAATTAATTGATGGAAAAATAAATTGAAATGGATTTTTGTGGAAAAGAGTTAATGGATTGTTATGGATTAAATTGTAAATCAAAAGATTGTTGACCAAGAATATGTGATTAAAGTTATTTTGGTGATCTTTTCATAAATTTAAAAGCTTAAAGGGCAAGTTGCAATTAAAGGATTAATCTAAGTATGACAAGTGGTGAGATTTGAACCACAAAAGAACAAAAACAAGTCAATTAAAGCAAGTGGTAGCTGGCCAAACAAAGCAAATGAAATTAAAATGGAAATTCTAGAGAAATCGAAGAGTAAAGTCGGCCAAACCAAAACAAAGAAAAGTCAAACTAGAAGTGAATTAAAAGAAAACAGAGGCAAAACAAAACAGAGTAGATCAGGTGAGAAAGGAGAAGAGAGGAAGCTGGCCAGCAGAAGAAGAAAAAGAGAAAGAAGGAGAAAGGAGAAGAGGTAGCAGCCGAGAGAGAAAAGAGAAGGGAAGAGAAAGAGCTGTCCAGCTGAGAAAAGAGAGGAAGAAGAAAAGAAAAGCAGAAAAAGGAAAAGAAAAAAGAAAGAGGAGGGGGAAATTCGGTCAAGCCAAGGAGATGAAGAAGAGGAGTCTAGATTATTTAATAAATATGAAGAGGAGCTAGTTTTCAAAATAAAGAAAATAGTTTTCAAACCCATGGATTATCAGATTATCAGATCAGTTATCAGCAGTTAGACTCGGCCGGTACATCCCAATTGTTTGTGGCAAGTTAAGGGGGGACAGTCCCCTAACTCTAGGGGGGTTGAGTCTGTCGAGTCTGTCAGTCGCCCACACATTGGGGTGTTGTCTCGCTATATGCATGCGACGCAGCATTCCGCACATAGATAGTGAGATGTCTTTTATCAGATGTCACGTTGAGCGCATCAGTTAGTCGCCTCGTGACTTATATCAGATGTCACAGTAGACGGTGCAGTTAGTCGCCCTGTGACCCACTCATATGGTACGGCGCAGTTAGTCGACCTATGAGTTCAGCTCAGCTTAGGGGTCTATTGGGAGTTTTCAGATACAGAAGCCAAGCCAAAAATGTTTTACAGATTTTCAGTACAGAGCATTAAATTTACAGAAATAATTCAGTATATGCTTTAATATTTATTAAAGAGTGTTCGTACATTAGGCTTGGCTAGATGTTCAGAAAACAAACAGATTTCAGTACAGTATTCAAAAAACAGGTTAGTATTGATTTCAGTATACTGTTTTCAGGAAACAGAATACGTTTTCAGAGAAGTTTATCAGAAAAGTATTTTTAGAAAGTATACTCTTTTAGCACTTCAGTTTTCAGAGAAATATATTATTTCAGTATTTTAGTTTCAGAAAAGAATATCATATTAGCTTTCAGTTTCAGAAATATAAAGGAACATTATTTCAGCTTATCAGATTTCAGAAAAGATATAGTTTCAGTTTTTCAGTTTTTAGTAAAGTAAAAGTATATGTATATATATTCTTAGTTTTCCAGTTTTCTGGAATTCGATTTCAGAATAGTTTTCTGTATAAATTTCAGAACAGTTTCCAGAAAATAGATTTCAGTATAGTTTTATGAGAAAGATTTTAATATATATATTTTAGAATAGTTTTTATAAAAGAGATTTCGGTACAGTTCTTATTGGAAACAGATTATTAGTTATTTCAGTATAGATTTCAGAAAATAAGATTCTATCCTTTTCAGTGAAGTGTTTCGGGAGGTTAATTTAGAAATGTTGGAATTGTTTAGTAAAATGATAACACTCATTGAGCTCGTTTAGCTCATTATAGTTTTATGTATTTTTTTAAATCAACCTCCCAGGTACAAGTGCAAGCAATGCAGGTACTTCGAAGACCAGCGGGACCAGTCAGAGGATGCTGTGATTGTTTTATGAGCATATAAAATGTTTTAGTTGTTAAGTTTATATTTTAATATTGTTTCAAGTGTATAAGTATTTTATTTAAAGATTTGATTTATTATTCTTTGATAACTGTTTATTTTGATATTTAAACTGTTTGGGTGTGATTTGTTGAGATAGCCTAGAGGTCCACAGTAGTTAAGATTTGAAAAATTATAGAAGTGTTCAAGTTTTTATGCAGGTCTCCAAGATTTGGTAATCTCAGAAAAACAAAGGAGACTCTGCCAAAAGTTTTATAAAGTAGTTTTGTATAAAAAAAAATAAAATAAAAAAATTCCTACTCAGATTTTAGAATAAAGAAACGGCTTAACTTCACGGAAGCCTTTCGGCTAGGCAAGCCTCGGCTGGGAAGCTACCGTGGAGTGCCGGCAGGCTACCTAATGAGAGATAGTAGGTTAGGGGCCTGTCACTTTTGCACATCAATTATCCTCTGTATTTATTCCTAGTAAATTGAAGGATGCATTGAAAAACCAGAATTGGGTCCGAGCCATGGATGAAGAGATGAAAGCTTTACAAAACAATTGCACCTGGGAAATAGTGGATCTACCTCAAGGGAAGTAGGCTATTGGATACCGATGGGTCTATACCATCAAACACAAAGAAGATGGCTCGATTGAAAGATACAAGGCCAGGTTGGTTGCTAAAGGGTACACTCAAACTTACAGAGTTGACTATCAGGAGACTTTTGCCCTGGTAGCAAAGTTAAACACTGTTAGGGTACTTCTCTCACTAGCAGCTAATCTGGAGTGGCTATTGAAACAGTTTGATGTAAAGAATGCATTTCTACATGGGGAACACAGTGAAGAAGTTTATATGGATCTTCCTCCTGGTTTTGATTCTAAAATTGGTAAAGTCTGTAAACTAAAAAAGGCTCTCTACGGACTAAAACAATCACCTAGAGCCTGGTTTGGACGACTCAGTACTTCCATGAGAAAATTCGGATATCAGCAGAGTAACTCCGATCACATCTTATTCTTCAAACATAAGGGTAATAGAATCACTATACTGATCGTCTATGTTAACGATATGATTGTTACAGTAAACGATGATCTGGAGATGACTAATCTCCAAAGACACTTGGCCACAGAGTTCGAAATGAAAGACCTGGGGGTATTAAGGTATTTTTTGGGAATTGAGGATAGCCCGATCAAAACATGGAATTTTCCTCAGTTAGAGAAAGTATGTTCTTGATCTACTTACAGAAACTGGGATACTTGCTAGCAAACTGACAGATACTCCTATGGACCAAAATCACAAGTTATGTGAATGTCCAGATCACCCTAATCAAACCCCAGCAAACAAAAAAAGATATCAAAGGCTTGTTGGTAAGCTTATCTATCTGTCGCATACTCGTCCTGATATTGCATATGCCGTGAGTGCAGTAAGCCAATTTATGCACGCTCCTACTGAGAGTTACATGGATGCAGTCCTTCAGATTCTGGGATACTTAAAAGGAGCTCTTGGTAGAGGATTAATGTTTTCTAAAAATGAACATCTACATATCGAAGGATACACGGATGCTGATTAGGCTGGGAATGCTAGTGATCGGAGATCTACTTCTGGTTATTTCACCTTTGTAGGAGGTTACCTAGTCACTTGGAGGAGTAAGAAACAGACCGTGGTGTCATGATCTAGTGCTGAGGCAGAATTCCGAGGGATTACCCAAGGAATCACTGAATTATTGTGGTTGAAGAATTTATTGAGTGATTTGGGATTTCACCAAAGAGACTGCATGAGACTGTATTGTGATAATAAGGCTTCAGTATAGATTGCTAACAATCTTGTACAGCATGATCGTACTAAGCATGTGGAGATTAATCGATTCTTCATCAAAGAGAAATTAGAAGAAAAGATAATCGAACTTCCTTTTGTTCCAAGTAAGGACCAACTTGCAAATATCCTTACAAAGGCTATTAATGGAAAGAGTTTTCATTACTCAATTAGCAAGTTGGGCATTAGTGACATCTATGCATCACCTTGAGGAGGAGTGTTAAGAGTATTTTATTATTAATGTAAGATATTTGTTGTATATAGTTGACAATCTATTACTTAATTGTAGGAGTGATTATAGGAGTGATTGATGGGAGTAATCATAGGAGAGATTATAAGAGTGATTGATGGAGAGATTATAGGAGATCAATTACTTGATTCTTACTTTGTATTATTCTATAAATAGCCTCCATATGAAGAAGAATAAATTAACAAACACTTTGTATTTGTTCACATTTTCTGTCATGTTTGACAGTTTAAAATTTGGTCAGAAGGATTAAAATGATGGATTTTTGAAAAGTTCGAGATCATGCGAGTAAAAAAAGGAAATATCGGTCAAAAGTAATAATTCTAAAAAAGATAAGGATCAAAATGAATTTCGTCCTATTATAAATTATAGGGCAATTTACAATGGAGTACTCTGACGGTTGGTCATATTTTGCAATGAAATCGTAAGTTTAACCTTACTTACACATTAGTATCACATCATTAGTTGATTTAGTCAAAAGTAATGGTTTGACCAAAATGTTTTACCTAAAATGACAAAAATACCCTTGGTTAAAAATAATAATATTAATTATTAAATTAAAATTTTAAAATTTTAAAAAAATTAATTTTTTTTAAAAGGACTGATACCTTTAAATTATTTTTTTATTTTTTTATTTTTAATTTTAATAGTTAATATTATTATTATTATTTTTTAACCGGGGGTATTTTGTTCATTTCAAGTAAAACTTTTGGTCAAACCTTTGCTTTTGACTTAGTCAACTAACGGCTGGATACTAATATGTAATTAAGGCTAAACTCATAATTTCATTGCTATATGACCAAACGTCAGGGTACTCAATTGCAATTCGCCCTAAATTATAATATAGATAGAGTCTGTCTATAATTTTTAAAATTAAGTAATTAATATAATAATATTTTATTTCACTTTTATAATATTATATACAATATAAAGAAATTAAATATTTAATTAACAAAATTATCATTAAAAAATATAGTTCTATAATTCTATCATACATTGCATGTCTAAAATTTAATATCAAAATGACGGTTCAAAGATATAAGGTATATTTTCATCTTGATTCAAACAATAATTTTTCCAGAAAAATGTGCTTACATAGTTTTCGAGGTCGTTATTGTAGATCCTAATTCACGTAGGGTAGAGGAAAGGGCACTACAACCTGCACAACTAACAATTCAAGAGGGTCAAAATGTTCTTGACACTGGGGTGGTGCCGGCCAATGACACTCCGACGTCAAATTAGAATAATATAAAGAATATTAATCAAATACAATAGAAAACATTGTGAATGAATAATAAATAGATAGCAATTTCTCCCTATTAGGACTTCCTGGGGAAGTGTGATCGGTGATCGTGGATGTATGGTCGGAATAATGTATGGCCGAACCACGTGATGGTGGACCTACAGAGGTCGTCGGAGAAGAACTTAATTTTTGAGAATAAGAATGTGAGAATATGAGGATGAGATTTAGAGGGTATAGATAATATTCTATCTCCAATTGCCCCCCTTTGGCCTGTGAAGAGCCTGCCTATTTATAGATAAAGCGAGCACTAGGGCTATCATTAGTGTGATCTACCGTTGTGATATTCTTCATAACTCATCCTACCGTTATGATACTCCTCATAACTCGATCTACCGTTATGATACTCTCATAATTGTGCTTGAAATGGTCTGCTGTTGTTATGATACTCTTCATAACTCCGAATAATGCAGCCATTGGAGGGATCTACACATTTATGAGAGTTTAAATGATGCATTTATGGCATTTAGGTAGTATCCCGTGAATCACGTGTCCGTTCTACCACGTGAGTGTCCTACCACCACGTGGCCTTTGTTTTACTGGGCTTTATCTCTTCTAGATTTCATGGACTTTCTTTTTATTTTAAATATTTCTCACATTGGGCTTTTCCTTTTTGGGCCTGATTTATTGATTTGTTTCTTGAGCCAGCCCACTAACGATTTTTGGCCACTACAGTTATTAATATGCCACATGTATGTTGCTTGACCTCTTCCAATGAATCTATGAATTGAATAGTTTGGATTTCCCAACTTAGATATTAGGGTTAATTACACTAATATCCCCTTTATTATCGTGTTTTTGCACAGATTGACAAGTTTACCTTTTATTGTACAAACCTCCGCTGAAAAACATTGACCAAACCGTTGACTAACCATAAAGTTAACGGTTTGGTACTGTAGCAAGGGAAAATTCGTCCTTTTCCCATTAAATCAATTAAAACAATTAAAAAATAATTAAAAAATAAATTAAAATTATAAAAAAAAAAGACCAGATCAGATATAGTCCATTAGATGGAAATCCATCTAATGGACCAGATTGATCTGGTCCATAAGGGAGATGGAGCCAAAAGGCTCCATTACCGCTCTGGCCGTTAATGAGATAGAGCCCGGCGATCCATGGAGGTCGGGCTTGTAATACACCCTCTCGATAGATTATACTGTACACGTACAGGTATTGTAATATATTTTTTAGAATTGATTGTACGGTACTATAATGGAATTTATTGGACGATTAGTAAGATTTCGTAAAGTATATATAAAATTCAATTATAGGTTTTGAAATTTCTAGTAAGAATTTTCCATAAATTGGATGTTAAAAGTATTAAGGGTATCAGAGACTTGGAAAATATCTAGAATGGTTTTAGATAATTAATAAGGCTCCATAAATTATATAAGAAATTTAAATTATAAGTTTTGGAGAACATAATAAAGATTTCCATAAATTAGAGTATTAAGAATATTTATTGGAAGTTAAAATATATTTTTGTGATATGAGATTGTAATTTTATTAGTGTGTGTATATATATATATATATATATATATATATATATATAAAGGAAAAAGTAAATTAAGTGTTGTAATTTGATTGGTGTTTTAAAAGTAAATGGATTTTTATGGAAAAAGAGTTAGTGGATTTTTATGGATTGGATTGAAATCCAACTAACCATTAGAGATTAATCAATCAAATTTCATCATCTCTAACCAATGACACCTTTGTAAAATTTAAGATAGTTTAAGGACAATTGTTTAAGTAAACTAAAGATTAAATAAAGGAAGATTTATGATAGGAAATGGAAGTGAAATAAACTTGAAGTGAAAATGAAATGAGAATTTAAATGAAAATAACATAGAAATGAAATGAGAATGAGATGAAATGCAAATGAAATGAGAGTGAAATGCAAAATGAAATGCAAATCCAACTTAAAATAAAAGAGCTGACCGGCCTCTACCAGAAAATTCGAGAACAGGGGAGAAGAAAGAAAAGAAAAAGAGAAAGCAGAGACTGGCCGAAGGAGAGAAATAAGAGGAGAGGAAGAAGAGAAAGAATAGAAGGAGAAAGAAGAGGGAGAGAGCAGCTGTCGGCCTAGAGTGGAAGAAAACAGAACAGCAGCTGTGAAGAAAAAAGAAGTAGAAACCGTGAGGGAGAAGAAGAAGAAAAGAAAAAAGAAGAAAAAGAAAAATAAAAGAGAAAGAAGGGAGTGTTCAGTCAAGCTAGAAGAAGAAGAAGAAAAGGATTAGGGTAAGTGTGATGAAGTTAAATTGTCTTGAATTTGATGAAATTGAATTGATTTTAAAGATTGATTGAGTTTTGATTTGTTCTTGAAATTGATTGTTGAATATAAAGTGAAATTGGATTTCTAGAAGTGAAGAAGATGATGGGTTTTGTTGATTTTAGTATTTGATTTGAGTTTTTGTAGTGTTTTATTTGAAATTAGTTGGATTGGAGTTGATTAAAATGAAAATTTAGAAATCTAGTAAGGTTAAGGCTTGGGGATTTGATGATTTTAAGTTTGAATTCTTAAATTGAGATATTATTTGTGTAATTGAAGTGTTATTGAGTTAATTGATAGTATGAAATTGGAATCATTAAGTAAGGAATCAAAATGATTCTCAAATTAGTGAACTTGTATTATGGAGTTTTTGTGATGTTGTGTTTGGAATAAAATTGAAATCACTAGTTTTGGAATTTTTGAAATATAAATTGAAGTTGAAGTTGAAAGTAAAGAGATTTCAATTTATGTATGATAAGTGTTAGAAATTGTATTTGTGTGGTTTTGATGCAAATTGATGCTTAGAAAATAAAGTAAATATGTTGATTTGTGATGTATGAGATTTAATTTAAGAGAAATTGAATAATTCAATGTATATATAATTATAGTGACATGAGTTTTAGTAAAATAAATGTAAATGGCTGAGCTAGACAAGAAGAAATTGAGGAAGAAAGTGTAATAATTGAGTTTTTGTATTAGTTGTATTTATATTAATGATTTATTTGGAAATATATATCTTTAGGGAGAAATCTCCACAGTATGTGAGGAAATAAAATTATGCGGAAAGACAAGAAATGTAATGAGACGAAGGAATCAAAGCACCAAGCCTAGAGAAAACCAGAAATCTGTGTCTGTAAAACTATTTTAAGCAAAGTATATTTTATTCTCGTAACATGTTTTATGTGAGTGTTAAACTATTTTAAGCAAAGTTATAGAAAATTTATTATTTCATTTGTGTGAGTGTTTAAAGTATTCTTATATTTCAGAATGTTTTGAGTCTATATTTTCACTTGAGAAAATATATATATATATATATATATATATACATGAGATTTAATTTAAAAAATATATTCTATGGATATTTTATGATTTTTGATAAAAAGGATATTACAAACAGATTTTATGATTCTATAAATGTTTTAGACAAAAATAAAATATTTTCAGGCCAATAGGATACCCATTTATTATCAGATTATCAGCAGCGATCAGTTATCAGATTATCAGTAGTAGACCCGGCCGGTACACCCCATTTGTGTGTGGCAAGTTAAGGGGGGACAGTCTGCTAAGTTCAGGAGGGTTGAGTCTGTCGAGTGTGTCAGTCGCTCACACATTGGGATGTTGTCTCGCTATATGTTGCGACGCAATATTCCGTACATAGCCAGTGAGATGTCTTTTATCATATTATCAGAGTCACCAGTGCGGCGCCAGTTAGTGGCCTGGTGACACCCTCTATATGGTGCGGCGCCAGCTAAGTCACCCTATGGATTATCAGTTATCAGATGTGGGTTCCATTGGCATTATCAGAATGTTTTATTAGTAAAGTATTATGAGAAAGTTTTATCATAAAGGTTTTATCAGAAACGTTTTATCAGAAAAACATTATCAGAAAAGTATATTATTTTAGCATTTCAGTTGTCAGAAAAATATATTATCTCAGCATTTCAATTATCAGAAAAATATATTATTTCAGTTTTTCAGTTTTCAGGGAAATATATTATCTCAGTATTTCAGTTTTCAGAAAAAGTATATTATCTCAGCTTTTCAGTTTTCAGAAAAGAGGCCAAGTCAAAAGTTAAAATAGAATTTTAATTATTTCAGTGATTAATTTAAAAGTAATTATTTTAGGCTTGGCCATCAGATTTTATAGTTTATAAAATTCTCAGTTTGTATTTAAAGAAAGTATATTGTTTCAGTTTATTAGTTTTCAGCAATAGCAGAGAGTTTTCAGTTTATCAGTATTCAGTTTATTAGTTTTCAGCAATAGAAGAAACTTTGAAAAGAAATTTAGTTTTCCAGTTTTCACCAATAGCAGTAAGTTTAAAAAGTTTCAGTTAAATTCAAAGTTAATCTTATTATATTTAAGGTTTCTCAGTAAATTAGAAACGCACTCACTTAGCTCCTTTGGCTCATATTAGTTTTATGCTTTTTATTAAACCAACCTCCCAGGTGCAAGTGCAGACAGTGCAGGGACGCCCAGGACCGGCAGGACCAGTCAGAACATTGCTGTGACTATTTAGAATTACGTTTAATGTTCCAGTTGTAATAATTATGTAAAGTTTATTTTTGATATTGTTTTTAGAGCATGAGTATTTTATTTAAAAAAATTAGATTTGTCTATTTCAGTTAATTCGACTTTTGTGGTTGAGTTGTGATTTTGGTGATGGACCTGAGGTCTTAACGGTAGTTGAGATTTGGAATTTTATAGAAGTGTTCAAGTTTTTATGCAGGTCTCCAAGATTTGTTAATATCAGAAAAACAGAGGAGACTCTGCCAAAATTTTAATAAAGTAGTTTCGTTTAAAAAAAAAAAAATTCCTATTCAGATTTCCAGTTATAAGAAACGGCTTATCTTCACGGAAGCCTTTCAGCGAGGTAAGCCTCGACTGGGAAGCTACCGTGGAGTGCCGGCAGGCTACCTAATGGGAGATAGTAAGTTAGGGGCCTGTCATTCTAAGGTTTTTTTTTTTTTTTTTTTTTCAATTTGAAGGTGAAGATCCCATCTGGGATCTTTATCTTCAATTTTTTTTTTTTAAGGTTTGAAGTTCAACCTTCAAAATTATTATTATTATTTTTTTCAAATGTGATGGGATCCCCACCGCCATCCATCTTGTGAGATAGACGGTGGAGATCCTTGGGATCTCCACCTTCAATTTTTTTTTTTTAATTTGAAGGTAGAGATCCTAGGTAGGATGTCCACCCTTCATCTCACAAGATGGACGGTGGAGATCTCATCTAGGATCTCAACCTTGATTTTTTTTTTTTTAGTTTTAAAGTGCAATTTTTTTTTAATATTTGTTATTAAGGGCAAAATGGTCTTTTTGTCCAAACCATTAACTTTATAGTTAGTCAACGGTTTGGTCAACGTTTTTCATGGGAGGTTTGTGCAATAAAAGATAAACTTACCAGCATGTGCAAAAACGCAATAATAGATGGGATATTAGTGTAATTAACCCTAGATATTACTGATCTGCATGAATAGGTATTGGATGAATAGTTAAAGACTTTTCCTTAATTTGACTTATTCATCCTTATTGTCTGTCACAATTTTGTTCTAAAGCTTTTCCATTAGTTCTCTACCTGAACCAGCATCCCAACCTGCTGTATTAGCATATTAACCTGCTGCATCAGCATGCCAATCTCCTGCACAAACATTCCAACTTGCTACACCAGCATCCCAACCTCCTCCCCCGTCCCCATCATTCCCATAATCTTTTCCTCCACTATTTTCATCATAGGTATGTTAATCAGCGGGAAGAGCTACTAACCATAACTTCACGATCTACTCAAACGTCTTCTCTAATCATTTGTTCAACATTTACTCACATGTCTCGAGCATGAGAAGCAATAAGTGGATTGAAATTTCCCTCCTCATTATCCAAGTTGCTAGGTCTAACCCAGTCAAAAATAGGATTCTCATTTTCGTTCCCAAGTTCAGGAGCTACTTGAAGTAGATACTTGAAATCAATTTTATTTTTACTTTATCTTTTTTAGAT
Organism: Xanthoceras sorbifolium; assembly: GCA_003430845.1. Taxonomy (NCBI): domain Eukaryota; kingdom Viridiplantae; phylum Streptophyta; class Magnoliopsida; order Sapindales; family Sapindaceae; genus Xanthoceras; species Xanthoceras sorbifolium. Next base: position 21,641,940 of record CM010620.1, on the reverse strand, counting down.
ATCATATATCCATAAGTTTGAACGTCATAATATAATAACAATAAACAAATTGTTCAAGCTTAGAATGGTTCCTTTGTATATTGTTTTCAATCTATATTATTTTTACAATAAAATTTAAGTGTTTAAGGTTAAGAAAAGGGCAAACATTATTTTGAGCCCTATCCCTTTTTTTTTTTTGGAATTATCAATTTTTGACCTGTCTTTTCTCTTTTAGCTCATGTGGTCCTAACTTTTTAACAATCCATTAACTTTGTCCTTTTGTTAGTCAATGGTCAGTCAAATGTAATGGTTTTAAAGGTATTTCAGTATGGACACATGACATAACAATTCAGGTCGAAAAATAAACACAAAATAATAAAAAATTATTAAATAAATATTAAATTCTAAAAATAAAATGATAACTAAAAAAACTAAAGTAAAAACAATTATGAGAAGTTTTTAAATATTTCTTACTTTAATAATTTATTTTTTATTTTTTAATTTACTGTAATTTATTTTGCATATATAAAATTTATTTCTTATATTTTGAAATTAATTTGAAGATTTATTTTGAATGATTGAATTTCCATAAATTTGTTGTTTATTGTAATGATATTTCTTTTTATTTTTTAGTGGTTTTTGATTTTGGAGTTTATTTTTTAAGTGTTGTTTTAAAATTATTTTTTAGTATTTCTTTTAATATTTAAGGGTTTTTCTTATAAATTTTGTGAGTTTTATAATTTTAATTTTTAAAAAAAATTGGTAACACATGATGCATTCTTATTGGATGAATAAGTTAAAGTTGTTTTGTTAAATTTAAAAAATAAAGTGTAAAATTGTATTTTCAGCTTAGGCAATTAAAGGTAAAGGTGAAATGGTTAATATGCATATTTTGTCATGTTTTCTATTAAAAATTTGGTCAGAGGGACTAAAGTATTGTTATTTTGAAAAGTTAGGAACCGCATGAGGTAATAGAGAAAAAATCGGTCAAAAAGTAATAATTTTAAAAACGATAAGTACCAAAAGATTTTCACCCTTAAATTTTTTTTTTTAATAATTTATAAAATATCCATAAATTTTTAAGGTGAAATCACAAAATTTAGGGAATATCTGGATATTTTAGCAATATTGAAATATTTTATGGATATTTTGAACACATCTAGATATTCTGCAGGATATTCGATATTTGTCTATTTCGATATCGATCCCTTCAAAATATGAAAATATCGGTAGATATTTTGATATATTTATGGATATTTAGTTCTCTGATTACACCTAACCTACATGAGGTTTACTTATTTATATGTGGAAACAATATTTTTAATAATTACAATGACCTCCCTTTGCATTTGTTGAACTCTGTAAAGATTAAAAGATAGAAGGATATTTTTGTCTTTATATGTCTGACCTCACTGAAAACTTCCAATATTATGCATTTGGTAACCCAATAACTTTCTCTATAATTATTTGATACCTCTGTTTAGAATAAAATAATTTTTTTTCTAGATTTATACATTACTTTGATTTGATAACCCAATAGTTTTTCCTAGATTTATACGTTACTTAAGTTTGGTCGCCCAATATGTTCTATAAATTCGATCTTATTTATCTTTTAAAAACCACAAAACTCATAATGACAAGCCCCTAACCTACTATCTCTCATTAGGTAGCCTACCGGCACTCCACGGTAGCTTCCCAGTCGAGGCTTGCCTCGCTGAAAGGCTTCCGTGAAGCTAAGCCGTTTCTTATAACTGGAAATCTGAGTAGAAATTTTTTTTTCTTTTTTTCTTTTTAACAAAACTATTTTATTGAAATTTCGGCAGAGTCTCCTCTCTTTTTCAGAGATTACCAAATTTTGGAAACCTACATAAAAACTTGAACACTTCTATAAAATTTTAAATCTCAACTACTATGGACCCCTGGTCCATCTCAACAAATCACAACTCAAATAGTTGATTTAATCAAAATAAACATTTATCAAAGATAAATAAATCGAATCTTTAAATAAAATACTTATGCACTTAAAACAATCTCAGTATACAGACTTAACAACTGAAACATTATATATCTTTATAAAACAGTCACAACATCCTCTGACTGGTTCTGCTGGTCTTCGGCGTCCCTGTAATGTCTACATCGGTACCTAGGAGGTTGATTTAAAAACATAAAGAAAAACTAGAGTGAGCTAAAGGAGCTCCGTGAGTGCGTTTCTAATTTACTGAGAAACCTTAAATATAATAAGATTAACTTTGAATTTAACTGAAACTCTTCAAACTTACTACTATTACTGAAACCTGATAAACTGAAAACTCTCTACTATTACTAAAAACTGATAAACTGAAAACTCTCTGCTATTACTGAAAACTGAAATACTGAAAAAGTATATATTTATGAAAACTGAAAAATTGACATCATATACTTTTCTGAAAACTAATAAACTAATATAATATACTTTTCTGAAAACTGATAAACTGCAATAATATATTTTTTTGATAACTGATAAACTAAAATAATATATTTCTCTGAGAACTGATAAACTAAAATAATATATTTTTCTAAAAACTGAAAAGCTGAGATAATATATTTTTTCTGCTAATATTTTTCTAATAAAACTTTTATGATAATAAACTTTTTTGATAAAGCCAATGGAAAACTCATATCTGATAACTGATAATCCATAGGGCGACTCAGCTGGTGCCACACCATATGGAGGGTGTCACCAGGCGACTAATCTGGTGCCGCATTGGTGACTATGATAATATGATAAAAGAAATTTCACTGTCTATGTGCGGAATGCTGCGTCGCTACATATAGCGAGACAGCACCCCAATGTGTGGGCGACTGACAGACTCAACAAACTCAACATGACAGGCCCTAACATACTATCTCTCATTAGGTAGCCTACCGGCACTCCACGGTAGCTCCCCAGTCGAGGCTTGCCTCGCTGAACAGCTTCCATGAAGCTAAGCCGTTTCTTTATTCTGAAATCTGTGTAAAATTTTTTTCTTTTTTTTTATACAAAACTATTTTATAAAATTTTTGGCAGAGTCTCCTCTGTTTTTCTGAATACCAAATCTTGGAGACCTGCATAAAATCTTGAACACTTCTATAACCTTTCAAATCTCAACTACTGTGGACCTCTGGTCCATCTCAACAAATCACACTCAAACAGTTTAAATATCAAAATAAATAGTTATCAAAGAATAATAAATCAAATCTTTAAATAAAAATACTTATACACTTAAAACAATATTAAAATATAAACTTAACAACTAAAACATTTCATATGCTCATAAAACAATCACAGCATCCTCTGACTGGTCCCGCTGGTCTTCGAAGTCCCTTCAATGTCTGCACCTGTACCTGTACCTGGGGAGGTTGGTTTATAAAATATAAAAACTATAATGAGTTAAACGAGCTCAGTGAGTGTTATCATTTTTTTTATCTTACGGGCTCCCACCTCCATCTTTCTTATTATTGGAGTTGTTCTTAGGCTCGCAATCTTCTTCCATGCGGATATGGGTATTAGACCGCTTACAGAAGTCTTTGAGGGTTTTGACTGGCTTACGGTATATACTTCTATAAAGCTCGCCATCCTTACGCAATCCAGTAGTAATGGCTGTCAGCACGCTTTTGTCTATGGGGCTATCCACGTAGCTAACTTCTCTCTGAAAGCGGGCTATATAATCCTTTAGGGGCTTGTCTGATCTTTGAAAAATGGTCGCCAAGTGACATGAAGGGACGAGCTGTTTCCTCAATACCTGGCATTGGTTCATAAAGAGCTCTGGCACTGATTCCAGCTTGTCACACTTCTAGCTGGTAGCCCTCTTAACATTTTCATGGGATCTCGCCAAGGGTCACTGAGAAGCATCGACATTTTACTTTGCTGCTCGTAGTGAGGAGACTCATCTGCATGTTGTAAGCATCCAGGTGGTCGAAAGGATCACTGGTCGCTTGGTAGAGGGGGATGCTAGGCATTTTAAAGTGATCAGGCAGTGGCTCGTTTTCTATCTCCTAGCAAAATGGGCTCCGCTCTACATACCTATTGTTAGGTTCTGCCCTTTCACCTCATTGCTCTAACTGTTCAAACCTTCGCAGCAACACCTGATACTCAGAGGCTGGAAGAGCTACCATTGACGCGCTGGAGGCGGCATTATCTTCCATGCGATCTGCCCCGTTGGCTTATAGTGGATTTTGTGGACTGGGCGACCTCCACCAGTTTCTATTAGGTGACCTTCTCCTGCCTAGTTGTGGTTCAGCATCCTAATTCCTAAGAATTCCATCAGCTGGTATTGCATGGTAGGCATTTCCATCGTTGTCCCTACCAAATCGTTAGTCACGAATTTCCTTTAGATAACGAGGTGACTTGGGTCGTTGGGTCGAGTTGTGGGCTAGGGCAACCCGACGATCTCTGTTGAATTCTATGTACCTCTTACCACTGGCATTTACGTGGATTACTGGTCCAGTACGTGAAGTCCTCCACATTGCTCCTCATGTTCTATCACAGCCTCCTCGCTGCATTGGCTGAGTGAATGGAAATTCCACCTCGTTGGACATCGTTTCGAGGGGGATTTTGTCTGGTAGAGTGGCGGGCAGTTTGTACTGGATCATCTCGCACTAGTCGTGGAGGTGAGGTGCTTTCCACAACCTAACTCATGCGGGGGTTGATTCTGCAACAAGAGTTGGTAGCCGCGCGCCATTGTTGTTATCATCATCTCTAATTCGACCTGCCTTTCTTTCCATCTATTGAAATCTAACAGCCTGGAAGGACTAGCCTAGTCATTTCCCTGAAGCTCCATTTGAGGGGGAAAAGGGACCTACTGGTGGATTTGGGGCAACTGGTGGAACCGTAGGGACAGTAGGGACTACTGTTAGAACGAGTGGTAGAATCTGAGGCTGATGAGATGCCTTTGAATGTCCTCCAGCTGGGGGTACATCCTTACTCCTTGTGGTTCTGGAACAAGTTCCTACGCCTCTTGCCATTATTTTGGAAGGATTTCTTGAAAAATAAGACAAAAACACAGTTTTTTGCTAAAAACGGAGGTTTGATTCCTCAAACGGGCCCTTCTTCTAGTGCCAAAATGTTAATGTGTGAATTTCATCAATGCTATTAGCAGTGATAATAACAGTAAAAGAAATAAAGCAAAATCAAACAAGAAGAATTTTTAAAGTGTTCGACTAGAAACAACGCCTACATCCACTGTTCTTATATTGGTATCGAGCTCGCTATATGTCTCTTTCTCTCAGATTTTGTAACCCTTGTAACAATGATGATCTCTCCCTTTTATAGTGTCAAGGGATGGAGTCATCCTGTTTTACATGGAATCTAATTACTGAAAATAAGGAATTAAATCAAATCCCTAATAATCATACTTTAATTGAAATACAATTGCTGAAAATAAGGTATTTAAGACTGATTGGGACTCTACTAGTTGACCAGATCAAATCTCTATATTCATGGGATTCTTCTCCATCTGGAACTTCGAGCTGAGCATTATGCAAGCTGGAGCCATACTATCGATGAGAGGTGATGTGTGTAAACATTCCAGGTTGCTTAGGTGTTGTAGCTCGCATAGAGTCTCCAGGTCCCTTTCTCCACTTCACATTGTTGAGATGGACTTGTTTGTTGCACTGGGTTCTATTGGCTTCTCCAGCCCGTTGGGCCTTGTTGACTTCCTCAAGTCTGTTTAGGCTTTACTAATATCTTTGAGCCTATTGGGCTTAATGAAATTAGGCACATAATACCTATAAAACCGTAATAAGTGTGGGGAGATATCTCCTCGCTCAGGTCCTCAACCAGGAGGGATTTTCGTTTTTCACTTGTACATCTTCTGACATTTGCACTTTTCTTGATATTGAACAAAGCAGAATGTTCAAGATTGTCACAAAGTTCTCAACCAGAGAATGAAGCCCCAACCACATTGCATGTAATCACCTAAAAAGACAATGCAATAACAACATATGATTTAAGCGAAGCAGAATTCGGCTGCCTTGTATTTCAAAAATTTCTCATCGATTAGAATAATTTAGTGTCAGAGAATTGAAGGATTGAAATTTAATAGATATGAATACTATCGAGAATTGAAGGTTAGGAATTTAATTTAGTAGGTATATGGTAACATGTCTTTCACTTTTCTATAGCTTTTTCACCAAACTACGCAAGAGTGGTTGTCCTAGCTTTCTCCGAGGCTTCACAATCCTGACGTGAGACTGCACCACAAAAATAAAAATAAAATTATACTGTAAACTTAAGTTCAATTACTTGCAGAATAATACATAAGTAATAGAAAATCCGCTTATATAAATCAACAAAAATATACTGGCAAATAACAAAAAATGTCTCTAGAGTAAAAAAAAAAAAAAAACCTTTTACGTGAGGAAATACAAAGACAACAGGAAGTGGATCGTCCAATGAGACCACCAATTATGCTCCTAAATTTCCTATGCCATCCATTTTTATAAAGCAGTAACCTTCGTTGAATGAATTTAATTCTATTTCATGTTTCATATCATAACCCACCAACACTCTAACATACTTTGAACCCATTACGAGTTTTGTGATTTTTGAATAATATATAAGATCAAATTTATAGAATACATTGGGCGACCAGACAGGAGTAACGTATAAATCTAGAGAAAACTATTGGGCTATCAAATCAAGGTAACGTATAAATTTAGTAAAAAAAAATTATTGCATTCCAAATAGAGGTGTCACATAATTATAGAGAAAATTATTGGGTTACCAAATGTATAATATTGAAAGTTTTCAGTGAGGTATGACATATAAGATGAAAATACCCTTTTAATTGTTAATTTTTACCGAGTTTCATAAATATCGGGGGAGGTCTTTGCAATTTTTGAAAATATTATTTTCGCATGTAAATAAGAAAACTTCATGTAGGTTGGTGTAATTACATCAAATCAAACTGTATTAAAGACGCCAATGAGTTAGTATAGTCAGTTCTTTCTCGTGACTTGTTAATTGTAGAGACTTCAAATCCATCTATACTTGATTCAAATCCATAAAAATTCGCTTGTCTTCTTATAATAATAGTGAGATGCATTGCTGAAAAAAGTGCGGCAAATTAAACTAACATACCCTGACTATAAACTTAATTGCACTAAAACTCGCGAAAATTTGATAATAACTCTGCCTCTCATTCTGACCCGTCGATTAATGATTGACCACCTTTAGTCAGTAATAGTAGAGGAAAAAATACACTGTTATCCTTACAAAATTATATTGATTAATTAAAACTTAGAAAATTAGAAAATAGTTAAAAAAATTAAAACAAATATTAACAAAAAAAGGTTAAACATGGGGATGAGGCATCCCTCATCATTGCAACAGGATAAAGCATTATATATATATATATATATATATAAATACATACATATATCTATGTATATATATATATATATATGTAAAACATTTTGTATACCAAATAAAGTTTTACATATATATATATATGTAAAACTTTATTTGGTATACAAAATATTTTAGTATTTCAATGGATAGTGGTAACTTACAATAATTATATCTTCGAATGCTTCCATAAGGGGGTCTTCTTTTTTCACTTGTCCATCCTCTAACAGTTGCACTTTTCTTGATCTTGAACAAATTCAAGATTGTCACAAAGTTGTCAACCTGAAAATGAAGCTGCAAAATATTCATATTGTTAACGTAAACTCAATTACTTAAAAATAATACATAATTTAATAGAAAATTCGCTTTATATATACCAACAAAAACATATTGACAAATAAAAAACTTTGTATTTAAGGAAATACGAAAACAACAGGAAGTGGATCATGCAATACGGCCACCAATTGTGCTCCTAATTTTCCCATGCCATCCATTTTTATAAAGCAATGAGTTTCGTTGAATGAATTTGATTTTATTTCACCTTTCGAACCATAACCCAACAAAACTCTAACATACTTTGAACTCATTATGAGTTTTGTGATTTTTGAAAGATAAATAAAATCAAATTTATAGAACATATTTGGCCGACCAAAGTAATGCATAATTCTAGAAAAAATTATCAGGTTATTAAATTGAGGTAACGTATAAAATTAAAGAAAATTATTGGATTCCAAACAGAGGTATCATATACTTCTAGAGAAAGTTATATCAATATTGCCCATTGACGTCTTTAATACACTCATAAATTTGCGTAAGAAGTAATTAGATTGAGTTATTTTGAATTTAATTTGATTTGATTGGATTGGATATTATATTGCCACGTCTTTAATACACTCATAAAGTAATTAGATTGGATTGGAGATAGTATTAAAACTATTTTTGGTATAACAAGATATGGATTTGATAAGATTGGATTTAATTTAGCTTTTGAATACGCTGATAGCTGTTTGGTGAAGTTTTAAGTGAGATAAGTTATACAAAGACGAAAATATCCTGCTAGCTATTAATTTTTTGAGCAAGTTTAACTAACACTAGGGGAGATTAATGTCAATTTTCAGAAAAACTATTTTTGCCTGTAAAACAGACAAGAGTTAGATTTTTTGAATCCAATGTTTTCTAAAAATAATCGGACCGAATGAAAATGGATTTTTTTTTTATATATATAAAAAGTTACTTACGATATGAAAAATCGAAGCGGATTGAATGCATATTTTGAATAACATATTCTGAAAGGACCTACCTTGACCCTTATCTGGACTCTAGGGAGGGTGTACATAATAGAAAAATAAACTCTAAAACGGCTTCTTATTTCTCTTAACACTTGTTAAAATAATTCATTTTTATTTCTAATGAATTTTATCATATTTATTTTATTATTTAATCCATTTTAAGTGTTTTTAAAAAAACTAAAATTTTATAATATATGTCAATTTCTTATTAAAATATTCAAATAGGTAAAGTTGTTAAAAAGTTAAAGGGTAAAAGCGTCATTCTAATTTAATAATTTAGTTAAAAATGATAACATGGTCAATTTATACTTTATATCAGGTTTCATCGCCAAAATTTAAGTTAAAGGGACTAAATTGATGTATCTTGAAAATTTTAGGGACCATCTGATTTAAAAAGTGAAAATATGTGAAAAAAATAATATTTCTAAATATATTAGGGATCAAACTAATATTTTTTCGAGTTAATAAGTTATAGTTTAAGTAAAAGTATAGCTTACGTAAAAGTATAGTTAATAAGTTATATTATATATACATTTATTATTATTATATTATAAAAATAAAAATATAATAATAAAACTACAATATATATAATTGATAAATTATGTTACATTTAAGTTTTTTTTAAAAAAATTTTTAATGAATTTTATCATATTTATTTAATCCTTTTTAAGTTTTTTTTTTTAAAAAAGTTAAGTTTTATTACATATTAATTTCTTGTTAAACTATTCAAATAAGTAAAATTATTAAAATGTAAAAACATTGGAGGGTAAAATTATCTTCTAATTTAATAATTTAATAGAGAAATGTAAAATGATCAATTTTTACTTTATATTAGGTTTGACCGTCAAAATTTTGGCCATAGGGCCTAAATTGATGTATTTTGTACACGTAAGGGATCATGTAAGTTAAAAACGAACAAACAAATTAAAAAGTGATATTTCTAAATAAATTTGTGACCAAATTGATAATTATTTAAGATATTAAATTGTAGTTTAAATAAAAGTACGGTTTCATTACACTATTGCCAAATATCAAGGCCTTCCACTGCAATTTGTCCTAAAAAAATTTTAAAAAACAAATATAGGCATTGCAATAAAATATCTTGACATTTGGTCTCTTGACATTTGGTCTGCAATGAAATCACACTTTTACTTAAATTACCACTAAGTATCTTGGATAATTATTTATTACCTTTACATTTGAAAATATCACTTTTTAATCTATTTTTACTTTTTTAACTCACATAGTCCCTAACATTTTCAAAATATATCAATTTAGTCTCTATGACGTAAATTTTATCGGTCAAACATGACATAAAGTATAAATTGTTTATTTTACATTTTTTTATTAAATTATTTTACCCTTTAACTTTTTAACAACCTTATCTATTTGGTTAGTCCAATAAAAAATTAACACATGTTATAAAAATTAAATTTGTTTTATAAAAATAATTAAAAGGGATTAAATAATAAAATAAATATAATAGAATTCATTAAAAACAAAATATAAATATAAAAATATTATAAAAATTAAAAACTCTTAAAAGCAATATCATTTATTAAAAATAAAATAAAATTCAAGATTGAATACTTATAAAACTCATAATTTAGTAATTTAATACATATATATATATATGTGTGTGTGTATATAAAATAAATTTATATTTATTGCAGTTTTTTTATTATATTTTTATTTTGGACAACACTGACATTTGGTCATATTACAATGAAACCATACTTTTACTTAAACAACAGGTAACATTATCAATATGATCCCTAATGTATTTATAAATATCACTTTTTAATCTGTTTTTACTTTTTTAACTCACATGGTCCCTAATTTTTCCAAAATACATTAACTTAGTCCCTATGATCAAAATTTTGACCGTTAAACCTGACATAAAGAATAAATTGTTCATTTTACCCTTTTCTATTAAATTATTAAATTAAAATGATGCTTTTACCCTTTAACTTTTTAACAATCTTACCTATTTAACTTTTTAACAACCTTACCTATTTGGATAGTCCAATAAGAAATTGACATATGTTATAAAAATTAAAATTTTTCTAAAAAGACTTAAAAGAATTAAATGATAAAATAAATTTGATAAAATTCATTAAAAATAAAAAATAATTATAAAAATAGAAAAATCTTAAAAGTAATATCATTTATTAAAAATAAAATAAAATTCAAGATTAAATAATTATAAAAATATAAATATAAATTATATATATTTTATTTTTATTATAAATTTTTATTTATATAATTTTATTATTTTATTATTATATTTAAATTTTTATATGATATATAATGTATATATACTATATTGTATACTTTAAAATATATATATATATATATAAAATATTTTAGCACTCTAGTTTTTTTTAGCTAAAATTTTGAGCTTTATAAGTATTCACTCTTGAATTTTATTTTTATTTTTAATAAATGATGTTATTTTTAAGTTTTTGTTTTTAAATTTTAAAGAATTTTATCATTTTTTATTTAATTCTTTTTAAGTAATTATTTAAAAAAATTAAATTTTTATAAAATATGTTAATTTCTTATTGGACTATCCAAACAGGTAAAGTTGTTAAAAAGTTAAAGGGTAAAACCGTCATTTTAATTTAATAAAAAAAAGGGTAAAATGAACATTTATACTTTATATCAGGGACTAAATTGATGTATTTTGAAAAAATTAGGAACCATTTGAGTTACAAAAGTAAAAACAGATCAAAAGGTGATATTTTTAAATACGTTAGGGATCAAATTGGTAATTATTTGAGTGCTTAACTATAGTTTAAGTGAAAGTACAGTTTCATTGCAATATGGTCAAATGTCAAAGTATTCCTTGCAATTTGCCTTTTTATTTTTATAAAATATATTGTGATTTTATTATTATATTTTATTTTAATATAATATATATACTATATAATATACTCTAAAATATGTATATATAATAGTTTGACATTTTAGTTTTTTTAAATAAATTTTGAGTTTTATAAGTGTTCAATTTTAAATTTTTTCTATTTTTCATAAATGATGTTACTTTAAAAAAAATTTCAATTTTTATAATTATTTTTAATCTTTAATGAATTTTATGATAAGTGTTTATTAAAAAGGAAAAAAAATTTATGACTCATCAATTTCTTATTGGACTATCCAAATAGGTAAAATTGTTAAAATGTAAAAAGTTTGAAGGTAAAACCGTTTTTCTAATTTATATTTTATGTTAAGTGTGACCATCAAAATTTTAGTTATAGAGAATAATTTATTTATTTTGGAAAATTTAGAGATCTTATGAGTAAAAAGGCAAAAACTGGTCAAAAAGTGATATTTTTAAATAAGTTAGGGACCAAATTGATAATTATTAATAAATTGTAGTTTAAACAAAAGTTTTGTTTCGTTGCAATATGATCAAATATCAAGGTTTTAATTGTAATTTATCCAACAAATAAACATTTTAACTAGCTTAACAAATATCCAAAAATTACCGTATCCAGTTTTGGGATAATCCAGTTTGCATAAACGAATTACAAACCTTACTAGAAATATCTTAAATGAATAAGTCCTTAACATGACTAGAAACATATAATAAATTCAACAATTAAAACAATTAAACATATAATAATTGAAATGCGAGCTACAAATATATCTCGTGGCCCAACCTTCGCAATTCCGAACCCTGCTATCCCCTAGGGAAAACGGGTTTTTTAAATAAAAATACGGTGAATAATATAATTTAGTAACTATTATTTTTTAAAAATAAAAAAACCAATAATAAAATCACAGCTTGTATATCTATAATGCAAATTTCTTAACCACCAATATATATGTTCATGCATTTACATCATTATAACCACCAAGAATTTATATAGGGAATAATTGAATGTATGAATTCAACGCTTTCGTCATCAAGTTAAATAACTGAAATTAAAGAATATAAGTGTAATACTCTGTAAAAAAAAATTTTAAATTAAAGATTTTTATTAAACTAGGCTTCAATTTTCTAGAATGATTATTTATTTTTTCGTATGATATTATTATTTAGTATCTAACTAGAAATAGATCTCCTACTAAGATTAAGATTATGAATGGTTTAAAGATGTGAAATAGTTTATAACTAAATAATTTAGTGTTGGATTAGTATAATAAAGTACAGTTTTATTATCTTTAGAATTTCTATAATTATTGTCCCACCCTATAAATATGAGTGATTATTGAAAAGAAAGAAAATGGAAGAAAACTCTCAAGAGAACCCACGGTCAAGAGTAAGTCTTTCGATCCCTTTTACTTAGCTTTCCGCAGGACAATAGACAAATCCGAAATTTTAAATATGATATTTTTATATGGTAAACTATAATTTATTCGCATAAAAATGTTAAGTATGTAATTTATGATGATTTTTCGAAGTTGACGACGGGTTGTTGGAAATCTCTGTTTTACTAGATTAAAGTAAATGAAAATTTGTTTTAACAAGGTTAATGTCATAAAAATAAAAATACGAAATTTAGTATGATGATATCTTTATGTGTCTACGTGCATTCTGAAAATTTTCATGATTTTAGAATTTATACATTAATTGTCTTGTATTTGTGAAGTACACAAGGTCTCTGATGAAGTCTGCCTGAAAGATTTGAACATCCCTAAAATGATAAGTTTTTGGAATAGTTTTTGATAATAAAAGTTTTCGAGTTTTTAACTAGGATGTGATCTACATGTCTACTAGAAGTGAGTAAAAATTTCAAAACGTTTTGATTTGAGAAAAGATTTCTAAAACTCAATGAATCAAATATGCTCTATGTCGATTATGTCGGAATAGTGATTCAACCCTTAAGTAATTAAGATCCGTAGCATTGAGGAATGTTACATTTTGATTTGTAAAGTATTAATATCGATTAATTCTTTTAACTTTAGGACTAAGAGTTTGTTATTTGTTAATAAGGATTGTGTATTGCTTGTGATCGCGAAGAGGTAAGTTAACTACACTTTTTACTTGAATCATAGTAAGCATATATATATGATTGTTGATTTGTTGTCTAACTAGTTTTGTATGTAATTTAATATTATGTTATTATTTTACATATGAATGCAATTTTTGATACTTTGAATATTTGAATTCCAAACCTAGAGAAAGTTATATCTATACTGCCTATTGGCGCCTTTAATGTGTTTTGCTTAAGAAGTAATTAGATTGAGTTATTTTGAATTTGATTGAGAAAGAGGTTTTCCCTCTTCCTCTGTTTCTGTGTTCTCTTCCTTTTATTCTTCTTCTTCTATCGTTTCTTTCTTTTTTTCTCATTCATGTTCTTTACTCCATCATTTTATTTCAACCCAAAATCGAAAATTAACTTGAACACAAGAGAGAGGTTTCATCATTCTTTTTTTTTTCCCAATAATTTTCTTTCCTTCTCCATCATCTCCATTACATAATCTTTTTCATTTCTCTTGTTTCATCATTTTTGTTTTCATTATTTTGATACTTGTAAAATGCTGCATATTATGGGTTTTGTATGGTTGATTCAATTTTATAAGAAATAGAGTAAATAACGCCTACTCTCCTGAGGTTTGCTCAATTACAGGTGGAGTAAACTTTTGAGCTTATTTACAAAGACCTCCCCTTCTATTAGTCAACTTTTGAGTTTTTTGACAACGACCTCCCCCGATCAACTGTTACATTTGATTAAATTTTACTAAGGGCAGGGGAGGTGTTTGATAATAAATGAGTTGACTTCACTTGTAGTTAGTAAAACCTCAGGGGAGGTCGATACAATTAGCTCTAAAAAATATATAAAAAATAAAAAATAGATTCAATAACGCTTACCTCCCCTGATGTTTGTTCAATTACAGGCGGAGTCAACTTTTGGGTTTATTGACAAAGACCTCCCCTCTTTTGGGTTTGTTCAATTACATGCGGAGTTTACTTTTAGCCAACTTTTTAGGTTTTTGACTAAAACTTCCCCTGGTCAACTGTTACACTTGACCAAAGTTTACTAAGGGCAGGGGAGGTGTTTGTCAATAAACGATAAAGTTGACTCTGCTTGTAGTTGATAAAACCTCAGGGGAGGTCCATGCAATTAGCTCTAAAAAATATTGAAGGTACTATTTAATCTGACTCGGTGTTTAAGGGGATTTAGATCAATTCCGTCCACATCAAGATTCTAGCAAACTTAGGCTCTTTCGTACCAAATTGGATTGAATCTGGTGTATATATGATCAGATTGAAAATAATTGAAAATAATTTTACTTTGAAGGCAACAATTCTAACATTAAAAGTTAAAAGCAATAGAATATTATACAAATTATTTTAGTATATATTTCACGGTATAATGGTAGTTTACAACAATTACATCTCCAAATGCTTGCAATTTTAGTATTTCACTGTATAATGGTAGTTTAGACGGATCATCTTCGAATGCTTCCAGCTATGCATGAGCATCATCAAGTAAATACAAACTCAAGTTCTCAACCAAAAGGGATTTTCTTTTTTCACTTGTACATCCTCTAACATTTGCGGTTTTCTTGATATTGAAAAAAGCATAATGTTCCAATGTAATCACATTTAGAAATTCGCAGAAGCAACAAACGGTTTTAAAATCTGGACTAAAACATTCTGGTCATATAGGTTCAATTACTCTGCAGTATAATACATAATTAATAGTAAATCAACTTATATAAATCAACAAAAACATATTGACAAATAATAAAAAAATCTCTAGAGTAAAAAAAAAAACTTATATTTGAGGGAATACAAAGACAACAGGAAGCGGATCATTCAATAAGACCACCAATTGTGCTCCTAATTTTTTCATGCCAACCATTTGTATAAAGCAGCAAGCCTTGTTGAATGAATTTAATCCTATTTCATCTTTCAAACAATAATCTAGAAAAACTCTAACATAGTTTGAACCCATTATGAGTTTTGTGATTTTTAAAAGATAAATATGATCAAACTTATAGAATATATTGGGCAGCTAAATCGAAAACTATTAGGATATCAAATCGAGATAACGTATAAATCTAAATTTTTTTATTTTATTCCAAATAAAGGTATCACATAATTATAGAGAAAGTTATTGGGTTACCAAAGGCGTAATATTGAACGTTTTTAGTGAAGTTATACCTATAAAGACGAAAATATCATTCTATCGGTTAATTTTTACCGAGTTTGACAAATACTAAGGGAGGTCATTGCTACTTTTGAAAATATTGTTTCCACATGTAAAATTAATGGATCGGACCTAAGTGAATCATTTGTTGATTGTGATTAGATTGTGTCTATTGGAGCTTAAACTTAGATAGCCTGCCAAGATCCCTAATCCACACAAACTTGAATGGATCACTAGTTATAAACTACCGGATCATTTATTTGATTTATCTTAAAGAATTGATTTTGGAATTTATTCCAAAAGTTTTTGAGAGGTGCGTTCTTGTGTTCGATCAAGACACGCGGTAACTCGTCAAAATACCTGGGATGGGTGGCCAAGGGCGTGTGACCCCTTGGGCAGCCTAAGGAATGTTTTTAACATCCCGTAAAAATATTGATAATATAATTAGCACATTTAATAAAAATAGGGCTGTTGAATTATATTAAAATATATTTATTTAAAGGCATGTGAACTTGTTTCTTTTTGTAAGAATGGGTCTAATTCACATGTGGACTTTTTGTAGAGGTCCGATGAGATTAATAAAATGGAAAAACAAAGTTTGGCTCATGCCAATTGGGTTGGGTGGCATTAGCTAATTACTTTGTTTTATTTTATTGATTAATTAAATGGAAATTAATTAATTAAAGATAAAAATACTTTTCTACTAGAAATTGGATTCTTAGTTTCATACTATTGTTGATAGTATGATGAGAATCAAAAACCGTATTTGATAAGTGATAGACAATTGAAGTTGTTTATCAAATTAAATTAGGAAAAGTTTTTGATTTTAATCAAAACTTTAAAGTTGACTATTATGTCTGTTTTGGATAAGTTTTGATAAGTCACTCAATTACAATTAAACTTCTAATTGTGAATGCATAAACGTTTTTAGAGTTGGGATAAGGTTGAACTATAGCTTGAAGAGTTTAATGGCGAAACTGGAATTCTCCTTACACAGGGAGAATTCGGCCACTACTTATAGGGAGCTAGGGGCGTTCGGCCAACCTAAGGGTTTTTGTAATACACCCTCCCGATAGTTGTACTGTACACGTATATGTATTGTGATATATCTTTCCAAAATTGATTGTACGGTACTATAATGGAGTTTATTGGATGATTAGTACGATTTCGTAAAGTATATACGAAATCCCATTATACGTTTTAAAATTTCTAGTGAGTATTTTCCATAAATTAGATATTAAAAGTATTAAGGGTATCAGAGACTCGGAAAATATCTGGAATGATTTCAGATGATTAATAAGGTTCCATAAAGTATAAAGAAATCCAATTACAAGTTTTGGAGAACATAGTAAAGATTTCCATAAATTGGAGTATGAAGAATATTTATTGGAAGTGAAAATATATTTTTATGATATGAGATTGTGATTTAATTAATTGATGGAAAAGTAAATTGAAATAGATTTTTGTGGAAAAGAGTTAAGGGATTGTTATGGATTAAATTGACAATTAAAGTGTCATTGGACAAGTATATGCAATTAGTTTTCAATTTGTGATTACATTATGATTTTAAAATGAAAAGGGGCAAATTGTAATTAGAGATAAGTAATATAAAATAAAATAATATATATATATATATATATATATATATATAAATGTAATCAGCAAATGGAGAAAGGAACCAGAAAAATGAAAATAGAAACAAAGGAAGAGAGAGGCGATGGAGGAAGAAAAGAAAAGAAAGAAGAAAAGAGAGAAAGAGAGAAGCTTCGACCGGAAAGAAAAGAAGAAGAAGAAGGTGCAACTGAGGAAGAGAGAGAGAGAGAGAGAGAGAGAGAGTGTGTGTGTGTGTAGGTGGCCATGGAAGAGAGGGAGAACAGAATTTGTGCAGAAAAATGGAAAAGAACACACCATAAAACAGATCAGGTAAGAGAAAAAGAAAAAGAGAAAGTGAGCAGCGGAAAAAGAAGAGAAGGAAAGGAAGAAAGAAGAAGAAAGGAAGAAGAAACCAAAAAAAAAAAAGAGAAAGAGGAGGAGGAAATTCGGTCAAGCCAAGGAGAAAAAGAAGAGGAGTCTAGGAACCTTGGATAAGTGTGATGAAGTTAAATTGTTTGAATTTGATGAAATTAAATTGTGTTGGAATTTTGATTGTTGAGTATAAAATGAAATTGACTTGATTTTAGTAATTGATTGAGTTTTGATTTGTTATTTAAATTGATTGTTGAGTATAGAATGAAGTTTAATTGTTGGAAGTGAAGAAGATTATGGGTTTTGTTTGAAATTAGTTTAATTGGAATTGATTAGAATGAATATCAAGAAATTGGTAAGTTAAAGAATTGGGGATTTGATGATTTTGAGTTTAAATTAGTTAATTGAGATGTTATTTATGTAATTGGAGTGTTATTGAGTTAATTGGTGGTATGGATTTGGAATCGTTAAGTAAGAAATCAAAACGATTCTCAAATTAGTGAATTAGTATTATGATTTTGTGTGTGATGTTGTGTTTGGAATGATTTTGAAGTTGAATTTAATGTTGTTAAGTGAAAGAAGTTTATTTATGCGAAATTAATGAAGATTAGTCTAAGAAATTGTGTAGAAATCGAATGTTGATCATGTAGAGATTTCAATTTATGGGTAATTAAGTATTAGAAATTGTTATTGTATGATTTTGATACAAATTGGTTCTTAGAAAGTAAAGTAAACATGTTAAGTTGTGATGAATGAGATTCAATTTAAGAGAAAGTGATTGATTTAAGGAATATATAATTTTAGAGACACGATTTTCAACAAATTAAATGTAATTGATTTTATGAGAATAGAAGAAATTGAAAAGTAAAGTGTTAAATGTGTTAATTGAGTTTTTATATTAGTTGTTGTATTTATATTAATGATTTATTTGGAAATATATTACTTTAGGGAGAAATCTCCGTAGTATGGGAGAAAAAAAATGTTATGGAGAGTTAAGGAATGCAATGAGACGAAGGAATCAGAGTACCAAGCCTAGATAGAACCAGAAATCTGTGAGTGTTAAAGTATTTTTTTTATATAAATGAATGTTATCAAGTTTTGATTTTTTTTAAGAAGTTCTATTTTAGTGATATGTTTTATGTTAAGTTTAGCAAGTTAATATTTTCATTCAAGTTAGTGCAAAATCAGATTTTCAATTGAATTATATTTAGTGTATTTTCTTTAAGTTTGATTTAGTATTTTGTGATTTCGTATATAATTGTTGATTTAAATGTGTTTAGTTAAAGTAATTATATATCTCAGAAATTTAAATTTTATATTCATTAAATAAATATGTTTTATATATATATTCCATGGTTTTTGATTAAAAGCTAGTTTTCAAAATAAAGAAAACAGTTTTCAA
The DNA here is from genome assembly GCA_003430845.1 of Xanthoceras sorbifolium. Lineage (NCBI taxonomy): Eukaryota > Viridiplantae > Streptophyta > Magnoliopsida > Sapindales > Sapindaceae > Xanthoceras > Xanthoceras sorbifolium. The sequence continues at coordinate 21,622,833 of CM010620.1, read as the reverse complement.
ACTCATGGATTACCCTTCAGATTCAGATCAGATCAGTTATCAGTAGTTAGACCCTGCCGGTACATCCCAATTGTGTGTGGCAAGTTAAGGGGGGACAGTCCGCTAACTCCAGGGGGGTTGAGTCTGTCGAGTCTGTCAGTCGCCCACACATTGGGGTGTTGTCGCTATATGCATGCGACGCAGCATTCCGCACATAGACAGTGAGATGTCTTTTATCAGATGTCACGTTGAGCGCATCAGTTAGTCGCCTTGTGACTTATATCAGATGTCACAGTGGACGGTGCAGTTAGTCGCCCTGTGACCCACTCATATGGTACGGCGCAGTTAGTCGATCTATGAGTTCAGCTCAGCTTAGGGGTCCATTGGGAGTTTTCAGATACAGAAGCCAAGCCATATATGATTTTCAGATTTTCAGTATAGATATTAAATTAAGAGCTTTGTACGTTAGACTTGGCTAGATTTTCATAAAAGCAGACTTCAGTATAGTATTCAAAAAGCATATTATTATTGATTTCAGCAGGAAATAGATCCTGACAGAATAAGTTTTCAGAAAGTTTATTATTAGAAAAATAATTCATCAGAAGAGTATTATCAGAAAACTATATTATTATTAGAAAAGTTTTATCAGAGAAGTTTATTAGAAAAGTATTTTTAGTAAAGTATATTCTTTTAGCTTTCCAGTTTTAAGAAAAGTACATTGTCTCAGCTTTTCAGTTTTCAAAAAAGAATATCATATTAGCTTTTCAGTTTCAGAAATGTAAAAGAATATTATTTCAGCTTATCAGATTTTAGAAAAGATATAGTTTCAGCTTTTCAGATTTTAGTAAAAGTATATGTATATATATTCTTAGTTTTTCAGTTTTCTGAAATTCGATTTCAGAATAGTTTTCTGTATAAATTTCAGAACAGTTTCCAGAAAATAGATTTCAGTATAGTTTTATGAGAGCTTTCAATATATAAATTTTAGATTAGTTTTTATAAAAGAGATTTCAGTACAGCTTTTATTGGAAACAGATTATTAGTTATTTCAGTATAGATTTCAGAAAATAAGATTCTATCCTTTTCAGTAAAGTTTTTTCGGGAGGTTAATTCAGAAATGTTAGTATTGTTTAGTAAAATGATAACACTCACTGAGCTCGTTTAGCTCATTACAGTTTTTATGTTTTTAAATCAACCTCCCCAGGTACAGGTACAGGTACAGGTACATGTACAGGTGCAGACATTGCAGGGACGCCGAAGACCAGCAAGACCAGTTAGAGGATGCTGTGACTATTTTACAAGCATATATAATGTTTTAAATTGTTAAATTCGTATTTTAATATTGTTTTAAGTGTATAAGTATTTTATTTAAAGATTTGATTTATTTATTTTGATAATTATTAATTTTGATATTTAAACTGTTTGAGTTGTGGTTTGTAGAGATGGACCGGAGGTCCACAATAGTTGAGATTTGAAAGATTATAGAAGTGTTCAAGTTTTTATGCAGGTCTCCAAGATTTGGTAACCTCAGAAAAACAGAAGAGATTCTGCCAAAATTTTCATAAAGTAGTTTTGTATAAAAAACAAATTTTCTATTCAAATTTCTAGATAAAAAAAACGGCTTAACTTCACGGAAGCCTTCCAGCGGGGCAAGCCTCGACTGGGAATCTACCGTGGAGTCCCGGTGGGCTACCTAACGGGAGATAGTAGGTTAGGGGCCTGTCAGTTTTAGCTGCTTCGCGTGTGTTTTTGTGAGCTTATGATAGCCAAGAAAAACCCCCACCCACTCTAAATCAAAAGTGTGAAAAGTTGGCTCGAGAGAAAAGAAAAGAAAGAACAAAGTGTTCTAGTGATTATAAGTTTCTCTTGAGGATTTTTGAGTGACTAACGAAAAAGAAAAGTTTTTTGTTTCTTATCCTCAGGTACGTAATTCAAAGAAAGGGAGCCCACACTCTAAGGTCATCCATATTCGTAAAGGATTGGAAAATCTTGCGGTTCATAGTCGACAGAACATCAAAGTTCACATTTTACAAAAGGTATGTTACGTTTTAATATATATATATATATATATATATATATATATATATATATAGTTAGCTATGGGTTAAGATCTACTCTTCTTTTTGGAAAATTTTTAAAAGTACCAATGCAAAAATTTGTTTTTACGCCTTCCATTGCAGCATACTCCCATTTTTCCTACAAAAAGTACTCCCTAAAATCCCAGCCCGCTAATCAATAGAAATCTATAGCAGCTTCCACCACAAGGCTTTAAAGCTAGAAGCTATGGAGCTAATGTTATGTACCTAATTTCATTAAAGCCCCAATAGGCTTAGAGATATCAGTAAAGCCCATACAAACTTGAAGAAGTCAACAAGGCCTAAAGGACAGGAGAAGCCACTAAAGCCCAATGCAACAAACAAGTCCATCCCAACAATGTGAAGTGGAGAAAGGGACATGGAAACTCTATGTGAGCTACAAAACCTAAGCAATCTGGAATGTTTACACACATCACCTCTCATTAACAGCATGGCTCCAGCTCACATAACGCTCAACTTGAAGTTCCAGATGGAGAAGAATCCCATGAATATAGGGATTTGATCTGGTTAACTAGCAGAGTCCTAATTGTAGGAAAAACGCACGGTGAAATAAATCCAAAACCTTTCACAGCTTGATCGAACCTTATGTTCCAAGATCTGGATGCTTGCTTCAATCCATAAAGGGACCGTTGCAAGTTGCCTACCCTTTGCTCTTGGCCTCTTTCAATGAATCCCTCTGGTTGTATCATATAGATGAAGGGAGTTTTAGAAAAGATTTTGATTATCGTATAACATGCAGAATTGGGAACGAGTTCCTGTATATACGCAGAAAAAAACATTAGAAACTACATACCTTTTTCTTGATTTTCTTTTTTTTGATTCCTCGATCTACCACCAGATCTTCCGAGCTATGACTAGCGGTCTGACAACGTGTGTGTGGGCACGTCACTGCAAGAGATGGAGGTCACGTGAAAAGAACGCCGGCCGAATCCTGCAAAAGAGAGGAGAGTCAGAAAAAACTTTTTTTCTCTTTTCTTCTCTCTTTGGTGTTCTCTTTTATTTTTTACTTGTGTGTTAGGTTGATTTTTCCTAACTATATAACACTTATATAGTAGTCCTTTAGGGTTTTAGTTTTGACCAAGTCAAAATAAGATTCTAAAGCCTATTTATTTTCAGTCTCCCTAAAGCCTTGAACTTGTAATCTTTTGGACTATTAAAATAATCTAATTATTTTAATTCTTTTATCCTAGTCATTATTTAATCACATGACCTCATATTTAATAAATAGAATTAATAATTATTAATTATTAATTTCTATTACTTTCTATCACATTATTTAATTATTCTCTTTTATTAAATTACGTTTGTAATACTATTAATTGGACCCTCCAATTAATCTACCGTGACCCTCGTTACCAACAACTATAAGGGCTAGCAAGGGGACCTAATGGACCCATATTTTTGAGCTCTAATAATACTTAGTAATATTAATTAAAACTCTTTAATTAATATTTCATGATTATTAACCTTGGAGTTATTCCACTAAAACCCGAGGCTGTACTCTTAGAACTGTAGACGTGTTTATACAATCTGAAGTCTCAGTGTCCATTGATATAGTTAATTGCATATAGTGTGATCCTCTACAAATAGTTCATAACTAGAGCTGGGTCATAAAGTCCGTTATACCTCTCTAGAAATATCTTTTCCTTTAAGTACCATTGATTCTCTAATGAACAATTAAATCCTGTCTTCCTAACGAAAGAAGGAGAGCGCTCATAATCGTTCAAGCCCTGAATCAACACTTAAGGGAACTACTTATCTACTTGAATAAAGATGGAGTGGATTCCACTATTGTATTCAAACTTTCCCAGCCATAAGCCAAACTGCAACTCCAAGATACGGAGATATTGGTCGAGATTCTCATCAACCTCACTCATAGTAAATCAAAAGCCATGATCCAACCTGAAGGAGTCGATAAGACACTCAAGATTAAGATCACCTATAAATAGCCATCGTTTATCGATTATATATGAATCTCATATACTAATGAATCTTGGTGAGAGATTCATATAAATCGTGACCCAATCCTACATGATCTCATCATATAAGGTGCCTCCATTCTTATGTCAACTATATGAGCGGTCTAGGATAAGACCACCGTACTTTACAGAATGGACCGCAATAGTAGATCAATCACAAACAAAGTACCTAGCTTTATTCGCTCTCTACGGACTCTTTAGATTGCACGTCTCAAAATGAATCCTCTCTGTATATGACCATCATATACTCATTATGAGATTATATCTTGCAATCTAAGATGTTCTTGCATAATACGAATGTATTGCTGAATATAAAACATTTATAAACTTGAATGATAATCTGAATAATTCTTATTATTGTCTTTAACCATTTACAATTACAGGCTTTAAGGCATAAATCCTAACAATAGATGCTTTCATCAAGACTTCCATTAAGGAAAGCTGTCTTGACGTCCATTTGCCAAATGTCTAGTTCTAGAGATGCCGCAATGGATAAGAGTATCCTAATGGATTTAAGCATGGCAACAGGAGAGAACGTTTCCTCGGAATCGATACCTTCCTTCTGTGTATAACCTTTAGCTACTAATCTAGCTTTGAAGGCTTCCACCTTACCATCCATACCTCTTTTCCTCTTGTATATCCACTTGCAACCAATGGGTTTTATCCCTTTAGGCAAGTCTACAAGAGACCAGACTTTGTTTGTAAACATAGATTCAATCTCAGATTGCATTGCCTTTTTCCAATGGCGACAATCAACATCCTCCAAAGCTTCCTTGTACGTGTAGGGATCATCGTCGTCGGGGAGATTCTCCATAGATTCCCTTAGACCGATGTATCTCTCGGGTTGTCTACTAACCCTCCCACTGTGACGAGGAATGGTAGGTTGTTGATCTTGTGTTGGTGCGGAACTTACAATTGGGCTAGGTTGTGAAACCTCTTGTGGAATTATATGACAATTTTACTTTTAGGCACAAAATCATTCATATAGTCCTTTTCCAGAAATTTAGCATTCGTAGAAACGAATACTTTAAGATCTGAAGGACTATAGAAATAATATCCTTTAGTTACTTTTAGATACCCTATAATTATGCATGTTTCTGAATGAGACTCCATCTTTTTTGTCTTTCCTTTCAACACGTGCGCAAGACATTCAAATATCCTTAAATGTTGCAAGCTAGGCTTTCGCCCAGTCCACAACTCATGTGGTGTTTTAGGAACTGACTTAGATGATACATCGTTTAGAATGTACATCGCAGTTTGCAGAGCATATCCCCAAAAAGAATTAAGAAGCATCGAATAACTCAACATCGATCTAACCATATTTAAAAGAGTTTTATTTCTTCTTTCTGCCACCCCATTCTGTTGAGGAGTTCCTGGTGCAGAAAACTGAGAAATTATCCCATTATCAATAAGATATTGCTGAAACTCACCTGATAGATATTCTCCATCACGATCAGACCTCAAGATTTTATGTGTTTCTCTAGCTGATTTTCTACTTCAGCTTTGAATGCTTTGAACATGTCAAAAGCATCCGAATTATGTCTCATTAGATACAGATATCCAAATCTCAAGTAATCATCCGTGAAAGTGATGAAGTACTCATATCCACCTCTAGCTTGAATGCTTATAAGACCACATACATCAGTGTGTACCATTCCTAAACATTTAGTGACTCGTATGCCTTTGGCCGAGAATGACCTTTTGGTTATTTTACCTTCCAGACAAGATTCACAAGTTGGTAGATCATCAACCTTTAAGTCACTTAAAGGTCCATCAATAACTAATCCAATAATCCTATCAAGGTTAATATGACCTAGGTGCAAATGCCATAGGTAGGTTTCGTCTTTTGATAAACTCTTTTGTGATTAGATTCAGTTGATTCCATGTCCAGTAAGTGAGAGAAGTTTTTATGTAAATGGAATAAGTCGTTTTCCAATGTACTTTTGCAAACAAATTTGTTATTCTTACTAATAATAAAACCTTTATTAAAAGTAACCGAATATCCAAATTTATTTAAACAAGAAACTGAAATTAAATTCCTCTTGAATTGAGGTACATAATAAACGTCTATCAAATTCAAATACCTACTAGAATCTAAATAAACTCTAACATCTCCCACTACATCGGTGGACACCAACTCTCCATTACCTAACCGCAAATTGAATTCATCTTTATTCAGTCTTTTCCTTTTCTGGAACCCTTGTAAGGAATAACAAACATGATTAGTGGCTCCAGAGTCTACGATCCAAGAATCTATAGAATTCGCTAGAAAACATGTTTCCAGATAATAAATATTACCTTCTTCCTTTTTCTTCTGGGACTTTGGGCAATTTCGTTTCCAATGTCCCTTTTCACCACAAAGAAAACATTTCCCTTTGATCTTGGTTACTTTCTTGGTCTCCTTCTTGGTAGGCCCAAGTTATGTTTTTTGTTCGTGTTTTCTTGACCTTATTACGGGTTCTTAACAGTGGCAACTTTACCAACCATATGAATCTCATGACCCTTGCCTTTCCCAAGGATCTTCTCAGTGCTTTGAACATCTTGCATCAGGCCCTGCAAGGTGTATTGCTTATTGTTTAAGGTGTAGTCCAACTTGAACTAATCAAAGGAATCTCACACATGTCAATTTTAGTCTCACCATCTATCTTAGCGCCATTGAGTTTAGCATGTTGAGATGTTCTATGACTTTCATCATGTGATCTTTCACAGCCTGTACAGGTTTCATCCTAAGATTCATGAAAGAAGTTATTACCTCTCTCTTGGTCATACTAGATCTCATAGCAAACATCTCCTTTAAAGACATTATTATATCAACAGCAGCCCTCATTCTTTTATGTTGCTGTTGCAACACGTCAGATATGGTGGCCATAATGTAACATTTGGCCATCTTATCTGAGGCCTCCCACTACTCATACTCGTCTCTTTGCATCTCAGTAGATTCATCAGTAGGAGCATGTGGTTTAGGAGTTGACAGAACAAACCTATGCTTTTTAGCTTGCAACAATGGCCTAATTTTCCTTTTCCATGTGACATAATTATCACCAGTCAAAGTGTTATCTTTTAGGATGTTTATTAGGGATGGGGTCATGATTTCTGAATAAAATAAAAATTATATTAAATAAATAATCATGTGAAGCACTTTCGAATATTTATCTCGAATTAACTAGAATAATTCAATCGTAAAATTCAACGGTGATCTAACACCCATAAATGTCACGCCTCCTTTGGGAGTTCGCACCAACTACTGGTAGGACTAGGTCCTACCTAATTGTTAACAATAACAACTAGCGTTTTTAATTTAGCCTTATGATATTTATTGACAAGAAATCTTGGGAGGATATCAATAAAATCACATTGAGTGTATTACCAAGGTTTCCACCCTCAATATTTTCCCTCACAAAAATCCTTCATTTGAGAGTAGATATCACTTGAGTTAATAATCAAGTCTATCATTGTAAGGAAGTATCTTCCTAAATTCCATTCATGGATATCCCTTGAGGGGTTATGACACTAAACATAAAGCTCAACTAACCTTGGAGGCCATAGGTGTTCCAAATACCTTCTCCCACTCAATTGTTTAAGACATGTGAAGGAATTCCATAGAATGATTTACCAAATTATCTAAATGCCAATTAGATACCTAAATCTTTTAATGCATGTTCATACCAAAAGAGATATATAAGTGGCACTCCTATTCTATATGACATGTTATCAAACAATGACAAACATTGTAATATTTATGAAAAAGTAAATAGCCACAATTTTGGTCTATCATAGAAAAACAAGTAAATTACATTTGTTTGAAAAACACAAACCCTAACCCTAACTTGACGAACAAGTCTTCTTGCGGCCATGCGTCCAAAGTTTGCAACAAGTGGTTATTGCTTATGGGCGCGCAAGCGCGCTGCCCCTTGCAGCCTACACGCGTGCTGCCTCGTGAAAGGCTCGCACGCTGCTGCTCTTAGGGCGTGCGCTTGTGCCCAGCCCTTTGGCAGGTTGCACTGGGAAGGCCGTGTGGCAACACAGTCCCTAAAGGACCGCACGCGTGCACCACTTAGGGAGGGCCGCACGTTGCCACATCGCAGCAAGTGTAGCAGTGCTTGGTCATGCGCGCTTGTTGCCTTGGTGCGCGCGGGCTATCTTGGGGCTGTCCGTTGCTTCGGTTTTTGCTTCGAATTCTTCAATCCTTCATGTCTTCAAAACTTGAATGAATTACAATAGTTTTATATATAAAAGTAAAAAAAAAAACTTAGCAACCATCAAGAAAGAAATTATGGTGATAATAGACCACCCTTCTTGTTACAATTTCCAAACAAAAATTGCATTGAAAATCTAGGACCAAAATCAAGCAATAACAGTTCACTTTATAAAACATATAAATATATATATATATATATATATATATATATCCATACATTCCAATGTAAATATATATATATATATATGCGAATATGTAGAGTGTCATTTCTTTCTAAAACATGCATATATCCAACACAATAAAAAGAAACTTGATCCACGTATATACGTTAATTAATCAAGGGTACAATCAGGCTCTAATACCAATTGCAGGAAAAATGCGCGGAGGAAGCATAAAAGGTGGGCTTGATATATTTAAAATTTTTTCCTTTAAACGAGAGCGGACCTTAACCCTTGATTGATTAATATATATAAAAAGATATCGTATCTTTTAAACCGTGAAGATTGATGTTGTGTCGAGATGGAACCGCAAGATCTTCCAATCCAATCACGAATGTGGATCACCTTGGAGTGTGGGCTCCATTTCTTTGAATTATGTACCTAAGGATGGAAAACAAAAAAAATTTCTTTTTCTGTTAGTCACAAAACCCTCCTGAGAAAACGAAGAACGTTCGATCACTTTTCAATTCACAATATCTCGATTGAAACTCACGTGATTTTAATTTGATGTTATGCACCAAGCCTTTTGGTGTAAAAGCTAGTAGTGTGATCGGTCATTTATTTTCATATATTTACGACCCTTAAACCGTATCTTTTAATTGCATTCTTGAGCATTTTTGATGCTTTTGACGTGTTTTCCTTGAGTGTGCAGGTTTAGGGGCCTAAGGGATGATTTTGTATATTTTTGGAAAAAAAGTGTAATTTCAGTAACTTTGTGGAAGGGCATCGATGAAAGCATGTGAAAGTTCTGGGGTAAAATCGTCAATTCAAAAAATTCCACCAATTTAAGTGAAACGGTGCGTTTTGCACCTAAGGAATCTGAGTTAGTGGAACGACACCGTTTTGGACCAAAGCATTGGTCCAAAACAATGCCGTTTTGGTTAAAAAAAGAAACCAAAAAAAATAACTAGCGCCATGCAAAGCTCTCTCGCGCGACCACAGGCGACCTCGCGCCCTCCCTCGCGTTGAAGACGAACCAGACCACCAGTAACCATCGCGATGCACAGCGCGATCAGCCCCAGTTCCAGACAGTGAGCAGCGCGAGGAAAACCACGAGCACAGCAGCTCGCAGTCCAGCTCGCGATGGAGAAGAAAGGTGGCCATGCTGCGTGGCAAGCTCGAGCGCGACCTTGCCTCCTCGCAATGCAGCTCGCGGTCCAGCCTCTCCAAGCAGTCCAGTGAAGGCCGCGACCAAGCCACCGTGACCACAGGTCGCGGTGGTGGTCGCGGTGAGTGAAAAATGTGCCCTAATGTGCTGTCTATAAGAAGAAAAAGATGCAGCAGCTGGGTGGAGGAAGAGAGCTCGTGGCAGTGCAGTCCAAGCAGCTCCCAAGCTGCTCCAAGGGTGATTCTCATCCTTCTTGCTCCTCTCAAACACAACCCAACATCACAAATCATCACAACATCTCTAGATCGTAAGTGTTCATCGAAGAAGACGAAGAACGAAAGCGGAGAAGTTCAAGCCGGACCAAAGCGGGACTTCGAGTCTTGAGAGCTTCGATGGGTTGTATTTCATCTCATTAATCTTCATTTGATTGTTCATTTATGATTATGAGTTGTTAGAACTATTGTTAGGTGATTTTCGGAACCATAAATGGATTTGGATTTTATTGTTTATGAATATATTTTATATGATTTATTTCATGATATTATGTGCTTAATAATAATCAATATGTTTTCCATTTCCGTGATTGGAACCGTGTGACCACCTCGCATTATCCTCCATTGAATCCGTCTCATTTTATATTAATTGTTTTAGTTAATTTAATTTAGTTTAATTATTGAAAACCATGATTATGGACTAAACTTGTAAGTTGGGGTTTTGATGGATCTTATTCTATGATGATTGAATGAAATGATTGTTTAATTTATTGCGGTTGATTATTGCGTTGTTGAGTGGTTTTATTGTGCATAATGCTTTGAATGTGAAGGCCTACATTTAAATGATAAATTGGTTGTGTGTTATGTACCGAGAGGAGACGCCCACCACGTGCTCGATATAATGTCCACCACAAGTAGAATTAGATAGAGATATACTAATTTGCTTGTGTGATCACATAGGATGTTTATTGTGACTAATGCATTTCCATGCACTTGGATATACCATCGAGAGATAGGATATTAGTGTGTGCGGAATAGGTCTGATTTACATCGAGAGGGGACTTTGGATAATTTAGATGAACACGGTCATCATCATGCATAGTTAAACCTCAACAATGTGCTTTTATGAAATTCAATTGGATGGAATAGGTGAAGTCAAATACCCTAACTAATCTCTCATATTGGTTGTTTGCTTTACTTTTATATTTTTATATTGTTATCTTTTAATTTGTTCTTTTAAACCTTTCGATTATCCAAATAGAAATATGCTTAGTTAATTTTAGTACTCAACGCTTAAATATCCCTGTGGAGATGATAATTTACTCATCATTTTATTACTTGTGCTGACCCCGTATACTTGCGGGTAACAAACTGGCGTATCATAGTGCACTATTGAAACTAAACGCTCATGCTCTCTTTTCTCTTAGGCGAATTCTCACATACTTTTTCTAGAGTTGGGCAATTTTTCTCGGCTTCCAAAAGCTCACAAAAATTGCTCTCCAACTCGTTATGGCCGAACTCACTTTGCTTGCCTTTACTAGGGTGTCCGAATTCTCAGTAGTGGAGGATTTGTGTTTCACCCAAAAAGCTATCAATCCATGAGTTCAATCATATCCCAGCTCTTAAGTATATTATCCAATAATTAAATTAATGGATATTAAGTAATTGTGACATTATCAAAACTTCCTAAATTTGACAAAAAAAGTCAACTTTAGAGTTTTGATAGTTATCAAAAACCTTCTTAATTTGATTTGATAAATAATTCCTATTATTTATCACCTAGTGAAATAAGGTCTTTGATACTAATCAATATATCACTAATATTATGGAACTAAGAATCCAATTCTTAGTAGAAAAGTAATTTGACTTTTAATTAAACAATTAATTAATTTTCATTTAATTAAATAATAAAATAAAACAAAGTAATTAGCTAATTAATTTAGCTAATGCCATCCTGGGGTTAAGGGGGTGAGCTGTACTCAGCAATCTCAGAATTTTGTTGTTAAGACAGAAATTTTGAAGATTTGTAACAACAAGGTGTTCTGTTACCTATCTATGTCAATTTCATCATAATTATATAACAAATAATCAAATCTATCTTTTAGTTTTTCTAAAATTCTAAGTATATTATGCATGAATATCATTTTTATTTTACAATCTATTGGTTTAAATTCCATATTATTTTCATGTTCAGCTTGTATCTGATTTCTTATTTCTTCCATTAAAACAAGAATATTATCTTTTTCAGACAAATCTAACATTACTAAACTATCACTAAATTTCTCAATTGTTTCCATTTTCTTTAAGTTCTTATATCTTCACAAAATAAATTCGTAACAACAACTATTCTTGAATCATAAAAAGAAAAGGGTCCAACATGCTTCCGTACCTTTCTTCTTCTTTGACCACTAAATCATCGGGTGTCCACGATCCTTTTACCGTGCGTTTCAACACCAACCTAAGTAACCCTTAGGTAACTGATCTGTGTCCCTTCAACAATCAACAGCGCAACCCAGTTTCATTTCCTACCTCTGGGTGTACAGAAAAAAAACTAAAGAAGTGGTTGAAGCTGTTTCTTTTTATGAAAGAAGAATAAAAGTATTACGAAGAGTCTTTTGCAAGATATAAGAGTAAAGAAAACTCTTTATTGATTCATAAGAATATCTTACAAAGGAAGAAAAGAGAAAAACACTAAGGCTTTCTTATATTGAGTATTTGGATGCTCAACTTCGAATGCCTTTTCCTAAAGCCTAACTACATATTTATAGTTAAATTCCGGACATGAAACCCCGGATTTCAAAGATTACAAAATAAAAGATAAAAAGCAAAAGATTACATTATCTCTTTACAAAAGATAAGATAAAATATCTGTTTGTCTTGATATATCTTTTTATCATGACTGTCTTTGTCTGATGCCTTATCTTTAGGTAGCGGTACAGCTGATATCTTCTTTTTATCAGATAAGGGGACCATTCAGATCTTATCTTCTTCATTCTTCGTCGCTATATGCCGACGGTCTATCTGGCACCTTATCCTTATCTTTGCTTTTTGTATCGAAGGTACATGCTGGACACGTATTTAAATCATGTTGTCTGAATTGACAAATACGTTCTTGAGCCTGTGGGCTTGATCTGACAGCTGCAGTGTTGAGAACGTATTTGTGAATTGACAAATACGTTCTTGGTTGTCATGTAATTTCTAGCAGAGACAGGTGTTGTCTTTGCTGGTGATATCATGATGGATGATAATATCTTTTGTCCGCCATATGTGCGAAATCCACGCTTGAAGCTGGCTTCAAGTCCTTGTAGGACTATTCTGATCCCTATCGCTCTTCTATAATGTATATCCTTTTCTTCAAATTTTGGCAGTTCTTTTCTCAGCTTTTGAGCTGTAATTGAAAAAGAATCTGCTTTGGCAATCTGAATGAAATGGTAGGCAGGATATCTGTCATCTTTGTGGAAATCAGGACCTGCAGATAAAAATTTTAATACAATAATATCTTTAGGGGTCATGGTAGGATTGTGTATGTAACAATCCTTCACGCCTTGATATATCCATCTGGGCAGCTGTGATATTTCTGCAAATTCTGGAGGATTTGTATAGATGGAGTTTAAGGCTCCAAAATCAAACCAATATCTTATCTCTTCAGGAGATGAATCTTGGAGAAAATTGATTCTAGGATAAATCCCAGAATAATCAATATATATGTTATCAGTATTTGAAAGACTATAAAGCCTTTGCATAATCATTAATTGTTCCATTACTGGTTCAATCAAATCTATAACATTGGGAATATTGAGTTGAACTCTTTTCCCTTTATCTTTTTGAGGTCTTAATTCAACATCCATGGAGGAAGAAGATGATGAATCAGTAACCTTATCTGTAGTCTCCTTTTTTATGGAGGTCTCTGTGGTTGATGGAGAGGCTTTTTGTCTTACCTCAATCTTTTCAAATAATTGAAAAACTCTGTTGTTTAATAATTCATATCTTCCAACATGTTTTTCAATCATTTGACTCTCTGAGAAGAGAATATCTGCAACTTCCTTTGCATTTCCAGGAAGCTGGGCAATATCAATAAGATCAGAAATATTTTCTCTTATCGACAGAACTTCTTGTTCCATATCTTTTAGATGACTGATAATATCATTCATTTGTTGAGCCATCTCTTGTGAGAAAATCTGCTAAAACATTTTTCTCAGATTTAATAATTTCAATATCAAAATGATATTCTGCAAGTATCATTTGCCATCTAATTAATCTTTTAGCTTCAGGCCTACTTGGTAGTAAATTTTTAATAAAAGCTTTTACTTGAGTATTATCAGTTCTTAATAAAAATCTGGTTGGTAATAAAAAATAATAAAATTTTTTGCAACTTTTAACAACAGCTAATAATTCTTTTTCATTTATATGATATCGAGATTCTGTATCAGAAAAAGTTCCAGAACAATATTTGCATATTGTTTCTCCTATCTTTTCAAAATTCTTATTATAATCTTCTTTCTTTAATATTCCACTCCAATATCTTTCTGAAGCATCTGTTTCTAAAATTAACTTATCATTTTCTTTTGGTAATTGTAATTTTGGTAATAATTTACACATTTCTTTTATTTGTTTAACCTGTTGTTCTAATAAGGAATCAAATTGAAATACTCTGTCTTTTCTTATTAAATCTTAAAACGGTTTTCTTAAGCTTGCTAGATTTGCTATGAAATCTGATGCATAGTTTAATATTCCTAAAAAACTTTGAACTTGTTTTTTATCAGTTAATCTATCTGGAAAACTTGTAATTTTTTCTAATATATGTTTTTGTAATTGTATTCCTTTACTATCTATATGCATTCCTAAAAATTCAATCTGATGTTGACATATTTTAGATTTTTTCTCAGATAAAGCTAATCCATTCTGTAAACAAAGATTAATAAATATATCTAAATGTTTTAAATGATCAGACATATTATCAGATAGCACAAGGATATCATCAACATAAACAAATATAAAATCATAAGGTTTAAAAATATTATCCATTTTTCTTTGAAATATCTGAGGAGCATTTTTTAATCCAAATGGTAAAACTAACTATTCATATTGACCTTGTGGGGTCGAAAATGCTGTATATGCTATACTTTCTGGATGCATCTTGATTTGCCAAAATCCACTTTTACAATCAAATTTAGAAAATATCTGTTTATTTCTTGTTTCATTTATTAAGCTTTCTTTATGTGGTAGAAAATATCCATCAAAGACTGTATTATTATTTAATCTTTTATAATTTATCACCATTCTGGCTTTACCTCTAACTATCTCAGCATGTTTTCTAACAATAAATGCTGGTGAGCTATGTGCTGATAAGCTTGGTCTAATAAATTTTAATTTTAATAATTCATTGATTTGTTGATTAAATTCTTTTTTATCTTCTGGATTATATTTCATTAGTTTTTCTCTAATTACTTTATGTTTATCTATCATTTCTAATTTTGCCATAATTTGGTTTTTATTCCAAAATTCTAAAGGATTTTCAGTAAAACATTGTTTTAATCTATTTTTTATTCCTTCTATATCCATATCTAATGTTTTTAATTGTAATTGAAATTTTATTAAAGGATTTCCTTTAGAAAAAATTAGTTTTTCTTTATATCCAATATCACCACGCTGGGCTGTGCGGGTAATAAAATTAATAGGAAAAGGTTTAACAGTTATTAAATGATGACATGGGGTTTTAAAAAGTATCTGACTAGTAAGAGTATCAAAGGTAATCTTATGAAATAATTGTAAGAAGTTATTTCCTAAGAGTATATCACATCCTGTAGTATGAAAATAAAATGGTGGACATTTTATTAAATATTGTCCTAATAAAATTATAGGATTTTCTATTCCTCTCTTAATTTCTATCAATTGATTTGAAATATCTCTGCCTCTGATTATTGGTAAATCTTGATGATATTTTTCAGGAAAACATTGTGGTTTGCTAACACAACATCCTGATCCACTATCTATGTAAGCAGCAAAGTATTCTGCTTTGTAATCTTTATAGGTTACACCTATTGGTATGTATATACTATATGGACTCGTCATTTTGGTATATATATTAACTTTCCATTATAATTTATCTTTAATCCATAAGAAGTTATCTGATAAGGTTTTACCATTTCTAAAAATGTTAATCCTAACATTATTTCTAAATTATTGTTTAATCCTTGTAGGACTATTCTGATCCCTATCGCTCTTCTATAATGTATATCCTTTTCTTCAAATTTTGGCAGTTCTTTTCTCAGCTTTTGAGCTGTAATTGAAAAAGAATCTGCTTTGGCAATCTGAATGAAATGGTAGGCAGGATATCTGTCATCTTTGTGGAAATCAGGACCTGCAGATAAAAATTTTAATACAATAATATCTTTAGGGGTCATGGTAGGATTGTGTATGTAACAATCCTTCACTCCTTGATATATCCATCTGGGCAGCTGTGATATTTCTGCAAATTCTGGAGGATTTGTATAGATGGAGTTTAAGGCTCCAAAATCAAACCAATATCTTATCTCTTCAGGAGATGAATCTTGGAGAAAATTGATTCTAGGATAAATCCCAGAATAATCAATATATCTGTTATCAGTATTTGAAAGACTATAAAGCCTTTGCATAATCATTAATTGTTTCATTACTGGTTCAATCAAATCTATAACATTGGGAATATTGAGTTGAACTCTTTTCCCTTTATCTTTTTGAGGTCTTAATTCAACATCCATGGAGGAAGAAGATGATGAATCAGTAACCTTATCTGTAGTCTCCTTTTTTTGTGGAGGTCTCTGTGGTTGATGGAGAGGCTTTTTGTCTTACCTCAATCTTTTCAAATAATTGAAAAACTCTGTTGTTTAATAATTCATATCTTCCAAAATATTTTTCAATCATTTGACTCTCTGAGAAGAGAATATCTGCAACTTCCTTTGCATTTCCAGGAAGCTTGGCAATATCAATAAGATCAGAAATATTTTCTCTTATCGATAGAACTTCTTGTTCCATATCTTTTAGATGACTGATAATATTATTCATTTGTTGATTAAATTCTTTTTTATCTTCTGGATTATATCTCATTGGTTTTTCTCTAATTACTTTATGTTTATCTATCATTTCTAATTTTGCCATAATTTGGTTTTTATTCCAAAATTCTAAAGGATTTTCAATAAAACATTGTTTTAATCTATTTTTTATTCCTTCTATATCCATATTTAATGTTTTTAATTGTAATTGAAATTTTATTAAAGGATTTCCTTTAGAAAAAATTAGTTTTTCTTTATATCCAATATCACCACGCTGGGCTGTGCGGGTAATAAAATTAATAGGAAAAGGTTTAGCATAAGCAGTTTTAAGTCTTTTAACAGTTATTAAATGATGACATGAGGTTTTAAAAAGTATCTGACTAGTAAAAGTATCAAAGGTAATCTTATGAAATAATTGTAAGAAGTTATTTCCTAAGAGTATATCACATCTTGTAGTATGAAAATAAAATGGTGGACATTTTATTAAATATTGTCCTAATAAAATTATAGGATTTTCTATTCCTCTCTTAATTTCTATCAATTGATTTGAAATATTTCTGCCTCTGATTATTGGTAAATCTTGATGATATTTTTCAGGAAAACATTGTGGTTTGCTAACACAACATCCTGATCCACTATCTATGTAAGCAGCAAAGTATTCTACTTTGTAATCTTTATAGGTTACACCTATTGGTATGTATATACTATATGGACTCGTCATTTTGGTATATATATTAACTTTCCATTATAATTTATCTTTAATCCTATTGGACTATCACAAAAAATCCACATGTGAACTAGATTCATTCTTACTAAAAGAAACAAGTCCACGTGCCTTATTAAATATATTAATATAATTTCAATAGCACATTTAATTTAAATGTGCAAATTTAATTCTTAAAATATTAATGGAATGCTTAAAACACTCCAATAGGGCCACCCAAGGAATCACACATCCTTGGCCGCCCCTCTTAGGTACTTTGACGAGTTACGCATCTTGATCGAACACAAGACCGCACCTCTCAAACCTTTTGGAAAAAATCCAAAAACAATTCTAAGATGGACCAATAAATGGTCTGGTAGAATATAACAAGTGATCCATTCAAATTCATGTGGATTGGGGATCTTGGCGGGCTATCTAAATTTAAGCTTCAATAGACATAACCTAATTACCACTAACAAATGATTCACTTAGGTCCGATCTATTAGTTTTAGTTCATTCCACTAAAGAACTAAAATTGAACTCTTAAATAAAGATAGAATAAGTTTAGTGTACACATTCGTATCCTAGACAATCTTGTTTGGAGAAAGTGTATCCTCATGAAAAATACCAGTAATCGCCAAGAGCTCATAGACCATCTATAGCTCTCCAAGTTACCATATTCACTCGTATGACCACATTTTGAACTTGAATATTTTGACTTGTCGAGAAGCCATGTTTTAATAGTCAATATTGAAAACCCAATGTTGAGATTTAAATATCTAATACCTCAAAACATCCATATGATGGTATTCTACTGACATTTGATAAATATAGTCACGATGTCCGTATCTATAAATGAAGTCCTTTATCGATTAACAAGTGAATACTACCAAACTATCGAGGATAGACTATGTGATATAATTGTACTCATTGACAGCTCAAATGATAACACTTGCAACCATAAGTCCTTCATTTATCAGAGGATTGAGATAGACTCTCCGATTGTCTCAATTGAATACTTTTATCCACTGACGGTTGTGGATAAAGTTTTCTTTATTCATCCTATTCAATGCACCTAGTACACTAGATTCTTTTGTTGAAAGATACAGCATTTTGATGATTTTAGGCTCATCATATCACATTTGATCCCACTCAAATGCTAACAAAAGAATCTATAACTTTAACAAGGTAAAGGCGCTCAACCTTTATCTTAAGTTGTAAATATTATTCAAGACTATATAAAGAATTGTGTCTACCTCATACATATCCAGATGTACGAACAATTCTTTATTTCTCATACTCTCTTGACATTATAATTATTTACTTTTGACAATTACTATAAATGCTATAAGATTTGTTTAAACAGAAATCATCTTATTAATATGAAAAAGATTGTCAAATACACTATTACACTCTTGCTATCGAGCATAATCCTAACACTAATCAGTCTTAAATACCTTATTTTCAGCAATTGTATTTCAATTAGAGTATGATTCATAAGGATTTGATTTAATTCCTAATTTCCAATAATTAGATTTCATGTAAAATTAGATGACTTCATCCCTTCACACTATAAAAGGGAGAGATCATGACAGGACCCGCCCCAGAATCCTCTACTGTAGACTCCAGAGGCCCCGCAGGGCACTCCAATGGAAATCTCCCAGAATCTAACTAACGAAACTAGAAGATTCCATGAAGCGAACCCTTTAAATATTTTCTAATTCTACATCGATCTGAGAGAAAGGTTGTGGATTTTTTTTTTCTTTTTTACAAAAACACTTTTATTAAAATTTCGGCAGTCTCCGCTGTTTTTCTAAAATTGACCAAATTCAGGAGACCTGCACAAGAAAACTATACACTTCTAAATTTGTATTTTCTCAACTAACATAAGACCTCAGGTCCGTATCAAATCAACCACAACCCAAATAGTTTAAATATCAAAATAGAAAACTATCAAAAATATATTTACACAAAACCTGTATATTATATTTACATAACCAAAAGTACTGAATAATTGATAATATAAAAACCAAAATAAATGCAATCGTCGTCCTGAGCCCACCTAATCCGCCATAGGAGATTTAGCTGTGTGTTCACCACTCGTACTTGCACCTGGGTGGGGTTTTAAAACATCAAATATAAAAGAAAAGAGTGGGCTAAATGAGCTCAATGAGTGCGTTTCTAATTTACTGAGAAACCTTTAATATAATAAGTTTAACTTTACAATTTAATTGAAACTTTTCAAACTTTCTACTATTGCTGAAAACTAATAAACTAAATCTCTTTTCAAACATTCTTCTATTACTGAAAACTAATAAACTGAATTTCTTTTCAAATACAAGCTGAGAATTTATAAACTATAAAATCTGATGGCCAAGCCTAAATAATTACTTTTAAATTAATCACTGAAATCATTAAAATTCTATTATAACGTTTGACTTGGCCACTTTTTTGAAAACTGAAAAGCTGAGATAATATACTGTTCTGAAAATTGAAAAGCTGAAATCATATGCTTTACTGAAAACTGAAACGCTGAAATAATATACTAATCTGAAAACTGAAAAGCTAGAATAATATATTTTCCTGAAAACTGAAATGCTGAGATAATATATTATTCTGAAAACTGAAAAACTGATTTAATATACTTTTCTGAAATCTGATAAACTGAAATAATTTTTTTTTCTCATAATTGATAAACTGAAATAATATATTTTTCTGAAAACTGAAAAACTGAAATAATATACTCATCTGATAATACTTTTCTAATAAAACTTTTCTGATAAATCTTTTATGATAAAACTTTTCTGATAAATCTTTTCTGATAATGCCAATTGGAAAACCCATATCTGATAACTAATAATCCATAGAACGACTCAGCTGGCGCCGTACCATATGGATGGTGTCACCAGCGAACTAATCTGGCGCTGCATTGGTGACTCTGATAATCTGATAAAAGACATCTCACTGTCTATGTGGCGGAATTCTGCATCGCCTACATATAGCGAGACAACACCCTAGTATGTGGACGACTGATAGACTCGACAGACTCAACCCCCCTGGAGTTAGCGGACTGTTCCCCCCTTAACTTTCCCTACACAAATGAGGTGTAGCGGCCAGGTCTACTACTGATAATCTGATAATTGATAGCTGATAATCTAATAAGCTGATAACTGATAATCTGATAACTGATGGGTATCCTATTGGCATGAAAAACATTTATTTATTGTTTTCTAAAAGCTTGAAATATAACTAAAATATATTTCTTTAACTAAATTCCAAGCATAAATATTTTCATCGAGTGAAAATAAACTCAAAAATTCTGAAATATGAAAATACTTTAATTGAAATATATCTGAGAAAATCAATTCTATTTTAATTATAAAACACATGCAAATAAATCAACATATATATAAAGTCATAAATAATCAAATTAAACTGGGAAACATACTAGAGTATATTTTAACTAGAAACATAATTTTGCACTCACGATTTTGTGTTCCTTGACAGCGAAGCTCCTTCTTACTATTTTTCTTCTTCTCCAACACTTGATTTACCTCCACCTACACAATTAAACTCCTAATTTAAAACCAACTCAATATAAAATGTATTTTTATTGCCATTACATTAGAACACATTGCATAATGTATTTATAGTGAATAAATAGGTCTAAGGTTGGCCTAAAGGAATACTAGTTTAAACAGGAAACAAAACCTTCCAAAACTGACTTTCTACACAAATTAGTATACACGCGCAACCCCATGGTTGCGCCACTCTCTAGAAAAACTGTATCTCCTTGCTCGCGCGACTTAACCTTTTCGCCGCGACCTCTTGCTGCAATCCCATGAGCGTGAAATGTTGTTCTTCACTTCTTTGAGTCTGATTCATCTTCACTTATCCTAACAATCTCCTACTTGAAGATTGAAGTAGAGGGTTACCTCCTTTTTTAACATTAAGTGGCTATGGTGAGCATGTCAGCCAGATTCTTGCTTCCTTGTATCTTCACAAACGTTAACATTTCATCATCTAATAATAACCTAATGAAATGGTAACAGGGGCCTATATGCTTGGTCCTCGAATGAAACGCCGAGTTCTTGGTCAAATGTATTGCACTTTGACTGTCACTGTATAACACATTCTTCATCTACTTGAACCCAAGTTTAGCTACCAAGTTCTGCAACCAGATCATCTTCTTACGAGCTTTTGTTACAGCCACAAACTCAGCTTCAGTTGTAGACAAAACAACACTCTTTTGAAACTAAGGCATCCAACTGATGGTTGTTGATCCGAGTGTGAATACATACCCTATAATACTTCTCTTGTGATCTATCTCACCAGAGAAATCAACATCTACAAAACCCTGTATCTTCAGTTCATCTCTCTTAAAACACAGGCATTTGTTTATAGCACCTTGCAGGTACCTTAGTATCCACTTACTGCTTCTCCGTGTTGCTTTCCAGGATCTAACATAAATCTACTCACACCTCCCACTGCGAAAGCAATATCTTGACAGGCCCCTAACCTACTATCTCTCATTAGGTAGCCTACCGGCACTCCACGGTAGCTCCCCAATCGAGGCTTGCCTCACTAAAAAGCTTCCGTGAAGCTAAGCCATTTCTTTATTCTGAAATCTGAGTAGAATTTTTTTTTTTTATACAAAACTATTTTATAAAATTTTTGGCAGAGTCTCCTCTGTTTTTCTGAGAATACCAAATCTTGGAGACATGGATAAAAACTTAAACACTTCTATAACCCTTTCAAATCTCAACTACTGTGGACCTCTGGTCCATCTCAACAAATCACACTCAAACAGTTTAAATATCAAAATAAACAGTTATCAAAGAATAATAAATCAAATCTTTAAATAAAATACTTATACACTTAAAACAATATTAAAATATAAATTTAACAACTAAAACATTTCATATGCTCATAAAACAATCACAGCATCCTTTGACTGGTCCCGCTGGTCTTTGGAGTCCCTGTAATGTCTGCACCTATACCTGTACCTGGGGAGGTTGGTTTATAAAACATAAAAACTATAATGAGCTAAACGAGCTCAGTGAGTATTATCATTTTACTAAACAATTCTAACATTTCTGAATTACCTCCCGAAAAACTTTACTGAAAAGGATAGAATCTTATTTTCTGAAATTTATACTGAAATAACTAATAATCTGTATCAAATAAAAGATGTACTGAAATCTCTTTTATAAAAATTAATCTGAAATATATATATTAAAATCTCTCATAAAACTATACTGAAATCTATTTTCTGGAAACTGTTCTGAAATTTATACAGAAAACTATTCTGAAATCGAATTCCAGAAAACTGGAAAACTAAGAATATATATACATATACTTTTACTTTACTAAAACCTGAAAAACTGAAACTATATCTTTTTTGAAATCTGATAAGCTAAAATAATATTCTTTTATATTTCTGAAACTAAAAAGCTAATATGATATTCTTTTCTGAAAACTGAAAAGCTGAGACAATGTACTTTTCTGAAAACTGGAAAGCTAAAAGAATATACTTTACTGAAAATACTTTTCAGATAAACTTCTCTGATAAAACTTCTCTAACAACAATTACTTTTCTGATAATACTCTTCTGATGAAATATTTTTCTGATAATAAATTTTTTGAAAACCTATTCTGTCAGGGTCTATCTCCTGCAATTAATGTATTGAAATTTGTAATAATCTGTTTTCTGAATACTGTACTGAAATCTGTTTTTCTGAAAAGCTAGCGAAGCTTAATGCATAAAACTCTTAATTTAATATTCTCTACTGATAATCTAAAAATATTTCTGGCTTGGCTTCTATATCTGAAAACCCCTAATAGACCCCTAAGCTAAGCTGAACTCATAGGTTGACTAACTGCGCCGTACCATATGAGTGGGTCACAGGGCGACTAACTGCGCCGTCCACTGTGATATCTTATATAAGTCACGAGGCGACTAACTGATGCGCTCAACGTGACATCTGATAAAAGACATCTCACTGTCCATGTGTGGAATGCTGTGTCGCATGCATATAGCGAGACAACACCCTAATGTGTGGGCGACTAACAGACTCAACCCCCCTGGAGTTAGCGGACTGTCCCCCCTTAACTTGCCACACACAATTGGGATGTACCGGCCAGGTCTAACTGCTGATAATTGATCTGATATGAATCTGAAGGGTAATCCATGGGTTTGAAAACTGTTTTCTTTATTTTGAAAACTATCTTTTAATCAAAAACCATGGAATATATATATATATATATAATATATTTATTAAATGAATATTCAAAATTTTTGAGATATATAATATTCTAATTTAAAACACATTTAAATAAACCACTATATACAAAATCACAAAATACTAATCAAACTTAAAGAAAATATACTAAATGTAATTCAACTAAAAATCTGATTTTGCACTAACTCAAACAAATATATTAGCTTGCTAAACTTTAGATAAAACACATTACTAAAATAAAATATAATTTGCTTTAAAATAATTTTACCCTCATTGGTTTCTGGTTTTCTCTAAGCTTGATACTCTGGTTCCTTCGTCTCAATACATTTCTTGACTTTCTATAACGTTTCTTTTTCTCCCATATTACGGAGATTTCTCCCTAAAGTAATATATATTTCCAAATAATTCATTAATATAAATACAACAACTAATATAAAACTCAATTAACACATTTAACACTTTATTCTTCAATTTCTTCTATTCTCATAAAATCAATTACATTTAATTTGCTAAAAATCATGCCTCTACGATTGTATATTCCTTAATTAAATTAATTTCTCTTAAATTGAATCTCGTTCAACAAAATTTGACATACTTTTTTAAATTTCTAAGCATCAATTTATATCAATTTATACAAATACAATTTCTAACACTTAATTACCCATAAATTGAAATCTTTACACGATCAACATTTGATTTCTACATAATTTCTCAGACTAATCTTCATTAATTTCACATAAATAAACTTCTTTCACTTAACAATATCAAATTCAACTTCAAAATCATTCCAAACACAACATTATAACAAAACTCATAATATAAGTCACTAATTTGAGAATCATTTCGATTTCTTCCTTAACAATTCTATATTCAAACCATCAATTAATTCAAAAATACTCCAATTATATAAATAACATCTCAATTTAACAATTCTAAACTTGATATCACAAAAACCCCAAAATTTAAATTACTAATTTTCTTAATTTTCATTCTAATCAATTGCAATTAAACTAATTTCAAATAAAAACACTACAAAAACTCAAATCAAATACTAAATCAACAAAACTCATCATCAAAATCATCACCCAAACATTCAATTTCACTTATATACTCAACAATCAATTTCAATAACAATTCAAAACTCAATCAATTTCTAAATCAACAAAATCCATCATCAATATCATCACCCAAACCTCCAAAACAAATTAATTTCATCAATTTCAACTACCAATTCTATAACACAAACAATTTTATCAAATTCAAACAATTTAATTTCATCAAACTTACCCCAAAATCCTCTTGCTATTCTTCTTCTTCTGGACCGAAATTCTTCCCCTTCTTTCTCTTTTCTTTTTCTTTTCTTTCTCTTCTCCTCCCTCTCGTCTGTTATGTTTTTAATTCTTTTTCTGCTCTCTTCTTCTTCTTCCACTGCTGGCAGCTCTCTCTCCCTCTTCTCCTTCTTCTTTCCTTCTTTCTTTCGACCGCTGCTCTGCTTTCCTCCCTTGGCCGAACCTTCTTCTTCTCTTCTTCCTCCTTTTCTTTTCTTGGCCGAACTCTCTCCCTCTCTGTTTTCTGTTTGTTTTTTTTTTTTTGGTTCCTTGCTTTGTTTTGTTTGACTTGGTGATCCACAAACATAATATATATATATATTTTCCACCGACTTTGCTCTAACCTTGTTTTTGTTTTCTATTGTGCTTCTAGTTTGATTCTCTTTGCTGGCTCATTTTCATTTGTTTTATGATTTCTTTGTCTTCTTTAGTTGACTTTTTAATCTGAGTGGAATTCTCCACAAATCTCCACCATCTTATTTATATAAATCCATTTCTTCTTTGTTTGTTTTGTTGGCTGGCCACCTCATGCTTCATTTGACTTGTTTTTGTTCTTTTGTGTTTAAAATCTCGCCATTTGTCATGAATAGATTAATCCTTTAATTGTCACTTGCCCTTTGATCTTTTAATTTCATATTGTAACCACAATTTGAAAACTAATCACATAATCTTGGTCAATAACACTTTAATTGTCATTTTAATCCATAACAATCCCTTAACTCTTTTCCACAAAAATCCATTTCAATTTCCTTTTTCATCAATTAATTAAATCACAATCTCATATCATAAAAATATATTTTAACTTCCAAGAATATATCCTTAATACTCCAATTTATGGAAGTCCTTACTATATTCTCCAAAACGTATAATTTAAATTTCTTATATACTTATAGAACCTTATTAGTCATCTGAAACCATTTCAGATATTTTCCGAGTCTCTGATACCCTTTTCGAAAACTTTCGGATCCATCCAATAAATTCCATTTCAGTACCGTACAATCAATTATGGAAAAATATATTTCAATACCTGTACGTATACAGTACATACTATTGGGAGAGTGTATTACAATTTCTTCCCCCCTTATAAAATTTCGTCCTCAAAATTTTTACATAAGCTACCTAATACGAATTAGGACACCTGGAATATATTATGAATCTTTACTAACTCTTATGGTAATTCAACTTACACACTACTGGTCTAATACCGTTTATAATTGCATATGGTACCCTACATCAAGCTCAACTTACTACCACGTTTCTAATTTTCAACTTTAGATCTCTACTGCAATGATCCACATAACTCTTTTGTCTATCTCTCACTGGTTTACGTTTATTTTAAATAAGACCTAGATTTCTTTTCAATCTGTCTATCATCTCTGATCTGATAATCTGTACTCTGTTTCATTCTCAGTTTATTTCTTAACTTTTCTATTTGATAATCATTCTTCTATCCTTTCTCATCAACTTAGTCAATAGGACTGCTATTCTAAATGGACTTCACTTCTTCTCTCTGTATTTTATATATATATATATATATATATATATATATATATATTTTATTCGACTAGAATTTGATCGAATTCTCCAACATAACCTGATAATCTGTACATTCAATAAAATCATCAAACACCTGGAAAATTTCTGATTTCTGTTGTGATTTTTAGTTCCTAATAACCTCTACTTTCATCACTCAACTTTCAACTTTACTATTCTCAGTAACATTAACATAATTTATCTTAACTGAAAACTCTCAACTTATTAGAAAGATCCCAAATGAATCTACCATCACTATTATTCACTCTTTTAACTTGTAAACTGATAATACACTGCAACATAACTAGATGAAGAACCCTATAAAGTTTGTTGACTTTTCATTATTCTATACTCAGAAAAATAACTCTTTTTAACATCCCGCTAATTCTCATTTAACTTACATATAAGCTTATTTCATCAAAAACTTCCACAATTTTATATCAATCTCCAATTGGGATTTGTCAATCAATAACTGATCAAAATCTTCCTATATCTAAGAGCATCTCCAATGCTATTATGCATTTGGAGAAAATTGAGTGCCACATAGGATCAATATTGAAAAAGTTAAGAAAACATTCTCCAATGCAATTATCTAATTTTAATATTGATATGATGTGGCAAAACAAAAGTTAGAGAATATCAAGTAGAGTTTCTAATTGTAGATATTCTCCTTGATATGCTGACTAGGATTTCTAACTTTTCCCACCAATAAAATTTTAGTATTTTGTCAATGCATTTAATTATCATATTGAATGGAGAGAGAATATAACAAATGACTTGTGGTGATTGGTTTAAAATTACTATTTAGATATTCACATTGGAGAAGTGAATATGCATTTCTATAATTTTTTTGATAAGTTAGATCCATATTATTTAGAAATGCTGATGTTGCACTATTTAGATACTCAAAAATACATATTTGCATTCGAGATGCTCTAATACTCAAACTATCTTTCTATTCTGATAAACTAATAGTCTCATAATTAATTATTAAATATGTCTCCTCTTCTAGTAAGTTCTCATAAGAACTCTATTAATTTTCTCAATTTGTTTCAAACTTCTCTAGGCGACTTAATAGATTAAATTTCATAAATAGGGAGATCAATAGCATTAGACCTTTTTCTAAAATAAATCTCTCAAGATAACATCAAAATTTTGAATATCTGACTCAGCTATTCACTCAAAACTCTTTACTATCAATTTCTATTATCTTGCTCCTGATTACTCTACCAACTGACAATGAATATCCTGTCTTTCTTAACTAATTAACTGAAAATAATGAAGTCTAATAAAACTCTTATTCAATAACTTTCTAATTGTATCTTCATCTATTCAACTCAATTGGAGTTATCTCATGGAGAAAATAAGGATTGGCTTAGTTCTCGAAATTAAATCTATTACAACTTTTACTTCTCTATTTGGGAAAAGACTGAAATATTTTTCGAAATTAGATTCGGGAATTCTTTAATTGAATCAAATCTGATTCTCTTCTTATAGCTGTCAATTGCTACTCAATAACTGAAAAATCAATCCATCCCCAGTGCATCATATGCGGAAACTTCTGAATTGGCTTCCTTGGGACTACCTCTGGAATCTCGTCAGGACATTGTGCTGTGACTTTAACAAAAACTATTTTATATAACACTTGGAAACTTCTTAAATCATATGCTTGGAAAACAATTGAAACTTTCTGGATTGTCTTAACCATAACAATGTAAAAACATTTCATAAAAATTCAAATTTAAAACAGACAACCCTACTTTTCAAAACTTTGGCTCTGATACCAACCTGACAGGCCCCTAACCTACTATCTCTCATTAGCTAGCCTGCCGGCACTCCACGGTAGCTCCCCAGTCGAGGCTTGCCTCGCTGAAAAGCTTCCGTGAAGCTAAGCCGTTTCTTTATTCTGAAATCTGAGTAGAATTTTTTTTTTTTATACAAAACTATTTTATAAAATTTTTGGCAGAGTCTCCTCTGTTTTTCTGAGAATACCAAATCTTGGAGACCTGTATAAAAACTTAAACACTTCTATAACCTTTCAAATCTCAACTACTGTGGACCTCTGGTCCATCTCAACAAATCACACTCAAACAGTTTAAATATCAAAATAAACAATTATCAAAGAATAATAAATCAAATCTTTAAATAAAATAGTTATACACTTAAAACAATATTAAAATATAAACTTAACAACTAAAACATTTCATATGCTCACAAAACAATCACAGCATCCTCTGACTGGTCCCGCTGGTCTTCAGAGTCCCTGTAATGTCTGCACCTATACCTGTACCTGGGAAGGTTGGTTTATAAAACATAAAAACTATAATGAGCTAAACGAGCTTAGTGAGTGTTATCATTTTACTAAACAATTCTAACATTTCTGAATTAACCTCCCGAAAAACTTTACTGAAAAGGATAGAATCTGATTTTCTGAAATTTATACTGAAATAACTAATAATCTGTTTCAAATAAAAGCTGTACTGAAATCTCTTTTATAAAAACTAATCTGAAATATATATATTAAAATCTCTCATAAAACTATACTGAAATCTATTTTCCAGAAACTGTTCTGAAATTTATACAGAAAACTATTCTGAAATCGAATTCCAGAAAACTGGAAAACTAAGAATGTATATACATATATTTTTACTTTACTAAAAACTGAAAAGCTGAAACTATATCTTTTCTGAAATCTGATAAGCTGAAATAATATTCTTTTATATTTTTGAAACTGAAAAGCTAATATGATATTCTTTTCTGAAAACTGAAAAGCTGAGACAATGTACTTTTCTGAAAACTGGAAAGCTAAAAGAATATACGTTACTGAAAATATTTTTCTGATAAACTTCTGTGATAAAACTTTTCTAATAATAATATAGTTTTCTGATAATACTCTTCTGATGAAATATTTTTCTGATAATAAACTTTCTGAAAACTTATTCTGTCAGGGTCTATCTCCTGAAATTAATGTACGAAAATCTGTAATTATCTGTTTTTTGGATATTGTACTGAAATCAGTAATAAATCTGCTATATGAAACTCTTAAAACTCTTATGTACTGATAATCTGAAAATATTTCTAGCTTGGCTTCTGTATATGAAAACACCCAATGGACCCCTAAGCTGAGCTGAACTCATAGGTCGACTAACTATGCCGTACCATATGAGTGGGTCATAGAGCGACTAACTGCGCCGTCCATTGTGACATCTGATATAAGTCACGAGGCGACTAACTGATGCCCTCAACGTGACATCTGATAAAAGACATCTCACTGTCTATGTACGGAATGCTGGGTCAATATGTGGGCGACTGACAGACTCAACCCCCCTGGAGTTAGCGTCCATTATATACAAAATCCCAAAATACTAATCAAACTTAAAGAAAATATACTAAATGTAATTCAACTAAAAATCTGATTTGGCACTAACTCAAATAAAGATATTAGCTTGCTAAACTTTAGATAAAACACATTACTAAAATAAAATATACTTTGCTTTAAAATAATTTTACACTCACTGGTTTCTGGTTTTCTCTAAGCTTGATGCTCTGGTTCCTTCGTCTCAATACATTTCTTGATTTTCCATAACGTTTCTTTTTCTCCCATACTACGGAGATTTCTCCCTAAAGTAATATATATTTCCAAATAATTCATTAATATAAATACAGCAACTAATATAAAACTCAATTAACACATTTAACACTTTATTCTTCAATTTCTTTTATTCTCATAATATCAATTACATTTAATTTGCTAAAAATCATGCCTCTACGATTGAATATTCCTTAAATAAATCAATTTCTCTTAAATTGAATCTTATTCAACATAATCTGACATACTTTCTTAAATTTCAAAGCATCAATTTGTATCAATTTATACAAATACAATTTCTAATACTTAATTACCCATAAATTAAAATCTCTACACGATCAACATTCAATTTCTACATAATTTCTCAAACTAATCTTCATTAATTTCACATAAATAAACTTCTTTCACTTAACAACATCAAATTCAACTTCAAAATCATTCCAAACACAACATTATAACAAAATTCATAATATAAGTCACTAATTTGAGAATCATTTTGATTTCTTCCTTAACGATTCTAAATTCAATTAATTCAAAAATACTCCAATTATACAAATAACATCTCAATTTAACAATTTAAAACTTGATATCACAAAACCCCCAAAATTTAACTTACTAATTTTCTTAATTTTCATTCTAATCAATTCCAATTAAACTAATTTCAAATAAAAACACTACAAAAACTCAAATTAAATACTAAATCAACAAAACCCATTATCAAAATCATCACCTAAACATTCAATTTCACTTATATACTCAACAATCAATTTCAATAACAATTCAAAACTCAATCAATTTCTAAATCAACAAAATCCATCATCAACATCATCACCCAAACCTCCAAAACAAATTAATTTCATCAATTTCAACTACCAATTCTACAACACAAACAATTTCATCAAATTCAAACAATTTAATTTCATCAAACTTACCCCAAAATCCTCTTGCTATTCTTCTTCTTCTGGACCGAAATTCTTCCCCTTCTTTTTCTTTTCTTTTCTTTCTCTTCTCCTTCCTCTCGTATGTTATGTTTTTTATTCTTTTTCTGCTCTTTTCTTCTTCTTCCACTGCTGGCAGCTCTCTCTCCATCTTCTCCTTCTTCTTTCTTTCTTTCTTTCGACCGCTGCTCTGCTTTCCTCCCTTGGCCTAACCTTCTTCTTCTCTTCTTCCTCCTCCTTTTCTTTTCTCGACCGAACTCTCTCCCTCTCTGTTTTCTGTTTGTTTTTTTTTTTTTTGGTTCCTTGCTTTGTTTTGTTTGACTTGGTGATCCACTAACATAATATATATATATATATATATATATATATATATATATATATATATTTTCCACCGACTTTGCTCTAACCTTGTTTTTGTTTTCTATTTTGCTTCTAGTTTGGTTCTATTTGCGGGCTCATTTTCATTTGTTTTATGATTTCTTTGTTTTCTTTAATTGACTTTTCAATGTGAGTGGAATTCTCCACAAATATCCACTATCTTATTTATATAAATCCGCTTCTTCTTTCTTTGTTTTGTTGGCCGGCCACCTCATGCTTTATTTGACTTGTTTTTGTTCTTTTGTGTTTAAAATCTCACCACTTGTCATGCTTAGATTAATCCTTTAATTGTCAGTTGCCCTTTGATCTTTCAATTTCATATTGTAACCACAATTTGAAAACTAATCACATAATCTTGGCCAATAACACTTTAATTGTCAATTTAATCCATAACAATCCCTTAACTCTTTTTCACAAAAATTCATTTCAATTTAATTTTCCATCAATTAATTAAATCATAATCTCATATCGTAAAAATATAATTTAATTTTCAAGAATATATTCTTAATACTCCAATTTATGGAAATCCTTACTATATTCTCCAAAACTTATAATTTAAATTTCTTATATCCTTATAGAACCTTATTAATCATCTGAAATCATTTTAGATATTTTTCGAGTCTTTGATACCCTTTTCGAAAACTTTCGGATCCATCCAATAAATTCCATTATAGTATCGTACAATCAATTATGGAAAAATATATTTCAATACCTGTACGTATACAGTACATACTATTGGGAAGGTGTATTACATATCTAGTCTCGTAAAACCATTGCTTACATCAGGCTTCCAATGGTTGAGGCATACAGAACCGTATCTGTGAAGTTTTTCTCTTCATCTCTAGACATTTCTCTTTGGATAACTTGAAATGGTAAGCAAGCGGTGTCTTGACAGGCTTAGCATCTTTCATGCTGAATCTCTACAATACCTTGCTGATTTATTCTTCTTGAGATAACTCTAAAATACCTCTTTGTCTGTCTCTATTGATCTTTATCCCCAAATCCTTCATCTCGAATTCGGTAGACAACTCTTTCTTCAACTTGTTAATCTCCTTTAAATCTGTACGGATACTAATATCTCATCAGCATAATGTAGCCAAATGATATAATCGAAATTAACCTGCTTGAAGTAGCAGTAGTGATCAGCGTTGCATCTGATAAAGTCGTTCTTCTGTATGAAGTTGTTGAACTTCTTGTACCATTGTCACGACGCTTGTTTCAGTCCATATCCATACAAGCTCTTGGTCAACTTGCACACCGAGTCTTCCTACCTTCCAAATTCCCATGAAGAAATGCAGTCTTCACATCTAGCTGGTCTAGATGCATTCCCTCTGAAGATACTATATATGCTTAGTACTATACAAATAATAGTCAGCTTCACGACCTAAGAGAATATATCAACATCGTTAATGCCTTTTTCTGCTGAATGCCCTTGATCACTTGTCTCACCTTATATCTCTTGGAACCGTCATGTTGCTACTTGATGCAGTATACCTACTTGTTCTGGAGCGCTCTTTTACCCACTAGTAGTTCTACCAACTCCCAAGTCTAATCCCATAAAGTGACTTCATCTCATTCTTCATTACAAACTCTCACTTGCTCGCATTATTAATTCGACAAACCTCACCATAGCTTTCAGGCTCACCCTCATCCGTCAGTAGAAGGCAATTCAGCTACTTTTTAGTCGAAACCGGTGGTCGGCTGGATCTTCTCAGCTCAGTTTCCTGCCCCTGTTCTAAAACTCCTTCTTCCTCGCGACCTGTGGCGCAACTTGCTGGTCGCGCAAACTCAGTGTTGTACGATTCAATAGCTTTTGTGTCTTCATCCGCAACCTGGCTAGTGAGCTTCTAGTCGTGCGACCTCAGGATCACACAGCTCACTGGTCCTTGCTGCATCATCTACGCGACCTGGCATGCGAGCAGGTGGTTGTGCGAGCTGGGTTGCGACTCATTGTCCCAGTTCTATTTTTCTGCCCTGTTCTCCAAAACCACTGTAAGAGATGTCTCCAGGCCCAAAAATTCTCATGATGCTTTTGAAACCCTTTCCAATATAGTTGTATACATTTCCTTGTAAACTAACTTCTAATTGAAGACAACATCCTTGCTTCTGATCATTATCTTGTTCTGCCAGTCCTAGAACTTTTAGCCGAAATTATCTTTATCGTATCCAACAAACGCACACTTGATCGACTTTGCATCAAGTTTGTTCCTGCTAGGATCAATTACATGCACCTAAGAGATACTGCCAAATACTCTAAGGTGTGAAAGCCTTACCTCTTTTCCCGTCTAGACTTTTTTAGGTATTCTCAACTCTAGAGAAACAAAGGATCCTCGGTTGATCAAACAGGCTACTGTGTTGACTGCCTTAACCTAGAATTGTTTAGGCAAGCCTACTTGTATGCGCATATTTTTAGCTCTTTCAGTTAGCGTTGTTTTCGTTCGTTCTGATATTCCATTATTTTGTCATGTTCCCAGCATGGTCTTCACTATGTTGATGCCATTATCGTTGCACAATTGCTCGAAACGTGAGTTTTGATACTCCTCTCCATTGTCGAAACGAAGTTTCTTGATCTTCAACCCTGTCTCGTTTTGTACCATGGCTTTCCACTTCTTGCATACCCCCATATACTTCGGATTTATGTGTTAAGAAGTAAACCCACACCTTTCTAGAGTGATCATCAATAAATGTGATGAAATAGCTTTTACGTTTTATTAATTATATAAAATTCGGTCCTCGGACATCTGTGTGTACGAGTTCAAGTCTCATCTCTTTCGAAGTTCTGCCGGTTTTCTATAAACTAACTCTCTTTTATTTCTTCATAACGCAGCTATCACACATGTCATTCTTTGTTGATTTCATGTCTCCAGCTTCCCTTTGGAGTGCATGATCTTCATCCCCTTTGTACTCATGTGCCCCAACCGTTAGTGCCATAAATTTGGATCCTTTTTACCATTAGGTATTGCAATGGACCCAATTCCATCATTGGTGAGATATAGAAATCCATTTGTAACACCCCCTGACCCGACCCGGCTGGATCGACCCAGGAAGTGCTACCGGGTTTTCAAAACTTTCTTATTTCTGTTTATGAACTGAAAACCATATAGTTTGTAATTTTAAAATCTTTTCGAGTGAGCCCATCAAAAATTATTTTCAAAAATTTCGGCAGAGTTCCCTTTGTTTTTTTTATTTTCCAAAACCTGTTTTCAAATAAAACTCAAATCACCAACAATTCACAAAAACACTTCAAATCTCAATCCATTCAAATGCGCACTCTGCCGTTTAGTGCGACTTTCAAACAGGTTATAAATCAATTCAACATCTACAATCCTTTTTGAAAATGCGAAACAGAAAACATGAAATAATTAATTACAACACATAATTACAAAACATAATTACAAAATCTTCTGTATATGCACGCATATCTAAACATAATATACATAAATACTTATATAACAAACTACCCCAATGATGCTGTGACTCTAAGCTCTTCTCTGCAGCTGGTGCCTCTTCAGTCTTTTCCGTCCTCGGTATCTTTATTACCTACGCGTTAGAAACAAAACTAACGCGCTAAGCAAAGCTGCCTAGTGGGTGTACACTTAAACATAAATGGTAATATAATATAAAACAGTATATGTAAATTCAGAAATCAAAAGTGTATATATAAACACTAAAGCTTAAAGCCAGTATTTTCAGAAATAGAAATATCTATAACAATTGTTTTACATGTACTAAAACGAAGTAAACAAACAGCATTCAAAACTTCCTGAAATTTCAGTTACATATCACTTCTTTGTTTCAACATAACTTTTTCTAATCATAAGATCTCAATTTGGCCCGTGATACACATAGCAGGGTGTACAAGACTGGATTACGGGTTTTACAGTCGGGTTTCCCATCTCATATGAAATGGTATCCCTATATAAACAGTCGGTTTCCCATTTCACGAGGAAATGGTATCCGGGTATTCTCACAGTCGGTTTCCCATTTCACGAGGAAATGGTATCCGGATAAACAGTCGGTTTCCCATTTCATGAGGAAATGGTATCCGAAATCAATAATCAGATACATTATACATCACGGTGCAGTACTGCCATAAAGTCACCCAATTGACATGTCAATCTCCTATATCCAAATATCCCTATACATATATCAGGGCCGTTAAAACTCACAACAAATCGATTCTTTGGTTTCAGAAATCAACGAAGACCATTTTAAATCAAAATCCATAAATAAGAAAATCAAACAATAACTGGAAATCAGATTTTTGAAACACACGATTTTATTCAACTTTCCTCAATAATAAAATAATGCACAAATAACTCAACAATATATAAAAATGCAATACGAGTATATTCACAAATCAATACGAATGTATAAAATCCATAACTATATTTTTTTAACATACTAAATCAAAACTTTTTATCAAAATAAGTTCGGAATCGTATGTACACCAACCTGGATACCGTTTTTCCGCTTCTACTCCTTTTTCCTTCTGGATTTTTCTTTTTCCCTCCTCTTTCCTTTCTCTTTCTCCTTTCTTTCTTTCACCTTTTCCTTCTCTTCTCTTCTTCTTCTTCTTCTTTTCTTTCTCTTCTTCTTCTCTTCTTCCTCTTCTTCTTCTTCTTTTCTTTTCTTTTCTTTTTCTCCCTCTCTCTCTCGGTCTCTCTTTTCTCTTTCTTTTTCTGTAGCTTCCTCGACAAGCTTCTCTTTTTTTTTTATATTTTTCGGTCGTCACGACCTGTGGTCGCGGTGACCAGGTCGCGGTACTCACTGGACCAACTTCACCGCCTTCATCGCGAGCACACGTCGCGGTATCTTGGTCGCGATGGCGGTCACCATACTCACTGCCCGACTTTCATCTTTTCATCGCGAGCAGTTCATCGCGATCTGTGGTCGCGGTGACTGGTCGCGATGCTCACTGCTAAGAATCACCATTTTTCATCGCGAGCTGTGGTCGCGATGACCAGGTCGCGATACTCACTGCCTCAGTTTTCAATTTTCATGCATCATTTTCGACCGTTCAATTTGATCCACCTGGAAATCATAAAAATAAACATACTTTTAATTACATTTACACCCCCTCCAATCACAAAATTTATTTTCACATATTCAAAATTAATTATCCAAAATCCGGGATGTTACACCATTCTTCTTACCTCAGGCGATAGTCATGGCCCCCTTTGAGACCTTCCACATATCACCTGCAAAAGTGGTCACATATCCTTCATTTTATAACTGCCTTGTAGAGATAAAGTTTTTTCGAAGACTTAGAATATGCCTCATGTCGTTCATCTTCCAAATGGATCTAGTCATATTGATCTGCATGTCTCATTTACCAATGATGTCACAATCTTGGTCATCACCTAGATGCACCTTTCCCAAGTACTCATGCACATAATTCTGTAGATGTCCTTTGCACGAGGTGGCATGGAATTAGGCCATTGAGGCAAGTACCCATGACTCGGTCCTACTCTCTAAGGAGCAAATCAAAGCATCATTGAAGATTGTTAGTGTTAGTTTATACGCGCGCAACCCCGTGGTCATGCCACTCTCTGGAAAAGCTGCCTTTCCCTAGTATGGCGATCTCGCGTGACTTGAACCACTCACCCCAACCTTGCACGGACATCGCCTGCTGTCAACTTGAGATCGTTATTGCTAGTCTGACAAGGGTAACTTAGGGGTAAAATGGTACATTTATCCCCTTATCAAAATAAATCACATCCAATAAATTTTTAATTAATTAAATAAATATTTTAATATAATAAATAATATTAAATTAATTTTTAATTAAAAATATAAAATAAAATTTCTTCATCCATTCACTCATCTTCAATCATTCATTCCATTCATCTCCATTCATTCATCTTCAATTATTCCAACTACAAAAATAAATTTTCATTCCAAATTTATTTACCATCTCTTCATCAAACATTCCCATCTTCTTCAACCATCCAAAGAAAAAAAAAACAAAATCAACAGAAAAAAAAATTCAACATCTCCAATCCCACATAACCATCCTCATCAACCATATCAAAAAAAAAAGAAAAAAGAATTCAACATATAAAATCACCATCTTCCTCTACCATCTCCAAAGAAAAAAAAATCATCATCGTCAACAACATCTCTGGAAAAACAAAAATAGAAAGGGGTTAGGGGGGTGAGGGGAGGAATGAATGAAGCCTTTTTAGCTCCCATGGGACATAGAGCCAAAACTCCATCTCCATTTAATGTAGCAGATCTGATTTGGTCAGATATGGTCAATTAATGTTTATTTTTTAAAAAATAATTTTTTAATTTATAATTAATTATTTTATTATTTAATATAAGAAAAATTAATTATTTAATTTTTAAAAATAAAAATAAGGGCATTTTACACTTTTCGTACCTTTAAACATTGACCGTTAGTGTCTAACAGTCTCAAATTGACGGCAGGGGATGTCTATGGTAACATTTTTCAAAAGTCAGGTGATGTTTGAATTGATATAGCCAAACCTTGTCTATTCGTGTAATTTTACCAAACGACAGGGATTGTTTGTGTAATTCTCCCAATTTTAAAAACAAAGGGCATAATCTTATTTTCAATTTAATCAATTAAAGGTAAGGACGAAAGGGTCAATGTGTATATTTTGTCATATTTGACTGTCAAAATTTTGGTTAAAAGGTCTAAAGTAATGTATTTTTAAAAAGTTAGGGACCACGTGATGTAAAAGAGGAAATATCGATCAAAAAGTAATAATTTTAAAAACGATAAGTACAAAATGATTTTTGTCCTTAAAAAAAATATTTTAATAATTTACAAAATATTCATTAATTTTTAAGGTGAAATTACAAATTTAGGGAATATTCGGATATTTCGAAAAGGACAAATTAAAGAAAACCTACCTAGGGTTTGCCATTTTACAGACGGAAATAACTTTATAGAAAATTGACAGCAAACTCTTATGTCGTTACCGTTGATCACTTCAAAAGCAAAAAGACCAAAATACTCTTAGTTAAAAAATTAAAAATTAAAAAAAAACTGAAATAAAAAAGGTCAAATTACAGCCAGTCTATCTGAGGTTTAGTTTTTTACAAGCGAAATCAACTTATTGAAAAACTAACAGTTAACTCTGCTGCCTAACCGTTAAAGATAACTATTGACCATTTCAAAAGTATAAAAAGATCAATTGACAGGCCCCTAACCTACTATCTCTCATTAGGTAGCCTGTCGGCACCCACGGTAGCTTCCCAGTCAAGCGTTGCCCTGCTAGAAGGCTTCCGTGAAGCTAAGCCGTTTTTTTTAACTTAAAATCTGAGTAGAAATTTTTTTTATTTTTTTATATAAAACTATTTTATTAAAATTTTGGCAGAGTCTCCTTTGTTTTTATGAGATTACCAAATCTTGGAGACCTGCAGAAAAACTTGAACACTTCTATAAAATTTCACATCCCAACTACTGTGGACCTCCAGTCCATCAAATCACAACTCAAACAGTAGAAATATCAAAATAAATAGTTATCAAAGATAAATAAGTCAAATCTTTAAATAAAATACTTATACACTTAAAACAATATTAAAATACAAACTTAATAATTTAAAACATTATATATGCTTGTAAAACAGTCACAGCATCCTTTGACTGGTTCCACTAGTCTTCGGCGTCCCAGCAATGTCTGCACCTGTACCTGTCCCTGAGGAGGTTGGTTTATAAAACATAAAAACTATAATGAGCTAAACGAGCTCAGTGAGTGTTATCATTTTACTAAACAATTCTAACATTTCTAAATTAACCTCCCGAAAACTTTACTGAAAAGGATAGAATCTTATTTTCTGAAATCTATACTGAAATAACTAATAATCTGTTTCCAATAAAAGCTGTACTGAAATCTCTTTTACAAAAACTATTCTGAAATATATATATTAAAATCTTTCTCATAAAACTATACTGAAATCTATTTTCTGGAAACTGTTTTGAAATTTATACAGAAAACTATTCTAAAATCGAATTTCTGAAAACTGGAAAACTAAGAATATATACATATACTTTTACTTTACTAAAAACTCAAAAGCTGAAACTATATCTTTTCTGAAATCGAATAAGCTGAAATAATATTCTTTTATATTTATGAAAACTGAAAACTAACCTGATATTCTTTTCTAAAAACTGAAATAATATGTTTTCTGATAAACTGAAATATTAAGATAATGTACTTTTCTTAAGACTGAAAAACTAAAAGATAATACTTTACTGAAAATGCTTTTCTAATAAAACTTCTCTGATAAAACTTTTCTAATAACATAGTTTTCTGATAATATTCTTCTGATAAAATACTTTTCTGATAATAAAGTTTCTGAAAACTTATTATGTACTGAAGACAATAATAATATATTTTCTAAATCCTGTACTGAAATCTGTTTTTCTAAAAATCTAGCCTAACGTATAAAAATTTTAATTTAATATTCTGTACTGATAATCTGAAAATATTTCTAGCTTGGCTTCTGTATCTGAAAATTCCCAGTGGACCTCTAAGTTGAACTGACCTCATAGGTCGACTAATTGGCGCCGTACCATATGAGTGGGTCACAGGGCGACTAACTGGCGCCGTCCACTATGACATCTGATATAAGTAACTAGGCGACTAACTGATGCGCTCAACGTGACATCTGATAAAAGACATCCCGTTGTCTATGTGCGGAATGCTGCGTCGCAACATATAGCGAGACAATACCCCAATGTGTGGGCGACTGACAGACTCGACAGACTCAACCCCCCCTGGAGTTAGCAGACTATCCACTTGCCACACACAAATGGGATGTACCGGCCGGGTCTAATTACTGATAACTGATAACTGATCTGATAATCTGATAATCCATGGGGTAATCCATGAGTTTGAAATCTATTTTCTTTATTTTGAAAACTAGCTTTTAGTTCTAAAACTTGAAATATGCATAAATATATTTCTTTACTAAATTCATACATAAAACTTATTTATTAAATGAATATAATTACTTTAATTAAACAAATTTAAACCAACAGTTATATACAAAATCACAAAATACTAAATCAAACTAAAGAAAATAAACTAAATATAATTCAACTGAAAATCGGATTTTGCATTATCTTAAATAACAATATTAGCTTGCTAAACTTTAAATAAAACACATTACTAAAATAAAATATATTTTGCTTTAAAATAATTTTACACTCACTGGTTTCTGGTTTTCCTCTAAGCTTGGCGCTCTGGTTCCTTTGTCTCAATACCTTTATTGCTTTTCTGCATAATTTCATTTCCTCCCATACTAAGGAGATTTCTCCCTAAAGTAATATATTTCCAAATAATTCATTAATATAAATATAACAACTAATATAAAGACTCAATTAACACGTTCTACACTTTATTCCTCTATTTCTTCTATTCTAATAACATCAATTACATTTAATCTAATAAAAACCATGTCAACTTAATTAAACACATATCAATTATACGATTCCTCTTCTTGACCGAATTTCAAACATTCAAAATTAATATGATTTCTTGAATTTCTAAGTATCAATTTGCATCGCAATTGTACAATTACAATTTCTAATATCTTAAGTATACATATAAACTGGAATATCTACACTTTCAACTTCAATTTCAAAATTAAATTCAAAAATTCTCAAGACTAATGATTTCAATTTTATTCTAAACAATTTCTACAACTCTTATCGACCACCAAACACAACATTACAACAAAACACATAATACAAGTCACTAATTTGATAATCATTTTGATTTCTTACTTAACGATTCCAAATTCATACCACCAATTAACTCAAAAACACTCAAATTACTCAATTAATATCTCAATTTAATAATTTAAACTTGAAATCATAAAATCCCCAAAATTTACCTTACTAATTTTCTTGATTTTCATTCTAATCAACTCCAATCCAACTAATTTCAATTAAAACTCTACAAAAACTCAAATAAAATACTAAAATTAACAAAACCCATCAATTTGTTAGTATAGCTTCAGCAAGTACAAGAATTGATCCCACAGAGATTGATGATTTAATTACTACTCTAATTCTAATTTAATTAAACTAAAAATTAAAAAGTCTTTGAGATTGATTTGAATTCTGAAAAGTAATTTAAACCAAGTTAAACATGAGAAAAAGAGTTTGAGTTTGATCGAAATTATGGGAAAGAAACTAGGTCATCGACATTCCAAACATATCCATTCATGTACCCAACTATATTACGAAAGTATTTATTCAAGTTCAGGATTCATTCTTAACTCATGTATGGTTATCACCTTTCAGATTATTTAATCAAGTATTCTCAATATTAATTACCGCTACCATTAGGTCATGAATTCAGTAATTAACACCCAGAACCTATTAACATCTAAGAACTTTAGAATCAACACACAATTTAATGGTAAACATATAAATCATGCATCAATTATTCATCAGAGATATATAACTTATAAATAGCACGTAACAACGATTATCCTATTTAGAAGTTATATAACCTAGAACTGGCACATAACAACGATTATCCCAGTTTTTGGTATCTCAAATAATCATTATCTATATTCTAATGAAACTCAGAACTAGCACGTAACAACGATTATCCTAGTTTATCAACAATAGAGATAAAAACAATAAACAATTAAATCATGAATAATATTGAATCAATGAATAGAATAAAAGTAATAGCTGTTTACATGAGCAAATTAATGTTTTTCACATCGATTCTCAAATTATGGATTAGCTATACATCATGGAAAAATAAATAATAAAAAGAGAATTAAGAAAGATAGAACTCATGGTGATCATCCAAAAGCTTCTCAATCTTCTTGTTCTTCTTCTCTTTGAAGATGTTTTGATCTACGATGGATGGAAGATAGGCTTCAATGGTGTATGGAAGAATTTGTGTATGGTAGAGAAAAGATTTGATGGGGGAATTGACAGACCTCGAACCTACTATCTCACGCTAGGTGGCCTGCCGGCACTCCAGTCGAGGCTTGCCTTGCTGAAAGGCTTCCGTGAAGCTAAGCCATTTCTTAACTTGGAAATCTGAGTAGGAAAATTTTTTTTTTATACAAACCTATTTTATAAAAATTTTGGCAGAGTCCCCTCTGTTTTTCTGAAATTACAAAATCTTGGAGACTAGCATAAAAACTTTTAACGCTTCTATAAAATCCTAAATCTCAACTACTGTGGACCTCTGGTCCATCACCAAAATCCCAACTCAACCATAAAAGTCGAATTAACTGAAATAGACAAATCTAATTTTTAAATAAAATATTCATGCGCTAAAAACAATATCAAAATATAAACTTTACAAAATTATTACAACTGAAACATTAAATGTAATTCTGAATTGTCACAGCAATGTTCTGACTAGTCCTGCCGGTCCTAGGCGTCCCTGCACTGTCTGCATCTGCACCTGCACCTGGGAGGTTGGTTTAAGAAAAAACATAAAACTAATATGAGCTAAACGAGCTCAGTGAGTGTTTGTAATTTACTGAGAAACCTTAAATATAATAAGATTAACTTTAAATTTATCTGAAACTCTTCAAACTTACTGCTATTACTGAAAACTGATAAACTAAAAACTCTCTGCTATTGCTGAAAACTGATATCATATACTTTTTTGAAAACTAATAAACTAATATAATATACTTTTCTGAAAACTGATAAACTAAAATAATTTTCTAAAAACTGAAATGCTAAACTAATATACTTTTCTTATAATGTTTTTTTGATAAAACGTTTCTGATAAAACTTTTCTGATAAAACGTTTCTGATAAAACCTTTCTGATAAAATATTTATGATAAGACCTTTCTGATAAATCTTTTCTGATAAAACTTTCCTGATAACACTTTTCAGTTAAAATACTTTTCTGATAAGACTTTCTGATAAAACTTTTCTGAAAATGCCAATAGAAAACTCATATCTGATGACTGATAATCCATTGGGCGACTCAGCTGGCGCCACACGATATAGAGGGTGTCACCAGGCGACTAATCTATCGCTGGACTGGTGACTCTGATAATCTGATAAAAGACATCCCACTGTCTATGTGCGGAATGCTGCGCTGCTTGCATAGAGTGAGACA
This sequence comes from Xanthoceras sorbifolium, assembly GCA_003430845.1. Lineage (NCBI taxonomy): Eukaryota > Viridiplantae > Streptophyta > Magnoliopsida > Sapindales > Sapindaceae > Xanthoceras > Xanthoceras sorbifolium. The sequence continues at coordinate 21,579,430 of CM010620.1, read as the reverse complement.
ACACCCCAATGTGTGGGCGACTGACAGACTCGACAGACTCAATCCCCCTTGGAGTTAGCGGACTATCCCCCCTTAACTTGCCACACACAAATGGGGTGTACCGGCCGGCTCTACTGCTGATAATCTGATATGCTGATGATAATCTGATAATAAATGGGTATCCATGGTTTGAAAACTATTTTCTTCACTTTGAAAACTAGCTTTTCGTTCTAAAACTTTGAATATGCATAAATATATTTCTTTACTAAATTCATACATAAAACTTATTTATTAAATGAATATAAATTCTAAATCTATGAGATATAAAAATACTTTAATTAAAACACACTTGAACATAAATTCTGTTTAACTTATAAGACTTATAAAAATAAACAATTATATACTAAGTCATAAAAAACTAATAAAACTTAAAGAAAATATACTAAATAAAATTACACTGAAAATCTGATTTTGCACCAACTTAAACAAAGATATTAGCTTGCTAAACTTTAGATAAAACATATTACTAAAATAAAATATACTTTGCTTTAAAATAATTTTACACTCACTGATTTCTAATTTTCCTCTTGGCTTGGCGCTCTGGTTCCTTCGTCTGATTGCATTTCTTACTTTTCCGCATAATTTCATTTCCTCCTATTCTATGGAGATTTCTCCCTAAAGTAATATATTTCTCAATTAAATCATTAATATAAATATAACAACTACTATAAAACTCAATTAACACATTTAACACTTTATTCTTAAATTTCTTCTATTCTAACAAAATCAATTACATTTAATTTGCTAAAAATCATGTCTCTACAATTATATATTCCTATAAATAAATCAATTTCTCTTAAATTGAATTTCATTCAACACAATCCAACATACTTTCTTGGATTTCTAAGCACCAATTTGTATCAATTTATACAAATACAATTTATAATACTTAATTACACATAAATTGAAATCTATACACTATCAAATTCGATTTCTACATAAATTCTCATTCTAATCTTCATCAATTTAACATAAGTGAATTTTCTTCATTCAACTACATCAAATTCAATTTCATTAACTTAATCAAACTAATTATAACTTAAATTTCGAATTTAATTTCAAAAATCTCAAAACTAATGATTCAATTGTATTCTAAACAATGTCTACAACTCTTATCAACCACCAAACACAACATCACAACAAAACTCATAATACAAGTCACTAATTTGATAATCATTTTGATTTCTTACTTAACGATTCCGAATTCATATCACCAATTAACTCAAAAACACTCAAATTACTCAATTAATATCTCAATTAACTAATTTAAACTCAAAATCATCAAAACCCCAAATCTTAAATGTTCTAATTTTCTAAATTTTCATTTTTATCAACTCTATTCCAACTAATTTCCACTACAAGAAAAAGTAGCTTTTCTGACGAACAATATCCAACGGAGTCCAAATATGGTCGGTAAAAATCGTATTTCCAACGGTAAAAATGTAACCATCAGAAAAGTGTAAAAAAAATATCTATTTTTTACGACGGAATAATTGCTCTTAAAAATGGTGTTGAAAGTCGTCGGAAATACTATGGAAATGGCGCTAAGCTTTGGCGCCAACACTATTTCTGGCCATATGTATATAGCCGTTGGAAAAATTGAATCTTTTCCGACCAAGACACTAGTTCCTCGGAAATGTTATAAAATTTCTGACAAGATGTAACTTTTCCTCAGAAAAAAAGATAATATTTCCGACCATGGTCTTGGTCCTTAAAAATATTATAATTTTCAACAACAAGTAACTTATCCTCATAAAAGGTTAAATTTTTCAGGCCACAATTTTTTATCTTCGAGGCAAATATATATATATATATATATATATATATATATATAACATATTTATAACATATTTTTCCCACATATTATCATTTCAACGAGACAAATTCTATTTAATGATTTGAACAATTATATGATACAACACATGCAACTCGAAAGAACTACCAATTTTGGTACTATATATATATATATATATATATATATATATATTATAACCAATACATACATATCAGCCATTGTAGGGCAGACCATCCGGGTGTATTTGGTGTGCGGAATTGGATTTGACTATTTTTATGTGATAGGATATAATTAGATTGCATTGGATTGATTTGGATTAATTAATACTATGAAGTATGTGGTACAATACAGAATTGAAGTAAAAATAATCATGTACTTTGTTTGGTATTGCATGGGATTGGACAAAAAATAATTGTGTCTATATTTGATATATGTGAAAATAATATTAAATTTAATTTTAAAAAATAAAAAATGAATAAATTTTGGTGAAAAATTGAATTAAATTATTATGTATAATATATAATTATTTAATTTTTGAATAAAATAATATAATTTAAAATCAATAAAACTGTTTAAAATTAATTTTAGAGAAAATAATAATATTTTTTAGTTGATATTAAAAAAATTAAAATTTTACAATATTTTTATTAATATATTTAGTTAACTTTTAAAATAAATTATTTTTATATATAAATGGTTTAATAAAATATGAGAAATTAAAAAAAGGGAAAAAAAAAAGGCAAAGAAACAGAGGAGAGAGAGCGAGAGGGAGATGAAAGGTTAAAAAAAAAATTAAAAATGAAGTGGAGAGAGAGAGGATAAATTAGTGGCCACAATTTAAATAGGTTAAATTTCACCTCCTTAAATAAGATAAAAAAATGACAAGAGACTAATTAATTCAACAAGTTTGGATTGGTCAACATGAGATTAGATAAAAATAGTTCAATCCCAAGCAACAAGCAGACCCTCAATCACATAATTTTTATTCAATAATTATAGCATCAAGCTCAAACCTAGACAATTGTATCTAATCATCTTCATTTTCATAACTTGTACTAATAGATTGAATCTCTTCTTGGTATGGTCCTCCATCTACTGGCATCTCATAAAGGTTTCTAGGCTTGATTTCAGTCACAGCACTCCAAGTAATATCTTTAAGCCCTCTCGTATAAAAAACTTGAATTGCTTGACATGCTAGCACAAATGTCTCTTGCGTATTCAACTTGCGTGCTATATTGACGGTAATAATTCCATAACGGTCTCTCTTGTAGCCTCTTCCTTCTTGAGTTGTGTCATACCATTCACAATCAAACAAAACAATTTTATTCCCTTCTGTATAACAAAGTTCAACAATGTCCTTAATTCTCCCATAGTAAGGTACATCAGTTTGATTCTCTCCTCTAACAACAACTCCATTATTTTGTGTTTTTCTTATCTCATCCCGAAATATTGTATGGAACCTAAATCCATTGATATTGTAACCAGAATAATAAATTGCTCGCCTTTCAGGACCTCGAGCTAAAGAAACCATTTTCTTGTCAACTTGTCCCTCATTATATAATTGTATTATCTGCAATAAATAAATAAATAAATAAAGTTTAATAAAAGAAATTTAAAACTATATAATTGAATATTAACTTATATAGTAAATTGTTTTTGCTTACCCTCTGATTAAACCAATTCACAAATTCAAGTTTATGTATCTCTTCCACATTAGTAATACCTGCATCCAAAAGCATATCCTTGTGCTCTCTGCACAAGTATAAATGAAAAGAAATGAAATGAAAAGTTATATTTTAAAGTACATAATAACCACTATGATTGATTTCTTACTGTATAAAAGGCTGAGATTCATCACAGTTTTGCAATACGTAAAAAGTATCAACTTCATGTTGTTGAATACTTAACTCCTTAACGTCAGCTTTCCCAAAAGGTTTACCAGGAATTGAAAAGATAGACAATTGTGATGTATCAGTTGATGACTGGCCTCCGTCATAGTTTCGTTCTGTTCTATTAAATTTGGTTTCAATATTGTGCAAGTAACGAGAACAAAATGTCAAACACTCATCTACCAAATAACCTTCTGCAATTGATCCTTCTGCTTGAGCTTTATTACGAACATAACTCTTGAGTTTACGCAAATACCTATGTTTACATAAATAATATCAATTTCAAAAGTTAAAAATCAAGACAAATTGTAGACAAAAAATTAAATATAAATCTGATAATACCTTTCAACTGGGTACATCCATCGATATTGTACAGGACAAGCTTTTTTTGCTTCCCAAGCTAAATGGATAGGCAGGTGTACCATTATATCAAAAAATGCAGGAGGGAAAAGTCTTTCCAATTTACAAAGAGTCAACCCAATTTGTTTTTCAAGGCATTCTAAATCCTTTTCTCTCAAAACCTTAGCACATATATTTTTGAAAAACTCACAAAGTTCAATAACAGCATCAGATACTTATTTAGGCAACAATTCGCGCACAATAAGTGGTAATAATCTTTCCAAAAACACATGACAATCATGAGTCTTCAACCCCGAAATGCTATTCCCACTTGCATTTACACATCGAGATATATTTGAAGAATTTCCATCTGGAACTTTTAAATCTAATAACCACTTACATAATATTTTCCTCTCATCAATTGACAAAGAGTAGCAAGCAGAGGGCAACACAATCTTTCCATCAGACTCTATAGGATGAAGTTCTTGCCTTATACCCCATTCTTGTAGATCACGGCGAGCATTTAAAGAGTCTTTGGTTTTCCCATCAATATTCATCATTGTTCCAATCAAACTGTCAAAAATATTTTTCTCTATGTGCATGACATCCAAATTATGACGGAGTAAAAGCGTTTTCCAATATGGCAATTGAAAGAAGATACTATGTTTTTTCCAATTGTGAGTTTTTCCAAATCCAGCAATTAATTGTTTGTTTCCAAGAGCCTTACCATGTGTAATTGGTCTTAACTCTTCAAGCTCTTTTACTACATCTTCCCCCGTTGGTCGCTTTGGTGCAGGTTTTGTCTCTTTAGTACCATCAAATTGACTCATTTGCTTACGCCATGTGTGACCCATGTGCAAAAATCTTCTATGCCCTGTATAACATATCTTGGAGCCATAAACTAAGCTACGAGAAGCAGTCTTTGATGCACAACACGGACATGCCAATTTTCCTTTTGTACTCCAACCTGACATACAAGCATATGCAGGATAGTCATTGATTGTCCATAGAATTGCAGCCCTTATTTGAAAATTTTGTTTGGTGGAAATATCAAATGTTTCTACACTAACTTCCCATAAATTCTTCAACTCATCTATCAAAGGTCTCAGATAAACATCTATGTCATTACCTGGACTTTTTGATCCTGGTATAAGTAAGGATAAAAAAATATAAGGCTCTTTCATACACATCCATGGTGGGAGGTTGTATGGAAATAAGATTATAGGCCAAATACTATAGCTAACACTCATGTTTCCAAAAGGATTAAACCCATCTATCGCCAATCCGAGTCGAACATTCCTATGCTCATTAGCAAATAATGAATGATTGGTATCAAATGACTTCCAAGCCTCAGAATCAGCCGGATGCCTTAAGATTCCATCTTTTACACGATTTTCAGAATGCCATCTCATGTCTGCAGCTGTTTTAGATGACATATACAATCTTTGAAGTCTTGATGTCAGCGGAAAATATCTCAAAATTTTCCATGGTATCTTTTTACCCTGTCTCCTACCACTTTCATTATTTGTGTTCCACCTAGAAAGCTTACAAGTTGGGCATTCAGATGCATCTGCAAGTTCTTTATAGTAAATCACACAATCATGTTTACACGCGTCAATCTTTTCATAATGTAGTCCAAGATCTTTAACAATTTTTTTTGCATCATAATATCTAGTTGGTAGCTTCTCACACATAGGAAATACATCCTTCAAAAATTCCAACAAAATACTGCATGATTTGTCACTCCAACCGTTTATGCATTTTAGGTGCATTAACTTCACAATAAAAGCCAAATTAGAATACTTTTCACAATTAGGATATAATGGTTGCTCAGCCTCGTCTAATAACTTATAAAATTTATCTGCATCCCAATTTGGATCTTGTGGAAAACTCTCTTCAATTAAATCATGGATGTTATCACATTGCTCTTCATTCATCATGTCAAATTCATCATCATCACCATCACTATCATTATCACTATGCCCATCATCCCCATGCAAAAACCAAGTATTATAAGTAGGCATAAAACTATTACGTAAGAGATGCAAATGTACCTTAGATTGATCTAATTTGAACCTGTTGCAACATTTGATGCAAGGACAAAAGATTTTCAAGTCACCTCCCTTACCATGCTTCTTTGCATAATCAATAAAATTTTGAACCCCATTAAAATACTCAATTGTATTTTTTTTGGACTTGATCCAAGATTTGTCAATCGACATTATTTGTATGCCTGTTAAAATAATTTTTTATCCAAGTCAGAGAATATGTACTAATAAATTAATACAAATAAAAAAAATAACATAACATAATATAACACTACAGAATATATGTTTGAACAAATTTCATTTTCATCTAAGTTATTTCGATTTCAACTGGTGGAGAGAAAACTTTAGGATGACAAGAGAGATCAATCGGCGGCGGCTTTGGTTAGGTGAGATGGAGGCGTGTTCTATTGAGTCTGATAGTGATATGCTTTATAAGGTTTGAATAGCTTAGGTTCTTTTTGTTTTTTAATTTGTAATTATATATTAATTAATTAATTTTATTTTATTTTATGTAATAAAAATATTTATTTGTTTTATTTGTTTTACACGTGAGTGAGTCTAGGGGTGGGCGTTTTCGGATTGGGTCGGATTGAAGGTTAATCCAACCCAATCCAATAAAAATCGGATTGAGAAAATTCAACCTAATATAAATTTCAACCCAATCCAATCCAATATTGATAGGTTTGGTTTGATCGGATTGGTCGGAGTGATCGGATTGACTTGAAAATATAAATAAAAATAAAATTCTCATCAATGTGAGTGGAAAATAAAATTATCTACTTCTAATGGCTCTCTCAATTGACCACTTGGTAAACTTCTCATCTTTTTTCTATTTTCCACTAATCAATATGAACAAATCTGAGTTTAAAATACAAAAACAATTCAGTCTGATCAAGCAAGCATGAGTAAACAGCAGCTAAACAAAAACATAAGGCAAATGAATCACAAAATTACAGCAGCTAAACAAATACATAAGGCAAACGAATCACAAAATTACAGTAGCTAAACAAACTACAACTCTCTATTTCTAATAGAATGAATCACAAAATTGATTTAACTACAAAAATATACAAATCTTCAATCACCAATTGGCACCTCAAATCTTCAACTGAGAATATTCGAAAACAAAGCCCAGCTTTGATTTAACTAAAAAAAAATAAAGAAATCAAAGAGAAAATCTTGAGAATAATACCCAAGTGAGCCGTGAGGTGCGAGGTGCGGCGGCCGGCGACGAAATCTGCTGCCACAGAGTTGGCGAGGTGAGGCGGCCGGCGAGGAAGACTGGAAGACGATGAAGCGAGGTCCGGCGGCGGTTGACGATGAAGCGAGGGACCGGCGGGGATGACTGGTGGCAAGGCAAGGTAAGGTAGAGTAAAAAATCGAGAGTGGCCGTCTGGGATAGTCGAGACTCGAGAGTGGGAGTGGGGACTGTGGCTATGGGAGTTGGGACGGTGGGAGTAGATTTTTAGTTTTAGGGTAAGCTTAGGGAAATTTGTTTTTATTTTATTATTATAACAAAATCGTTGAAAATGCCCACCCGTACACGTGACATCGTCTGCTAAGTGCTAGACTTATTTTTTTTTTATTTTTTAATTTTTAATTAATTTTATTTTATGTAATAAAAAAATTTAATTGTATTATTTGTTTACACGTGTCATGGTCTGCTAAGGTTTGAATAGCTTAGGTTTTTTATTTTTTATTTTTTAATTTGTAATTATATATTAATTAATTAATTAAATTTATTTTATGTAATAAAAATATTTAATTTTTTTTTACATGTGGCATATTCGTTGTTGAAAGACAAAATACCCCTGTAATCGTTAAATTTTATTAATGATTGACTACCAAAAGGAAGAAAACTTACCGATCAAAAGAATTGAATGGGAAACGTCGATTCCGTACAACGATGCACTTTATCACTTTTACAATCATCGAACTCACCATGAATAACGTTCTTTGATTATAATTTAATTTATTTTTCTTTTTATCATAATATACTTTAATTCATTATTATTTGCTATCTTCTAACACCTTTAACGGAGACTAAATTATTGAATTAAATAATAAGAGAAGTGAAAATATGGTGAAAATCATCATTAAGTTCTTCATATGTGAGATAAGAAACGATTTAGAGTATAATATCATAATTCTAAATAGCAGCTATAACATAATGTATAGAAAAGGATACAATAATTTTTATGATTCGAATTTTTTGATCAATGTTATATATTTCAATTAAATCGAAGTAATCCAATTTAGTTTAATACATCAATTCATTCGGTCTTACGATATGTAGCAACACATTTTTAAAAAGTTTTATTTATCTCGACTTAATCAATTAGCTAACAAGTCTATCCTATATTTTTTTATTATAATTTATTTATTTCCCTTTTTAGTAGTTTAAGTTTGATTAGGATTTAATTTATTTTCTATTTTAGTAGTTTAAGTTTAATTATATTTAATTTATTTTCCTTTTTTTATTGTTTAAGTTTGATTATAATTAATTTATTCCCTTATTTAGGAATTTAAGTTTGATTAAGATTTAATTTATTTTTCTTTTTAGTAGTTCAAGTTTGATTATAATTAATTTTTTTCCCCTCTTAGTAATTTAAATTTGATTCAGATTTAATTTATTTTATTTTTTTACTTAAGTATTTATTTTCTTGTTTGTTTTCTTTTAAGGACACTTCATCATTTCTTAAGTAAATAGTTTCTACGGTTAAGTATTAAACTATAAAATTTTTGCAATCATAAATAATTTGTATAGAGATTCAATAACTATATACATATGCACACAATGTGACTCTATATAAGTGAACGAGGTTTTGTTGTTATATATTTTTATTTGCAATGTTTCAATAATTAATCATCTTGATTCTTTTTATCCCATACATTTCAATAATTTGTATAGAGATTCAATAACTATATACATATGCACACAATGTGACTCTATATAAGTGAACGAGGTTTTGTTGTTATATATTTTTAGTTGCAATATTTCAATAATTAATCATCTTGATTCTTTTTATCCCATACATTTCAATTTCATGTTAGTTGATATGATAATCGAAATTATATAATTAACGATTACAAGAAAATATTTAATTTTTAAATGTTTCCTTTTACTTTAAATATTTTACATAAATTATTCACCACACGTACGTAGATCTTAGAAATTTTAATAAATTAATAAACGTTAAACGGAAGAGGAAATTAAGCGACTTACTGTCCATTGATGGACTGATGTTTTTGTGCAGCTAGTTCCGTGCCGTCTATCAAAGGTTATCTATCTTATCAGTTTAAATCGCTCAAAATCTAGTTAATAAAATGAAAAATTGTAGTAATTATTAACTCTATAGATTAGAGCAAATCAACACCAAAAATTCGTGAATGTTTTCTTCTCTAATTTCAATTGTTATAAGATCATATTTGGACACAGCGAAATTATATAAATATCAAATGGTTTAACGGAAATTCTTCAAAAAATTTTAAAATCATGTGACACGTACACACATACCATTTGCAATTCAGAATGTGTATATATATATATATATATATATACACACACACACACACGTACCATTTGCAACAAGGTACTCTATTGTTTAAGTTTCCTTCTCCCAAGCTTTTCAATACCTCATCTGTAATATCAAACCAAAAAAAAAAAAATTAATTGCACGATCAATCAATTTTAATTACATTAATTTTAATATATAATAATAACAATATTATTTGTTTTTACACAATAATTGGAAACACCAACTAAATATATGTTAACATTAATTGTATTCAACCAGAACATTAATGCTTACGATTTTATACTAAAAATGTACCCAAAAAGGATCCAACTCTATTATTTTTAGGAAATTTTATCATAGGGTTTGAACATAAATTTTTTTTTTTTTGAAGACTTATTTTTAAGTTTTGAAATAGCCGTCTGCTATTATCACCATTGAGAATCATCTTTTTTTTTTTTAGGGTTTGAAAAAGCGAAGCAAAGTAACTTGTCCAAAAGAAAGCACAAGTGCTCTTCAATCTCCTATACACAAGTCCTCTTCAATCTCCGGTATAGTTCTCTTCAAAATTATTTGTAATGTTTGTTTGGTATATATTTGTTTTTATTGGTTTTTTGTTTGTAATTCTCGAGGTCACAAAAAGAAAAAGAAAAAGTTAAGTTTCTTTTTTACTTGTAAACTTTTTTGTGAAGAGTTTGAAACTCTTGTATGACTGTTGTTCGTATAAGTATTTTAATAATATTCTTTTTTTTTTTGAAACATATTTTAATAGCATTCAATCAAGTAGAAATTCATTGATTTACTGTATACCTATTTGTTTGTTGTAGTTAGAGGTTTTTTTTTATTTATTTTATTAAGATATCTTGATATTTAAGTTGTAATTTTGCTTTGATGGGTTGTTGCTGAACTTATATAAATTTATTAGGTCAACTCTATCATGTGAGAAGTAAAGAAATCATAATAGAATTAAATTGAAAAAATAAGAAGAGAGGATGCAGTAAACAATCCCAACACAGTTACAAACCCATGTGAAAAAACAGTCACATACAATTCAAAACCTACTAAAACTCCACAACCATTGATAAAAACTAGCATGCAATTAACAGCTCTGTGCAGAAATCCATTGACAAAAATCTTAGAAAATTCTAATTTACTTTGCTTCTCACATGATAGAGTTAACCTAATAGACTTACTTTTGTTTTAAGATAAATTCGTCTCTCTTATTATATAAGATGATCTTGAAGTTGACTGGATTGGATATTCTTCATGATTTCAGTACTTCTTGAAATATCAATATGTATTAGTGTCTGTCAATGATATCTAAATGTTGTATTTATACATTAAATATTATAAATAATAGTCATGGCAAGGAAAAACAAGCGTCATGCTAATACTTCCGCTGAGCAACATCATTCTGTCATGGTCGTAATAAGGAGAAACAAGCGTGTTATTAGTGCTTCTACTGAGCAACTATATGATTCTGTGATACCATCACTTACTGACGAAGTAACAGAATCCCAAGAATTATGCTCTGATGTTCAGCCTAACTCAGAAGGTAAGAATATTTATACTGATTTGATTTTTCTTTCTTTCTGTTATATGTCAATTTAGACTTATATATCAATTGATTGTTTTTTTTTAGCTACAGATTCTGGATCTGTTAAAAGAAAAGGTAGAGGAAAGGGTAAAGGTATAAAGGGACAAGGCATGACAATTGAAATTTATGATAATAGGTAAAAAAATCAGTCGATATATATATATTTTTTTAAAGATTGTAATATTTTGTACTTTTTATGGTAATTGATTAATAAAATAATATGTAATGGTAATTTTTCAGGATTGTAACCCCTGAAGCTGTCCGTAATCTAGGCCTTTTATTCAAGCAATCCATCAAAGGCCCTTGTGTAACATTTGCTTTATACCTCAAAGAAGAATGGGACACATTATATGCACGTTTTAAGTCCAACTTCAATTATACATGTTCTGAGGAAATGTTGAGGGAAGCATTTGATGCACATGTTAAAATTCGATATTCAGAATGGATGTCGAGTATAAGACGTGGTGTTTTTGATCATTTCAAGACAAGGGCAGAACGATACACCAATGGTCCAAGTCAGATTGATGTTGCAGTATGGTCAGAGATGGTTGATATTTGGCTTTCTAAAGAGTGGCAGGTAAATTAATTAGAAAATAATACATATGCTATTTGTCATTGCAATATTATTTATTATTTGTTTAACTTTCTCATGATATTTGTAGGATAAAAGTACTAGAAATAAAAGTAATCGTGGTGCTAATGCAATAGTAGTTCATACTTCAGACTCTGTTCCAATGGCAAAATATAGAAAGGAAGAGGTAACAATTATTTTAACCCTTAATAAACTTTGAAATTTGTGTATATAGTGTAGTTATATACAATATATTTGTAAATTGAATATGAATAAATATATGTTTATTCCATTTATTCTTTTTGTTTTGTTTTGTTTTTAAATATAGTTTGATCGAACTGGAAATGAACCTTCCCCATTTGAGTTCTTTAAGAAGCTTCATAGCTATAAGAAAGATGGTAGTTGGGCTAGTGATAAAGCGGAGCAGATGCACGTAAGTTGTCTTATATTATATATTCTTTTCAATCATTAACTACATGATATTTCTTCTTTTTATTTTATTTAAAATATGCATATTTTTATGCGTTAATTATTTATTTTAGAAAAAAATGGAGTCACAAAAACCTACTCCTCAAACTGAAATTCCAAGGGTAAAAGAATGGGAGATATATAAGGAGGTTATCGGAAAGTCTAGTCATGGTGGTGTTCTTGGGTTAGGTGCTGGTCCTAAAACCTAGTGATGTATTTGGTTCCTCTACCAGTACAAATTGCCATAAGCGTACTTGCTTAGAGCGTCATGATGAAGTGAAAACCATGAAGGAACAAATTCACTAGTTTGTCAAATTTGGTACATGAATTACAAAATTCACTTCAAACGATGACACGGGGGAGTTCACCACCAGTGGTACTACCTTATTCTTTTTAAAAAATTATTATTATTATCTTTAATTTGCATTATGGAATTATATATGATTTTAATAAATATTATATTTTATTATGTAGGATAATGCCACTGAAGATTTAAATGTTCACATTGAAGGAGCGTTCGATAATTAATTTGATGTCTACTCATGTTCTTTATCATATGATTCTACCTTTAAACATTTGGAAAAAAACTTTGTTCCTTTTTTTTTTATGCATATTTTTGTTGACAATTGGGTATTTAATTTCACATGATACATTAGATATTGTTGTCAATGATTTAATAAAGTGTTTTATTTTATTTTTGTACTTGCTTTCATTTAGTAGAATATTAATAGATATTTATAACTTTTATATTTAGATAACATTTCAAGATAATAAGTTATTTTCTACCAGTACTATTTTATTTCGAATCACTATCTTTCTTACTAATAAATCATTTCTAACAATTCCTTAAAAGGAAAAAAATATTTCTCATAGAACCATATCATTAGCGATAAATTATTTCCAACTATAATGTTGCTCGGTAATACATTATTTCCACCCACAAAGCGCGTCCGTAATATAGTATTTCTGACTACGAATGTCTTTGATAATACATTATTTCCAACTGTAATGCATCTGGGTAATAACGTAGTGTTTCTCAGTAATATATTTTTTTTCTAACAACGAAGCTCGTCAATAATACAATATTTCCAACTGCAAATCTCCTGGATAATATAATATTTCCGACCATAAATTTTCTCGGTGATACATTATTTCTAACTATAAAGGTCCTCGGTAAAATAATATTTTCGCCTATATATCTCATCAATAATACATTAATTCCGACTTTATTGTTCCTTGGTGATACATTATTTCCGACGATTATTTTCCTCAATTTTGTCTTATTTTTTACTGTAAAACTCCTCGGTAATACAATATTTCTGACTACGAATCTCATCGATAATATATTATTTCTGACTATGATCCTCCTTGATAATATTTTTATTTCCAATTGCAATCTCTCTCGGTAATATATTATTTCTGACAGTGAAGCTCCTTGGAAATAGAAGTTTTTGTAACCATAATAGTCATCGGTGATAAATATTATTTCAGACCAAAAGGTTCCTTAGTAATGATCGAATTATTTCTAACGACAAATACGGTTAAAAATATTCTCTTAACAATTGGTTGCCATAATATTATTAAGGTATATTTTTATCATTTCTGACTACTCTTTGCCCTCGGAAAAGCTATATTTCCGACGGTCCGTCAAAAAAGCATTATTTCCAACCATACCATTTCTAACGAAGACTGACGAACTTTTTCCATCGGAAATGTGTATTTCCAACGATCTTTAGTCATTACCGACAACTTTCAATCATTAGAAAAACCATATTTCTTGTAGTGTTCCAATAAAACTCCACAAAACTCAAATCAATTGCTAAAATTAACAAAACCCATCAATCAATTTCACTTTATATTCAACAATAAATTTTCAAACACAACTCAAACTCAATCATTTTCTAAAATCAATTCAATTTCATCAATTATCAACTTACAAATTCTACAACACAAACAATTTCATCAAAATTCAAACCAACTCAACTTCATAAATCACTTACCCAACTCCTCTTGCTCTTCCTACACTTCTTCTCCTTCCTCTTGCTAGACTAAATCCCCTTGCCTCCCTTTCTTCTTCTTTTTCTTTCCTTTTTTCTTTCTTTTCTCGGCTACTCCTCTCTCTAATTTTCTGCACACATTCTGCTATGTTTTTCTTCTCCATTTTTCTGCACAATTTTCGCTCTCTTCCTCTTTTTCTTCTTCCTCTCTTCTTTCTTCCTCCGAGCCTTCTTCTCTTCTTCTCTCTTTTCTTTCTTCTTCTCTTCTGTTTCTGTTATGTTTCTTCCTTGACCAGCTGCTTCTTCTCCTTTGCCGCTGCTCTCCTTTCCTTCTTCTTTCTCTTTTTCTTCTTCTGCTGGCCGGCTTCCTCTCTTCCTTTCCTCTTCTTTCTCTCCTTCGGTAGAAGCCTCTCTCTTCCTCTCTCTCTCTCTCTCTCTCTCTCTCTCTCTCTCTCTCTCTTTCTCTTCTTCTTCTCCACCGCCTCTCCCTTTGTTTCATTTCTGTTTGATTTTGTTCTTCTTCATTTGCTGATTCACTAATATATATATATATATATATTATATATTATATATATTATATTATATTATTTTATATTACTTATCTCTAATTGATATTTGCCCCTTTTCATTTTAAAACTATAAAATGGCCACAACTTAAAAACATATTCACATAATCTTGGTCACAATCTTTTGATTTACAATTTAATCCATAACAATCCATTAACTCTTTTCCACAAAAATCCATTTCAATTTACTTTTCTATCAATTAATTAAATCACAACCTCATATCGTAAAAATATATTTTGACTTCCAATAAATATTCTCAATACTCCAATTTATGGAAATTCTTACTATATTCTCCAAAACTTATAATCGGATTTCGTATATACTTTACAAAATCTTACTATTCGTCCAATAAATTCCATTACCGTACCATATAATCAATTCTGGAAAAATATATTACAATACATGTACGTGTACAGTACAATCTATCGGGAGGGTGTATTACAGTTTCTTCCCCCCTTATAAAATTTCATCCTCAAAATTTACATAATCTACTTAACACGAATAAGAGCACCTGGAACACATTATGAATCTTTACTAACTCTGATGATAATTCAACTTATACACTACTGGTCTAATACTATTTATAATTGCATACGGTACCCTACATCGAGCTCAACTTACCACACCTTTCTAACTTTCAATACGTTTAACTCTTTAGAAATACCTTGTCACCAATTTCCAACTTATAGGAGTTCTGCACTTCCTACTGTATAATACTTCACATGGAGTTATATCTAGGATAATCTAATAGTTATAACTATAGATGAACTTCATTAATAGTTGATGATATCCTAACTTTCCCTGAATTCCACAATGCACGCTAAGTATGTCTTCAAATTTCTGAATAGTCCTTAGTCAGAAAGGACTCGCATGTACTGATTTTTCTCTATCATGTCTGTCTTACTAAATCTGAAAATCTGTATTCTGTTTCATTCTCAGTTTCTTTTCTTAACTTTTCTATTTGATAATCATGCCTCTATCCTTTCTCATCAACTTAATCAATAGGACTGCTATTCTAAATGAATTTCACCTCCTCTCTCTGTATTTTCTATATATATATATATTATTCGGCTAGAATTGATCGAATTCTCTAATATAAAATGATAATCTGTACATTCAATAAAATCATAAAAGACTTGGAAAATTTCTAATTTCTGCTACATTAGTCTGCGATTTCCAGTTCCTAATAATCTGTACATTCATTATTCAACATTACTATTCTCAAATATTAGAAAGATCTCAGATGAATCTACCATCACTACTACTCACTCTTTTAACATTGTAAAGTGCTAATACACTGCAAATCAATTAAAGAAAGAATCTTACAAAGCTTCTTGAATTTCCATTCTTCTCTATTCAGGAAAAGAACTCTTTTTAATATCTAGCTAATTCTCATTTAACTAACAGCTAAACATATTTTATCAGAGACCACTGTCATTTTACATCAATTTCCAAATGGAATGTATAAATCAATAACTTGTTCAAAATCTTCCTGTGCCTGATACTCAAACTACCTCTCTGTTATGATAATCTAATAGTTTCATAATAACTCAAATGAATATGCTTCCTCTTACTAATAAGTCCTCATAAGAACTCTCTATTAATTTTCTCAAGCTTGTTTCAAACTTCTCTAGGCAACTTAATAGATTATATTTTATAAATAGGGAGAGCAGTAGCATTAGCCCTTTTCTAAACTAAATATCTCAAATAACAACATTAAGATTCTGAATATCTAACTCAGCTATTAACTCAAAACTCCTTACCATAAATTTCTATTATTTTTGCTCCTGATTACTCTATCAGCGGACAAAGATTCTCCTATACTTTTTAACTAATAAACTGGAAATAATGGAGTCTAATAAAACTCTTATTCAACAACTATCTAATTGTATCTTAATCTGTTACAACTTCTACTTCTCTATTTGGAGAAAAACTAAAATATTACTTGAAATTACATTCAGGAATTTCCTTAATTGAATCAAATATGATTTTCTTTTGATAACAGTCTATTGTAATTCAATAACTGGATAATCAACCTATCCCCTGTGCATCATGTACGGAAGCTTCTGGTTTGGCTTCCTTGGGACAACCTCTGGGACCTCGTTAGGACATTATGATGTGACTTTGACAAAAACTAATTTATATAACACTAGTAAAATTTCTTAAATCATATGCATGGAAAACAATTGAAATTTTTTTGGGTTGCCTTAACCATAAACAATGCGAAAACACATCATAAAAATCACATTTAAAACAGACAACCTGTAATACACCCTCCCGATAGGATGTACTGTACATATAGGTGTTGTAATATATTCTTTCAGAATTTATTGTACAGTACAAATGTAAATAGATGAGCTCTTATTATTAGTAAATTGGATGTTAGATGTATTAATGGTGCTATAGTGGAATCTATTGGATGGATTCAGAGATTTTTGAAAAAGGGTATCAGAGACTTGAAAAATATTTGGAATGGTATCAGATGATTAATAAGGTTCAATAAAGTATATAAGAAATTTAAATTATAAATTTTGGAGAATATAGTAAGAATTTCCATAAATTGGAGTATTGAGAATATTTATTGGAAGTCAAAATATATTTTTTATGATACGAAATTGTGATTTAATTAATTGATGGAAAAGTAAGTTGAAATTGATTTTGTGGAAAAGAGTTAATTGATTGTTATGGATTAAATTGTAAAACAAAAGATTGTGACCAAGATTATGTGAATATGTTTTTAATTTGTGGCCATTTTATAGTTTTAAAATGAAAAGGGGCAAATTTCAATTAGAGATAAGTAATATAAAATAATATATATATTAGAATCAGCAAATGAAGAAGGAAGAAACAAAACAGAAATGAAACCGAGGGAGAGGCGGTGGAGAGAAGAAAGAAAAGAAAGAGAGGAGAGAAGAGAGAGTAGCAGCCAAAGAGAAGAAGAAGAGGAGAGAGAAGAAGAAGAAGAAAGGACTTCGGCCGGAGAAGGAAGAAGCAGAGGCTGCTGTGACCCAAGGAGGAAGAAAACAGAAAAAAAAATAGAGACTGAGGAACCCAGAAATTTGAGAGAGAAGAGAGAAGGAAAGAAAAGAAAGAAAGGAGAAAGGGAGCAGCGACAGAAAAAGAAGAAGGAAAGAAGGAGAAAGGAGAGAGCAGCAGCCGGCCAGTAGAGGAAAGAAGAAGAAGAAAGAAAAGAGGAACAGAGCAGGGGACGGCCAAACCAGAAAAGAAGAAGAAAGTCTTGGTCCAGCCAGAGGAAAACCAAGAGGAATTGGGTAAGTGTTGATGAAATTGATTTGGAATTTTGATGAAATTGTTTGTGTTGTAGAATTGGTAGTTGAAATTGATGAAATTAATTTGTTTTGGAGGTTTGGGTGATGATGTTGATGATGGATTTTGTTGATTTGGAAATTGATTGAGTTTGAATCTGGTTTAAAATTTTATTGTTGAATATAAAATGAAATTGATTGATGGGTTTTGTGATTTTAGTGTTTGATTTGAGTATTTGGTAGTGTTTTATTTGAAATTAATTTAATTGGAGTTGATTAGAATGAAAATCAAGAAAATTAGTAAGTAAAGAATTGGGGATTTGATGATTTTAAGTTTGAATTGTTAAATTGAGATATTAATTGACTAATTTGAGTGTTTTTGAGTTAATTGGTGGTATGAATTTGGAATCGTTAAGTAAGAAATCAAAATGATTATCAAATTAGTGAATTTGTAGTATGGAATTTGTATGATGTTGTGTTTGGAATGAAATTGAATCATTAATTTTGAGGATTTTTGAAATTAAATTCGAAATTTAAGTTCTAAGTAGTTAAATCGAGTTTAATGAAGTAGAATTTGACGTTGTTAAGTGAAAGAAGATCATTTATGTTAAATTGATGAAGATTAGTATGAGAAATTGTGTAGAAATCGAAGTTGATAGTATAGAGATTTCAATTTACGTATAATTAAGATATTAGAAATAATAATTGTAGGATTTTGATACAAATTGGTGCTTAGAAATTTAAGAAAGTATGTTAGATTGTATTGAATGAGATTCAATTTAAGAGAAATTGATTGATTTAAGGAATATATAATTTTGGAGACATGATTTTCAGCAAATTAAATGTAATCGATTTTATGAGAATAGAAGAAATTGAAAAATAAAGTGTTAAATGTGTTAATTGAGTTTTTATATTAGTTGTTGTATTTATATTAATGATTTATTTGGAAATATATTACTTTAGGGAGAAATCTCCGTAGTATAGGAGAAAAAGAAACGTTATGGAAAGTTAAAGAATGTAATGAGACGAAGGAACCAGAGCGCCAAGCCTAGAGAAAACCAGAAACCAGTGAGTGTTAAACTATTTTAAGCAAAATTATATTTTTAGTTGAAATATACTTTAGTATGTTTCCAAGTTTAATTTAAGTATTTATGATTTTATATACACGTCTATTTATTTATATGTGTTTTATAATTATAATAGAATTGATTGCCTCAAGTATATTTTAATTAAAATATCTCAGAATTTTTGAGTTTATTTTCAATAGATGATAATATTTACGCATGGAATTTAGTTAAAGGAATATATTTTAGTTATATTTTCAGTTTTTAAATTAAAAGTTTTTTTTCAAAATACAGAAAATAGTTTTCAAACCATGGATACCCATTTATTATCAGATTATCAGCAGCTTATCAGCAATAGACCCGGTCGGTACACTCCATTTGTGTGTGGCAAGTTAAGGGGCGACAATCCGTTAACTCCAGGGGGGTTGAGTCTGTCGAGTCTGTCGGTCACCCACACATTGGGGTGTTGTCTCGCTTTATGTCGCAATGCAACATTTTGACCATAGACAGTGAGATGTCTTTTATCAGATTAGTTGCCTGGTGACACCCTCCATATGGTGCGGTGCCAGCTGAGTCGCCCTATGGATTATCAGTTATCAGATATGGGTTTTCCATTGGCATTTTCAGAAAAGTTTATCATAAAGTTTTGTGAGAAACATTTTATCATAAAAGGTATTATCAGAAAAGTATTTTAATAGAAAAGTTTTATTAGAAAAGGTTTATCAGAAAGGTCTTATAAGAAAGATTTTATCATAAAGGTTTTATCAGAAAGTTGTATCATAAAAGTTTTATCAGAAAAAGTATTATCAGAAAAGTATTTTATCTGAAAAATTTTATCAGAAAGGTCTTATCAGAAAGATTTTATCAGAAAGGTTTTATCAGAAAAACATTATCAGAAACGTATATTATTTTAGCATTTCAGTTATCAGAAAAATATATTATTTCAGTTTATCAGTTATCAGAAAAATATATTATTTTAGTTGATCAGTTTTTAGAAAAGTATATTATATTAGCTTTTCAATTTTCAGAAAAGGAAAGTTTATATATATAGTATTTCAGAAATAACAGAAAGTTTGAAAGGTTTTCAGTATAGTTTTCAGAAGTTAGATATCAGTATAATTATTAGGAAAAGATTTCAGTATGGCTTTCAGTATTTTCAGAAAACCAATTATTATTCTTTTTAGTAAAGTTTTTGGGAGGTTAATTCAGAAATATTAGAATTGTTTAGTAAAATGATAACACTCACTGTACAGGTACCAGTTAGTTCATTATAGTTTTATAAACCAATCTCCCCAGGTACAGGTACAGGTGCAGACATTGCAGGGATGCCGAAGACCAGTGGGACTAGTTAGAGGATGTTGTTACTGTTTTACAAGCACACATAATGTTTAAATTGTTTAGTTTGTATTTTAATATTGTTTTAAGTGTATAAGTATTTTATTTAAAAAACATTGATTTATTTATTTTTGATAATTGTTAATTTTGATATTAAACTATTTGAGTTGTGATTATTGAGATAGACCAGAGGTCCACAGAAGTTGAGATTTGAAAAATTATAGAAGTGTTCAAGTTTTTATGCAGGTCTCCAAGATTTAGTATTCTCAGAAAAACAGAGGAGACTCTGCCAAAATTTTTATAAAATAGTTTTATATATAAAAAAAAAATTTCCTACTCAGATTTCTAGTTAATAGAAATGGCTTAACTTCACAGAAGCCTTTCAGCGAGACAAGCCTCGACTAGGAAGCTACCGTGGAGAACCAGCAGGCTACCTAATGGGTGATAGTAGGTTAGGGGCTTGTCACAACCCTACTTTTCAAAACTTTGGCTCTGATACCAACCTAACAGACCCCGAACCTACTATCTCACGCTAGGCGGCCTGCCGGCACTCTACGGTAGCTTCCCAGTCGAGGCTTGCCTCGTTGAAAGGCTTCTGTGAAGCTAAGCCATTTCTTAACTTGGAAATCTGAGTAGGAATTTTTTTTTTTTTTTATATAAAACTATTTTATAAAAATTTTGCCAGAGTCTCCTCTGTTTTTCTGAAATTACTAAATCTTGGAGACATGCATAAAAACTTTTAACACTTCTATAAAATCTCAAATTTCAACTACTGTGGACCTCTGGTCCATCACCAAAATCACAACTCAACCATAAAAGTCAAATTAACTGAAATAGACAAATCTAATTTTTAAATAAAATATTCATGCGCTAAAACAATATCAAAATATAAAATTTACATAATTATTACAACTGAAACATTAAACGTAATTCTGAACTATCACAGCAATGTTCTGACTAGTCCTGCTGGTCCTGGGCGTACCTACACTGTCTGCACCTCCACCTGGGAGATTGGTTTAAAAAAAACATAAAATTAATATGAGCTAAACGAGCTCAGTGAGTGCTTCTAATTTACAGAGAAACCTTAAATATAATAAGATTGACTTTGAATTTATCTGAAACTCTACAAACTTACTACTATTACTGAAAACTGATAAACTGAAAACTCTTTGCTATTGCTGAAAACTGATATCATATACTTTTTTGAAAACTAATAAACTAATATAATATACTTTTCTGAAAACTGATAAACTGAATAAAACATTTTTCTAAAAACTGAAATGCTAAACTAATATACTTTTCTGATAATGTTTTTCTGATAAAACATTTCTGATAAAACCTTTCTGATAAACCTTTTCTAATAAAACTTTTTCTGATAAAACCTTTCTGATAACACTTTTCTGTTAAAATACTTTTATGATAATACTTTTTATGATAAAACGTTTCTGAAAATGCCAATGGAAAACCCATATATGATAACTGATAATTCATAGGGCGACTCAGCTGGCGCCGCACGATATAGAGGGTGTCACCAGGCGACTAATCTAACGCTGCACTGGTGACTCTGATAATCTGATAAAAGACATCTTATTGTCTATGTGCGGAATGCTGCGTCGCATGCATATAGTGAGGCAACACCCCAATGTGTGGGCGAGTGACAGACTCGACAGACTCAACCCCCCTAGAGTTAGCGGACTGTCCCCCCTTAACTTGCCTCACACAAATGGGGTCTACCGGCCGGGTCTACTGCTGATAATCTGATAAGATGCTGATAATCTGATATACTGCTGATAATAAATGGGTATCCAGGGTTTGAAAACTATTTTCTTTACTTTAAAAACTAGTTTTTCGTTCTAAAACTTTAAATATGCATAAATATATTTCTTTACTAAATTCATATATAAAACTTATTTATTAAATGAATATAAATTATAAATCTCTGAGATATAAAAATATTTTGATTAAAACACACTTGGACATAAATTCTGTTTAACTTATAAGACTTATAAAAATAAACAATTATATACTAAGTCATAAAAGACTAATAAAACTTAAAGAAAATATACTAAATGAAATTCCACTGAAAATCTGATTTTGCACTAAATTAAATAAAACATATTACTAAAATAAAATATACTTTGCTTTAAAATAATTTTACACTCACTGATTTCTGATTTTCCTCTAGGCTTGGCGCTCTGGTTCCTTCGTCTCATTGCATGTCTTGCTTTTCTGCATAATTTCATTTCCTCCCATTCTATGGAGATTTCTCCCAAAAGTAATATATTTCCCAATTAAATCATTAATATAAATATAACAACTAATATAAAACTCAATTAACACATTTAACACTTTATTCTTAAATTTCTTCTATTCTAACAAAATTAATTACATTTAATTTGCTAAAAATCATGTCTCTACAATTATATATTTCTATAAATAAATCAATTTCTCTTAAATTGAATTTCATTCAACACAATCCAACATACTTTCTTGGATTTCTAAGCACCAATTTGTATCAATTTATACAAATACAATTTCTAATACTTAATTACACATAAATTGAAATCTCTACACTATCAGCTTCGATTTCTACATAAATTCTCATTCTAATCTTCATCAATTTAACATAAGTGAATTTTCTTCATTCAACTACGTCAAATTCAATTTCATTAACTTGATCAAACTAATTATAACTTAAATTTCGAATTTAATTTCAAAAATCTCAAAACTAATGATTCAATTGTATTCTAAACAATGTCTACAACTCTTATCAACCACCAAACACAACATCACAACAAAACTCATAATACAAGTCACTAATTTAAGAATAATTTTGATTTCTTATTTAACGATTCCAAATTAATATCACCAATTAACTCAAAAACACTCAAATTACTAATAAATATCTCAATTAACTAATTTAAACTCAAAATCGTCAAATTCCCAAATCTTTAACTTTGTAATTTTCTAAATTTTCATTTTGATCAACTCAATTCCAACTAATTTCCAATAAAACTCCACAAAACTCAAATCAATTGCTAAAATTAACAAAACACATCAATCAATTTCACTTTATATTCAACAATAAATTTTCAAACACAACTCAAACTCAATCATTTTCTAAAATCAATTCAATTTCGTCAATTACCAACTTACAAATTCTACAACACAAACAATTTCATCAAAATTCAAACAAACTCAACTTCATAAATCACTTACCCAACTCCTCTTGCTCTTCCTACACTGCTTCTTCTTCCTCTTGCTGGACTAAATCCCCTTGCCTCTCTTTCTTCTTCTTTTTCTTTCCTTTTTTCTTTCTTTTCTCGGCTACTCCTCTTTCTAATTTTCTGCACACATTCTGCTCTGTTTTTCTTCTCCATTTTTCTGCACAATTTCTGCTCTCTTCCTCTTTTTCTTCTTCCTCTCTTCTTCCTTCCATCGAGCCTTCTTCTCTTCTTCTCTCTTTTCTTTCTTCTTCTCTTCGGTTTCTGATCTGTTTTTCCTTGACCAGCTGCTTCTTCTCCTTTGCCGCTGCTCTCCTTTCCTTCTTCTTTCTCTTTTTCTTCTTCTGCTGGCCGGCTTCCTCTCTTCCTTTCCTCTTCTTTCTCTCCTTCGGCCGAAGCCTCTCTCTTCCTCTCTCTCTCTCTCTCTCTCTCTCTCTCTCTCTCTCTCTCTCTCTCTCTCTTCTTCTTCTTCTTCTTCTCCACCGCCTCTCCCTCTGTTTCATTTCTGTTTTTTTTTGTTCTTCTTCATTTGCTGATTCACTAATATATATATATATATATATATATATATTATATTATATTATATTATATTACTTATCTCTAATTGATATTTGCCCCTTTTCATTTTAAAACTATAAAATGGCCACAACTTAAAAACATATTCACATAATCTTGGTCACAATCTTTTGATTTACAATTTAATCCATAACAATCCATTTTTCCATCAATTAATTAAATCACAACCTCATATCGTAAAAATATATTTTGACTTCCAATAAATATTCTCAATACTCCAATTTATGGAAATTCTTACTATATTCTCCAAAACTTATAATCGGATTTCGTATATACTTTACAAAATCTTACTAATTGTCCAATAAATTCCATTACCGTACCGTATAATCAATTCTGGAAAAATATATTACAATACATGTACGTGTACAGTACAATCTATCGGGAGGGTGTATTACAGGAATGGTCCCCTTTGGTGCCTGGGGAGCCTCCCTTTCGTTGTTCTCCTCTTAACGAAAAGAGATGGATTTATAGGTTGAAATTTTTTTTAATACGAATCCGTCTAGAAGTCTGATAACATCCGTTACTAGGGACTGTGAGCAACCTGGTCGCAGTTAATAGGAAGGGAACGCTATAGCTACTACTGTTGGCTGTAGTCGCAGATCTCAGTCGCAATTAACTGGCTGACTGCACACTATTACGAAAACAAGTATAAGTTCCTCTAGAAAACTTTGAATCACGGACCATAAAAGTTTTTGGAAAGTAGACATGTAGAGCTTTCCAGAAATATATTGCTTGTAACCTAGTTCGTCCTGTGGAATATTTGGCAGCACTCGAAATATGATAGCTCGGTGACACAAATCTTTCAATTCTCCAATTTTGATACTTTTATCTCCAAAACTCTTCCATTAAACTTCCTTATTTAGGGATGATAATCTACAAAATGCTTATGAAACACATTAACAACCAATTTCAGGAAATAGGGGCCTAAAATATGTACAAAAATAGTGTGATCAAGTACTCCCAAACCTATCTTTTATAAGTCCTCGAGCAAAACAGAAAAAACAAAATAAAAATTAATCTAGGCCACTTTCGTAGGGAAACACGATGACACTTAGCATATGCCAGAAGCCTTTAAATTCCTAGGTGTCTCTAGTAGGAGGAGTATAGTCTCCTGAGGATTTACCAGTTATGATACCCACAAACGTCTCTTTGCCATGCAAATGTGTTAAAAGACACTTTAAGCAAGCCAATAAAGATCAATGAATGCAAAAACCACTAATTCAAAACTAAGTTCTATCATTCAAGTAAATGCATCATGTATTAAGTGTAAGCCACTTGTAATACACCCTCCCAATAGTATGTAATGTATATGTACAGGTATTGAAATATATTTTTTTTCCAGAATTGATTGTACGGTACTGTAATGGAATTTATTGGATGGATTCGAAAGTTTTCGAAAAGGGTATCAGAGAAGTCTGGAATAGTTTCAGATGATTATTAAGGTTCCATAAAGTATATAAGAAATTTAAATTATAAGTTTTGGAGAACATAGTGAAGATTTCCATAAATTGGAGTATTAAGAATATTTATTGGAAGTTAAATATATCTTTTGACGATATGAGACGTGATTTAATTAATTGATGGAAAAGTAAATTGAAATGGATTTTTGTGGAAAAGAGTTAATGGATTGTTATGGATTAAATTGTAAATCAAAGGATTGTTGACCAAATTCATGTGATTAATTGTCAATTTGTTGCCCTTTTATGAATTGTAAAGATTAAGGGGCATGATGTAATTACTAAAAATTTATATGGGTGACAAGTGGTGTGATTTGGTTCACAAAAAGAACAAATGAAGAAAAAAAAATATAGATAAATGAAGTGAGGTGGCCGGCCAAACCAATCCAAAACAAAGAAAGAAAAAATCTAGAATTTTTGTCATCCAACCTAGACTTACAAAGGATAAAATATTAGAATATATATGAACAATGTTTGAGTGGAAATTTCCACTCACAAACAAATGAAACAAAAATAGATAGAGGCAAGAGGAAGTAACCAGAAAACTCGAGAGAGAGGAGAGAAAAGAAATTCGAGAGAAGAGAGGAAGAAAGAGAGGAGAGTGACCGGCTGAAGGAGAGAATAAGAAGAAGAAGGTGCAGCCAAAGAAGAGAGGAAAGAAAGTTGACCAGCAGAAGAAGAAGGGAAGGAGGAAGAGGAAGAAAACAGGTGCAGAAAACAGAAACAGAGGAGAGAATCGGAGAAGAAAAGAAAAAGAGAAAGAGAAGAAAGAAAAGAGAGCAGCGGCTGAAGGAGAAGAGAGAAAGAAGAGGAAGAAGTGTAGAAAGAGTCAAATAGGAATTTGGGTAAGTGATTGATGAAATTGAATTGTGTTGTATTATTGATGATATTATAATTTTAGTATTTGATTGAGTTTTAATGGTGTTTGAAATTGATTGTTGAATTAGTAGTTGAAATTTGATGAAATTAATTTGTTTTGGAGTTAGGTGATGATTTTGATGATGGGTTTTGTTGATTTTAGAAATTTATTGAGTTGATGATGTTTTTATTTGAATTTAGTTTAATTGGAGTTGATAAAAATGAAAATCAAGAAAATTAGCAAGTTAAATTTTGGGGATTTTTGGATTTCAGGTTTAAATTAGTTAATTGAGATGTTATTTATGTAATTGGAGTATTATTGAGTTAATTGGTGGTATGAATTTGGAATCGATAAGTAAGAAATCAAAATGATTATCAAATTAGTGACTTGTATTATGAGTTTTGTTGTGATGTTGTACCTGGTGGTTGATAAGAGTTGTAGAAATTGTTTAGAATAAAATTGAATCACTAATTTTGGGAGTTTTTGAAATTAAATTCGAAATTGAAGTTATAATTAGTTTAATGAAATTGAATTTGATGTTGTTAAGTGAATGAAATTCAATTATGTTAATTGATGAATATTAGAATGAGAAATTGTATATAAATTGAAGTTGATAGTGTAGAGATTTCAATTTATATGTACTTAAAATATTAGAAATTGTATCTGTATGGTTGTGATATAAATTGATGCTTAGAAAATAAAGTAAATGCGTTGGATTGTGTTGTATGAGATTCAATTTAAGAAAAATTGAATGTTTCAAGGAATCTATAATTGTAGAGACATGATTTTTAGCAAATAAAATGTAATTGATTTTATGAGAATAGAAGAAATTGAAGAATAAAGTATTAAATGTGTTAATTGAATGTTTGTATTAGCTGTTGTATTTATATTAACGATTTAAATTGGAAATATTCTATTTTAGGTAGAAATCTCCTTAGTATGGGAGAATAAAAGAAACGTTATGGAAAGGCAAGAAATGTAATGAGACAAAGGAACCATAGCACCAAGCCTAGAGAAAACCAGAAACCAGTGAGTGCAAAATTATTTTAAAGCAAAGTATATTTTATTTTAGTAATATATCTTATCTAAAGTCTAGCCAGTTAATATTTTTATTCAAGTTGGTGAAACATCATATCTTTAGTTAAAATAAACTTTAGTATGTTTCCCAGTTTATTTTAATTGTTTATAACTTTATATATACGTGCATTTACTTGTATATATGTTTTATAATTTAAATAGAATTTATGCTCAAGTGTATTTTAATTAAAGTATTTTTATATCTAAGATATTTAGAAATTATATTCATTTAATAAATATGTTTTATGTATATTCCATGGTTTTTATTAAAAGCTAGTTTTCAAAATAAAGAAAATAGTTTTCAAACCCATGGATTACCCTATGGATTATCAGATTATCAGATCAGTTATCAGCAGTTAGACCTGGCTGGTACATCCCAATTGGGTGTGGCAAGTTAAGGGGGGATAGTCCGCTAACTCTAGGGGGGTTGAGTCTGTCGAGACTGTCAGTCGCCCACACATTGGGGGGGTTGTCTCGTTATATATATGCGACGCAGCATTCAGCACATAGATAGTGAGATGTCACGTTGAGCGCATCAGTTAGTCGCCTCGTGACTTATATCATATGTCACAGTTAGTCGCCCTTTGACCCACTCATATGGTACGGCGCAGTTAGTCGACCTATGAGTTCAGTTCAGCTTAAGGGTCCATTGGGAGTTTTTAGATACAGAAGCCAAGCCAGAAATATTTTTTAGATTTTCTGTATATAATATTAAATTAAGAGCTTTTTGTATGTTAGGCTTGGCTAGATTTTCAGAAAAATAGATTTCAGTACAGTATTCAGAAAATAGACAGAATAAGTTTTCAGAAAAGTTTATCATCATAAAAGTATTTTATCATAAAGCAATTTATCATAAAAGTATTTTATCAGAAGAGTATTATTAGAGAACTATATTATGAGAAAGTTTTATCAGAGAAGTTTTATCAAAAAAGTATTTTCAATAAAGTATATTCTTTTAGTTTTTCAGTTTTAAGAAAAGTACATTATCTTAATATTTCAGTTTTTCAGAAAACATATTATTTCTGTATTTCAGTTTTCAAAAAAGAATATCATATTAGCTTTTCAGTTTCAGAAATATAAAAGAATATTATTTCAGCTTTTCAGATTTCAAAAAAGATATAGTTTCAACTTTTCAGTTTTTAGTAAAGTAAAAATATATGTATATATTCTTGGTTTTCTAGTTTTCAGAAATTCAATTTCGGAATAGTTTCCTGTATAAATTTCAGAACAATTTCCAGAAAATAGATTTCAGGACCCTTTTCTTTTTATGATTCAAGAATAGTTGTTGTTACGAAGTTATTTTGTTAAGATATAAGAACATAAGAAAATAGAAACAATTGAAAATTTTAGTGATAGTTTAGTTATGTTAGATTTATCTGATAAAGATAATATTCTTACATTAATAGAAGAAATAAGAAATCAGATACAAGCTGAACATGAAAATAATATGGAATTTAAACCAATAGATTGTAAAATAAAAATGATTTTCATGCATAATATACTTAGAATTTTAGAAAAACTAAAAGATAGATTTGATTATTTGTTATATAATTATGATGAAATTGACCTAGATAGGTAACAGAACACCTTGTTGTTACAAATCTTCAAAATTTCTGTCTTAATAACAAAATCTGAGATTGCTGAGTACAGCTCACCCTCATAACTCAAAAATGGTATCAGAGCCTTAGAAAGATTCATGTATATGTTTACTATTTAAGAATAATCCAAAAGGGTTTATATGTTCATTTCTCATCTTTTCTAATGGTGTATAATTATCTGGTGGTGGTATAGATGTTAATCCAGCATATCCTAATGGATTTCTTATTTGTGCTGTTCATGTATATGTTTTCCTTAATGGAGGTTCTCTAGCAAATGTTGGTCCTCTTGAAGTGCTAGGAATATCTGTGATATTAGGGTTTAATTCTTGTTTTATGTCTGGTTTTATATTTATAAAATTATGAGCATTATTAATATCAATTTCTCCTATTCTTGTTATTAAATTATCAAGATCATAATTTTCTTCTGTAGAACTCATTTTCTATAATTTTCTGGTATTTTCATCTGTAATAAATGTAAGGCTATTGGATCTGTTGTTTGTGATTTTATCTGTTCTTTTTTATGTTCCTTTTCTAATAAAGTTTTTATTTGTTCTAGTTCTAGGAGAATTTTCTTTCCATAGTATATAATTGTTTTTTGTAATTCTTTGCAATCTTTTTCTATTTTTAATTCAGAATCTTTTAATTCTATATATCTTTCTTCTACTTCTTGTAGATTATTAATTTTATCTATGATTTTTATCAGTTTTAGTTCCCAGGAAAGCGAGGTGAGTCATAAAGACAAATTAGAGACCAAGGCTTTCCTTAGCCAGAACTATTACTGTTAAAATCATATTTTGTTTGATCTTTTCAAACATACAAGTACGTGGCATTGTTATACCTATGTCTTCCAGAAGCATAAGCTTATGAGGAAAGTCTAGGTTTCCAGCCTATATACTTGAAATCTTGCAACATATTTTGAAATATGTTCAGATTATGATATGATTGGTTTAATTTTTTTGTATTTTTTTTTTACAAATTTCTGCATCATACTTTTATCTCCTGAATCTTTCTAGGCTCTGATACCATTCGTAGGAAGGGGGGGTGAGCTGTACTCAGCAATCTCAGAATTTTGTTGTTAAGACAGAAATTTTTGAAGATTTGTAACAACAAGGTATTCTGTTACCTATCTATGTTAATTTCATCATAATTATATAGCAAATAATCAAATCTATCTTTTAGTTTTTCTAAAATTCTAAGTATATTATGCATGAAAATCATTTTTATTTTACAATCTATTGGTTTAAATTCCATATTATTTTCATGTTCAGCTTGTATCTGATTTCTTATTTCTTCTATTAATGTAAGAATATTATCTTTATCAGATAAATCTAACATAACTAAACTATCACTAAAATTTTCAATTGTTTCCATTTTCTTATGTTCTTATATCTTAACAAAATTACTTCGTAACAACAACTATTCTTGAATCATAAAAAGAAAAGGGTCCAACATGCTTCCGTACCTTTCTTCTTCTTTGACCGCTAAATCATCGGGTGTCCACGATCCTTTTACCGTGCGTTTCAGCACCAACCTAAGTATCCCTTAGGTAACTGATCTGTGTCCCTTCAACAATCAGCAGCGCAACCCAGTTTCGTTTCCTACCTCTGGGTGTACAGAAAAAAGATATAAAGTGGTTCAAGCTTTTTCTTCTTTATGAAAGAAGAATAAAAGGATTACGAAGAAATTTGCAAGATATAAGAGTAAAGAAAACTCTTTATTGATTCATAAAAATATCTTACAAAGGAAAGAAAGAAACACTAAGGCTTTCTTAGATTGAGTATTTTGATGCTCAACTTCGAATGCCTTTGCCTAATGTCTAACTACATATTTATAATTGAATTCCGGACATGAACCCCGGATTTCAAAACTTACAAATTAAAAGATAAAAAGCAAAAGATTACATTATCTCTTTACAAAAGATAAGATGAAATATCGGTTTGTCTTGACATATCTTTTTATCATGACAGTCTTTTTCTGATGCCTTATCTTTAGGTAGCGGTACAGCTGGTATCTTCTTTTGAGTAGATAAGGGGACCACTCAGATCTTATCTTTTTCATATTGATATCACTCTTCGTCGCTATATGCCGACGGTTTATCTGGCATCTTATCCTTATCTTTGCTTTTGGTATCGAATGTACATGCTGGACATGTGTTTAAATCATGCTGTCTAAATTGACAGATTCGTTCTTGAGCCTGAGGGCTTGATCTAACAGCTCCAGTATTGAGAAGCTTTATCTTTGTCGCCATGTAATTCCTGGCAGAGACAGGTGTTGTCTTTGCTGGAGAAATCATGATGGATGATAATATCTTTTGTCCGCCATAGGTGCGAAATCCACGCTTGAAGCTGGCTTCAAGTCCTTGTAGGACTATTCTGATCCCTATCGCTCTTCTGTAATGTATATCTTTTTCTTCAAATTTTGGCAGTTCTTTTCTCAGCTTTTGAGCTGTAATTGAGAAAGACTCTGCTTTTGCAATCTGGATGAATTGGTAGGCAGGATATCTGTCATCTTTATGGAAATCAGGACCTGCAGATAAAAATTTTAATACAATAATATCTTTAGGGGTCATGGTAGGATTGTGTATGTAGCAATCCTTCACGCCTTGATATATCCATCTGGGCAGTTGTGAAATCTCTGCAAATTCTGGAGGATTTGTATAAATGGAGTTTAGAGCTCCAAAATCAAACCAATATCTGATCTCTTCAGGAGATGAATCTTGGAGAAAATTAATTCTAGGATAAATCCCAGAATAATCTATATATCTATTATCAGTATTTGAAAGATTATAAAGCCTTTTCATAATCGTTAATTGTTCCATAACTGGTTCAATAAAATCTGTAACATTGGGAATAGGGAGTTGAACTCTTTTCCCTTTATCTTTCTGTGGTCTCAATTCAACATCCATGGAGGAAGAGGATGATGAATCAGTAACCTTATCTGTAGTCTCCTTTCTATAGTTTTATAAGAAAGACATAATAGATTTTCCTTATTTATTCAATGAAGTTTGTCAGATAGAAATGCCTAGTTTACCTGAAATAGAAGAAATAGAGTCTAGACTAATAAATTTAGATTTACAGGATAAACCTTTACTCTTAACAGATAATATACCATCTAGATTATCCTTTACTACCTCACATGTAAGGAGCCATCCTTTATTAAAATCTTTTGGCTCACAAAAGAATAATAATATTATAATAGCAAAAAATGATAATTTAAAAAATTATACTTTAACTGGTGAATATTATAATGGAATAGAATTCCAACCAATAAAGATTCTCATAGATACAGGAGCTAATGGAAATTATATTAGTTCTAATTTATGCAATAAGTTACAAAAATATAAATTAGAAAATCCTCATCAATATACAAACTTTAATGGAGATTTACATGAAATAGATGAAGCCATAGAAACTTTAATAAGATTTGGAAATGAAATTATTCCAATAAGATTACTTATAGAAGAAGAAGGATTAAATACTAATTTAGAAATAATGTTAGGATTAACATTTTTAGAAATGGTAAAACCTTATCAGATAACTTCTTATGGATTAAAGATAAATTATAATGGAAAGTTAATATATATACCAAAATGACAAGTCCATATAGTATATACATACCAATAGGTGTAACTTATAAAGATTATAAAGCAGAATATTTTGCTGCTTATATAGATAGTGGATCAGGATGTTATGTTAGCAAACCACAATGTTTTCCTGAGAAATATCATCAAGATTTACCAATAATCAGAGGAAGAGATATTTCAAATCAATTGATAGAAATTAAGAGAGGAATAGAAAATCCTATAATTTTATTAGGACAATATTTAATAAAATGTCCACCATTTTATTTTCATACTACAGGATGTGATATACTCTTAGGAAATAACTTCTTACAATTATTTCATAAGATTACCTTTGATACCCTTACTAGTCAGATACTTTTTAAAACCTCATGTCATCATTTAATAACTGTTAAAAGACTTAAAACTGCTTATGCTAAACCTTTTCCTATTAATTTTATTACCCGCACAGCCCAGCGTGGTGATATTGGATATAAAGAAAAACCAATTTTTTCTAAAGGAAATCCTTTAATAAAATTTCAATTACAATTAAAAACATTAGATATGGATATAGAAGGAATAAAAAATAGATTAAAACAATGTTTTACTGAAAATCCTTTAGAATTTTGGAATAAAAACCAAATTATGGCAAAATTAGAAATGATAGATAAACATAAAGTAATTAGAGAAAAACCAATGAGATATAATCTAGAAGATAAAAAAGAATTTAATCAACAAATCAATGAATTATTAAAATTAAAATTTATTAGACCAAGCTTATCAGCACATAGCTCACCAGCATTTATTGTTAGAAAACATGCTGAGATAGTTAGAGGTAAAGCTAGAATGGTGATAAATTATAAAAGATTAAATAATAATACAGTCTTTGATGGATATTTTCTACCACATAAAGAAAGTTTAATAAATGAAACAAGAAATAAACAGATATTTTCTAAATTTGATTGTAAAAGTGGATTTTGGCAAATTAAGATGCATCCAGATAGTATAGCATATACAGCATTTTCGACCCCACAAGGTCAATATGAATGGTTAGTTTTACCATTTGGATTAAAAAATGCTCCTCAGATATTTCAAAGAAAAATGGATAATATTTTTAAACCTTATGATTTTATATTTGTTTATGTTGATGCTATTTTAGTTTTATCTGATAATATGACCGAACATTTAAAACATTTAGATATTTTTATTAATCTTTGTTTAAAAAATGGATTAGCTTTATCTGAGAAAAAATCCAAGATATGTCAACATCAGATTGAATTTTTAGGAATGCATATAGATAGTAAAGGTATACAATTACAAAAACATATATTAGAAAAAATTACAAGTTTTCCGGATAGATTAACTGATAAAAAACAAGTTCAAAGTTTTTTAGGAATATTAAACTATGCATCAGATTTTATAGCAAATCTAGCAAGTTTAAGAAAACCTTTTCAAGATTTAATAAGAAAAGACAGAGTATTTCAGTTTGATTCTTTACTAGAACAACAAGTTAAACAAATAAAAGAAATGTGTAAATCATTACCAAAATTACAATTACCAAAAGAAAATGATAAATTAATTTTAGAAACAGATGCTTCAGAAAGATATTGGAGTGGAATATTAAAGAAAGAAGATTATAATGAGAATTATGAAAAAATAGGAGAAACAGTATGCAAATATTGTTCTGGAACTTTTTCTGATATAGAGTCTCGATATCATATCAATGAAAAAGAATTATTAGCTGTTGTTAAAAGCTGTAAAAAATTTTATTACTTTTTATTACCAACAAGATTTTTATTACGAACAGATAATACTCAAGTTAAAGCATTTATTAAAAATTTACTCCCAAGTAGACCTGAAGCTAAAAGATTAATTAGATGGCAAATGATACTTGCAGAATATCATTTTGATATTGAAATTATTAAATCTGAGAAAAATGTTTTAGCAGATTTTCTCACAAGAGATGGCTCAGCAAATGAATGATATTATAAGTCATCTGAAAGATATGGAACAAGAAGTTCTATCGATAAGAGAAAATATCTCTGATCTTATTGATATTGCCAAGCTTCCTGGAAATGCAAAGGAAGTTGCAGATATTCTCTTCTCAGAGAGTCAAATGATTGAAAAACATGTTGGAAGATATGAATTATTAAACAACAGAGTTTTTCAATTATTTGAAAAGATTGAGGTAAGACAAAAAGCCTCTCCATCAACCACAGAGACCTCCACAAAAAAGGAGACTACAGATAAGGTTACTGATTCATCATCCTCTTCCTCCATGGATATTGAATTGCGACCACAGAAAGATAAAGGGAAAAGAGTTCAACTCCCTATTCCCAATGTTACAGATTTTATTGAACCAGTTATGGAACAATTAACGATTATGAAAAGGCTTTATAGTCTTTCAAATACTGATAATAGATATATAGATTATTCTGGGATTTATCCTAGAATTAATTTTCTCCAAGATTCATCTCCTGAAGAGATCAGATATTGGTTTGATTTTGGAGCTCTAAACTCCATTTATACAAATCCTCCAGAATTTGCAGAGATTTCACAACTGCCCAGATGGATATATCAAGGCGTGAAGGATTGCTACATACACAATCCTACCATGACCCCTAAAGATATTATTGTATTAAAATTTTTATCTGCAGGTCCTGATTTCCATAAAGATGACAGATATCCTGCCTACCATTTCATCCAGATTGCAAAAGCAGAGTCTTTCTCAATTACAGCTCAAAAGCTGAGAAAAGAACTGCCAAAATTTGAAGAAAAAGATATACATTACAGAAGAGCGATAGGGATCAGAATAGTCCTACAAGGACTTGAAGCCAGCTTCAAGCGTGGATTTCGCACCTATGGCGGACAAAAGATATTATCATCCATCATGATTTCTCCAGCAAAGACAACACCTGTCTCTGCCAGGAATTACATGGCGACAAAGATAAAGCTTCTCAATACTGGAGCTGTTAGATCAAGCCCTCAGGCTCAAGAATGAATCTGTCAATTTAGACAGCATGATTTAAACACATGTCCAGCATGTACATTCGATACCAAAAGCAAAGATAAGGATAAGATGCCGGATAAACTGTCGGCATATAGCGACGAAGAGTGATATCAATATGAAAAAGATAAGATCTGAGTGGTCCCCTTATCTACTCAAAAGAAGATACCAGCTGTACCGCTACCTAAAGATAAGGCATCAGAAAAAGACTGTCATGATAAAAAGATATGTCAAGACAAACCGATATTTCATCTTATCTTTTGTAAAGAGATAATGTAATCTTTTGCTTTTTATCTTTTAATTTGTAAGTTTTGAAATCCGGGGTTCATGTCCGGAATTCAATTATAAATATGTAGTTAGACATTAGGCAAAGGCATTCGAAGTTGAGAATCAAAATACTCAATCTAAGAAAGCCTTAGTGTTTCTTTCTTTCCTTTGTAAGATATTTTTATGAATCAATAAAGAGTTTTCTTTACTCTTATATCTTGCAAATTTCTTCGTAATCCTTTTATTCTTCTTTCATAAAGAAGAAAAAGCTTGAACCACTTTATATCTTTTTTCTGTACACCCAGAGGTAGGAAACGAAACTGGGTTGCGCTGCTGATTGTTGAAGGGACACAGATCAGTTACCTAAGGGATACTTAGGTTGGTGCTGAAACGCACGGTAAAAGGATCGTGGACACCCGATGATTTAGCGGTCAAAGAAGAAGAAAGGTACGGAAGCATGTTGGACCCTTTTCTTTTTATGATTCAAGAATAGTTGTTGTTACGAAGTTATTTTGTTAAGATATAAGAACATAAGAAAATGGAAACAATTGAAAATTTTAGTGATAGTTTAGTTATGTTAGATTTATCTGATAAAGATAATATTCTTACATTAATAGAAGAAATAAGAAATCAGATACAAGCTGAACATGAAAATAATATGGAATTTAAACCAATAGATTGTAAAATAAAAATGATTTTCATGCATAATATACTTAGAATTTTAGAAAAACTAAAAGATAGATTTGATTATTTGCTATATAATTATGATGAAATTGACATAGATAGGTAACAGAATACCTTGTTGTTACAAATCTTCAAAATTTCTGTCTTAACAACAAAATTTTGAGATTGCTGAGTACAGCTCCTGTATAAATTTCAGAACAATTTCCAGAAAATAGATTTCAGTATAGTTTTATAAGAAAGATTTTAATATATATTGTAATACACCCTCCCAATAGTATGTACTGTACGTATAGGTGTTGTAATATATTCTTCCAGAATTTATTGTACAGTACAAATGTAAATAGATAAGCTCTTATTATTAGTAAATTGGATGTTAGATGTATTAATGGTGCTATAGTGGAATCTATTGGATGGATTCGGAGATTTTTGAAAAAGGGTATCAGAGACTTGGAAAATATTTGGAATGGTATCAGATGATTAATAAGGTTCTATAAATTATATAAGAAATTTAAATTATAAGGTTTGGAGAATATAGTAAAAATTTTCATAAATTGGAGTATTGAGAATATTTATTGGAAGTCAAAATATATTTTTTATGATACGAAATTGTGATTTAATTAATTAGTGGAAAAGTAAGTTGAAATGGATTTTTGTGGAAAAGAGTTAATGGATTGTTATGGATTAAATTGTAAATCTAAGGATTGTTGACCAAGTTTATGTGATTAAATTTTATATGGTGGTCACTTTATGAAATTAAATTATCAAAGGGCAAGTTGTAAATATATATATATATATATATATGTTTTAGTGTTATGAATCAGAAAAACAAAACATATACAAATGAACAAAATAAATTGCAAAGTCGGTGGAGACAAAACAAAAACACAAACTAGAAAAATGAAAAAAAAAAAAACAGAGCACAGAGGTGGTGGAAGAAAATGAAGAGAGAAGGAAGAAGAAAGAGATTCGGCCGAAGGAAGAAAGAAGAGAGAAGAGAAGAGCAGTGGCCAAACTGTTCAGGCAAGAGGAAAAAGGAGCAGAAACGTGAGGGAGAAGAAGAAAAAAAGAAAAAGAAAAGAAAAGAAGAAGAAGGAAAGAAGAGAAAGAGGAGAGGAAGAAGAACTGTCAGCCAAGGAGAAGAAGAAGATGAGTCTAGGAACCTTGGGTAAGTGATTCATGAAGTTGAATTAGTTTAGAATTTTGATGAAATTGTTTGTGTTGTAGAATTAGTAGATGAAATTGATGAAATTAATTTGCTTTGGAGGTTTGGGTGATGATGTTGATGATGGATTTTGTTGATTTAGAAATTGATTAAGTGTGAATTTCGTTTGAAATTTTATTGTTGAATATAAAGTGAAATTGATTGATGGGTTTTGTGATTTTAGTGTTTGATTTGAGTATTTGGTATTGTTTTATTTGAAATTAATTTAATTGGAGTTGATTAGAATAAAAAGCAAGAAAATTAGAAAGTTAAAGATTTGGGGATTTGATGATTTTGAGTTTAAAGTAGTTAATTGAGATATTAATTGAGTAAATTGAATGTTTATGAGTTAATTGCTGGTATGAATTTGTAATCGTTAAGTAAGAAATCAAAATAATTCTCAAATTAGTGAATTTGTAGTATGGAATTTGTATGATGTTGTGTTTGGAATGAAATGTAATCATTAATTTTGAGGATTTTTGAAATTAAATTTGAAATTAAAGCTATAATTAGTTTAATTGAGTTTAATGAAGTTGAATTTGATGTTGTTAAGTGAAAGAAATTTATTTATGTTAAATTGATGAAGATTAGAATGAAAATTTGTGCAAAAATCCAATGTTGATAATGTAGAGATTTCAATTATTGGGTAATTAAGTATTAGAAATTGTATTTGTATGAATTGATACAAATTGGTTCTTAGAAATTTAAGAAAGTATGTTAGATTGTGTTGAATGAGATTCAATTTAAGAGAAATTGATTTATTTAAGGAATATATAATTTTGGAGACATGATTTTCAGCAAATTAAACGTAATCGATTTTATGAGAATAGAATAAATTGAAAAATAAAGTATTAAATGTGTTAATAGAGTTGTTATATTAGTTGTTGCATTTATATTAATAATTTATTTGAAAATATATTACTTTAGGGAGAAATATCCGTAGTATGAGAGAAAAAGAAACGTTATGGAAAGGCAAGAAATGTATTGAGACGAAGGAACCGGAGCACCAAGCTTAGGGAATTCCAGAAACAAGTGAGTGCAAAATTATATTTTTAGTTGAACTATACTTTAGTATGTTTCCAAGTTTAATTTAAGTATTTACGACTTTATATACATGTATATTTATTTATATGTGTGTTTGTAATTATAATAGAATTTATTGCCTCAGATATATTTTAATTAAGATATTTTTATATCTCAAAATGTTTTGAGTTTATTTTCAATAGATGAAAATATTTACGCATGGAATTTAGTTAAAGAAATATATTTTAGTTATATTTCAAGTTTTTAAATTAAAAGTTAGTTTTCAAAATACAGAAAATAGTTTTCAAACCATGGATACCCATTTATTATCAGATTATCAGCAGCTTATCAGATTATCAACAGTAGACCCGGCCGGTACACCCCTTTTGTGTGTGGCAAGTTAAGGGGGGAATGTCCGCTAACTTCAAAGGGGTTGAGTCTGTCGGTCGCCCACACATTGGGGTGTTCTCTCGCTCTATGTCGCGATGCAGCATTTCACCCATAGAAAGTGAGATGTCTTTTATCAGACTATCAGAGTCACCAGTGCGGCGCTAGATTAGTCACCAGCTGAGTCGCCCTATGGATTATCAGTTATCAGATTTGGGTTTTCCATTGGCTTTATCATAAAAGTTTTATTAGAAAAGATTTATCATAAAGGTTTATCAGAAAAGTTTTATCAGAAAGGTTTTATCAGAAAAACATTATCAGAAAAGTATATTATATTAGTTTATTAGCTTTCAGAGAAGTATATGATATCAGTTTTCAGTTTTTCAGGAAAATATATTTTTTCAGCTTTTCAGTTTTCAGATCAGTATATTATTTCAGCTTTTTAGATTTCAGTAAAGTATATGATTTCAGCTTTTCTGTTTTCAGGGCAGTATATTATTTCAGCTTTTCAGTTTTCAAAAAAGTGCCCAAGTTAATAGTTATAATAGAATTTTAAGTATTTCAATTGTAAATTAAAAGTAATTATTTAGGCTTGGCCATCAGATTTTATCGATTATACATTCTCAGCTTGTATAATCGATAGCCGAGAGTTTTCAGTTTATCAGTTTTCAGTCATAGTAATATGTCTGAAGAGTTTCAATTAAATTCAAAGTGAATTTTATTATATTTAAGATTTCTCAGTAAATTAGAAACGCATTCACTGAGCTCGTTTACCTCATTATAGTTTTTATGTTTTATAAATCAGCCTCCCCAGGTACAGGTACAGGTGCAGACATTGCAGGGACGCGGAAGACCAGTGGGACCAGTCAGAGGATGCTATGACTACTTTACAAGCATATAAATGTTTTAATTGTTAAGTTTGTATTTTGGTATTGTTTTAAGTACATGAATATTTTATTGAAAGATTTGATAACTGTTTGTTTTAATATTTAAACTGCTTGAGGTGTGATTTGATGAGATGGACCGGAGGTCCACAGTAGTTGAGATTTGGGATTTTATAGACGTGTTAAAGTTTTTATGCAGGTCTCCAAGATTTGGTAATTTCAGAAAAACAGAGGAGACTGCCAAAATTTTTATAAAATAATTTTGTATAAAAAAAAAAAAAAATTTCCAACTCAGATTTTCAGTTAAGAGAAACGGCTTAGCTTCACGGAAGCCTTTCAGCGGGGCAAGCCTCGACTGGGAAGCTACCGTGGAGTGCCGGTAGGCTACCTAATGGGAGTTAGTAGGTTAGGGGTATGTTATATATATTTCAGAATAGTTTTATAAAAGAGATTTCAGTACAGTTTTTAGTGGAAACAGATTATTAGTTATTTCAGTACAGATTTTAGAAAATAAGATTATATTCTTTTCAGTAAAGTTTTCGGGAGGTTAATTTAGAAATGTTAGAATTGTT
The DNA here is from genome assembly GCA_003430845.1 of Xanthoceras sorbifolium. Lineage (NCBI taxonomy): Eukaryota > Viridiplantae > Streptophyta > Magnoliopsida > Sapindales > Sapindaceae > Xanthoceras > Xanthoceras sorbifolium. The sequence goes on along the minus strand of CM010620.1, from coordinate 21,538,565 downwards.
TAGTAAAATGATAACACTCACTGAGCTCGTTTAGCTCATTATAGTTTTATGTTTTTAAATCAACCTCTCAGGTACAGGTACAGATGCAGACATTGCTGAGATGTTGAAGATCAGCGGGACCAGTCAGAGGATGTTGTGACTGTTTTACTAGATATATAATGTTTTAGTTGTTAAGTTTGTATTTTGGTATTGTTTTAAGTACATGAGTATTTTATTGAAAGATTTGATAATTATTTATTTTGATATTTAAACTGTTTGAGATGTGACTTTATGAGATGGACCGGAGATCCACAGTAGTTGAGATTTGGGATTTTATAGAAGTGTTAAAGTTTTTATGCAGATCTCCAAGATTTGGTAATTTCAGAAAAATAGAGGAGATTCTGCCGAAATTTTCAATAAATTAGTTTTGTATATAAAAAAAAAATTCTACTCATATTTCCAGTCATAAAAGAAATAGCTTAGCTTTACCCTTTTAGCAGGGCAAGTCTTGACTGGAAAGCTACCGTGGAGTGTTGGCAGGCTACCTAATAGGAGATAGTAGGTTAGGGGCCTGTCACTACTATTCAATATATCTTAGCTTGAAAACATCCATACTCAAGTGTCATGGATAGAATTCGTCTCAACTCTAGATCCTCACGTGATATCTCTCAATATCACTCGGAACCTAGGCAACACTTTCAACAAACATATGCGAGTAGAGGTTATGCACAAGAAAATCAAATTATATATTGCATATGAATATAAGATATAAAGAAACTCATATTTCTATACAAAGGATCTCTTGAACAGAATTAGATACTAAGAATATAGATAAAGCACACTACTTACCTTCACTCCAAAGCTAGAATATCCAAAAGATCAATTAGGATTTTCTTTTTGGTTGTAATGTGGCCAAGGTGAAGGTTTAACAAAGAAGTGGATAGGAAACAAAGAACCTAAGATCACATCAAGATACTTGTTATTTTTGCCACAAAGGTAGCTACTTGTTTCTATTTTTATTTCTTGGCATCCAAGCTTTCCATTTTTTTTAATCATCTTTGATCTTTTGATCTCTCTCGTTTTCTTTTCTTATCTCATAAATTCCTTTTCTTTTTCGAGAGAAATCTATCGACATAACTCAATTTGTTCATCGATGATCATTTTTTTTTTCTTTCTTGGAACATGCCTCTTTATGAGCTTCACCTTTTGTCTTTTCTTCATATCACCTTGGTACGCCTTTTTGTACCCGCATGTATACGAGGTCGGCACAAGTAATACAATGAGAGTAAATTATCATCTTCACAAGGATATTTAAGTGTTGAGTACTAAAATTAACCAAGTCTGTATCTATTTGAATAAATCAAGATATTGTGAAAATAACTAATTAAAACTAAAATAAAACAATAAATAAAACAAAATAAAACGTGAAACTTGAATTGAAGGGAAAACTAGCTAGGATTTCCGACTTCACTAAATAAGTTAATATATCTCTATTTAACTCCAAAATTGTGGTGTGCATTTTAATGAACACGTTGTGAATGTCACCTCTCGGTTCATAACGCACAATAACAAAATCAACTAAATGCAAGCCATTACACTTAGAAACATTAAAAACAAAATACTCACTCAACCAAATAATAATCAACATCAAAACAATTTATATATCCATGCAAAATTCCATAAATAGATCCATCATTATCCTACCATATATATTTAGTTCATAATCAAATAATCCAAACTAAATATTAAATACAAAACAAGAGTCGTCAACATAAACACAAAAGGAATACGCATGAAGGAAAAATAAAGAAAAACTCGTTTAAAATCTCTCCCTTTCTCTCCACGGTTTCTCTTCAATTTTCTGCCTCTGGTCTCTTCTTGGTCTGCTGGTTCTCTCCCAAGGGCTGCTGTATTCTTCTCTTCTTAGCTGCAGGAGGTCTGCAATTTTTTTCTTGGCTGCCGCTCTTGTTAGGATTATGCTCAATAGCAAGAGTGTAATAGTAAAATTAACAATCTTTTCATATAAATAAAGTGATTTCCGATATAACGAATATTATAGCAATTATATTAATTGTCAATTCTTTAGTTAGTCTCAAATATGCATTTACAACTTATGATATAAGGTTGGGCGCCTTTATCTTGTTAAAGTTGTAAATTCTTTTGTTAGCATTTGAGCGGGATCAAATGAGATATAATGAGTCTAAAATCATCGAAGTGTCTTTGGACAAAAGAATCTACTGAACTGGGTGCATTGAATAAGATCATTGTAGAAAACTTTATCCGCAGCTGTTAGTGGATAAAAGTATTCAACTGAGACAACCGGAGAGTCTATATGAATCCTGAGATAAATGATGGACTTATGGTTGCACACGTTATAATTTGAGCTGTCAATGAGTACGATTATATCGCATAGTCTATCCTCGATAGTTTGGTAGTATTCACGTGTATATCTGACAGGCCCCTAACCTACTATCTCTCATTAGGTAGCCTGCCAGCACTCCACAGTAGCTTCCCAGTCAAGGCTTGCCTCGCTGAAAGGCTTCTGTGAGACTAAGCCGTTTCTTTGCACTGGAAAATCTTAGTAGGAAATTTTTTTTATATATAAAAACGAAACTACTTTGTGAAAATTTTGGCAGAGTCTCCTTTGTTTTTCTGAGATTACCAAATCTTGGAAACCTGCATAAAAATTTGAACACTTCTATAAAATTCCAAATCTCAACTACCATTAGGACCTTATGTCCATCTCAACTAATCACAACTCAAACAGTTGAAATATCAAAATAAATAGTTATCAAAGATATATAAATAAAATCTTTAAATAAATACTTATGGACTTAAAATAATATCAAAATATAAACTTTACATACTTTTTACAACTGAAACATTAAACTTAATTCTGAACTGTCATAGTAATCTTCTAACTGATTTTGCCGGTCCTGGACATCCCTGTACTGTCTGCACCTGCACCTGCACCTGGGAGGTTGATGTAAAAACATAAAAATATAATGATCTAAACGAGCTCAGTGAGTGTTATTAGTTTCTAAATAAACTTTAATTTTTTTTATATTAACCTCCCTGAAATCTGAAAAGAATATAAATCCGTTTCTAATAAATTAATTTGAGAACATAACTTAAATCTATTTTCTGGAAACTGTTCTGAAATTTATACAGAAAACTATTTTGAAATTGAATTTCTGAAAACTGGAAAACTAAGAATATATATACATATACTTTTACTTTACTAAAAACTAAAATGCTCAAACTATATCTTTTCTGAAATCTGATAAGCTGAAATAATATTCTTTTATATTTCTGAAACTGAAAAGCTAATATGATATTATTTTTTGAAAATTGAAAAGCTGAGACAATGTACTTTTCTGAAAACTGGAAAGCTAAAAGAATATACTTTACTAAAAATACTTTTCTGATAACTTCTCTGATAAAACTTTTTTAATAATAATATAGTTTTCTGATAATACACTTCTGATAAAATACTTTTCTGATAAAATGCTTTCTAATAATAAACTTTTCTGATAATAAACTTTTCTGAAAACTTATTCTGATAAAACCTTTCTGATAATGCTTTTCTAATAAAACTTTTCTGATAAAGCTCATGGAACCCATATCTGATAACTGATAATCCATAGGGCGACTCAGCTAGCGCCGCACCGTATGGAGGGTGTCACCAGGCAATTGATCTGGCGCCGCACTGGTGACTTTTGATATTCTGATAAAAGACATCTCACTGTCTATAAGACGGAATTCTGCATCGCCTGCATATAGCGAGATAACACCCCAATGTTTGGGCGACTGACAGACTCGACAGACTCAACCCCCCTGGAGTTAGCGAACTGTCCCCCCTTAACTTGCCACACACAATTGGGATGTTCCGGCCGGGTCTACTTCTGATAAATTATGATAATTCTGATAACAAATGGATATCCATGGTTTGAAAACTATTTTCTGTACTTTGAAAACTAACTTTTAATTTAAAAACTTGAAATATAACTAAAATATATTTCTTTAACTAAATTCCATGCGTAAATATTTTCATTTATTGAAAATAAACTCAAAAATTATGAGATATAAAAATATCTTAATTAAAATATATCTGAGGCAATCAATTCTATTATAATTATAAAACACATAAAATAAATATAAATGTATATAAAATCATAAATACTTAAATTAAACTTGGAAACATACTAAAGTATATTTCAAGTGAAAATATAATTTCACTTAAAATAGTTTAACGCTCACTTGTTTATGAAATTTCCTAAGCTTGGTGCTCCGGTTCCTTTGTCTCATTACATTTCTTGCCTTTCTGCATAACTTCATTTCCTCCCATACTATGGAGATTTCTCCCTAAAGTAATATATTTCAATCAATCATTAATATAAATACTACAACTCAATTAATCTACTTAAAACTCAAGCCACTATTACTCAATTATATGCAAACTAATGCAATATTTATGTTATTCATTCCCCATTCACATATCCTTGCTCATTAATTATTTAAGGCCATCAAAAGCACTTAAATCCAACCACAAGTATACTAAAGCACATGTCTTTCACAAATCAGACCAATGCTCTATAACTTTGACTACTTTAATTTCAATTTTAATTTCAAAAATTCTTAAAACTAATGATTCAATTTCATTCCAACCACAATATCACAAAGACTTCATAATACAAATTCACTAATTTGAGAATCATTTTGATTTCTTACTTAACGATTCCAAATTCATATCACCAATTAACTCACTCAAATTACTAAATTAATATCTCAATTAACTAATTTAAACTCAAAATCATTAAATCCCCAAGTCTTTAACTTACTAATTTTCTTGATTTTCATTTTTATCAACTCCAATTAAACTAATTTCAATTAAAACACTACAAAAACTCAAATCAAATACTAAATCAACAAAACCCATCATCAAAATCATCACCCAAACATTCAATTTCACTTATATTCAATAATCAATTTCAACCACAATCAAAACTCAATCATTTTCTAAAATCAATTCAATTTCATCAATTTCAAACTATCTCAACTTCATAAATCACTTACCCAACTCCTCTTGCTCTTCCTACACTTCTTCTTCTTCCTCTTGCTGGACTGAATCCCCTTGCCTCTCTTTCTTCTTCTTTTTCTTCCCTTTTTTCTTTCTTTTCTCGGCTACTCCTCTCTCTAATTTTCTGCACACATTCTGCTCTGTTTTTCTTCTCCATTTTTCTACACAATTTCTGCTCTCTTTCTCTTTTTCTTCTTCCTCTCTTCTTCCTTCCACCGAGCTTTCTTCTCTTCGGTTTATGTTCTGTTTCTTCCTTGACCAGCTACTTCTTCTCCTTTGCCGCTGCTCTCCTTTCCTTCTTCTTTCTCTTTTTCTTCTTCTGCTGGCTGGCTTCCTCTCTTCCTTTCCTCTTCTTTCTCTCCTTCGGCCGAAGCCTCTCTCTCTCTCTCTCTTCTCTTCTTCTCCACCGCCTCTCCCTCTTTCATTTCTGTTTTTTTTTGTTCTTCTTCATTTGCTGATTCACTAATTAATATATATATATATATATATATATTATATTATATTATATTATTTTATATTACTTATCTCTAATTGATATTTGCCCCTTTTCATTTTAAAACTATAAAATGGCCACAACTTAAAAACATATTCACATAATCTTGGTCACAATATTTTGATTTACAATTTAATCCATAACAATCCATTAACTCTTTTCCACAAAAATCCATTTCAATTTACTTTTCCATCAATCAATTAAATCACAACCTCATATCGTAAAAATATATTTTGACTTCCAATAAATATTCTCAATACTCCAATTTACGGAAATTCTTACTATATTCTCCAAAACTTATAATCGGATTTTGTATATACTTTACGAAATCTTACTAATTGTCCAATAAATTCCATTACCGTACCATATAATCAATTCTGGAAAAATATATTACAATACATGTACGTGTACAGTACAATCTATCGAGAGAGTGTATTACAATATCGATAGAGGACATCATTTATAGAAATGGACACCGTGACTGCATTTAGCAAATGTAAGTAGAACACCATCATATGGATGTTTTTAGATATTGGATATTTAAATCTTTACGTAGAGTTTTCAATAATGGTTATTGAAACATGACTTCTGGACAAGTCAAAATATCCAAGTTCGAAAACATGGTCATATGAGTAAATATGGTAACTTGGAGAGCTATAGACGGTCTATGAGCTCTTGGCGATTATTGGTATTTTTCACGACAATACATTTTCTCCATTTTGGTTGTCAAGGGTACGAATTAGTATGCTCACTTATTCTATCTTTATTTAAGAGTTCAATTTTAGTTCTTTAGTGGAATGAACTAAAATTAATGGATCGGACCTAAGTGAATCATTTGTTGATTGTGATTAGGTTGTGTCTATTAAAGCTTAAATTTAGATAGCCCGCCAAGATCCTCAATCCACATGAACTTGAATGGATCATTAGTTATATACTACCGGATCATTTATTTGATCCATCTTATAGAATTGTTTTTGGAATTCTTTCCAAAAGTTTTGAGAGGTGTATTCTTGTGTTCGATCAAGACACGTGGTAACTCGTCAAAATACCTGGGATGAGCGGCCAAGGGCTCAGGAGGGTTTTGAGTGACTACGAAAAAGAAAAGTTATTTTTTTGTTTCTCATCCTTAGTTACACAATTCGAAGAAAGGGAGCCCACACTCCAAGGTGATCCACATTCGTGAAGGATTAGAAGATCTTGCGGTTCATAATCGACGCAACATCAAGCCTCACGTAATTCAAAAGGTATGTTACCTTTTGTTATATATATTTAATTAACTATGGGTTACGATCTCTTTTGAAAAAATATTTTAAAATGTACCAATACAAAAATATTTGTTTTGTGTGCCTTCTGTTGCGCCGTACTCGCCATTTTTCCTACAATTGGTATCAGAGCCTGGCTGTACCCATAGTTAATTAAACGTATATACGTGGATTTTTTCTTTTAATTGTGTATGGATAAATATGCATGTTTTTAGAAAGAGATGGCACTCTAGGAATTCTTTTGTAGATTACATTGGAATATATGGATTATATAATAAAGTGAACTGTTATTGCTCGATTTTGGTCCTAGACTTTCAATGTATTTTTATTTGGAGTTGTAACAAGAAGGGTGGCCTATTATCGCCATAATTTCCTTCTTTATAGTTGTTAGAAGTTTTTTTTTATTTTATGTAAAAACTGCTCTAATTCGTTCGAGATTTGAAGGATTGAAGAATTCGAAGCAGAAAAATGAAACAACGGAAATCCAAAAGCACCAGCGAGCGCAAGATAGCAAGCGCGAGCACTAAGCGTGCAGGCGCGCCTGCTGCATACACAGCACGCGGAGCACACTATTACGGACAGACAATCAAGCTATTTAAGAGTTCACACACAATGCCTGGATTATATCTCTAAAATCTACTCAATTGAACATTCAACACATACATACAAGATTCTTATTATGCAGTTCATTAACATCCAATGCAAACCTATAGAGATCAATTTAATGACAATAAAGCTCAAGAAAGTGTTTAAGAGTAGAAACAAAAAATTCCCTCAGAATAAATACGTAATAATCTTAAAATCTCACTAAGGGTAGTCTCCACTATTAATCAGAGTTATTAATTGAAAGTTTTCACAAATTACAATGCAAAGACTTCAGGCCTATATGTTTGGATGCAAAGACACTACCGGCATTATTCCAGCTAACAACTTTGTACACTCAAATGATTTAAGCATTTACATATTATTACTCAATTATCTGTAAAGCATGCATATGATTTGCTATTTATAGATTGCAACTAGTCTCGAGAATCGATCCAATGGCTAGTCTCCTACGCCTTCTTCACTCTTCTTCTTCCCACTTCTCTCTTTGTATTTTCTCTTTTCTGGAACCCAGCCCGCTCTCATCTTCTTCTCTCCATCGTTTTCTATTTATAGAGTGCAGCTAGGTTGCTGGAATGACCTTCGCCACGACCCAAGGTCGCGCGACACACTGTAATGTTCTGCTATCTGTGCGTTGATCGGTAATTTATTGTTATATATTTACGACCCTTGGATCGTTTCTTTTGATTGTATTTTTTAGTATTTTTGGTACGTTTGATGTATTTTGTGAGTATGTGCAGATATTAGGTGAGCCTCGTGAATTAATGTGAATACACGATGAGTCGAGGCAAAACCGAGCAATTCGGGACATGTCTTCTTGATATGAGGCGCATAAGCTTACCGAGAAAGCCTTGGTAAATTAAATTGAAGATGTGGGTGTACACGTAAACAGTACTGTACATGTAAACAGTGTGCCGCCTGTGGGCCCCATGTGAAGAGCTGGTGAATAGTAAATAGCCCCCATTTGTGAATCAAAAGAAAAAAAAGAGGAGGGAGAGGATCCAACGGAGAGAGTTCGGTTGGGCACGATTTGGCAGTCCTTGGCTTCGGCCAAGGGTGGTTTTTCACCCATTCCACTCCAAAACACCATCCAACATCACCACAACACATCAACACATCTCTAGTTGTGATTACATCTATTTTCCATCGAGAGAAGACGAAGAATGGAGGAGAAATCTTAGCGGGAAACAAGTGGGTTTCGATTCTCGACTTCATCGAATGGGTTGTTTACTTCCCTTTTTCCTATCTTTATGTTTAATTGATTGTACGATTGATTAGATTTGTTGTTAAGTGGTTCTGGAAACTATGAACAGATTTGAAAATTTGACTATGTAATATTTTTCATATATTTCAAGATATCTTGTTAGACAATTTAATGCTATTAATTGATCATTCTTATTGTTTGCATTGCGAAAGTGTTTGCATGAATTTTGAAATTATAATCATTATGAGACATCAATTGATTGTAATTGAGTTTAGTAAAAGTCTAGCAATGAATTATAGGTTGATTAAGGCATGAGAGTGCTTAATTGACCAAAGAATTATTACTACATTGGGTGTTTGATCGCACAATCTAGGACCAATAGGTGAAGTGGATTGAATTCAAATCATCAATACATGAGCTATAATTTGATGAGCCAATATTAGTAAATAATTCATCTTGAGTATATTGTACTTCATAATAGTCAATGTTTTCTTATCCGGGATTGGGATTGTGTGACCACCTAGCGTTATCCTACACATATTTCATCTCGCTTTATTTTATTGTCTTAGTAGTTAATTGTAGTTTAATTAAAAACCCAAAAACAACAACCTTGATTTATTTTACCGCTTTAGTATAATCTCTAGTTTTATAATTAGTACCATCACTTCCTTGTGGATTTGACTCCGTACTGACGGAAATTTTATTACTTCGACACATCCTACACTTGGAATTTATTCCCACGTGTTTGAGAGTGTCATGCACGCGAGGGACAGGCGTGACCCAAGGTATCATGCAAGAGGTCGCGTGACCTGCTGGACTTTGCTTCTTCTTCTTCGCGCAATCGAATGCCCACAACCCGAGCTCGCAAGGTGGCTCGCGTTGTCCACTGGCTTTGGCGTTCTTCTGTAGCATACGATCAACAACCATGACCCCAGCTGGTGTGGAAGCAGTCGCGTCACCTACTGTGTTGGAACTCTCCTCCGTATGCGAGCTACCAACGCGACCCATGGTCGCATACCATGGTCGCGTGACCTGTTAGCTGCTGTCTTCTCTTCACCGTGAGATGTTCACGCAAGCAGTGGTCGCTGGCTTCTCCTCGCGTTGCACACTGCTTAGTCTGGTCTTCTTCACCGCGAGCTAACAACCGCGACCACTGGTCTCGTGTGGTAGTTGCGGCACCTACTGCTTCTGTTTTTCTTCTTCACGCGAGCAGCTACAGGTTCTTGTACGAGAAATGGCAGCTCCAAACAATTGAATTGCTGCATGTGGGCCAAGTGACATGCTGACGTGGCAATCTTAATTATGCAAGCACATGCAAGTTGCTTTGCTTCTTTCTTCATTTTCTTCACAGCTTCATGCTAATTGGTGCTTTAAATTCTTCACATGCAAGCTGTTGAGTTCAATTTCTTCATGCAAAGCAGCTGGACATCACATCTCTTTTTCCACATGCAACTATATTTTCAATTCAAAAGCTTGGCTTTTATCCAATAAGTCCATGGCTTTTCTTCCATTTGATCCTAGCAATGTGTTGCAATTTCATATGCTCCCCCAAAGTACCTGAATTGCACAGTTTTGCCTCGAATCATCGAATATTCGCATTGATTCACGAGGCTCTCCTGAAAGCTACACATTATGACAAAACACATCAAACGTACCAAAAATACTCAAAAATACAATCAAAAGAAACGATCCAAGGGTCATAAATATATAACAATAAATGACCGATCACTCGACCACCATACTTGATGCAAACGATATTCTCTAAACCTAAAGTCAATCATCAAGCACCCTGGGCTCGACTACACTCATGGCTCGACTACGTCGCTCGACCAAGCACCCTGGGCTCGATCTAATTCACTATAAGGATTGACCCAACTATCAAGGTGTCATTGTCGCTTGACTATAAAGGTGACCAATGGGTCGCTCAACCATCTTATAGGGTTTAAACCTGTCAGCATGTAGATTGTCATCATTTAACCACACTCACCCTCTACACCGTAAACTATCTCTTAGTCATGACTACTAAGTCAAACGTTATCAGACTTTGAATTCAAAGTCTAATAGACCGGTCAAGGAGGAAATCACATCTTCCTTGATTCGGGCAGAGAAATCAGGGATGATGATCCACCCACTAACAGATGGATCACTCCTTATATAACCCAACCCTCACTTAGAGTGAGGGTTCACAAAATTCTTTTCACTCTCACTCTCAAGCATTCACAGCATTTAGATCACACAATCGAATTTCTTCTATTCGGCTACATAATTCCCAGGGACCAGTGTCCCCAAGCGAATTCCAACAACTGGCCAACACTGTTCGCCACCGACTCCGATTACCTCTGTCTACTATCGTTCACTTACGATCAGGAAGTATTTTTACTATTCATTTATCATTTATATTCTGTTTCTTGTTTATCAAACTAACTTGATAGTCGAAGAATATTTGGCCGGCACCACCCCGGTGTCTAAGTACTCCATTCGACTCTTGTTTTATAGGTTGTAGTGCCTCGATTCTCATCCTACAATTTTTGTGGTCTATAATTTGCTGCTTACCATAGGGCACGACGATCATTATATGAGCAAAGATAGAGTCTTACATCTTAACATGATCATGTCGCACGACGGTTCTAATCACAGTGCAATGGATGCTAGGTTCCAACTCTTCATCTCCCAAATGCAAGAGAACACTCAGAGGTTGCAAGCTCTAGAGGAGGAGAACCAACAAGTGAGGGCGGAGAACCAAGAGCTTCAGAGTAAGGTACACTCCCTCATGGTTGCACCACCACTGGGTAAAGCCTCGACCTCACTCGGAGGTTGCACCGCCGCTCTGCCAAGTCGCTCCCAATCTGTATTTCCCAGTCGTTAGACCAAAGGACCAAGGTATAACCATGAGTGACCTAGACTTCATCCATGTAGGTGGAGAACATGGTTCTCAAGCAGTAGGAGGAGCAATCAACATGGTTCCACCACCAACGTCGAACCATCAAAACGAAGTGACGACATCAGGTAGCACAGGAGGTGCAAAATGTCTCGACTCCAAACGCAACTAATGGCATCTCAGCCCAACCAGTCGCACTACCATAGATGACACCGTCGGGTCTATCACATTCGACCCTGTCAAACTCGAAAATGGTAAGCTCTAACCTTACTTTCGCTAACCCATATTTATCTTGCAGGTTCGCCGAGATAGAGGCACTCATTCATCGCAGTCCTGGAATGCCTGCACCAATACAGAATAACGCAGCGAACAGCTTCGCCGACTCTCCATTCGTCAACGTGATTGCATTGGTCGAAATGCCTAGAAAGTTCAGCTTCCCGATCATGAAATATTATGACGGAATGACCTATCTAGACCATCACATCGTGCAGTTTTGCCAAAAGGATCTTAACAGTGGCAATCCCACGCGACCTTCGAGAGGCATGTATATGTAAAGGCTTTAGGTCAAGCTTGGTAGGACCAGCCCTACAATGGTAACCTACCCAATGTCTCAATCAGCTCCTTCGCCCAACTCACAGACACTTTCGTAGAACAATTCACCAATAGTAGAAAGTTGGAGAAGCAGTAGGACGACCTTTACATTGTCAGCTAGAGGAGAGGAGAGCGCCTACGTGACTACGTAGGATGCTTCAACAAAGAAAAGGTATCCATCCCGTATTGCAACCAAGCAACAACGATCTCAGCCTTTCAAAAAGGCTTGCTACACGACTCCGACCTCTATAAGAAGCTCTTGGTTCTCCACCATGGAAGACGTATTGGCAAAAGCTTGGGCCCAATTGATTTGGACTAGACTGAAGAATGTGGGCAACATTGTGTTGTTACTGCAGAGCCTTGTTGCTCCATGACAATAATTCAGCACCACTAGTAACAGTTATTTACATGGCTCCACAAAATTTAATTTAATAAATATATAAGAAATAAAAAATATTAAAGGTACTATATTTAATCTAACTCAGTGATTTTAAGGGGATCTAGATTGAATTACGTTCACATCAAGGTTCTAGCAAATTATGATTTTAAGGGGATTTAGAGTTAAAAAAAAAATTCCTTGTATGTGACGGAATACGAAGACAACAGGAAGTGGATCATGTAATAAGACCACCAATTCTGCTCCTAATTTTCCCATACCATCCATTTTTATAAAGCAACGAGCTTTGTTGAATGAATTTAATCCTATTTCATCTTTCGAATCATAATTTAGGAGAGTTTTGTCATTTTTTAAAGATAAATATGATCAAATTTATAGAATATAATGGGCGACCATATATAAGTAACATAAATCTAAAGAAAACTATTGGGTTATCAAATCAAGATAATGTATAATCTAATTGTTTTTTACTGTATTCCAAATAGAGGTATCACATAACTATATAAAGTTATTGGGTTTCCAAATGCATAATGTTGAAAGTTTTCAATGAGGTCAGATATATAAAGACAAAGTACCCTTCTAACCCGTTAATTTTTACCGAGTTTGACAAATACCAGGGAAAGTCATTGCAATTTTGAAAATGTTGTCTCCCAATGTAGGTAAGAAAACTTCAGGTAAGTTAGGTGTATTTGCATCTCTACTTGATTCAAATCCATAAAAATTCACATTTTTAAATTTTTTTATAATAATATTGAAATTTATTGTTAAAAAAATACAACAAATTGCACTAACTTACTATGATTATATGCTTAATTGCACTAAAACTAACGAACATATGATAATAACACTACGTACTGCTCTAACCTATTGACTAATGATTGAGCACCGTTTGTCAGCAATAGTAGAGGGAAAAAATACACTTCTATCCTTACAAAATTCCAATTAGGTAAAAAATACAAAATTAGAAAATAATTAAAAAATTAAAACAAATATTAAGATAAAAATAAACATTTCCAACCTAATCCAACCAAATATAAATTACAACCCAATCCGATTTTGGTCGGGTTGGACTTTGTAACCCAATAAAAATAAATTTTTCTTTATACATTATTTAAAATGTTTAAATTCAAATTTATTATATATAAATTTAGTTTCAAAATAATTTTTTATCTTAATATCGTATTACATATAGTTTAAATTTCTTAAAAGTGTCAAAATCAAAACATAACATATAATACATATTGTTATGTGTCAAATTACTCAAGGGCCAAGTACGCCCAAAAACGCTGACATACCCAACAGGCCCAAACAAGTCAACAAAGCCCGTATGAGTTATGGAGGAAACGTAAGGCCCAACAAACGAAGGGAACTCTATGCGAAGCAAACAGCAATGTAACACCCAAGGGAATCAAGCACCACCCTTCACATTATAAAAGGGACGAGTCATCTCTGTTAAAAGAGTGATGAATTTTCTCAAAAAGAAAAAGACATATAGCGAGCTCCGCACACTCACTCAGCGAGCTCGACTTAAATATAAAAAACAATGAATGTAGGCATTCCTTATAAGCCGAACCACTTTAAAAATCATCGTGTCAATCCCTTTTTATCCATTTTCACCCTCTAATTACCGTTAATCACTTTTAATTCCGTTGACCATATTCAAACGTAAACATTTTAGCACTAGAAGGGGGCCCCCGTATAAGGATTAAAACCTCCATTCCAGTAAAAAAACGATATTTTTAACTTTGTTTGTTATTTTTTAAGGTACAACCTTTCGAATCAATGGCGAGAGGTGTAAGAGCCCACTCCAGAACCATGAGAAGTACAGATATACCCCCAGCTGGAGGGCTTTCGGAGGCTTCTCACCAACCTCCAGTCCCATCGGCCATGTCAAATGCACCGCTGGCACCAAGTGCACCAATTGTGCCAAACGCAGTGCCAGCCGCCCCGATGGTTCAACCACCAACCACGAACCAACCGGCCGGCCAACTCCACCCCCAGGTGGAGCCCCAAAACCACTATCAGGATGGCCCATCTAAGCCCCCAGACCTTAGCAAATGGATGGAGAGCTAGGCCGAACTAGAGAGAATGATGGCGGAGATATCCCGTGGCTACCATCTCTTACTACGAAATCAACCACCCCGCGAGCAGATTGTAGAGAATGAAGGGAGTTTTAGAAAATATTTTGATTATCGTATAACATGCAGAATTGGGTTTCAAAAATTTTTCTTATATTGAAAACCTTTTTCAATTAGAAACGAGTTCCTGTATATACGCCGAAAAAGACTTTAGAAATTACATACATTTTTCTTGATTTTCTTTTTTTTTATTCCTCGATTTACCACCAGATCTTCCGAGCTATGACCCATGGTCTGAGTGTGTGGGCACATCACAGCAAGAGATGGAAGTCACGTGAAAAGACCGCCGGCCGAATCCTGCAAAAGAGAAGAGAGTCAGAAAAAACTTTTTTTTTCTCTTTTCTTCTCTCTTTGGTGGCTGAATTCTCTTTCTTTTTCACTTGTGTGCTAGGTTTGGTTTTATCCTAGCTATATAACACTTATATAGTAGTCCTTTAGGGTTTTAGTTTGACCAAGTCAAAATAGGATTCTAAATCCTATTTATTTTTAGTCTCCCTAAAGACTTGAACCTGTGATCTTTTGGACAACTAAAATAATATAATTATTTTAATTCTTTTGTCCTAGTCATTATTTAATCACATGACCTTATATTTAATAAATAGAATTAATAATTCATAATTATTAATTTCTATTATTTTATTAAATATTTAATTAATTAAATAATCACATTATTTAATTATTCTCTTTTATTTAAATCGCATTACTTTCGTAACACTATTAATTGGATCATCCAATTAATCTACCGTATTCCTCGTTACCAACAACCATAAGGGCTCGTTACCGTGTTCCTCTTCTTCTGCTTATATACAGGAATTTGTTCCTGATTGAAAAAGGTTTTCAATATAAGAAAAATTTTTGAAACCCAATTCCGCATGATATACGATAATCAAAATCTTTTCTAAAACTCCCTTCAATTGGTATCAGAGCCTTTGGTTCTAAGTTCATGTATATACGCAAAAGAAAAAGAAAAAAACTACATCTTTCTTGTTTTTTTTATTTTTCTTATTCTTGATCTATTGATGTATTATTGTGTAGGCACAAATCTAGAATGTATGATTTATTTTATTGTTATATGATTTGATTGTATGATTATAAAAGCGTAATTGATCATTAATTATATGTTGTTATGAGTTCTAGGTTTCTTTTTTTATTTTTTTTTGTTAAAGCCGATTTGTTATTGGCTATTTCATACATCTTGTAATAAACTGATGTGAAACCATAACAAACAGTGTCCGATTAAGGCGATTCAAAAATCGACGGAAAGCAGAGATCTGGACGAAGAAAACTACGCAAACGGCATCAACACATCATCCTGGACGCTCCCTTACCTTCCGCGTCAATCCTGCTGTGCGGCAGATCCGAAACAGGGCAGTGTACTTGTGCGCAAGGGACTGTCATGGCAGGTTTTGGGGCTGTTCTTGTGGATTTTTTGCGAGCGATTTTGCTGTGTATTTTCTAGAAAATATATTGGTGAATATTAACCCAGAAAAGTGGCAGAAAATCGGAGCAAAAAAAATCATTGGCGAAACGACCCACGAACGCGCTCGAAAGCGCGGCTCGCGCAAGGGCTATGCTCACCTTGCGTGCGTGCGGCTACGCTGCTGGCAGCCGCACTTTCACATGCGTTAGGGTTGTTTAGGGTTTCATCTTGACCTAGGGTGCATGTTAAGGTAACACGTGGACCTCTGGAAAAGATGTTGACTTTTGACAAAAATCAAGTTTGACTTGATTAGGAAAATGAAGACAAGAAGAATTCAACTCGAAGAAGAACTCTTGAAGACCAAGGAATGCCTTGGGAATACAATTGTAATTAGAGTTGTTTAAGTTAGATAACCCATGTCACTCGGTCAATTACGTATGCTTTATTTATTTTCATGTGATGATTATATGGATGTTAAAGTATTGTCATACATATGAATGTCATATAGATTAGGTGTGCCTACACATGCATAATAATATGTCATGCATAATTGTCATATTATACCTCACTGCTGCGTTCTGATAGAGACGACACGAACCATCCTGCCTATCCCATCAACAGGCAGAACCCTTCGTGAAACGATGCCCAGTGGGGTGGGATTTCTTTTCACTCGGCCAACGTAGCTAAGAGAGCTAGTGTAGGGAGAAGGGCCTCCTCGTACCGGCCCCGTAATTCATGTGAACGCCAGCTGCGAAAGATATATAGAACTTAACAGGGATCGTCGAGGCACCCCAGCATGCAGTATATTCCAACGACCAAGGTAACACCTGGAAGCATAGGGCCAGTGACCTGGCGGGGGCAACAACACAGATGTTCGCCACGCGATACCAGCAATTGGGATTCCCTAGCATTGAAATAATGAACCACAACTTAACGAGAGGAGGTCGCCAAATGGAGGAACATGAAGGTCGCCCGATCAATAGAATTGGCTTCATAGGGAAGACAGCGCCACCTTCAGTGCATCGATGACGACTCCTCCAGCCCTAAGATACCAGACTTTACTACGACGACTGGATCTGTTAGAACAATAATGGATAGGAGCGGAGCCTACCTACAAGCATATAGAGCGAAGCCCGTCCAGCTGGGAGATCGATAATAAGGCTCTGTTAGAGCGCTTTAAGATACCCAGCATTCCCCTCTACCTGGAGACCAGCGACCCCTTTGATCGCCTAGACGCCTACAACGTGCAAATGAGCCTTTTCACGACCAATATCAAGGTTAAGTGCTGGTGTTTCTCGGCAACCTTAGGAGAAATTCTAAGAAAGTGGTTGAGGGGGCTCCCAACTTGTAGTATAACAAGCTGGAACCAGTGTCAGGAACTTTTCCTAAATCAGCACCAAGTCCTAAAGAAGCAGCTTGTTCTGATAACAAAGCCAACTTCCAGAGGGAATTTAGCTGCGCAGAGATCTTAACTGATGAAATTCTGCTCACAGCAATTACCACTGGTTTGCAAAAAGATGGTGAACTTTACCAGAGCATATATAGGAAACCGGTAAAGATGCTCAGGGACTTTTACAAACGGTCCAACACCTACATCCATATGGAAGAAGCCTTTAGGATTAAGAAAATCTCCAGGAAGCACCAAAGTAGGAGCTCGCATGATAGGAGCAAGCAGAAGAATAATGGGAGGAGTAACGACAATAGCGGCCGTAACCGGAATAGAGGCTTGTATAGGGATGATGCCTCGGCGAACCAGGTAGCCAAGATGGTTAGGAATGATAAAGAAGTGCAAAGAAATGGAGGTCACTACCAGACCTACGCATAATTATCCGATTCTTGGGATAAAATTTTCAGCACTAAAAGAAACAGGGAAGAGTTTGGAGACCACCTCCTATGAGAACGTCAACTCGTACTCGCAAGTTTGAACATCATGAAGAGAAAGTTTCAGCCCAGTGCTAGCAGGAGATGCACATGGCTTAGAGTCCTGCAGACCTGTTCTCTTAAGTAAATCAACAATATACTTAGATTGAGTAAGGTGCAAACCATCCTTGTCTCGAAATGCCTCAAAACCAATGACTGATCCTAGAGACTTCAAGGCAAACTTGGAGTTGAGAACCTTGATAACATCAAAAACAAGTGAAGAACTGCTCCCAGTTAGAAATTGTGAAATAATATTTGAGAAATATTAAAATCATCCTTTGAAAATTGTGAAATAATTTAAAGATTTCACAAAAATATACTGACAGTTTTGCATGAAAAACAAAAAAAGAAAAGAAGAAAGAGATAGAGAGAGAAAGAGAAGCTCTAACACAGAGTATGAGATAGAAGGGGATATGTACATGTTTGAGCTACGTAAATATAGCCGTAATCTGTCAGATATAATGAAAGGTAGACTGATAGAGAATATCGGCAGAAGAACGGGATATCTAATGGGTCACAGAGGAGTGATAGTCAATAGTTTATGTTGTTCAGGTGGTTGAATTTTGAAAGAAAAGCCTTTAGTATTTTATTACATTTTGTGTTGCTTCATTTTTAAGTTGATTTGGACTAGACTGAAGAATATGGGCAACATTGTGTTGTTACTGCAGAGCCTTGTTGCTCCATGCAGGCCCGGTACTGGCCCAGGGCAAGCTGAGCGACTGCCAACGGCCAAACAACTGTTGGGGGCACTATTTCAGACCTAACAATCTTGCAATACAAGTACCAAAAGAGAAAGCACATATGGGTCTGAACCCATCAATTAAATGAGTCATATACAGGCCCCTTTAAAGACAAAGCACCTGCCATATATGCTTTGATATAGGCCCAACAATTCTAGCTACTTGCTCAATCTCTTACCAAGCTCGGTGCTGGCCCAAAAAAAGAGTTTTCCTTTTACTTTATTTTGTGGTTTTTGCTAGGGTTTATCATTTTGTACAAGACTCTTAACAGTCAAATGTCTGCCTCTCTTTGAAATTGACAGCAATGGCGAGCGCTAAAGTTCAGAGGATTTTGACTTAACCCATCGTATGCATTTTCTTCTCTTTGTTTTTATTACTCCCTTCTCTATCTCTTTTTAAAATATTTTTCTTTTTTTTTTTTTCTTTTGCTCTCTCTTTCTTCTTCATTTTGGGATGGGACTAGAACTTGATTTTCAGGTTTCTTCAAAGCATAAGTCCCCTACATGTCTTGATGTTCCTTTTTGCCTATTTTTTTTTTCTTTTGTTATTATTAAAAGTATTGTTCATTTTTTGGCTTAATCTTGTTGTTTGTTTTGGTACAGAAAGCTCGTATTTAGATTTGGCTTTTTGAACATAAGAATTTGAAGATCGAAGGCCGAATTATTGTAAGTTTTTTTTTTTAAAAGAAATGCTTTAATTAAGTTTTTTAATTTTGTGTTTCACTTATCAAGCGTTTTAAACAACGTCAATTTTCTTTGGTTTTACCGTTTTGTTATTTTTTTAAATTTTGACAATAAATTAAATCAAGCATAAGAGATGTTACTAGTTAAGCTAGATATTTTCCGCTTATGTTGCATAGTATAATTTTTCACTTCTTAATCATCTTTATTCTCGTGATGCTTGAATTACATATAACCCGCAATTGAAAAAAAATAAAAATTTAGAAAAACTTCAAAATTAAAATTAAAAGATTGGATAAAAATTAAAATTAAAAGATTAAAAGAATGGATATAACTCGCTTATGCTTCATGACAGAAGTAGGTTCACTCTCAGTCACAACATGAAAGGAAGTAAAAGCCTTTGGCTTGCTGATTCCAGACTTAGGATCTCTTTTCACTGTGATTTACTTGCAAGCATGTTAGGAGGTTTAGGTCATGAGTTTTATCCCGTTGTGGTGCTTATCTCCTCTCAAAGAAATACCATGACTATGCAAGAGGCTCAATATCTTCTTATGCTTCATGAGGAAAGAATTGAGCAACTTAACACCTCTAAGCAGTTTCTTTTGTGATTGCTAAATTTAATTGTAATACACCCTCCCGATATTATGTACTGTACGTATAAGTGTTGTAATATATTTCCTAAAATATATTGTATAGTACACAAGTAAATAGATAAGTCTTTATTAAGAGTAAATCAAATATTAAAAATATTAAGGGTGCTGTAATAAAATCTATTGGATGGATCCGGAGATTTTCGAAAACGAGTGTCAGAGACTTGGAAAGTGTTTGGAATGGTTTCAGATGATTAGTAAGGCTTCGTAAAGTGTATACGAAATTCAATTATAAATTTCGAAGGTTATAGTAAGAATTTCCCATAAATTTGGAGTATTAAGGATATTTTGGAAGTCAAATAGTAAATAATTGGTGACACATGCGATGGTGTAATTTGATTAGTGTTTGTATATGTGATGGAAAAGTAATTTAGGTGTTGTAATTTAATTGGTGTTTTAAGTGTGGTGGAATATTTTTAGAATTTAAATTACAGAGAGAGAGAGAGAGAGAGAGAGACAGAGAGAGAGAGAGAGAGAGAGAGAGAGAGAGAGAAGCCCCTAACCTACTATTTCCCATTAGGTAGCCTGCTGGCACTCCACGGTAGCTTCCCAATCAAGACTTGCCCCGCTGAAAGGCTTCCGTGAAGCTAAGCCGTTTATTTTAACTGGAAATCTGACTAGGAATGTTTTTTTTTTTTTATACAAAACTATTTTATAAAAATTTTGACAGAGTCTCCTCTGTTTTTCTGAAATTACCAAATCTTGGAGACCTACATAAAAACTTTAACACTTCTAGAAAATCCCAAATCACAACTAATGTGGACCTCCGGTCCATCTCATCAAATCACATCTCAAATAGTTTAAATATCAAAATCAATAGTCATCAAAAATAAATAAATCAAATCTTTAAATAAAAATACTTATACACTTAAAACAATATAAAAATACAAACTTAACAATTTAAAACACCATATATGCTTGTAAAACAGTCACAGCATCCTCTTACTGGTTCTGCTGGTTTTCG
This sequence comes from Xanthoceras sorbifolium, assembly GCA_003430845.1. Classification (NCBI taxonomy): domain Eukaryota; kingdom Viridiplantae; phylum Streptophyta; class Magnoliopsida; order Sapindales; family Sapindaceae; genus Xanthoceras; species Xanthoceras sorbifolium. The sequence continues at coordinate 21,517,566 of CM010620.1, read as the reverse complement.
GCATCCCTGCAATGTCAGCACTGATACCTAGGAGGTTGATTTAAAAACACAGAAAACTATGGTGAACTAAACGAGCTCAGTGAGTATTAATTAGTTTCTAAAAATTAATCTTTCTAACTAAACCTCCCTGAAAAAGGTACTGAATAAAATAGTAATTTATTTTTTGAAATCTGAATTGAAATAAATAATAATAATAATACTCTTTTTATTTGCTGAAACAATGTACCAACATCTATTTCCTGAAAACGGCACTGAAGTTTATTACATGAAAACCATATTAAAATCTGTGCTGAAAACTGTACTAAAATCTGTATAAAAACTATTCTAAAATCTAATTTCTGAAAACTGGAAAACTAAGCATATATATACATATACTTTCACTTTACTAAAAACTGAAAAACTGAAACTATATCTTTTCTGAAATCTGATAAGCTGAAATAATATTCTTTTATATTTCTGAAAACTGAAAACTAACCTGATATTCTTTTCTAAAAACTGAAATATTAAGATAATGTACTTTTCTTAAAACTGAAAAACTAAAAGGATATACTTTACTGAAAATGCTTTTCTAATAAAACTTCTCTGATAAAACTTTTCTAATAATATAGTTTCATGATAATATTCTTCTGATAAAATACTTTTCTGATAATAAACTTTCTGAAAACTTATTCTATACTGAAGATAATAATAATCTGTTTTCTAAATCCTGTTCTGAAATCTATTTTTCTGAAAATCTAGCCAAGCCTAACGTATAAAACTCTTAATTTAATATTCTATACTGATAATTTGAAAATATTTCTAGCTTAGCTTCTGTATCTGAAAACTCCCAATGAACCCCTAAGTTGAACTGCTCATAGGTTGACTAACTGGTGCCGTACCATATGAGTGGGTCACAGGGCAACTAACTGACGCCGTCCATTGTGACATCTGATATAAGTCACGAGGCGACTAACTGATGCGCTGAACGTGACATCTGATAAAAGACATCTCGCTATCTATGTGCGGAATGCTGCGTCGCAACATATAGAAAAACAACACCCCAATGTGTGGGCGACTGACAGACTCGACAGACTCAGCCCCCCTCAAGTTAGCGGACTGTCCCCCCTTAACACCCCAATGTACCGGCCGGGTCTAACTGTTGATAAATCTGATAATCCATAGGGTAATCCATGGGTTTGAAAACTATTTTCTTTACTTTGAAAACTAGCTTTTAATTAAAAACCATGGAATATATGTAAAACATATTTATTAAATGAATATAAATTCTGGATTTCTAAAATATAAAATACTTTAATTAAAACACATTTAAATAACAATTATATACGAAATCACAAAATACTAAATCAAACTTAAAGAAAATAAACTAAATGTAATTCAACTGAAAATATGATTTTACACTAACTTAAATAAAAAATATTAACTTGCTAAACGTTAGACAAAACATATTGATAAAATAAAATATATTTTGCTTTAAAATAAATTTACACTCACTGATTTCTGGTTCTCTCTAAGCTTTGTGCTCTGGTTCCTTTGTCTCACTATATTCCTTGCATTTCCATTATTCTTTTATTCTCCCACACTAAGGAGATTTCTCCCTAAAATAAAATATTTCCAAATAAATCATTAATATAAATACAACAACTAATACAACAACTCTATTAACACGTGTAACACTTTATTTTTCAACTCCTTCTATTCTAATAAATTGATTACGTTTAATTTGCTAAAAATCATATCTCTACAGTTATATATTTCTTGAATCATTCAATTTCTCTTAAATTTAACCTCATACATCATAATCCAACATATTCACTTTATTTTCTAAGCATCAATTTATATCACAACCATACAGATACAATTTTTAATACTTAATTACATATAAATTGAAATCTCTACACTATCAACTTCGATTTCTACATAAATTCTCATTCTAATCTTCATCAATTTAACATAAGTGAATTTTCTTTATTCAACTACATCAAATTCAATTTCATTAACTTTATCAAACTAATTATAACTTAAATTTTCGAATTTAATTTCAAAAAAAATCTCAAAACTAATGATTCAATTTTATTCTAAACAATGTCTACAACTCTTATCAACCACCAACCACAACATCACAACAAAACTCATAATACAAGTCACTAATTTAAGAATCATTTTGATTTCGTACTTAACGATTCCAAATTCATATCACCAATTAACTCATAAACATTCAAATTACACAATTAATATCTCAATTAACTAATTTAAATTTGAAATCATAAAATCTCCAAAATTTACCTTACTAATTTTCTTGAATTTCATTTTAATCAACTCCAATTTAACTCATTTCAAACAAAACACCACAAAAACTCAATCAAATACTACAATCAACAAAACCCATCATCTTCTTTACTTCCATCAATTAAATTTCACTTTATATTCACAATCAATTTTCCAACACAAATCAAAACTCAATCAATCCTAAAAATCAATTCAATTTCATCAATTATCAACTAACAAATTCTACAACATAAATAATATCATCAAAATTCAAACCAAATCAACTTCATAATTCACTTACCCAAATCCTCTTCTTCTTCTTGCTGGACCGAGAACTTCTTCCCCTTCTTTCTCTTTTCTTCTTCTTCTTCTTTTTTTTTCTTCCTCTTTCTCTCGGCTCCTGCTCTGTTTTTCTTCTCCATTTTTCTGCTCTCCCTCTCTTCCATGGGCGGCTGCTCTCTCTCTCTCTCTCTCTCTCTCTTCTTCCTCCTTTTTCTTTCTCTTCCTTTCTTCTCTTTCTCTTCTCCCTTCTTCGATCACTGTTTCTTTCCTTCTTCTCCTGCTGGTCGCTGCTCACTTTCTTCTCTTCCTCGGCTGCACCTTCTTCTTCTTCTTCTTCTCTCCTTTCTTCTTCTCTTCAGTCGAGCTCTCCTTTTCTTTCTCGAAAATTCTGGTTTCCTCAGTCTCTGTTTTTTCTGTTTTTGTTCTCTGTTCTGTTCCTAGTTTTCTGGTTTGTATTTATTCTTTTGGTTGACTTGTAATTTGAGTGGAGTCTCCACCGACTTTGACTTGGTCTAGAATTCTCTTGTTTTCTCTCCAATTCTCTCGAATTTTCTGAATTCTTCTCTCTTCACCCGGTCTGTTTTTGTTTTGGTTTGATTGATTTTGTTTTTGGTTTGCTTATTGTACATCACACTAATATATATATATATATATATATATGTATTTTTAATAATTTCCTTTAATTTCCATTTGCATTGCATTTCCTTCTCTAACACTCACCGCCTCTCCTCTTTTCTCTTTTCTTTTGTTTTGTTTGCTGATTGAATTTGAAATTTGTTTGGTTTTGGTGAGTGGAATTCTCCACTATCTTATTTTATATATATATATATATATATATATATATATACATATCTCTTAATTGCAACATGCCCCCTTGAACGTTTTTAAAATCATAACATGACCACCAAAATACAATTTAATCACATGAACTTGGTCCAAAATCTTATAACTTACATATTAATCCATAACAATCCACTAACTCTTGACTTTTATTTGTCCATATGGCTAACTTTGATTAGTCCACTGGTACACCTCAAAATTAATCCACCAAAATTTAAAACACTAATAAAATTACACCATTATATATTCATAAAAATATATTTTAATTTCCAATAAATATTCTTAATACTCCAATTTATGGAAATCCTTATTATGTTCTCCAAAACTCATAATTAAATTTCTTATATACTTTACGAAATCTTACAAATCATCCAATAGATTCCATTATAGCACCCTTAATACTTTAAACATTCGATTTACTCATAATAATGGCTTATTTATTTACTTGTGTACTGTACAATAAATTCTGAAAAAATATATTACAATATCTGTACATGTACAGTACATACTATTGGGAGGGTGTATTACAGAGAGAGCAAGTTTGGCCAAGAGAAGAAAGAGAAGTAAGCCGAGCAAAAGAGAAAGAAGAAGGAAGAAAAGAAGAGTGAAGTGGCCAGCCAAGCAAAGAAGAAAGAGACCAGCAGCCGTGAGACACAAAGAGAGAACAAGAAACAGAGCAGATCTGCCAAAGAAAGAAAAAGAAAGAAAAGAGAAACAGAGCAGAGACCGGCCAAACCAATAGAAAAGAAAAGAAGAAAAAGAAAAGAAATAAAAGGAAGAAGAAAGAAAAGAAGAGAGAAGAAAGAGACAGTTCGGCAGAAGAAGAAGAGAAAAAGGTGAAGAAGAAGAAGAGGAGAAAGAAGAGATCAAGCTAGAATCAAAAGTAAGTTTGTATGCTTAAATTCATGAAATTACTTTGGGTCTTTGATTTTGGATGTTTGGGTGATGATTTCGGTGTATGAAATTAAAGAATGAGGCATTAGACAATTTATTCAAGCAAAGAAGAAGATTTGGAATTAGAAATTGAAATTGAAATTGAAATTAGTAGTTTTGGAATTTTTGAAATATAATGTGAAATTGAAGTTATAATTAGTTTAATCAAGTTTGATGAGGTTGAATTTGATGTTGTTAAGTGAAAGAAAATTCATTTATGTTAAATTGATAAGGATTAGTATGAGAAATTGTGTAGAAATTGAAGTTAAAAGTGTAGAGATTTCAATATGTGTATGATAAGTATTAAAAATTGTATTTGTGTTGTTTGATGTTAATTGCTATTAAGAAATTTAGGAAAGTATGTTGGATTGTGATGTATGAGATTCAATTTAAGAGAAATTGAATGATTCAATGTATATATAATTATAGTGACATGATTTTTAGTGGATAAAATGAAATTGACTGTGTTAGAAGAAAAGAAATTGAAGAATAAAGTGTTAAATGTGTTAATTAAGTTTTTGAATAAGTTGATGGTATTTGTATTAATGATTTATTTGGAAATTTATTACTTTAGGGAGAAATCTCCATAGTATGGGAGAAAATGAAATTATGCGGAAAGGCAAGAAATTAGAATGCCTATAGCCCAGAGAAATAAGTGAGTGTTTAATTTATGGTATTTTTATATAAGTGTGTTTTACAAATAGACTTTATGATTCTATGAATGTTTTAGACAAAAAGAAAATATTTTCAGGCCAATAGGATACCCATTTATTATCAGATTATCAGCAGCTTATCAGAATTATCAGATCCGCTATCAGTTATCAGATTATCAGCAGTAGACCCGGCTGGTACACCCTATTTGTGTATGGCAAGTTAGGTGGGGGGATAGTCCGCTAACTCCAGAGGGGTTGAGTCTATCGAGTCTGTCAGTCGCCCACACACTGGGGTGTTGTCTAGCTATATGTAGGCAATGTAGAATTCCGCCACATAGCAGTGAGATGTATTTTATCAGATTATCAGAGTCACCAGTGCAGCGCCAGATTAGTCACCTGGTGACACCCTCCATATGGTACGGCGCCAATTCAGTCGTCCTATGGATTTTCAGTTATCAGATATGGGTTTTCTAATTGACTTTATCAGAAAATGTATATTATTATATCAGCTTTTCAATTTTCAGAAAAGAATAAAAGTATATTCCATTAGTACAGCTTTTCAGTTTTCAGTGGAAGAAACATATATATATATATATATATATATATATATATTATCAGCTTTTTAGTTTTCAGAAAAGTAAAAGTTTATATATTCTCAGCTTTTCAGTCTTTAGTAAAGTGAAGTATATATATAAATTTTCAGCTTATATTTAGAAAGTACTTTATATCATTTTATCAGTTTTCGGTAATAATAGAAAGTTTGGAAAAGTTTTCAGTATAGCTTTCAGCGTAGGTTTCAGTATATATATTTCAGTATAATTTTTGTGAAAGAGATTTTAGTATAGTTTTCATGAGGTTTATTTTAGTTCAGTTCTCAAAGAAACAGACAAAGTGTTATTATAATGCTAATTGTTTTACTACAGTTTTTGGAAAGTAGTAAAAGATTTATTATTTGGGAATTTCAGTACGTCACTTCCAGTAAACAGAATTTTGTACAGTTTTCAATAAACATAAAGGTTTTATTAGTTTTCTTTCAGTATTTTCAGAAAACCAATTCTTATTCTTCTCAGTAAGATTTTAGGGACGTTAAATCAGAAATATTAGATTTATTAGAAAATGATAACACTCACTGAGCTAGTTAGGTCATTTAGTTTTATGTTTTTAAATCAACCCCCCAGGTACAGGTGCAGACAGTGCAGGGATTCTCAGGACTGGCAACAACCAGTCAAGCAGTACTGTGGCAGTTTAGAATTATGTACAATGTTTTAATTGTAATAATCATGTAAAGTTTATATTTTGATATTATTTTTAGAGCATGATAATTTTATTTAAAAATTGGATAACTTTCTATTTTGATATAGAAAACTGTTTGAGTTGTGAATTGTTGAGATGGACGGGAGGTCCACGGTAGTTGAGATTCGAAATTTTATAGAAGTATTCAAGTTTTTATGTAGGTCTCCAAGATTTCGTAATCTCAGAAAAATAGAGGAGACTGCCAAAAGTTTTTTAAAAAAAAAAAAATTTACTCGCATTTTCCGAATAAAGAAACAGCTTAGCTTCACAGAAGCCTTTCAGCGAGGCAAACCTCAACTGGGAAGCTACCGTGGAGTGCTGGCAGGCTACCTAATGGGAGATAGTAAGTTAGGGGCCTGTCAGGTTAGTATAAGAGCAAAGGTTTTGAAAAGTAGGGTTGTCTGTTTTAAATGTGATTTTTATGAAGTGTTTTTGCATTATTATGGTTAAGGTAACCTAGAAAATTTTCAATTATTTTCCATGCATATGATTTAAGACATTTTACCAGTGTTATTTAAATTAGTTTTTGTTAAAGTCACAGCACAATATCCTGACGAGGTTCCAGGGGTTGTCCCAAGGAAGCCAATTCAGAATCTTCCGCATATGATGCACTTGGGATGGATTGATTTTCCAGTTATTGAGTTGCAATAGACAACCATAAGAAGAAAATCAGATTTGATTTAGTTAAGGAATTCCCGAATGTAATTTCGAGTAATATTTCAGCCTTCCCCCAGATGGAGAAGTAGAAGTTGTAATAGATTTGATTTCGAGAACTAAGCCAATCCTTATTTTCTCTATGAGATGGCTCCGATTGAGTTGAATAAATTAAGATACAATTAGAAAATGGTTGAATAAGAACTTTATTAGACTCTCCTATCTCTAGTTTATTAGTTAAAAAGGATAGGAGATTTATTATCAGCTAACAGAGTAATTAGGAGCAAGATAATAGAAATTGATGGTAAAAAGTTTTGAGTGAATAGCTGTGTTAGATATTCAGAATTTTGATGTTATTTTGGGAGATTTATTTTAGTGAAGGCTAATGCTATTGCTCTCCCTATTTATGAGATCCAATCCATTAAGTTGCCAAGAGAGTTTGTAACAAGTTTGAGACAATTAATAGGGAGTTTTTATGGGAACTTACTAGTAAGAGGAAGTATGTTTATTTGATTAATTATGAGATTATTAGTTTATCAAAACAAAGAGGTAGTTTGAGTATCAGGCATAAGAAGACTTTGAACCAGTCCTTGTTTGACAAATCCAACTGGAGATTGATATAAAATTATGGTAGTTTTTGATAAAATGTGCTTAGTTGTAAGTTAAATGAGAATTAACTGAATATTAAAAAAAGAGTTCTTTTTCTGAGTAGAGAAGAATGAAAATTCAAGAAACTTTGTGAGGTTCTTCCTCTAGTTATGTTGCAGTGTATTATCAGTTTACAAGTTAAAAGAGTAAGTAGTAGTGATAGTAGATTTGTTTAAGGTCTCCCTAATATTTGATAATTTTCAGTTAAAATAATTTATGTTAATGTTAATCAGAATAGTAAAGTTGAATAATGAAAGTAGAGGTTATTAGGAACTGGAAATCGCAGACTAATGTAGCAGAAATAAGAAATTTTCAAGGTGTTTGATGATTTTGTTGAATGTATAAGTTATCAGGCTATGTTGGAGAATTCGATCAATTCTAGTCGAATAATATATATAGAAAATACAGAGAGAGGGGGTGAAGTCCATCTAGAATAATAGTCCTATTGACTAAGTTGATGACAAAGGATAAAGGCATGATTCTCAGATAGTAAAGTTAAGAAAAGAAGCTGAGAATGAAACAGAGTACAGATTTTCAGATTTATAAAGATAGACATGATAATGAAAAGTCAATGCCTGTGAGTTCTCTCCGACTGAGGACTATTGAGAAATTTGAAAACATATTTTGAGCGTGTATTGTGGAATTCAGGGAAAGCTAGGATATAATCTACTATTAATAGAGTTTACCTATAGTAATAGTTATCATATCAGTATAGATATAACTTCATATGAAGTATTATACAGTAGGAAGTACAGAACTCCTATATGTTAGGATGAAACAGGTGATAAGGTATTAAGTTAAATTACCACCAGAATTAATAAAAAGATTCACAATGTGTTACAGGTGTTTAAGAATCAGCTGGTAGAATCAAAGAAACATATGACTTACGAGGAGAAACCAATTCAGACTTTAGATCACATAGAGCAAGTTCTACACAATGAGGTTATTCCCTTAGTTAAAGTTAAAGTCCTATAACAGAACCGTGATGTGGAAGACACCACATAAGAACCGAAAGATAAGATGTATCATCAGTATATTTATCTTTGATAGGTAGCTTATATGAATTTCGAGGACAAAATTTCATAAGGGGGGGAAAATTATAATACACCCTCCTGATATTATGTACTGTACGTATAAGTGTTGTAATATATTTTTCCAAAATTTATTGTACAGTACACAAGTAAATAGATAAGCCTTTATTAGGAGTAAATCAAATGTTAAAAATATTAAGGGTGCTATAATAAAATCTATTGGATGGATTCGGAGATTTTCGAAAACTAGTATCAGAGACTTGGAAAGTGTTTAGAATGGTTTCAGATGATTAGTAAGGCTCGTAAAGTATATACGAAATTCAATTATAAATTTCGGAGGTTATAGTAAGAATTTCCCATAAATTTGGAGTATTAAGGATATTTTGGAAGTCAAATAGTAAATAATTGGTGACACATGAGATGGTGTAATTTGATTAGTGTTTATATATGTGATGGAAAAGTAATTTAGGTGTTGTAATTTAATTGGTGTTTTAAGTATGGTGGAATATTTTTAGAATTTAAATTATATGGGAATGGTATGAGTTTTTATATAGAAAATTTTCCTTAAAGAAGCACAATCTATGTGAAATAAAATGAACCAATCATGAGTCAAGTCAACAATTAGTGGTTGAAATAATTAATGAGATGAAATGTGATTGGTGGATTAATTTTGTGGTGTATAAGTGGACAAATCAAAGTAAGTCATATTGACAAATAAAAGTCAAGGTGAGTGAAGTTTTATGGAAATGGGATTTTATGGAACTAGTTAGGAACCAACAAGCCCTTAGAGTTCCATTAGAGGTTAACCAATTAAATTTCAATATATCTAACCAATGGCACTTTTGTAAAATTTAAAATAGTTTAAGGGCAATTGTTTAAGTAAATTAAAGATTAAATAAAAGAGAATTCATGATAGGAAACAAAATGAAATGCAAATGAAATGTAAATCAAATGAAATGAAAATTGAAATGAAAATCAGTCAAGAGGATAAGACAAAAACAAGAGAATTCTAGAGGAACCCAAGTCAAAGTCGGTGGAGAAGAAGATAGAAAGAAGAGAGAGAGAGAGAGAGAGAGAGAGCAAGTTCGGCCAAGAGAAGAAAGAGAAGTAAGCTGAGCGGAAGAGAAAGAAGAAGGAAGAAAAGAAGAGTGAAGTGGCCGGCCAAGCAAAGAAGAAAGAGACCAGCAGCCGTGAGACAGAAAGAGAGAACAAGAAACAGAGTAGATCTGCCAAAGAAAGAAAAAGAAAGAAAAGAGAAATAGAGCAGAGACCGGCCAAACCAAAAGAAAAGAAAAGAAGAAAAATAAAAGAAAGAAAAGGAAGAAGAAAGAAAAGAAGATAGAAGAAGGAGACAGTTCGGCAGAAGAAGAAGATAAAAAGGAGAAGGAGAAGGAGAAGGAGAAGAGAAAGAAGAGATCAAGCTAGAATCAAAAGTAAGTTTGTATGCTTAAATTCATGAAATTACTTTGGGTCTTTGATTTTGGATGTTTGGGTGATGAGACATTAGACAATTTATTAAGCTAAGAAGAAGATTTGATTTCATTAAAAATGAAATTGAAATCACTAGTTTTGGAATTTTTGAAATATAATTTGAAATTGAAGTTATAATTAGTTTAATCAAGTTTGATGAGGTTGAATTTGATGTTGTTAAGTGAAGGAAAATTCATTTATGTTAAATTGATAAGGATTAGTATGAGAAATTGTGTAGAAATTGAAGTTGAAAGTGTAGAGATTTCAATATGTGTATGATAAGTATTAGAAATTGTATTTGTGTGGTTTGATGTTAATTGCTATTTAGAAATTTAGAAAAGTATGTTGGATTGTGATGTATGAGATTCAATTTAAGAGAAATTGAATGATTCAATGTATATATAATTATAGTGACATGATTTTTAGTGGATAAAATGAAATTGACTGTGTTAGAATAAAAGAAATTGAAGAATAAAGTGTTAAATGTGTTAATTAAGTTTTTGAATAAGTTGATGGTATTTATATTAATGATTTATTTGGAAATATATTACTTTAGGAAGAAATCTCAATAGTGTGGGAGAAAATAAAATTATGCGAAACGGCAAGAAATGTGATGAAACAAAGGAATCAGAATGCCTATAGCCCAGAGAAATAAGTGAGTGTTTAATTTAAGGTATTTTTATATAAGTGTGTTTTACGAAGTCTTGAGTTTATTTGAGTAAGTGTTGAATTAGTTTTAAGCAAAACAAGTTTTATTTTATTAGCATTATGAGAAATTTCATAGTAAGCTTTGATTTTATTTAAGAAAGCTATATTTTAGTAATATGATTTATGTTAAGTTTAGCAAGTTAATATTTTTATTCAAGTTGGTACAAAACCAGATTTTTAGCTAAATTGTATTTAGTATATTTCCTATCAAGTTTGATTTGACATTTTAAGATTTTGCATATATTTGTTAATTATATAAGTTTATAATTTAAGCAAAATTGATGCCTTGATTTTTATATCTCAGAAGTTTTAAGTTTATTTTTTGCTTGAGAAAATACTTACACATGAGATTTAATTTAAGAAATATGTTTTATGGATATTTTATGCTTTTTGATAGAAGGGGATATTACAAATAGACTTTATGATTCTATAAATGTTTTAGACAAAAAGAAAATATTTTCAGGCCAATAGTATACCCATTTATTATCAGATTATCAGTAGCTTATCAGAATTATCAGATCAGCTATCAGTTATCAGATTATCAGCAGTAAACCCGGCCAGTACACCTCATTTGTGTAGGGCAAGTTACGGGGGGGGGGGGGGGGGGGGGGTGTTGGGGACAGTCCACTAACTCCTGGGTGGTTGAGTCTGTCGAGTATGTCAGTCATCCTATGGATTATCAGTTATCAGATATGGGTTTTCTAATTGGCTTTATCAAAAAAAGTATATTATCATATCATCTTTTCAGTTTTCAGAAAAGAATAAAAATATATTCCATTAGTATAGCTTTTCAGTTTTCAGCAGAAGAAACATATATATATATATATATATATATATATTATCAGCTTTTCAGTTTTGAGAAAAGTAAAAGTTTATATTTTTTCAGCTTTTCAGTCTTTAGTAAAGTGAAGTATATATATAAATTTCCAGCTTATATTTAGAAAGTACGTTATATCAGTTTATCAGTTTTCGATAATAATAGAAAGTTTGGAAAAGTTTTCAGTATAGCTTTCAGTGTAGATTTCAGTATATATATTTCAGTATAATTTTTGTGAAAGAGATTTTAGTATAGTTTTCATGAGGTTTATTTCAGTTCAGTTTTCAAAGACACAGACAAAGTGTTATTATAATGCTAATTGTTTTACTACAGTTTTTGGAAAGTAGTAAAAGATTTATTATTTTGGAATTTCAGTACGTCACTTCCAGTAAACAGAAATTTGTACAGTTTTCAGTAAACATAAAGGTTTTATTAGTTTTCTTTCAGTATTTTCAGAAAACCAATTCTTATTCTTCTCAGTAAGATTTTAGGGAGATTAAATCAGAAATATTATATTTATTATAAAATGATAATACTCATTGAACTAGTTAGCTCATTTAGTTTTATGTTTTTAAATCAACCCCCCAGGTACAGGTGCAGACAGTGCAAGGATGCTCAGGACCGGCAGGACCAGTCAAGCAGTGCTGTGATAGTTTAGAATTATGTATAATGTTTTAATTATAATAATCATGTAAAGTTTATATTTTGATATTATTTTTAGAGGAGAACTAATTACACTCAACTTACCTGAGGTTTGACTAATTACACTCGGAATCAAAGTTTGCATTAATTAACACTGACCTCCCCTCCCGTTAAGTTTGACCGTTAAAATAAATGGTTGACCATCCAAAAATATTAAAATGACCAAAATACCCCTGGTTAAAAAATTAAAAATATAAAAAATAAACTTTTTTAAAAAATAATAATTATATAAATAAAAAAATAAAAAAAAATTATCTAAAACAATTATCTAAACAAATGAATCTAGTCCATTTTTAAAAAATATCTAAAAAATTTGTAAAATAATAATTTGAAATTTGTAAAAAAAATCCAAATCCAATTTAGACCGTCCATCAGAACCATTAGATCTGATGAACGATTCAGATGGTATCTTGACCAATTTTTTTTTTAAAAAAATTAAAATTAGAAAAAATTAAAAAGTCCAGATTGGATTTGGACCACCTTCACCATGGACAGATCTCCATGGATGGAGCTTTCATCTCTCCATGGAGTTCCCCTCGCTGCCGAAAGGAGAAGGCGGGGAGGCTCAGCGAGAGAGGCGAGCCTCCCCCGATCGTCGTGGGGAGGTCTCGCCTCCCCCACGACGGGGACGCCGCCCCATTTTGCCAACTGGAAGGCGTCCCTGTCGTGGGGGAGGCTAGCCTCCCTTGCCGAACCTCCCTGCCTCAGCCTTTCGGTGGCAGGGGGAACTCCATGGAGAGATGTAAGCTCCATCCATGGAGATCTGTCCATGGTGGAGGCGGTCCAAATCAAATCTGGACTTTTTAAATTTTTTTTAAAAAAATTGATCAAGATACCATCTGGATTGTTCATCAGATATGATAGTTCTAATAGACAGTCTAGATTGGATCTGGATTTTTTTTACAAATCTCAAATTATTATTTTACAAATTTTTTAGATATTTTTTAAAAATGGACTAGATTCATTTGTTTAGATAATTGTTTTAGATAAAATTTATTTTTATTTTTTTATTTATATAATTATTTTTTTTTGAAAAATTTATTTTTTATATTTTTAATTTTTTAACCAGGGGTATTTTGATCATTTTAATATTTTTGGATAGTCAGCCATTTATTTTAACGATCAAACTTAACGGGAGGGGAGGTTAGTGTCAATTAATGCAAACTTTGATTCCGAGTGTAATTAGCCAAACCTTAGGTAGGTTGAGTGTAATTAGTTCATTATTATTTTTTTTAAAAGTTTATTTTTTATATTTTTAATTTTTTAACCAAGGGTATTTTGGTCATTTTAATATTTTTGGATGGTCAACCATTTATTTTAACGGTCAAACTTAACGGGAGGGGAGGTCAGTGTCAATTAATGTAAACTTTGATTCCAAGTGTAATTAGTCAAACCTCAGGTAGGTTGAGTGTAATTAACTCTTTTAGAGGATGAGAATTTTATTTAAAATTTGGATAACTTTCTATTTTGATATACAAAACTGATTGAGTTGTGAATTGTTGAGATAGACCGGAGGTTCACGGTAGTTGAGATTTGGAATTTTATAGAAGTGTTCAAGTTTTTATGCTGGTCTCCAAGATTTGGTAATCTCAGAAAAATAGAGGAGACTACCAAAATGTTTAAAAAAAAAAAAAATTTTACTCGGATTTTTAGAATAAAAGAACGGCTTAGCTTTACAGAAGCCTTTCAGTGGAGTGCCGGCAGGCTACCTAATGGGAGATAGTAAGTTAGGGGCCTGTCGTTGCTGCTCATGGTGCTAGTGACAAGAAAAACTATAAGAATGATGCAGGAAATTTCAACAACAACAGCTATGGAAAAGAGAAAGGAAGAAGAAGAAATGGAGGTAGATGGAATCAAAATCAGCGGCTGGTTTGTCAAGTCTGTGGAAAAACTGGACATATAGCTTTGCAATGCTATAAGAGATTTGATAATCTATTCAATACCAAGGCAATACAAACAATCAGCAGGGGCCTCCTACCAATTAGCAAACGCAATGCAAACTCAAACAGCTTTCTTAGGCAAGTAAATCTTTATCAGGCTTAGTATGCTACATCTGAGACAGTTGCTGACCCTTCTTTATATGTGGACAGTGGTGCCATAAACTGTATGATAGCTGATCTCCATAATCTTACTCTAATTATTGAGTACAAAGGTAATTTTAAACTCATTGTTGGTAATGGAGGTAAGCTGCCTATCTTGCATATTGGTAGGAGTATTTGTGCAATCAAAACTGCCTTTTAAGCCTATTTACTTGAATCAAGTTTTGCATGTTCCTAAAGTGACAAAACATCTGTTGAGCATATCTATACTCACAAGAGATAATGGAACTATTGCTGAATTTTCTGATGATTTTGTGTAATTAAGGACAAGAGTTCGAAGAAGGTTCTTCTTCAAGGAACCCTTAAGGATGGATCGTACCAAATGCCTCCCTTCACATGACACTCATGACATAATTTTCATTCGGCTACAAGATCCAATGCTTTTGTTTTACCTACTGTTAATGCTATTGTTGGTAATAAACCAAATAATGCTGTTTGTAATGTTAAGAATGCCTTGTCTGCTTCTTCAGCTAGTTTCTATGTACATAACACTGCTCATAGAGCTCCAGTAGCGGCTAGAACTAATGCATCTTTGTAGCATGCTAAATTGGGACATCTAGCATTATCTGTACTCAAAACTGTCATGAAAACTATGCATCTTAGTTCTACACATGATGATTCTTATTCTTGTAAGCTTGAAAAGTTGCATAAACTTCCATATCATAGATTGCGAATTACTACAAAAGCTCCTCTAGAGCTGGTTTTGTCTGACATTTGGGGGCCTGCACCTAGAATGTCAGCTGCTGGTTTTCAATACTACATACTTTTTTGTGGATTCATACACCAGATTTACATGGTTACTCCCTCTAAACTGAAGTCAGAGGCTCTACAAACGTTTATTCATTTCAAGTCTAATGTTAAGCTGCTCTTTGATTTTAAAATTAAAGTCTTGCAAATCAACATGGGGTGAGTATTAGGCCTTTTTACCCTTCTCGACCTAAAAACCTTTGGATGTGTTTGTTTTCCCTATTTGAGGGATTACAACAAGCATAAACTTGATTTCCATTCCGTCAAGTGTTTATTTCTTGGCTATAGCTTGCTGCATAAAGGGTTTAAATGCCTCACACTAGTTGAAAAACTTATAGTTTCAAGGAATGTCCTTTTTCATGAACTTGAATTTCCATATGTCAGTTTGTTTTCTTCAGCATCATCATCTTATGTGATGCATCACTCCTCTCATCCTGGTTTTCCAATCTATCTTTTGCAGCTTAGAAATTCTCAAACGCATACCCCATCTTCTGTGTTAGCCTCATCTGTGTTACCGTCTAATACCAACCTGAATCTACCTACTACATCATTCCATGTAGCAGCTTCACATTACTCACCCTCATCTAGATTACAATTAATTTACTTACCACTACAATCAATATTGTTGTTCCACCACCAATCTCTAATGTTCATCCTATGCAAACAATGTCTAAGTCTGGAATCAACAAGCTAAAGACTTTTACTTCCTCTCATATTGCTCCATAGGTGTTGTTGATTGAGAGTGAACCTACTTCTGTCAAGATAGCTCTTTTGGATCCTAAGTGGAAATCAGCTATGCAGGTGAATATGATGTACTTATGGCAAACAAAACTTGGCAACTTGTTCCCTTTTCTGATAAGATGAGTATTGTAGGAAGCAAATGGGTGTATAGAATCAAATACAAGGCTGATGAGACAATTTTGAAGTACAAGGCAATGTTGGTTGTCAAGGGTTGTCATCAAATACCAGGGGTAGACTTTTATGACACATTCAGCCCTGTTGTTAAAGCCTCTACAATCAGAATTATGTTCCATTTGCTGTATCTTTTGGGTGGGACCTTCAGCAAATCGACATAAACAATGCCTTCCTTAATGATGACTTACATGAGCTAGTTTATATGGCTCAACCGCAACGCTTTGAAGACCCTCAATTTCCTTCATATGTCTGCGGGTTAACCAAGGTTTTATATGGCCTGAAACAGGCTCCTCGGGAGTAGTTTCATAAGCTCATATCAGCTTCGCTCGATTAGGGATTCACAAGTTCAACAGCTGATGTCTCTTTGTTCATCAAAAGATTTAAAGGTCGGGCTGTGTTTCTGTTAGTATACGATGATGATATATTGCTAATTGGGAGCAATTCTTCACTTGTTTATGATGTTATCAAGGTTCTGAACTCCAAGTTTGCCTTGAAGTCTCTAGGATCAGTCAATTACTTCCTTGGTTTTGAGGCATTTCTAGACAATGATGGTTTGCACTTTACTCGATCTAATTATGTTGTTGATTTACTAAAAAAAAAAATAGGTCTGCATGACTCCAAGCCATGTGCATCTCTTGCCAGCACTAGGGTGAAACTTTCTCTCCATTATGGTCAACCTTTCTCAGATCCTACTCTATATAAGAGCACAATTGGTGCCTTACAATATCTTGTCAACAGCATACCTGATATTGCCTTCATTGTTAATAAATTGAGTTAATTTTTGGTGGCACCAGCTGAAGTGCATTGGATAGCTTGTAAAAGGGTGCTTCAATATCTAAACAGTACAACTCACTTTGGTCTATGGTTCAGACCCTCAGCTGTGTTGAATCTGAAAGAGTTTGCTGATGTAGACTAGGCAAGTTGCCTTGAAGACAAGAGATCCAGAAATGGCTACTGTGTGTTCTTGGGAGGCAATCTCATTACTTGGGGATCAAGGAAGCAACATGTGATTGCTAGATGAAGTGCAGAAGCTGAGTATAGATCACTTGCTCAAGTTTCAACTGAGATTCTTTAGGTCAAGTCCCTTCTTCTCGAACTTGGTCTATTTACATTCCACTTCAGTTCTTTGGTGTGACAACCAAAGTGCCACATCACTAGGTCATAATCCAATCTTTCATGCTACGACTAAACATATTGAAATTGATGTCCATTTTGTTAAAGAAAAGGTAGCTGCTGGTATTTTTAATATTCAATAGGTACCAAACGAATTCCAAAAGGCTGATATTTTCACCAAAAAATTGTCAATTGATAGATTTGTCACTCTTCGAACCAATCTGAATTTGGTTTGCTCTTCCCAGTTCAGCTTGTAGGGGCTGTAAAGAGTAACAATTCTGCAACAACCTATATTGGCTATTTTGACAACTATAGCAACTTAGCAACTCTAGAAGTCAATACCTCGAGCATTGTCAGCTGCTCAAGTTGCACTCTTCAACCTATTAACATCAGTAGGACTATTGATCGGTTCATATTTGTTACTTTTTTTGAGCCTTTTATCCGTGTCTTTCATGCTTATTTTCAAGTGAATTTTGCGCTTTTGATGTGTTTGTTGAGCTTGCGCAGATTTTAGGCGTTTATAATGGTGTTGTACGAAAGATGGAAGTTTCGGGATGAAGCCGTGCAATTCTGGATCAGGAGGCTTCACTACATAAATCTTCGCTACCATCGCGACCGAGCCATCGCGAGCGTTGGTCGCGAAGATTTGCTCGTGGCGAGAGTGGCCAATTCCTCCAGAGTATGGCGACCGAGCCATCGTGAGCGTTGATCGCGAAGATTTGCTCGTGGCGAGAGTGGCCAATTCCTCCAGAGAGTATGGCGACCGAGCCATCGCGAGCATGGGTCGCGAAGAATGGATCGCGGCGAGAGTGGACAACTCTCCAGAGAGTATGGCGACCGAGACATCGCGAGAGTTGGTCGCGAAGAATGGGCCTCAGCGATAGTGACAATTCTTCCAGAGAGTATCGCGACCGAGCCATCGCGAGCTTTGGTCGCGATAGCTCGATCGCGATAGCAGAAATACTGACCTAAAGTCAGCGCCTATAAATAGAAGAGTCTGAAAACCTAAAAATTGATTGATTTCCAGCAGCACGAAAATAGCTTTGAAGGGGTCCAGAGCTCATCTCCTTCAACACTTGCTTGTCCTTAGGTGGTATCATAATGGGTTTTATCATTCTTTTCTCTCTTCTTGTTGTAATATTGATTATTATGTTGAACTAATTTCCTAGTTATGTGGTCAATGGACCAAGATTGAGATTTAATGGTGTAATTGACTGAACATTTCTATATATATATATATATATATATATATATTGAGATTTGTTGCTAGAGGATTTAATCTATTAGTACATAAATCTTATTGTTTGCATTACGAAAGTGTCTGCATGAATTTTGGTTTATTATTAATATGGAAATTATTATCTTTATGAGAAATCATTAGGGTATGAATGAGTTTAGTGATAGTCTAGCAATAATAGTTAAGTTGATTGAGCCACGAAAGTGTTAATTGACCTAAAGAAGTGCAACTATATTGGGTGTTTGATTGCATCACTTAATGGCCATTGGGTGAAGTTATTGAATTCGAATCATCAATGCATGACAATAATTTGATGAGCCAATGTTAGGAAATACTTCTATCTTAAATATATATTAAGCTTCAATAAGTTGATTACACCAGTGACTCTCATGAATGTTTCCATTCGACCGCCTAACACTTCCTCACATTTGAATACATTCCTTCATTAACTCATAGCCTTTGTTGAATTTAATTTCACCAACATCATTCTCAAAATCATTGACTTAAATTTCTGAACCATTATAACATCCTTAGTTTAGTAGTGGTAACCACCTCTTCCTTGTGGATTCGACCCCGTACTCACGGGAATATATTACTTCGACACATCCTGCACTTGGGATATTATTCCCACACGTTTGAGTGTGTCAACTATGCCTTGCTCAGATAAGAGCTATTATAGCAAATGTTCAAACTTGGGCTGCACTACACTATGTGCTTACATACAGCAGC
The DNA here is from genome assembly GCA_003430845.1 of Xanthoceras sorbifolium. Taxonomy (NCBI): domain Eukaryota; kingdom Viridiplantae; phylum Streptophyta; class Magnoliopsida; order Sapindales; family Sapindaceae; genus Xanthoceras; species Xanthoceras sorbifolium. The sequence goes on along the minus strand of CM010620.1, from coordinate 21,498,430 downwards.
CTCAATATAGTTCGAGTGAAGGCCATACATCAAGCAAGTCCAGGTCCAGAAGATATACAAGCAACAGAGGGCATGATCAACTTGTGATGAAAGATGATCAGATACTTACAGTTAGTTAGTCCTGTTGTTGATGTGTCACTAGACGATTAGAGTTTGTTAGTGCATGCATTGTGCATAACTCTGGAAAGCCAATGTATATGTAAAGACTGATGTAAACATTATTTTTTAATCATTTGACCTCATCAAAATCTCCATTAATGGAGTTAGAAATTCTCTCTTTTCACTGTGTTCGTGTACTCTCTTTGAGTACTTTCGTATTGGAGCTGGTAAATGCGTCGAGAGACTTCTACTCCTATAATAAGGCAGCTAGTAAATGCACATGGTGAGACTTGAACTCTCAGTATTGAAGTAAAATGGGGTACACTAACTACTTGAGCTATGAGCGGTTGTGTACAAACATTTAATTAAATATGTATTATATATTATGTTTTGATTTGATTCTTTTAAGAAATTTAAACTACATGTGATATGATATTAAGGTGAAAATTTATTTTGAAACTGAATTTGTATATAGCAAATTTTGAATTTAAACATTTTAAATAAGGTATTAAATAAAATTTGTTTTATTGAGTTTAAAAGCCCAACCCGATCAACCCAACCTAAACCGACCAAAATCAGGTTGGGTTGACTTGAGTTGTAATTTATATTTGGTTAGAATGGGTTGGAAAATTTTCAACCCAACCCATATACGCGGATGCCTCCTCCCCCGTTAACATATGTTTAACTTTTTTTGTTAATATTTATTTTAATTTTTAATTATTGTTTAATTTTCTAATTTTTTAATTAATTAATGGAATTTTGCAAGGATAGAAGTGTATTTTTCCCCTCTGTTGTTACTGACTGATGATGGTCCATCATGAGTCAATGGGTTAGAGCAGTATGCGTTATTATTATCATATGTTCGTCAGTTTTACTGCAATTAAGCATATAGTCAAAGTAAGTTAGTGCAATTTTTCAACAATAAATCTCAATATTATTATATAAACAAATTCTAAAACAAAATTAAAATCAATAAAAAAAGTGAATTTTTATGTATTGGAATCACGTAGAGATGGATTTGAAGCCTCTTCAAATCAAAAAGTCACGAGAAGGAAATATCTGTTAGAATACCATATGATTACATTACTGCAAATTCAAATGAGTCTGCCATCAGTTCCTCAACAGGTGCGGTATCAAAGTTGTGTGGCAGAATCTTCAACAATAAACCTGGATTGAAGCTTCTAGATGCAGGGTGACTAGGCTCAAAATAGCTGTCAAAGTTTGTTATGCTGAGCTGGTCTTACTTGGCTATTGATCGGTCATTTATTTTCATATATTTACGACCCTTAAACCGTATCTTTTAATTGTATTCTTGAGTATTTTTGGTGCTTTTGACGTGTTTTCCTTGAGTGTGCAGGTTTAGGGACCCAAGTGATGATTTTGTATATTTTTCGGAAAAATGTGTAATTTCAGTAATATTATGGAAGGGCATCTATGAAAGAATAGCAAAGTTCTGGGGTTAAAATGTAAATTTAGAAAGTTGACGCAGCCATTAGTGAAACGGTGCGTTTTGCACCTAAGGCTTTGGGTCTTAAGTGGAACGGCGCCGTTTTGGCACCAATTCTTTGGTCCAAAACGACGCCGTTTTGGTTAAGAAGAAAATAAAAAATAAGAATATGAAAAACCCAGCAGCCATGCAGCGCGACCAGCCCCTCCCCTCGCGCCCTCCCTGGCGTTAAAGACGAACCAGACCCAAACTAGTGAGCTGCGCGAGCTCGACCGTGACCTGTGCTTGCGTCCTCCACCTCGCGGCGATGATGACCCAGCCCAGCAGTGTGCAACGCGAGGGGCAGCGCGACCACAGCAGCTCGCGGTGTAGCTCGCGATGGAGAAGAAAAGAGGACCAGTGGGCGTGGCGAGTTCGAGCGCGACCTTCCCTCCTCGCGGTGCGGCTCGCGGTCCAGCCTCTCCAAGCAGTCCAGTGAAGGCCGCGACTAAGCCACCGCGACCACAGGTCGCGGTGGTGGTCGCGGTGAGTGAAAAACGTGCCCTAATGCCATGACTATAAGAAGAAAAAGATGCAGCAGTAATTATTTCCCACTTTGTTTTTATTATTTTGTTTTCATGCTCTGTTTTTTGGCGTCTAGCAGATTGTTTTTTATTACTCTGGTTTTCAGCCTTTTTGTTTTGTAGAGTTGAGTTTAATATAGAAAAGAAATACAACCTTACAAAAAGCTCCATTAATGGAGTCTCAAGTTGTTTAGCAAACTTGATTATATTTTATATTTTCCTAAAACATTTTATTATTTTACATGGTATCAGAGCCATTGACTAATCGTCATGGATTCTGGATTAGTTCATTCAACCCTACCACAAGAAAATACTCAGCTTGGTATCAAAGCAACATGATAACTCACATTTGCATGATTCTGGTTCACCTTTACTTACTCATGTATCACCTTTGCATGCTTCACCTCAATGGCACATTGATTTAGCACCTACACAGACTTCACCTCAATGGCACATTAATCTATCCACAAATATGCCCACAGCCCCTGTACAACACAATATGCCCACAGCCCCTGTTACAAATCTACCTACTGCCCTTGCACATCCGAATTTGTCCACTAACCCTACTAAAAAATCTGCACAAATTCGACCACCCTCCACTCATCCCATGATTACTCAATCCAAATTAGGTGTATTTAAACCCAAAACATATTCTGTCACTTGTTCACCTACTCTTGGTCTTCTTGGAGAGATTGAACCTACCAAGGTTAAGGATGCTATGCAGAATTGTAATTGGTTGGCAGCTATGAAATCTGAATATGATGCCTTGATTTCAAATAATACATGGACATTGGCTCCTTACACTGATGGCATGCATCTTGTGGGCAATAAATGGATATTTCGTATCAAGTACAATGCAGATGGTAGTTTGAACAAATATAAGGCCAAGTTGGTTGCCAAGGGCTTCTATCAAAGCCAAGGCATTGATTTCTTCGACACTTTCATTCCGGTTATCAAGTCTTGTACCATCAAGATCATCTTCAGCTTGGCAGCTTCTTTTGGATGGCAAATACAACAGGTAGACATCAATAACACTTTCATAAACGGTGAGGTTGAAGAGGTAGTTCTCATGCATCAACCTGAAGGGTTTGTCAGTTCTTCCTTTCCCAACCATGTTTGCCGATTAAACAAGGCGTTATATGGTCTCAAACAGGCTCCAATGGCCTGGTTTCATAAGCTGAAGTCGGCCTTACTTAGTTGGGGATTCACCAATGCTACCTCAGATGTCTCTCTGTTTATTATGAAAGCTACTCAACATGTGATTTATCTTCTAGTTTATGTGGATGACATCCTCATCACAGGCAGTAATCCTCAGCTCATTTAGCATACCATCTCCACTCTTCAATCCACTTTTGCTCTTAAGGTGTTGGGTCATGTGCACTATTTTCTTGGGTTTGAAGCATCTCGAACTTCAGATGGGATTCATCTCTCTCGGACAAAATATGTTGCACACCTATTAATCAAGACCAAACTTTAGAACTCAAAACCTTGCCCAACTCCTATTTGTTGAAGTATGGTGTTGTCTATTCACAATGGTGCTTCATTTTCTGATCCCACTCTTTTCCGAAGTATAATTGGGGCCTTACAATATTTGACTCACACACTTCCAGACATCGCCTTTGCTGTTAACAAGCTGAGTCAATTCCTATCAGCCCCTATTGAGGTTCATTGGGTCGCCTGCAATTGCATTTTACGCTATCTTAAGGAACAGCTCACCTTGGTTTGTTTTTTGGTTCTTCCAGGAGCCTTCGCATTTCAGCTTATGCAGATGCTGATTGGGGTTCATCTTTGGATGATCGTAGGTCAACAAGTGGGCTGTATGTGTATCTTGGCAACAACCTAATCTCTTAGAGCTCTAGAAAACAAAAGGTAGTTTCCAAATCCAGTACTGAGGCTGAATATAGGGCTGTTTCTCAAGTAGCTTCATAAGTCCTATGGTTAAGCTCCTTATTTCTTGAACTTGGCATCTTTCTTCCATCTTGCCCTGTCATTTGGTGTGATAACACCGGCGCTACCTCATTAGCTCAGAATCCAATCTTCTATGCTCGTATAAAACACATCGAAATTGATGTGCACTTCGTTAGGGAGAAGATTGCAGCTGGTCTGTTGAAAATTCAGTATGTTCCCACAGAGCTTCAGCGTGCAGACATCTTTACTAAGGCGCTAGCTCACACACGTTTTGTGTTCCTACGTTCCAAGCTGAACCTGTGTGTCTCCCCCAGGCTCACCTTGCGGGGGGATGTTAGAATACCATATGATTGCATTGCTTCAAATTCAAATGAGTCTGCCATCAGTTCCTCAACAGGTGCGGTACATCAAAGCTGTGTGGCAGAATCTTCAACAATAAACCTGGATTGAAGCTTCTAGATACAGGGTGACTAGGCTCAAAATAGCTGTCAAAGTTTGTTATGCTGAGCTGGTCTTACTTGGCTATCAAGTTTTATTATTTTGTTTTCATGCTCTGTTTTTTGGCTTCTAGCAGATTTTTTTTTTATTACTCTGGTTTTCAACCTTGTTGTTTTGTAGAGTTGAGTTTAATATAGAAAAGAAATACAACCTTACAAAAAGCTCCATTAATGGAGTCTCAAGTTCTTGAGCAAATTTGATTATATTTTCCTAAAACATTTTATTATTTTACAATATCTGCACTAACTCTTTGGCATTTTTAATACTTTACTAAGTTTGCTTTAGAAGTAATACGCCTAACCTACTGAGGTGTTCTTATTTACATGTGAAAACAATCTTTTTTCACAATGATCTCCCCTAGTATTTATCAAACTCGGTCAAAATTAACGATTAGAAGGGTATTTTCATCTTTATATGTCCGACCTCATTGAAAACTTTCAATATTATGCATTTGGTAACTCAATAACTTTCTCTATAATTATGTGATACCTCTATTCGGAATACAATAAAAAAAATTAGATTTATACGTTACCTCAATTTGATAACCTATAATTTTCTCTAGATTTATACGTTACTTCGGTTTGGTCGCCCAATATATTCTATAAATTTGATCATATTTATCTTTCAAAAATCACATAACTCATAATGGGTTCAAACTATGTTAGAGTTTTTATGGGTTATGGTTTGAAAGATGAAATAGGATTAAATTCATTCAACAAAGCTCACTATTGTATAAAAATGGTTGGCATGGGAAAATTAGGAGCACAATTGGTGGTCTTATTGCATGATCCACTTCCTGTTGTCTTCGTATTCCCTCATATACAAGGTTTTTTTTTTCTCTAGAGATTTTTTTACTATTTATGTTTTTGTTGATTTATATAAGCAAATTTTCTAATAATTATGTATTGTTCTGCAAGTAATTAAGTTAACAATTTGATTTGATTTTGATTTTTATTCTTTTTGTGGTGTAGCCTTGTATCGGGATTTCGAAGCTTCAGAGAAAGCTAGGACAGCCGCTCACACGATGTTTGGTAACAAAGCTATAGAAAGGTGAAAAATATGTTACCATATCTATTAAATTTCAAACTGTGAATTCGTAGCCACTAAATGATTTTAATCCACCAGAAATTTTTTAGTCCAGATTTTAAAAGCCGACGGATTCTGCGAATTTCACACTTAGGTGATTACATGCAATGTGGTTGGGGCTTCATTTTCAAGTTGAGAACATTATTCTTTCTAAGTGCAAATGTTGGAGGATGTACAAGTGGAAAAAGAAATCCTGTTGAGGACTTGAGTTTGTAGTTACTTGATGATGCTTGAAGCATTGAAGATGTAATCCTTGTAGACTACCATTGTACAGTGAAATACTGAAACTGCAAGCATTTCGAGATGTAATTGTTGTAAACTACATAAATGACATTATATAGTGAAATACTAAAACATTTTGTGTAACTATCAAATACTTTTAACATTTAATGTTAGTATTATTGCCTTCTAATTTAAATTATTTTCAATTCAATCACATGTACACCAAATAAATGACAGTATATTCCCAAATCAAATCCAATCCAATTGGTATGAAAGGACCCGAGCTTACAAGAACCTTGATGTGAACGGAATTTGATCTAAATCCCCTTAAAATCACCGAGTTAGATTAAATATAGTACCTTCAATATTTTTTATTTCTTATATATTTATTAAATTAAAGTTTCTCATAACTTTTTGTGTAGGCGAAAAAAAAAATTGTGCCCTTTCAGAGCGCCCTCGGCTAGGGGCCAAGGCAGAGTCATTCATGTTAAGAATTGAATCTTTTAATTTTAATTTTGAGGTTTTTCTAAATTTTTATTTTTTTTTTCAATTGCGGGTTATACGTAATTCAAGCATCACGAGAATAAAGATGCTTAAGAAGTGAAAAATTATACTATGCAACATAATCGGAAACTATCTAGCTTAACTAGTGACATCTCTTATGCTTGATTTAATTTATTGTCAAAATTAAAAAATAATAATAAAATGATTAAACCAAATAAAATTGACGCTGTTTAAGATGCTGGATAAGTGAAACACAAAATTAAAAAACTTAATTAAAGCATTTCTTTAGAAAAAAAAATAATTCGGCCTTCAATCCTCAAATCCTTTTAATAAGAACAAAAAAAAAAAAACAAGGCAAGAAGGAATATCAAGACATATAGGGGACTTACGCTTTGAAGAAACTTGAAAATCAAGTTCTAGTCCCATCCCAAAATGAAGAAGAAAGAGAGAGCAAAAGGAAAAACGAGTAAGAAAAACATTAAACAAGAGAGAGAGAAGGAAGTAATACAAACAAATAGAACAAAACGCGCACGATGGGTTGAGTCATAATCCTTTGAACTTTAGTGCTCGCCATTGCTGTCGATTTCGAAGAGAGACAGGCGTTAAGCGTTAAGAGTATGGGTAGGTATGGTTCGAATCGGTACACTTTTGGGTGAAATTAAACCTACTCGAAATTTATACGATTTTTAAAAAATTGAAACTGAACCAAACCGAATTGAAAGTGTAAACTGAACCGAACCGAAGTAATACGGTTCGATTCGTTTCGGTTCAATACGGTTTTGAGCCTATTGGACCTAATGAGCCTTTTTCATGTTTTTAAATTTTAATAGGTTTTACTACTAAATTTTAATAGGTTTTATTACTAGTTTTAGTACTAAATTTTAGATCTCCAGAATTGAACATGCTCATATAACATAATTCAATAATTTAAAACAGTCAAAATTCAATAATTATTAAAACAAACACCTGCTCATAAAACATAATTCAATAATTTAAAACGGTCCAAATTCAATAATTATTAAAAGTAAAATAGCCCAAAATTTAACTTATTAAAACAGTCCAGCTAAAACAAATAAAACAGTCCAAAATTTGCTCCTCCTCTTTTTATGTGTTCCTATACAATCTAGATAAATAAAACAAAAAAATGAACAAATAAGTATACTACACGAAAAGCGATACAAAAAAATGAACAAATAAGTATACTACACGAAAATCGGCCATAAATGAACAATAACCAAAACATATTAAATTGTAGTAAAATGTCAAATATAGACAATCAAAATTAAAATTAAACCAGAATGCATCTGAAATCACTTCACAAAGCAAATATTTCACAAAATTTCATTAAAATTTTTTTTTTTAAAAAATCAGATTGACAAGACCCGCCCCAACTCCTCTCCTGAGTCAAAGGGAGTCCTGTGAAGTTCTGAAAACTGTTTTAACATTCTCAATCTATTTAGGAAATGCTATATATAAAAATATAAATTTAAAGTTTAAGATCTATTTAATAAAACTTTTGACAGCATTTCCTCTATTTTTGAAACATTTCCTCCTGAAACATTAAATTAACACTTCTAAAAATAACAACAATCTCAACTTCGAAACAAGACCGTCTGTCCCTTTTTTTTTTTTTTTATCAAATAAAATATACTCAATAAATAAGGTAAAACTCAAATCATTTTAAGAAGCATACTAAAACATGCATATTAAACTCTTTGCATTTATAACTAAGACTACCAAACATAGTAGTCTTTTTTTTTCTTTTAAACAAGTTATTACAAGGTGTAAAGATAACTTAAAGAAAGATGAAAACTGTGCTTTTAAAACATCCATTACTACTAAGTGTCTTTACACATACAAACAAGCGTGCATGATGTAAGATATATATATATATATATATATATACATAACATGTAGAAACAACAAAGTGATTCCCATTCTACATGTCATCGAGTGGCCCACCTCAAGACTTGAGAGTTCACACCACCGGGAAGCTACCTGGAAAATAATTAAAGAAAATAAAGGGTGAGTGGATGTACTTTTTGTTCCACAAACAAAACATAAATATATATGTTTACTCTTTCAAAAACCTTATCTCAATTATATATATTTATGTTTTGTTTCTGAAACAAAAAGTATATCCATACATGAATTAAATTCATATAAAACATAACTAAATCTTTAATAAACATATATAAATCATTTGTATAAAACTTCATATAATCTCTAACCAATCAATTTTATATAATACAATATAATATATCAATCTTAACACAAAATATATATCAATCCATTTTGAAAATACAGATAATTTCTTTATGGAATTCAAATAAAAATCCACTTACAACGTGTATGATATTCTAGTTGGGTTCAAGAAGGTTGGATTCCCTTTGTATCTCTTTCTCCCCTAAAAATCACCAAGAACTTGGTTAGAATCCATAAAATATCATAATGAAAAAACACTATAGAAGAGTTTAGGAATTGAAATTCTAAGAATACCCCAAAGCCTAGCAAGTATTTTTGCCAATATTTTTTTCTTCACTTCTTTGCTGTCCCAGCAGTTTTTTTTCACACTTTTACTCACCAAAACATTCTGTTTTGTCACCCAATTGAACTACCTTATACTCCACCTTCTTCCTAGTCACTAAGTCACAAATTTAAGGTGTTAAAAACATGCCAAACAGCAGCTTGCAAGCTGCTGCCTGGCAGCACATTTTGCTGCTGTAAGTGCTTGTATGGTAGCTAGATGTCCTCCTCTCAAGTTGCCAACAATTGCTATAATTTTATAAAGAAAGTAGCTGCTGTCCATTCTTATTTTAATCCATTTCCAGCAGTATTTTTGCATGTAAATTTGTACCATTTTGGGCTCTAATGGGCCTAAAAAAAGTTGGATTTAATTTGTGACATGCGGGCCTCTCAAATCTAATTTCTTTTCCATTTCGGGCCTTACGAAACTAACCCAATTTTTTTCCGTATCCGAATCTTACCGTATGAACGTAATTAATTTATTTTGTTCTCTATAATTGGGTCTCACAAAACCTCCCCAACTTAAAATAATTTTGTCCTCGAAATTCACTTACCTGATTGAAACAAACGAGGATATTGAATCTGCATCTAATCTTCTTGTTCCCATGTTGCTTCTTCTATTCCATGATTTCTCCATAAAACTTTTACTAAAGGAATTATTTTAGTACGTAATACCTTTTCCCTTCTATCAAGAATCTCAACTGGGTCCTCTTCATAAGTCAAATTTTCTTTCAATTTCAGAGGTTGCTTTGTTATAACATGTGAAGCATTAGGTATATATTTGCGAAGCATTGAAACATGGAACACATCATGAATTTTGAATAGTTCTGAAGGTAAAGCCAACCAATAAGCAACTGTTCCTACTTTGCTAATGATCTCAAATGGACCAATATAGCGTGGACTCAACTTTCCCCGTTTCCCAAACTGAAGTACACCTTTCCATGGTGAAATTCGTAAGAACACCCAATCACCAACTTGGAATTCAAGATCTCTCTTGCGTTTATCTGTATAACTTTTCTGTTGTAAGTTGTACAAGATCTGGACCCAATAACTTGGCTTCACCCACCTCATCCCAACATACCGGGGTTCTACATTTTCTTCCATAGAGTGCTTCATATGGTACCATTCCAATACTAGCTTGATAACTGTTGTTGTAAGCAAATTCAATCAATGATAGATAAGTATCCCAACTGCCTTTGAATTCTATTACACAAGCTCGAAGCATATCATCTAATGTTTGAATAGTACGCTCTGATTAACCATCAGTTTGTGGGTGAAAAGCAGTACTAAAATACAATTTAGTACCCATGGTTTCTGTAAACTAGGCCAGAATTTGGATGTAAATCGGGGATCTCTATAGGAAACAATTGATATGGGTGCCCCATGAAGACAAATTATCTCATTAACATAAATTCTAGCTAACTTGTCAAGGATATAAGTATTCTTGATAGGTAGAAAATGTGCAGATTTCGTTAACCGATCCACAATGACCCATGTACTATCATGGTCCCTCTGAGTACGAGGAAGTCCTACCACAAAATCCATAGTAATATGTTCCCATTTCCATTCAGGAATAGGAAGTGGTTGTGAAAGTCCTGCAGGTTTCTGATGTTCTGCCTTGACTTGTTGACAAATCAAACATCTAGCTACAAATTCTGCTATATCTCTTTTCATTCCTTGCCACCAATAATGCTCTTTCAAAGTACGATACAATTTTGTGCTTCCTTGATGCATTGCATATGCAGAAGAGTGAGCTTCTTCTAGAATTTCTTTCTTCAGTTCTTTAATATTAGGTATACAAAGTCTATTACCTAATATTAATGCAACATCATCTCTCAACATGAAGTCACTTCGTAGTTTGTCCTTCACTTCTTCTTTTAATCTAACCAAGGAAGAGTCTTGAGCCTGTAAGTCTTATATCTAATCAATTAGAATAGGCCTAACTTGAAAAGTAGCCAGTAATGCTCTAAAATTATCTGTTGCTAATCCAACTCTTAAAGATCTCAATTCAATTAGCAAAGGAGAACGCATCATCTTTAAATATGCTATGAAGCTGGAATTTTTCTACTAAGTGCATCGGCCACCACATTACCTTTTCCAGGATGATACTCGATAGTGCAATCATAATCTTTGATTAGTTCAATCCATCTTCTCTGCCTCAAATTTAATTCTTTCCGTGTGAAAAGATACTGCAAGCTTTTATTATCAGTAAAAATTTGACAAGTAACCTTATATAAGTAATGCCTCCATATATTTAAAGTAAACACAATTGCAGCAAGCTCTAAATCATGTGTTGGATAATTAAGTTCATGCTTCTTAAGTTGTTTGGAAGCATAAGCTATCACCTTTCCATGTTGCATTAGCACACAACCCAAACCCTGTCTAGAAGCATCATTGTACACAACAAACCCATCAGTACCAGATGTAAATGTAAGTATTGGAGCATAAGTTAATCTTTTCTTAAGCTCTTGAAAACTTTGCTCGCAAGCTTCTGACCACACATACTTCACATCTTTCTGAGTTAGTTTCGTCAATGGGGCAGCTAATCTTGAAAATCCCTCTACAAACCTCCGATAATTTCCTGCTGGACCCAAGAAACTTCTAATCTCTGTGACATTAGTTGGTTGATCCCAATTCACAATAGCTTCAATTTTTTGAGAATCCACATAAATCCCATCACCTGAAATCACATAACCCAGAAATGTGACTCTATCTAGCTAGAATTGACATTTTTTGAACTTGGCATAAAGTTGTTTATCTTGCAAAGTTTATAGAATAATTTTCAAATGTTCTAAATGTTCCTCCTCACTTCTAGAGTATATCAAAATATCGTCAATGAACACAACAACAAATATGTTTAAGTAAGGATGAAACACCCTATTCATCAAATCCATGAAAGCTGCTGGAGCATTAGTCAACCCAAAGGGCATTACAAGAAATTCATAGTGACCATATCGAGTTTTGAAAGTAGTTTTAGGTACATCACATCCTCTAACCTTAAGTTGATGATAACCTGAACGCAAATCTATCTTCGAAAACACTTTTGCACCTTGAAGTAGATCAAACAAATCATCGATGCGAGGAAGAGGATACTAATTACGCACTGTTACCTTATTTAACTGTCAGTAATCAATGCATAATCTTATTGTCCCATCTTTCTTCTTGACAAATAACATGGGTGCTCCCCATGGTGATATACTAGGTTCAATAAAACCTTTGTTCACTGGTTCTTCTAACTGAATTTTTAATTCTTTCAATTCCATTAGAGCCATTTTGTAGGGTGCAATAGAGATTGGAGTTGTACTTGGAACTAAATCTATCTCAAATTCAATTTCTCTATCCGATGGTAATTCTGGAAGATCTTCAGGAAATACATCTGCAAATTCTCTTATTATCGGAATATCTTCCAATTTCGCATCACTGGTTCTAGTGTCAACAACATAAGCTAAGTAAGCTGAACATTGTTTCTTGATCAATCTCCTTATAGTGATAGCAGATATTACACAAGGAAGGATCTGTCGTTCACCACAAAATACAATATCATATTCTCCTTGTTTTTGGAAACTTACTTCTTTTCTAAAACAATCTACAGTGGCATGATGTGTAGCGAGCCAATCCATTCCCAGAATAACATCAAAGTCACGTATATCAAGTGGTATCAAATCAACATGCAAATTGTAATACACCCTCCCGATAGTTTGTACTGTACACGTACAGGTATTATAATATATATTTTATAGAATTGATTGTACGGTACTATATTGGAGTTTATTGGACGATTAGTACAATTTCGTAAAGTATATACGAAATCCAATTACACGTTTCGAAATTTCTAGTAAGGATTTTCCATAAATTAGATATTAAAATTATTAAGGGTATCGGAGACTCGGAAAATGTTTGGAATAGTTCCAGATGATTATTAAGGTTCCATAAAGTATATAAGAAGTTTAAATTATAAATTTTAGAGAACATAGTAAAGATTTCCATAAAGTGGAATATGAAGAATATTTATTGGAAGTTAAAATATATTTTTACGATATGAGGTTGTGATTTAATTAATTGATGGAAAAGTAAATTGAAATGGATTTTTGTGGAAAAGAGTTAGTGGATTGTTATGGATTAATTTGTAAGTTATAAGATTTTGGATCAAGTTCATGTGATTAAATTGTAAAATTATTGTCATGTTATGATTTGTAAAAGGTCAAGGGAATAAATTGCAATTGAATGATATAATATATATTTATATATACAAGTAGTGGAGAATCCACTCAATATTTCAAAGTCAACAAATGCAATCAAAAGCAAACAAAACAAAGAAAATAGAGAACAAAAACAAACAGAGCAAGTTGGTGGAGATTTCCACTAAAATTGGAAGTCAACGAAAGAAAACAAAGATAAATTGAATAGTGAAGCAACCAGTAATCACAAATCAGAAAACAAATTGGAAAGTGAAACTCACCAATTTGTAAAGTCGGTGCCACTCACTTAAACCAAACTCCTCTCACAAATCCAAATATACAAGTCAACGGGTAACAAAAATAAAAACAGAGAACAAAACAGGCCAGAAAAGAAGAGAAGAAAAGAAGAGAAGAAGAAAAAGAAAAAAAAGAAAGAAGGGGAAGAATTTCGGTCCAGAAGAAGAAGAATAGCAAGAGGATTTTGGGGTAAGTTTGATGAAATTAAATTGTTTGAATTTGATGAAGTTGTTTGTGTAGTAGAATTGGTAGTTGAAATTGATGAAATTAAATTATTTTGGAGGTTTGGGTGATGATGGTGATGATGGATTTTGTTGAATTAGAAATTAATTGAGTTTGAATTGTGTTTGAAATTTGATTGTTGAATATAAAGTGAAATTGATTGATGGGTTTTGTGATTTTAGCATTTGATTTGAGTTTTGTGGAGTTTTATTGGAAATTAGTTTAATTGGAGTTGATTAGAATGAAAATCAAGAAAATTAGTAAGTTAAATTTTGGGGATTTGATGATTTTGAGTTTAAATTAGTTAATTAAGACATTAATTGAGTAATTTGAGTGTTTTTGAATTAATTGGTGGTATGAATTTAGAATCATTAAGTAAGAAATCAAAATGATTCTCGAAATAGTAACTTGTATTATGAGTTTGTTTGTGATGTTGTGTTTGGAATGAATTTGAAGTTGAATTTGATCTTATTAAGTGAAAGAAGTTTATTTATGTGAAATTAATGAAGATTAGAATGAGCATTTGTGTAGAAATTGAATGTTACTAGTGTAGAAATTTCAATTGATGAGCAATTAAGTATTAGAAATAGTATTTGTATGAATTGATACAAATTGGTGTTTAGAAATCCAAGAATATGTATTGGATTGTGTTGTATGAGATTCGAATTAAGAGAAATTGATTTATTGAAGGAATATATAATTGTAGAGACATGATTTTCAGTAAATTAAATGTAATTGATTTTCTAATAATAGAAGAAATTGAAGAATAAAGTGTTAAATGTGTTAATTGGGTTTTATATTAGTTGTTGTATTTATATTAATGAATTATTTGGAAATATATATTACTTTAGGGAGGAGATGAAATTATGCAGAAAGTCAAGAAATGTTTTGAGGCAAAGGAACCAGAGCACCAAGCTTAGGGAAAACCAGAAACCAGTGAGTGTTAAACTATTTTAAGCAAAATTATATTTTTAGTTGAAATATACTTTAGTGTACTTGGATTTAATTTAATTATTTATGACTTGATATATACGTTGTTTATTTATATGTGCTTTATATGCAAAATAGAATTGATTGCTTAAGTGATATATTTAAATTAAGGTGTTTTATATTTCAGAATTTTTGAGTTTCTATTCAGCTGAGAAAATATTTATGCATGAAATTTAGTCAAAGAAATATATTTTTATGTATTTCAAGTTTTTAGTTTAAAAGCTAGTTTTCAAAAAGTAAAGAAAATAGTTTTCAAACCATGGATACCCATTTATTATCAGAATTACCAGAATTTATCAGAATTATCAGAAATTATCAGAAATTACAGAATTAGACCCGGCTGGTACATCCTAATTGTGTGTGGCAAGTTAAGGGGGGACAGTCCGCTAACTCCTGGGGGGTTGAGCCTGTCGAGTCTGTCAATCGCCCATACATTGGGGTGTTGTCTCGCTATATGTTGCGACGCAGTATACCGCACATAGACAGTGAGATGTCTTTTATCAGAATATCAGAAGTCACCAGTGTGGCGCTAGATTAGCCGCCTGGTGACACCCTCCATATGGTACGGCGCCAGTTGGGTCATCCTATGGAGTATCAGAAATCAGAAGGGTTCCATAGGTTTTATCAGAAAAGTATTTATCAGAAAAAGATTTATTAGAAAAGTTTTATCAGAAAATTTTTATTAGAAAAGTTTATCAGAAAAGTATTATCAGAAAGGTTTTATCAGAATAAGTTTTTAGAAAAGTATTATTAGAAAAGTTTATTATCATAAAAGCATTTGATCATAAAAGTATTTTATCAGAAGAATATTATCAGAAAATTATATTATTAGAAAAATTTTATCAGAAAAACATCATTAGAAAAGTATATTATTTTAGTATTTCAGTTCTTATTTCAGTTATCAGATTTCAACAAAGTATAATATATTAGTTTAATAATTTTCAGAAATATTGAAAGGTTTTTAGAATAGTTTTCAGTATAGCTTTTAGAACAGTTTTCAGAAGTTAGATATCAATATGTTTTTAGTATGAATTTCAGAATAGTTTTCAGAAAATAGATTTCAGAAATAGTTTATCAGTTTAGTATTTTTAGAAAACAGATTTATATTTTTTTCAGATTTCAGGGAGGTTAATAGAAATTAACAGAAAAAGAATTAAAGTTTATTTAGAAATTAACAGCACTCACTGAGCTCGTTTAGCTCATTATAGTTTTATGTTTTTTTTAAAATCAACCTCCCAGGTGCAGGTGCAAGCATTGCAGGGACTCCGAAGACCAGCAGGACCAGTCAGAGGATGTTGTGATTGTTTTATAAGCATATGAAATGTTTTAGTTGTTAAGTTTATATTTTCATATTGTTTAAAGTGTATAATTATTTTTTTTAAAGATTTGATTTACTTATTTTTGATAATTGTTAATTTTAATATTAAACTGTTTGAGTTGCGGTTTGTGGAAATGGACTAGAAGTCCACAGTAGTTGAGATTTGAAAACAAATATAAAAGCGTTCAAGTTGTTTTATACAGGTCTCCAAGATTTGGTAATTTTAGAAAAACAGAGGAGACTCTGTCAAAATTTTTATAAAAAAGTTTTGTATAAAAAAAAATAAAATTTCCTACTCAGATTTTCAGAATAAAGAAACGGCTTAACTTCACGGAAGCCTTTCAGCAAGGCAAGCCTCGACTAGGAAACTACCGTGGAGTGACGGCAGGCCGCCTAACGTGAGATAGTAGGTTTGGGGCCTGTCACAAATCATATTTACCAACCCCAACACTACAGTCTTTATACACACCATATGCTAATAAAGATTCCCCAGTAGGTGTGACTATTACCATATTGCAATCTAAATGTTTCAATTCCTTATTCGTATATACCACAAAAGATCGAGAAACAAAGGAATGGGTGGATCCAGGATCAATAAGAATATGAGCATCATGATAAAAAATATTCAGCATACCTGTACAACATCTGAAGTAGCCTCTATGTCTTGTTGAGTTAAAGCAAAAATGTAATACACCCTCCCAATTGTATGTACTGTACACGTACAGGTATTGTAATATACTCTTTTAGAATTTATTGTACAGTACACAAGTAAATAATGAGCCTTTATTATGTGTAAATCGAATGTTTAAAGTATTAAGGGTGCTATAATGGAATCTATTGGATGGATTCGAAGATTTTCGAAAAAGGGTATCAGAGACTTGGAAAATATCTGAAATGGTTTCAGATGATTAATAAGGTTCTATAAAGTATATACGCAATTTAAATTATAAGTTTTGGAGAATATAGTGAAGATTTCCATAAGTTGGAGTATTAAGAATATTTATTGAAAGTTAAATACATCTTTTGACGATATGAGATTGTGATTTAATTAATTGATGGAAAAGTAAGTTGAAATGGATTTTTGTAGAAAAGAGTTAATGGATTGTTATGGATTAAATTGTAAATCAAAAGATTGTTGATCAAGATCATGTGATTAAATTTATGGTTGTGGTCATATTATAATTTTAAAGTGTATAGGGACAAATTACAATTAGAGATATATATATATATATATATATATATATATATATATATATATATATATAATATAATATATTTGTTTTAGTGGACATTTGTGGAGATATTTTAAATGTGGTTAAGTGGAATTCCACTTACAAAATTTCAAAGTCAAGCAATCAGGAAACAAATTTAAAAACAAATAGAAAGAAGCAAAGTCGGTGAACAAAAGGAGAAAAGAAAAAACAAAAGTATATAATATATATATATATATATATATATATATATATTAGTGAATCAGAAAACAAAAAGAAACAAAACAGAGGAAGAGGGAGACGGGAAGCAACCAGAAATTACGAGAAGAAAGGAGAAGGAGTGGCCAGCAGGAGAAGAAAGGAGAGAGGGAAGAAGGAAAAGAGAAGGAGCTCCGACCGAAGAAGAAGAGGAGAGGAAGAAGAAGAAGAGACCAGAAAAACAGAGTAGGGAAGAGAGAAAGAAAAGAGAAGAAGTGAGCAGCGGGAGAAGAAAGGAAGAAGAAGAAGAAAGAAGAAGGAAGAAAGAAGAGAGAAAGAAAGAGGAAGTGACAACAGCTGAAGGAGAAAGAAGAAGAAGACAACAGAACCGAGAGAAAGAGGAGGAGGAAATTCGGTTCTGCTGGAAGAAGAAGAAGAAGAGGATTTGGGTAAGTGATTGATGAAGTTGATGTGGTTGATTTTTAGTTGTTGGTTAAATTGTTATAAAGTTTTATTTTTTAGTGCTGATTTAGTGGTTTCAAGTGGAAAAATGAAGTGGGTTGCCTTGGGATTGTTTGATTGGTTTGAATTTTGATGAAATTGTTTGTGTTGTAAAA
Source organism: Xanthoceras sorbifolium (assembly GCA_003430845.1). Lineage (NCBI taxonomy): Eukaryota > Viridiplantae > Streptophyta > Magnoliopsida > Sapindales > Sapindaceae > Xanthoceras > Xanthoceras sorbifolium. Next base: position 21,480,546 of record CM010620.1, on the reverse strand, counting down.
TTTGTAGTTGATATTTGATGAAAATGCATTGATTTTTGAGATTAATTGAGTATTGAATTGTGTTGAAAGTTTGATTGTTGAATATAAAGTGAAATTGGGTTTATGGAAGTAAAGAAAATTATGGGTTTTGTTGAGTTAGTGTTTGATTTGAGTTTTTGTAGAGTTTTATTGGAAATTAGTTGGAATTAAATTGATTGAAATAAAAATCAAGAAAATTAGTAAGGAAAATTTTGGGGATTTTATGATTTCAACTTTAAATTAGTTAATTGAGATATTAATTGTGTAATTTGAATGTTTATGAGTTAATTGGTGATATGAATTTGGAATCGTTAAGTAAGAAATCAAAATGATTCTTAAATTAGTGACTTGTATTATGAGTTTTGTTATGATGTTGTGTTTGGTGGTTGATAAGAGTTGTAGACATTGTTTAGAATAAAATTGAATCATTAGTTTTGAGATTTTTTTTTGAAATTAAATTCGAAATTTAAGTTATAATTAGTTTGATCAAGTTAATGAAATTGAATTTGATGTAGTTTTTTTTTTTTTTTTTTTTTGATTTCAACAAAACTTCTATTACAGAAGACCAACAAGAAAGCTAGGTTCAGGATTGAACCAACAAAATTCCTCCTTAGAGGAAAAGGCGAGGGAAGCAAGAGAATGTGCCATTCCATTCCTTGAACGAGGAATGGCATGACAGTTGGAAACTCCCACAGCCCTAAATAAAGCCTTAACATCAGAAACAATAGGGTCCATAACAGAACTAGGAAGAGAGTTAAACACCCTAGCTACAACATTAACAGCATCTAACTCAACCCATTCGATGAACAGGTTCAACTCCTTCGCCAGCAGCAACCCCTCTCGCAACGCCAGCATCTCGCCCAGCTCAGCAGGAAAAAACCCCAAGAGGGGCTTGGCAGAAGCTGCAACAACCTTGCCCTGAGAATCGCGCACCACTGCACCAGAACCCAACACAGAACAACCAGGCTTCACTGCTGCATCGGTATTCAACTTCAGGGAGCCCGCGGGAGGAGGCGACCACGGAGAAGAGCAAGGCTCCCTGGGGGGAGGGGGAGGAGAGCCAAAGACCTTCTGGGTGCCCTGAAATTCACGAAGCAAGGAAAGAGACCAAGAAACCAAATCAGCACTAACCCTGGGAGATTTAGAATGAAACACAGCATTCCGTTCAGACCAAACCCCCCACAGGATCATACAGAACTCCTCGAACTCTGCTCTCTTGGCCCTAACAAAAACCCATAAAATCAAGTCAAAACAAGAAATATGGCGCTGCAAATTGAGGACATCCCAGAAAACAGTGGACTCCCAAATAGGGCGCACAGAGCTGCACCAAAAAAGGGCATGGGCTGAGCTCTCGGGAGCATCACCACATCTAGAACAACACGGGTCAACCACAATCTTCCTCGAACAAAGATTACAAAGGGACGGGATGGCATTGTGACAAACTCTCCAAATGAAGATTTTGATTTTAGGGGGAATGTTGAGATTCCAAAGTGCAAGCCACCATTTCGGGTCCGGACTCGAGGAGGAACCTGCAAGGGAGAGCTTTTCCTGCGCTGCAACTCTATATCCGCTCTTCACAGAATACTCTCCCTTCTTATCAAAATGCCAGATTAAGGAATCAACACAATCACCTAAACTCAGAGGGATTTCCAGAATAGAATCCCTATCCGCTGCCACAAAGGCCTGATCAAGCTTAGCCAAATCCCAAGAATGGGAAGAAGGGGAGATGAGAGATGCGACCTTAAAATCTTCCACAGGAGCAGTTGAGAAGGGCCTGAAGGTGGACGCCCTTGGTATCCAAGGGTCCTGAAAAGCCCTGATATCCTTACCATTACCAACCCTCCAACGGAGGCCCTTAAAAAGAAGACTCCTACCCCAAACCAAACTCCTCCAGAGATGAGAGCTCCCCTGCTTCAGCGAGATAGATAGAAAATCCTCCTGCCTGAAGTACTTAGCCTTAAGAACTCTAGATACTAACGAGTCTTTATTCATAACAATTCTCCACGCCTGCTTGCCAAGAAGAGCTTGGTTAAAAAGAGATAAATCTTTAAAACCAAGCCCCCCGTGGGTTTTCGGAGAGCACAACTTGTCTCTAGCGACCCAGGAGATTTTCTTATTACCATCAGAGGCACCCCACCAAAAGCCCATAATCATGGAGCACAGCTCATTACACAGAACAGAAGGCAACTGGAAGATACTCATAGTGAAGGTAGGAATAGCTTGCGCCACTGCTTTGATAAGAACTTCCTTCCCGCCCATCGAGAAGAGATTGCCTTTCCACCCTCTGATCTTACGCCATACCCTCTCCTTAATATCACTAAAGGTTTTCCGTTTATTTTTCCCCACCATGGTTGGAAGGCCAAGATATTTATCATGGGCTTGGGCATTAACTAGACCCAGGCAATTCAAGATACTAGCACTGCGGTCATCTTCCACATTTGGGCTAAAAGTGATATTAGACTTTTGCAGATTAATCCGCTGGCCAGAGGCTTTCTCATAGACATTAAGGATCTGTTTCAACTTCTCACAATTCTGAACTGAAGCCCTGCAAAAAACGATACTATCATCTGCAAAAAACAAATGACTCACTAGAGGGCTCCCGCGACAACATCTCATACCCAAAGATTGACCATTAGATTCGTTGCCTTTGATAAGAGAAGATAGAGCTTCTGCACAGAGAAGGAAGAGATAAGGAGACAAAGGACACCCCTGCCTTAACCCTCTTTCCGGAGTAACTTCCCCCACCGACTTCCCATTTACCAGGAAGGAAAGCTTGGAGGTCGACACACAGTCCATAACAAGGGCTCTAAAGTGATTAGGAAAACCTAACTTCTCCAAAATGAACTCCAGGAAACCCCACTCTACACGATCGTAAGCCTTACTCATATCCAGTTTAATTGCTGCATACCCTCTTTTACCCTTTTTCTGTTTCTTGATAGAATGGAGAAGCTCAAAAGCAACCATAATATTATCAAAAATTAACCGCCCTGGTACAAAAGCACTCTGCTCCGAAGATATAATGAAGGGCAGAATTTGATGTAGTTGAATGAAGAAAATTCACTTATGTTAAATTGATGAAGATTAGAATGAGAATTTATGTAGAAATCGAAGTTGATAGTGTAGAGATTTCAATTTATATGTAATTAAGTATTAGAAATTGTATCTGTATGGTTGTGATATAAATTGATGCTTAGAAAATAAAGTGAATATGCTGGATTATGATGTATGAGGTTAAATTTATGAGAAATTGAATGATTCAAGGAATATATAAATGTAGAGACATGATTTTTAGCAAATTAAATGCAATCGATTTTATTAGAATAGAAGGAATTGAAAAATAAAGTGTTAAACGTGTTAATAGAGTTGTTGTATTTATATTAATGATTTATTTGGAAATATTTTATTTTAGGGAGAAATCTCCTTAGTGTGGGAGAATAAAAGAATTATGGAAATGCAAGGAATATAGTGAGACAAAGGAACCAGAGCACAAAGCTTAGAGAGAACCAGAAATCAGTGAGTGTAAATTTATTTTAAAGCAAAATATATTTTACTTTGGCAATATATTTTATCTAAAGTTTAGCAAGTTAATATTTTTATTTAAGTTAGTGTAAAATCAGATTTTCAGTTGAATTACATTTAGTTTATTTTCTTTAAGTTTGATTTAGTATTTTGTGATTTCGTATATAATTGTTATTTAAATGTGTTTTAATTAAAGTATTTTATATTTTAGAAATTCAGAATTTATATTCATTTAATAAATATGTTTTACGTATTTTTCATGGATTTTTAATTAAAAACTAGTTTTCAAAGTAAAGAAAATAGTTTTCAAACCCATGGATTACCCTATGGATTATCATATTATCAGATTTATTAGCAGTTAGACCCGGCCGGTACATCCCAATTGTGTGTGGTAGGTTAAGGGGGGACAGTCCGCTAACTTTAGGGGGGCTGAGTCTGTCGAGTCTGTCAGTCACCCATACATTGGGGTGTTGTCTTGCTATATATTGCGACACAGCATTCCGCAAATAGACAGCGAGATATTTTTTATCAGATGTCACGTTGAGCGCATCAGTTAGTCGCCTCGTGACTTATATCAGATGTCATAGTGGACAGCGTCAGTTAGTCGCCCTGTGACCCACTCATATGGTACGGCGCTAGTTAGTCTACCTATGAGTTCAGTTCAACTTAGGGGTCCATTGGGAGTTTTCAGATACAGAAGCCAAGCTAGAAATATCTTCAGATTATCAGTACAGAATATTAAATTAAGAGTTTTATACGTTAGGCTTGGTTAGATTTTTAGAAAAATAGATTTCAGTACAAGATTTAGAAAACAGATTATTATTATTATCTTCATTACAGAATAAGTTTTCAGAAAGTTTATTATCATAAAAGTATTTTATCAGAAGAATATTATCAGAAAACTATGTTATTAGAAAAGTTTTATCAGAGAAGTTTTATTGGAAAAGCATTTTCAGTAAAGTATATTCTTTTAGTTTTTCAGTTTTAAGAAAAGTACATTATATTAATATTTCAGTTTTGCAGAAAACATATTATTTCAGTATTTCAGTTTTCAGAAAAGAATATCAGGTTAGTTTTCAATTTTCAGAAATATAAAAGAATATTATTTCAGCTTATCAGATTTCAGAAAAGATATAGTTTCAGCTTTTCAGTTTTTAGTAAAGTGAAATTAGTTTTTCAGTTTTCAGAAATTAGATTTTAGAATAGTTTTTATTACAGATTTCAATACAGTTTTCAGTATAGATTTTAATATGGTTTTCATGTAATAAACTTATGTACTGTTTTCAGGAAATAGATGTCAGTACATTGTTTCAACAAATAAAAAGAGTATTATTATTATTTATTTCAGTTTAGATTTCAGAAAATAGATTACTATTTTATTCAGTACCTTTTTCAGGGAGGTTTAGTTAGAAAGATTAATTTTTAGAAATCAATTAATACTCACTGAGCTCGTTTAGCTCACTATAGTTTTCTGTATTTTAAAGATTTGATTTATTTATCTTTGATAACTATTGATTTTGATATTTAAACTGTTTGAGATGTGATTTGATGAGATGGACCGGAGGTCCACAATAGTTGAGATTTGGGATTTTATATAAGTGTTAAAGTTTTTATGCAGGTCTCCAAGATTTGGTAATTTCAGAAAAACAGAGGAGACTACCAAAATTTTTATAAAATAGTTTTGTATATAAAAAAAAAAAATTCCTGCTCAGATTTCCAGTTAAAAGAAACGGCTTAGCTTCACGGAAGCCTTTCAGCGGGACAAGTCTCGACTAGGAAGCTACTGTGGAGTGCTGGCAGGCTACCTAATGGGAGATAGTAGGTTAGGGGCTTGTCAAAAAACTCGAGCTTGAGTTTGAGGTCTGCCTGATTGATTTCTTTGTGGATTACTATTAGCTCCTATTACACTATTTTGAGTTCTGCTTGCTACTGTAGATCCACTTTTTTGAAAAGCTCTTGGTGCTTGCATCTGAACACAACCACTAGAAACATTTCTAGGAACTTATAACTGTTCTGCATTACTTTTCTGAGCTAACCCAGGACAATCTCCTTTAAAGTGTCCAGTTTGTCCACAATGATAACACCCTAGTATGCCCAAGTTACACTGTCCTTTATGATTTTTTCCACATTTCTGACATTGAGGATATCTAACTCTGCCAACGCTGCCACTTTGTTGACTACCACCCACTGATTGTTTAACTGAAGCTTGACTAGAATCAGGCACATATTTCTGCTGAACACTAGCAGTCGGCCTTAAGTAACTCTCTGCTCTAGGTATTTTACTACTAGAACCTCCCACTGACCAATTCTAATTACTACGTTTCTGTCTTTGCTGATCAAATCTATGAGCTTCATTGATGTTTCTTTCCACTATTAAGGTAGACTCTACTAATTTCCCATATTCAGTATGTTCAGCAGCAGAAACATATGTTTTTATTTCATGCCTGTGGCCCTCTTCGAATTTCTTACATCTATTAACCTCGTTTTCAACAATATGTGGGCAACTCTTGAAAGTTCAGTAAATTTCTTTTCATATGCGTCCACTATCATAGATCCCTGCACTAACTTATAGAATTCACTCATCTTCAAATTCTGATAAAAACTAGGATAAAAGTGATCATTGAACAACCTTTTAAACTCATTCCATGAAACTTCTACGTGATTCTACCGTTGCACAAATAACCGCCAGTCATATGCCCTATCTTTCAATGGAAACATAGCAAATGAAAATTTCTGTTCATTTGAGCATCCCATAACCCCAAATACCCGCTCTAAATCATTCAACCAAGCATGAACACTATCTGGATCTCCAGACCCATCAAAAGATGTAGCCCCCACCCTATGTGCACGCTCAATAGTAATTTCTCGAACATATGTCTGATATTGAACAATAGTGGTCAAAAGTTGAGTAATTCTATCTATTGTTTCATCTCTAGGCTCTGGTACTCGTGGTTGCGGTCTAGGTGGATTAGGGTGTGACTTTGCCTCCATATCTATACCCTGTTCACTACCCCTCCCGTGCTCAAAGTTTACATTTAGGTTCGCTTCCGGTCTTGTGCATGGGCTACCAACTCGACGCATGATGCTGTCACAAAACAATATTTATGCTTAAATGCATGAAACTAATTGTAAGAAATTATGCAGTAGCCCAAAGAATCATAAAACTAGCTCTGATACCAAGTTGACAAGACTCGGCCCAACTCTTCTCTTGAGTCAAAGGGATTCCTGTGAAGTTCTGAAAACTGTTTAACATTCCCAATCTATTTAGGAAATGCTATATATAAAAATAGAAAATTGAAAGTTTAAGATCTATTTAATAAAAATTTTGGCAGCATTTCCTCTATTTTTGAAACATTTCCTCCTGAAATATTAAATTAACACTTCTAAAAATAACAACAATCTCAACTTCAAAACAGGACCGCCTGTCCCTTTTTTTTTTCTCAAGTCAAATATACTCAATAAATAAGGTAAAACTCAAATCATTTTAAGAAGCATACTAAAACATGCATATTAAACTCCTTGCATTTATAACTAAGACTACCAAACATAGTAGTTTTTTTTTTCTTTTAAACAAGTTCTTGCAAGATGTAAAGATAACTTAAAGAAAGATGAAAACTGTGCTTTTAAAACAGGCATTACTACTAAGTATCTTTATAGATACAAACAGGCCTACATGATGTAAGATATATGTACATAACATGTAGAAACAACAAAGTAATTCTCATTCTACATGTCATCGAGTGGCCCACCTCAAGACTGGAGAGTTCATACGACCGGGAAGCTACCTGGAAAATAATTAAAGAAAATAAATGGTGAGCACTAATGCCCAGTGAGTGGATGTACTTTTTGTTTCACAAACAAAACATAAATATATATGTTTGCTCTTTCAAAAACCTTCTCTCAATTATATATAATTGAAACTGACAGGCCCCTAACCTACTATCTCTCATTAGGTAGCCTGCCGGCACTGCACGGTAGCTCCCCAGTCGAGGCTTGCCTCGCTGAAAAGCTTCCGTGAAGCTAAGCTGTTTCTTTTATGACTGAAATCTGAGTATAATTTTTTTTTTTATACAAAACTATTTTATAAAAATTTTGGCAGAGTCTCCTCTGTTTTTATGAGAATACCAAATCTTGGAGACCTGTATAAAGACTTGAACACTCCTATAACCTTTCAAATCTCAACTACTGTGGACCTGGGTCCATCTCAACAAATCACACTCTAACAGTTTAAATATTAAAATAAATAGTTATCAAAGAATAATAAATCAAATCTTTAAATAAAATACTTATACACTTAAAACAATATTAAAATATAAACTTAATAACTAAAACATTTCATATGCTCATAAAACAATCACAGCATCCTCTGACTGGTCCCGCTAGTCTTCGGAGTCCCTGCAATGTCTGCACCTGTACCTGTACCTGGGGAGGTTGGTTTAAAAACACAAAAACTATAATGAGCTAAAGGAGCTCAGTGAGTGTTATTAATTTCTAAAAAAAACTTTAATTCTTTTTCTATTAGCCTCCCTGAAATTTGAAAAGAATAAAACTCTGTTTCTAATAATAAATTTGAGAAGATAACTGTAATCTATTTTCTGAACTTAATATGCTGAAATTCAATATAATAATTCTTTTACTAATTCTGAAAACTGTACTGAACAATTTACATAGTAATAAAAGTCTTTCTGTCTCCTTAAAAACTGAACTGAAATCTAATTCATAAAAATTATATTGAAAGCTATACTAAAATCTCTTTTATAAAAAATATTCTGAAATTTAATCTCTGAAAACTGAAAGCTAAGAATATATACATATACTTTCACTTTACTAAAAATTGAAAAGCTGAGAATATATAATAACTTTTATTTTTCTGAAAACTGAAAAACTGATAACATATATATATATATATATATATATATATATATAATAATATGAAATTTAAACCAATAGATTGTAAAATAAAAATGATATTCATGCATAATATATTTAGAATTTTAGAAAAACTAAAAGATAGATTTGATTATTTGTTATAAAATTATGATGAAATTGACATAGATAGGTAACAGAACACCTTGTTGTTACAAATCTTCAAAATTTCTGTCTTAACAACAAAATTCTGAGATTGCTGAGTACAGCTCACCCCCCTAACCCCCGGGAATGGTATCAGAGCCTAGTTAGATTCAGGAGAACACTATATGATTCAAGAATTTGTAAAAAATACAAAAAGATTAAATCAAACATATCATAATCTGAACATAGTTCAAACTATGTTGAAAGATTTCAAGTATATAGGCTGGAAACCTAGACTTTCCTTATAAGCTGATGCTTCTGGAAGACATAGGTATAACAATGCCACGTACTTGTATGTTTGAAAAAGATAAATAAATCTTTATGATTCTAACAGTAATAGTTCTGGCTAAGGAAAGCCTTGGTCTCTAATTTGTCTTTATGACTCACCTCGCTTTCCTGGGAACTAAAACTGATAAAAATCATGGAAAAAATTAATGATCTGCAAGAAGCAGAAATAGGATATATAGAATTAAAAGATTCTTAATTAAAAATAGAAAAAGATTGTAAAGAATTACAGAAAACAATAATATACTATGGAAAGAAAATTCTATTAGAGTTAGAACAAATAAGAAGTTTATTAGAAAAGAAACAAGATAAAGAACAGAATACATCACATGTAACAGATCCAATAGCCTTACACTTATTAAAAATGAAAATACCTGAAAATTATAAAAAATGAGTTCTTCAGAAGAAAATTCTGATATTGATAATTTAATTACAAAAATAGGAGAAATGGATATAAATAATGTTCCTAATTTTATTAATATCAAACCAGATATAAAACAAGAATTAAACCCTAATATCACAGATATTCCTAGTTCATCTAGAGGACCATTTGCAAGAGAACCTCCATTAAGGAGAAGAAATAATACTCCTGGAGCACAAACAAGAAATCCATTAGGATATGCAGGATTAACATCATTACCACAAGAAGATAATTATACTCCATTAGAAAAAATGAGAAATGAACATATAAACCCTTTTGGAATATTTTTAAATCTAGATTGTGTAAGCAATGTAGAAGAAGCAATTGATAAATGGGAAACATCTCTCAGGATAGCCGTAGAAATCAATAAAATGGATTTAACTGTAACAAAAAGTTTTATTGAAAAAACACTACTTAATAGTGCTTCTAGATTTTGGCAACATATGCCTGAAGAAACAAAAAATGTGATATTCTCATCAACAACTTCAGCAGATTTAATAACTGCAACAGTAGAAGCCTTCCAATTAGAATTTCATGGGGAAGGAAGATTAATTACAGATCCAACAACAATAAATAAATATTGTATTGCATTACAAAGATTACAATTATGTGATATGTGTGAAATAGAAAGATATATTTGTGTTTTTCAATATTACTATTATCATATTTATAATAAAATAGATATAGGTTATAGTTATTATTTACCTTTATTCTTTTCTAAGATTCCTGATCCTTGGGGACAGAAACTGATAGAAACATATAATCCTAAGGACTGCAGATACTTTAGGAAAAAGAATAGCACATTTAAGAAATAAACTTAGTTCTTGGTGTGGAGATGCAATATTAGCTAAAGCTACAAAAGGATTAAGAAAAAGAATTTCTTTATGTTGTGATACACCTAAAATGCCACTTATGATAGGTTGTGACAGTCCATATTATTATGGAAAGATTAAAAGAAAATATAAAAAACTGAAAACAATATAAGAAAAGAAAATATTTTAAACCAAGAAAAACAAAATATTATAGGAAAAAAGGATATAGGAAAACTCCTAAACCCACATACAGAAGAAATAAAAAACCTTTTACAAAGGAATGCAGATGTTATTTTTGCAATCAATTAGGCCATTATGCAATAATGCAGGAATTTGTAAAAAATACAAAAAGATTAAAACAAACATATGATAATCTGAACATATTACAAAATATGTTGAAGGATTTCAAGTATATAGGCTGGAAACCTAGACTTTCCTCATAAGCTTATTCTTTTGGAAGACATAGGTATACAATGCCACGTACTTGTATGTTTGAAAAAGATAAACAAATATTTATGATTTTAACAGTAATAGTTCTGGCTAAGGAAAGCCTTGGTCTCCAATTTGTCTTTATGACTCACCTCGCTTTCCTGGGAACTAAAACTGATAAAAATCATGGATAAAATTAATAATCTGCAAGAAGAAGTAGAAGAGAGATATATAGAATTAAAAGATTCTAAATTAAAAATAGAAAAAGATTGTAAAGAATTACAGAAAACAATAATATACTATGGAAAGAAAATTTTACTAGAATTAGAACAAATTAAAAATTTATTAGAAAAGGAACATAAAAAAGAACAGATAAAATCACAAACAACAGATCCAATAGCCTTACATTTATTAAAAATGAAAATACCTGAAAATTATAAAAAAATGAGTTCTTCAGAAGAAAATTCTGATCTTGATAATTTAATTACAAAAATAGGAGAAATGGATATAAATAATGCTCCTAATTTTATTAACATCAAACCAGATATAAAACAAGAAGTAAATCCTAATATAACAGATATTCCTAGTTCATCTAGAGGACCATTTGCAAGAGAACCTCCATTAAGGAAAACATATACAGGAACAGCACAAACAAGAAATCCATTAGGATATGCTGGATTAACATCTATACCACCACCAGATAACTATACACCATTAGAAAAGATGAGAAATGAACATATAAACCCTTTTGGATTATTTTTAAACTTAGATTGTGTAACTGATGTAGAAGAAGCAATAGATAAATGGGAAACCTCTCTTAGGATAGCCGTAGAAATTAATAAAATGGATTTAGAAGTAACAAAGAAATTTCTTGAAAAAACATTAATAAATAGTGCTGCTAGATATTGGCAATATCTGCCAACAGAAACAAAAGATATTATATTTGCATCAACCACATCTGCTGATTTTATAACTGCTGCTGCAGAAGCATTTCAATTAGAATTTCATGGTGAAGGAAGATTAATTAAAGACCCAACAACAATTAATAAATACTGTGTAGCCTTACAAAGACTACAATTATGTGATATGTGTGAAATAGAAAGATATATTTGTGTTTTTCAAGATTATTATTATCACATTTATAATCAAATTGATACGGGTTATAGTTATTATTTACCCTTATTCTTCTCTAAGATTCCTGACCCTTGGGGACAAAAATTGATAGATACTATACTATCTAGATTATCCTTTACCACCTCACATGTAAAGAGTCATCCTTTATTAAAATCTTTTGGCTCACAAAAGAATAATAATATCATAATAGCAAAAAATTATAATTTAAAAAATTATAATTTAAATGGTGAATATTATAATGGAATAGAATTCCAACCAATTAATATTTTAATAGATACAGGAGCTTATGGAAATTATATTAGTTCTAAACTCTGCAATAATCTACAAAAATATAAATTAGATAATCCTCATCAATATACAAATTTCAATGGAGATTTACATGAGATAACTGAAGCCATTGAAACATTAATAAGATTTGGAAATGAAATAATTCCAATTCGATTACTTATAGAAAATGAAGGATTAAATGATAATTTAGAAATAATGTTAGGATTAACATTCTTAGAAATGGTAAAACCTTATCAGATAACTTCTTATGGATTAAAGATAAATTACAATGGAAAGCTAATATATATACCAAAATGACAAGTCCATATAGTATATACATACCAATAGGTGTAACCTATAAAGATTATAAAGCAGAATATTTTGCTGCTTACATAGATAGTGGATCACGATGTTGTGTTAGCAAACCACAATGTTTTCCTGAGAAATATCATCAAGATTTACCAATAATCAAGGAAGAGATATTTCAAATCAATTGATAGAAATTAAGAGAGGAATAGAAAATCCTATAATTTTATTAGGACAGTATTTAATAAAATGTCCACCATTTTATTTTCATACTACAGGTTGTGATATTCTCTTAGGAAATAATTTTCTTCAATTATTTCATAAGATTACTTTTGATACTCTCACTAGTCATATTCTATTTAAAACTCCATGTCATCATTTGATAACTGTGCAAAGACTTAAAACGGCTTATACTAAACCTTTTCCTATTAATTTTATTACCCGCACAGCCCAGCGTGGTGATATTGGTTACAAAGAAAAACCAAGTTTTTCTAAAGGAAATCCTTTAATAAAATTTCAATTACAATTAAAGACTTTAGATATGGATATAGAAGGAATCAAAAACAGATTAAAATAATGTTTTACTAAAAATCCTTTAGAATTTTGGGATAAAAACCAAATTATGGCAAAATTAGAAATAATAGATAAACATAAAGTAATTGGAGAAAAACCAAAAAAGAATTTAATCAACAGATAAATGAATTATTAACACTAAAATTTATTAGACCAAGCTTATCAGCTCATAGCTCACCAGCATTTATTGTTAGAAAACATGCTGAGATAGTTAGAGGCAAAGCTAGAATGGTGATAAATTATAAAAGACTAAATAACAACACAGTCTTTGATGGATATTTTTTACCTCATAAAGAAAGTTTAATAAATGAAATAAGAAATAAATAGATATTTTCTAAATTTGATTGTAAAAGTGGATTTTGGCAAATTAAGATGCATCCAGATAGTATAGCATATACAACATTTTCTACCCCACAAGGACAATATGAATGGTTAGTTTTACCATTTGGATTAAAAAATGCTCCTCAAATATTTCAAAGAAAAATGGATAATATTTTTAAACCTTATGATTTTATATTTGTTTATGTTGATGATATTTTAGTATTATCTGATAATATGTCTGATCATTTAAAACATTTAGATATTTTTATTAATCTTTGTTTACAGAATGGATTAGCATTATCTGAGAAAAAATCTAAGATATGTCAACATCAGATTGAATTTTTAGGAATGCATATAGATAATAAAGGAATACAATTACAAAAACATATATTAGAAAAGATTAATAGTTTTCCAGATAGATTAACTGATAAAAAACAAGTACAAAGTTTTTTAGGAATATTAAACTATGCATCAAATTTCATTGCAAACCTAGCAAATTTAAGAAAACCCTTTCAAGATTTAATAAAAAAAGACAGAGTATTTCAGTTTGATTCCGTATTGGAACAACAAGTTAAATACATAAAAGAAATGTGTAAATCATTACCAAAATTACAATTACCAAAAGAAAATGATAAGTTAATTTTAGAAACAGATGCTTCAGAAAGATATTGGAGTGGTATATTAAAGAAAGAAGATTATAATGAGAATTATGAAAAAATAGGAGAAACAGTATGTAAATATTGTTCTGGAACTTTTTCTGATACAGAGTCTCGATATCATATAAATGAAAAAGAATTATTAGCTGTTGTTAAAAGTTGCAAAAAATTTTATTATTTTCTCTTACCAACCAGATTTTTATTACGAACAGACAATACTCAAGTAAAAGCTTTTATTAGAAATTTACTTCCAAGTAGACCTGAAGCTAAAATATTAATTAGATGGCAAATGTTATTGGCAGAATATAATTTTGATATTGAAGTTATTAAATCTGAGAAAAATGTGTTAGCAGATTTTCTCACAAGAGATGGCTCAGCAAATGAATGATATTATCAGTCATTTAAAAGATATGGAACAAGAAGTTCTTTCGATAAGAGAAAATATTTCTGATCTTATTGATATTGCCAAGCTTCCTGGAAATGCAAAGGAAGTTGCAGATATTCTCTTCTCAGAGAGTCAAATGATTGAAAAATATATTGGAAGATATGAATTATTAAACAACAGAGTTTTTCAATTATTTGAAAAGATTGAGGTAAGACAAAAAGCCTCTCCATTAACCACAGAGACCTCCACAAAAAAGGAGACTACAGATAAGGTTACTGATTCATCATCCTCTTCCTCCATGGATGTTGAATTACGACCACAGAAAGATAAAGGGAAAAGAGTTCAACTCTCTATTCCCAATGTTATAGATTTTATTGAACCAGTTATGGAACAATTAACGATTATGAAAAGGCTTTATAGTCTTTCAAATACTGATAACAGATATATAGATTATTCTGGGATTTATCCTAGAATTAATTTTCTCCAAGATTCAGCTCCTGAAGAGATAAGATATTGGTTTGATTTTGGAGCTTTAAACTCCATTTATACAAATCCTCCAGAATTTGCAGAGATTTCACAACTGCCCAGATGGATATATCAAGGCGTGAAGGATTGCTACATACACAATCCTACCATGACTCCTAAAGATATTATTGTATTAAAATTTTTATCTGCAGGTCCTGATTTCTATAAAGATGAAAGATATCCTGCCTACCATTTTATCCAGATTGCAAAAGCAGATTCTTTCTCAATTACAGCTCAAAAGCTAAGAAAAGATCTGCCCAAATTTGAAGAAAAAGATATACATTACAGAAGAGCGATAGGGATCAGAATAGTCCTACAAGGACTTGAAGCCAGCTTCAAGCATGGATTTCGCACATATGGCGGACAGAAGATATTGTCATCCATCATGATTTCTCCAGCAAAGACAACACCTGTCTCTGCTAGAAATTACATGGCAACCAAGATAAAGCTTCTTAACACTGGAGCTGTCAGATCAAGCCCTCAGGCTCAGGAACGTATTTGTCAATTTAGACAGCATGATTTGCACACATATCCAGCATGCACATTCGATACTAAAAACAAGGATAAGGATAAGGTGCCAGATAGACCGTCAGCATATAGCGACGAAGAATGAAGAAGATAAGATCTGAGTGGTCCCCTTATCTACTTAAAAGAAGATACCAGCTGTACCGCTATCTAAAGATAAGGCATCAGACAAAGACAGTCATGATAAAAAGATATGTAAAGACAAATAGATATCTTATATTATCTTTTGTAAAAAGATAATGTAATCTTTTGCTTTTTATCTTTTATTTTGTAATCTTTGAAATCCGGGGTTTCATGTCCGGACTTCAACTATAAATATGTAGTTAGGATTTAGGCAAAGGCATTCGAAGTTGAGCTTCCACAACTCTAACTAAGAAAGCCTTCTCTCTTTCCTTTTGTAAGATATTTTTATGAATCAATAAAGAGTTTTCTTTACTCTTATATCTTGCAAAATTCCTCATTACACTGTTATTCTTCTTTCATAAAGAAGAAAAAGCTTCAAATACTTTTTATCTTTCTCTGTACACCTAGAGGTAGGAAACGAAACTGGGTTGCGCTGCTGGTTGTTGAAGGGACATAGATCAGTTACCTAAGGGATACTTAGGTTGGTGCTGAAACGCACGGTAAAAGGATCATGGACACCCGATGATTTAGCGGTCAAAGAAGAAGAAAGGTACGGAAGCATGTTGGACCCTTTTCTTTTTTATGATTCAAGAATAGTAGTTGTTATTGAGTAAGATTGTTAAGATATAAGAACTTAAGAAAATGGAAACAATTGAAAAATTTAGTGATAGTTTAGTTATGTTAGATTTGTCTGAAAAAGATAATATTCTTGCTTTAATGGAAGAAATAAGAAATCAGATACAAGCTGCACATGAAAATAATATGGAATTTAAACCAATAGATTGTAAAATAAAAATGATATTCATGCATAATATACTTAGAATTTTAGAAAAACTAAAAGATATATTTGATTATTTGTTATATAATTATGATGAAATTGACCTAGATAGGTAACAGAACACCTTGTTGTTACAAATCTTCAAAATTTCTGTCTTAATAACAAAATCTGAGATTGCTGAGTACAGCTCACCCTCATAACTCAAAAATGGTATCAGAGCCTTAGAAAGATTCAGGAGAAATAAAACTGAATATTTTTGCAATCAATTAGGCCATTATGCAAACAAATGCCCTAAGAAATTTGATAAAAATCAAAAGAAAATAGAAATTGATGAAGAAATTGAACAAATGATAAATAATGAAGAATTTATACAAATCAATGATTTTGAAGAAATAACAGATTCTGATGAAAGTGTTTTTATTCTAACAGAAACAGACTATAGTGATTTTAGTGAAACAGAATAATGGATATAGCTTACAAGTTCTCAAACAAATGAAGAAATAGATAATCAAATAGAACATTTAGGGGAATATAAACAAGAAGTTTTAATAGATAAGAAAAAATTAAAACAAATACAAAAAGAAAAGTTTAATTTATCAAATTATTCAGGATTTCAAACAGGAATGTTAACAAAGTTTGGAATAAAATCCAGAAAACATCATTTATATTATGGATTAAATATAAGAGAAAAAGCATTAGATATTTCATTAACTTCAAATAAAGTCATGATATCTTTATTAAATAAAAAAGATATTCAAGAAAAATTAAAACAACTAAAACCAGAAATACAAAATACTCTGGGATGGATACATATTGGTGCTATACAGATAATCTTAAAATCCACATTTAAAGAAGGATTAGATACTCCAATAGAATTAGCTGTTATGGATAATAGAATAGTAAACAGAGAAGAAGCCTGTTTAGGTATTCTTAAAGGAAATTTAAGATATGGAAAATTAAAATTTAATGTATATCCACGAATAGCTTATCATATTAATGACAAAGATTTTGATAAAACATTAAGTTTAATACAAGATTTTAAAAGAAAAGATTTCTTTAAACAAAACAATAGACCATACTCTATAACATATGTAATTTCATATGCAATATCTAATACACATCATTCTGGTTGTTTTGTTATCAAAGATATGATAGATTTTCCTTACCTATTTAATGAAGTCTGTCAGATAGAAATGCCAAGTTTACCTGAGATAGAAGAAATAGAATCTAGACCAATAAGTTTAGATTTACAGGATAAACCTTTACTTTTAACTGATAATATACCTTCTAGATTATCTTTTACCACTTCACATGTAAGGAGTCATCCTTTATTACAATCTTTTGGATCACAAAAGAATAATAATATTATAATAGCAAAAAATGATAATTTACATGGTGAATATTATAATGGAATAGAATTCCAACCTATTAATATTTTAATAGATACAGGAGCTAATGAAAATTATATTAGTTCTAATCTATGCAATAATTTACAAAAATATAAACTAGATAATCCTCATCAATATACCAACTTCAATGGAGATTTACATGAAATAGATGACGCCATAGAGACTTTAATCAGATTTGGAAATGAAATTCTTCCAATATGATTACTTATAGAAAATGAAGGATTAAATACTAATTTAGAAATAATGTTAGGATTAACATTCTTAGAAATGGTCCTGAAAACTGAAAAACTGATAACATATATATATATATATATATATATATATGTTTCTTATGCTAAAAACTAAAAAGCTGTACTAATAGAATATATTTTTATTCTTTTCTAAAAATTGAAATACTGAAATAATATATTAAAATCTTTCTCATAAAACTATACTGAAATCTATTTTCTGGAAACTGTTATGAAATTTATGCAGAAAACTATTCTGAAATCGAATTTCTGAAAACTAGAAAACTAAAAAAATATACTTTACTGAAAATACTTTTCTGATAACTTCTCTGATAAAACTTTGCTAATAATAAAATAGTTTTATGATAATACTCTTTTGATAAAATATTTTTCTGATAAAATGCTTTTCTGATAATAAACTTTCTGAAAACTTATTCTGTCAGGATCTATCTCCTGAAAATAATGTACTGAAATCAATAATAATCTGCTTTCTGAATATTGTACTGAAATCTGTTTTTCTGAAAAGCTAGCCAAGCTTAACGCATAAAACTCTTAATTTAATATTCTGTACTTATAATCTGAAAATATTTCTGTCTTGGCTTCTGTATCTAAAACCCCCAATGGACCCCTAAGCTGAGCTGAACTCATAGGTCGACTAACTGCGCCGTACCATATGGGTGGGTCACAGGGTGACTAACTACGCCGTCCACTGTGACATCTGATATAAGTCACGAGGCGACTAACTGATGCGCTCAACGTGACATCTAATAAAAGACATCTCACTGTCTATGTGCGGAATGCTGCGTCACATGCATATAGCGAGACAACACCCCCCACCCCCCAATGTGTGGGCGACTGACAGACTCGACAGATTCAACCCCCCTGGAGTTAGCGGACTATATATAAAGTTATAGACAATTAAAATAAACTGGAAAACATACTAAAATATATTTTAACTAAAGATATGATGTTTCACCAACTTGAATAAAAATATTAACTGGCTAAACTTTAGATAAAACATATTACTAAAATAAAATATACTTTGCTTTAAAGTAATTTTACACTCACTGGTTTCTGGTTCTCTCTAAGCTTGGAGTTCTGCTTCCTTCGTCTGATTACATTCCTTGCATTTCCATAATTCTTTTATTCTCCCACACTAAGGAGATTTCTCCCTAAAATAAAATAATATATTTTTAAATAAATCATTAATATAAATACCATCAACTTATACAAAACTCAATTAACTCGTTCTACGCTTTATCCCTCAATTTCTTCTATTCTAATAAAATCAATTACATTTAATTTGCTAAAAATTATGTCTCTACAATTACAACCCAATACATTCACTTTATTTTATAAGCATCAATTTGTATCGCAATCATACAAAAACAATTTCTAGTATCTTAAGTATGCACAAATCGGTTTCTCTACACTATCAATTTCAATTTCTATACCGTTTCTCCAATATTTATCAATATAACATAAGTGAATTTCTTTCACTTAACAACATCAAATTCAACTTCATTAAACTCGATTAAACTAATTATAACTTCTATTTCAATTTTAATTTCAAAAATTTTCAAAACTAGTGATTCAATTTTATTCTAAACAAGTTCTACAACTCTTATCAACCACCAAACACAACATCACAACAAAACTCACAATACAAGTCACTAATTTGAGAATCATTTTGATTTCTTACTTAACGATTCCAAATCCATACCACCAATTAACTCAATAACACTCCAATTACATAAAAACATCTCAATTAACTAATTTAAACTCAAAATCATAAAATCCCCAATTCTTTAACTTACTAATTTTTTGATATTCATTCTAATCAATTCCAATTAAACTAATTTCAAACAAAACACCACATAAACTAAATCAAACACTAAAATCAACAAAACCCATAATCTTCTTCACTTCCAACAATCAAACTTCATTCTATATTCAACAATCAATTTAAATAACAAATCAAAACTTAATCAATTACTAAAATCAATTCAATTTCATTTTATACTCAACAATCAAAACTCCAATACAATTTAATTTCATCAAATTCAAACCAAATTAACTTCATAAATCACTTACCCAAGGTTCCTAGACTCCTCTTCTTCTTTCTCTTTTCTTTTTCTTTTCTCTTCCTCCTTTCTCGGCTGCTCTGTTTTCTGGTCTGTTCTTGGACCACTGTTTTCTGTTTTCTGCTCTCTCCCTACTCCTCTCTTCTTTCTTTTTCTTTTCCCTTTCTGCTCTTCTCTTTCTCTTCTGGTCGAGCTGTTCTCTCTTCCTTCTCTTCTTTTCCACTGCTCACTTTCTCTTGCAATTTTTCTGGATTCTTTCTCTCGCCTCTCTTTGTGTTTTTGTTTCTTTTGTTTTCTTCTTAAATTTTCTAATTTATTTTTAACTCACACATGTATATATATTGTTTGCAATTGTGTTTCTCGGTTGACTCTCTTTGATTTTCTCTTTTGTTTTGTTCTATTGTAAGTCACGGTTACAATAAAACAAAAATGAGTTGTTATACACTTTTCTAATTTTGTTTTGACTTGTTTCAAGAATGGTTAGAATCTCACCACTTGTCATGCTTATAAAAATTCTAATAATTGCAACTTGTCCCTTAATCTCTCAATTTCATATTGCGATCACAATTTGAAAACTAATCATATAATCTTGGTCAATAATTTTTTGATTTACAATTTAATCCATAACAATTCATTAACGTTTTTCCACATAAATCTATTTCAATTTACTTTTTCATCAATTAATTAAATCATAACCTCATATCGTAAAAATATATTTTGATTTCTAATAATTATTCTCAATACTCCAATTTATGAAAATTCTTACTATGTTCTCCAAAACTTATAATTTAAATTTCTTATATACTTTATGGAACCTTATTAATCATCTGAAATAATTTCAGATATTTTTCGAGTCTCTAATACCCTTAATACTTTTAACATCTAATTTATGGAAAATCCTTACTAGAAATTTCGAAATGTATAATTGGATTTCGTATATACTTTATGAAATCGTACTAATCATCTAATAAACTCCATTATAGTACCGTACAATCAATTTTGGAAAGATATATCACAATACATGTACATGTACAGTACAACTTTTAGGAGGGTGTATTATAGAAACATTGAAAACAATAACCCTTTATAAGTTAATCATTAAAACATATATAATATTTCATAAATATAATTCTACACCAATGTCCTGTACCCAGGGAAATTCTCACATACGTGTCGCAGGGTCCATATCACAACGCACACGCAGAGCTTGGCACTTACCTCACATACACCGTGTGAATATATTTTGCCTGTGCAGAGAAATTATTCTACATACATACGCAGAGTGGCTCGAAAGCCTTAAATCTTAGTTTTAGGGAATGGTACGAAATTGGTGTTCAAAAACTCATAACATTTCTCTCAATCTCTACTCAAAAAACTTTATGCTTAAATAAATTCTCATTATAATATAATCATTAAGCATTTCTATTTGTCTCACATATAACAAAAATCTCAATAGCTTAATTCATCAAGCATAACCATATCTAGTGTCCATATATAATTCAAAATCATATAAAATACTTGGTTTTAAGAATCACATCAAATAAACGTAATAAATCTCTAACATCCATACATGAATTAAATTCATGTAAAACATAACTAAATCTTTAATAAACATATATAAATCATTTGTATAAAACTTCATATAATCTTTAACCAATCAATTTTATATAACACAATATAATATATCAATCTCAACACAAAATATATATCAATCCATTTTGAAAATACCAATAATTTCTTTATGGAATTCAAATAAAAATCCACTCACAACTTGTATGAGATTCTAGTTGGGTTCAAGAAGGTTGAATTCCCTTTGTATCTGTTTCTCCCCTAAAAATCACCAAGAACTTGGTTAGAATCCATAAAATATCATAATGAAAACACTATAGAAGAGTTTAGGATTGAAATTCTAAGAATACCCCAAAGCTTAGCAAGTATTTTTGCCAATATTTTTTTCTTCACTTCTTTGCTGTCCCAGCAGTTTTTTTCACACTTTCTCACCAAAACTTTCTGTGTTGTCACCCAATTGAACTACCTTATACTCCACCTTCTTCCTAGTCACTAAGTCACAAATTTAAGGTGTTAAAAACATGCCAAACAGCAGCTTGCAAGCTGCTGCCTGGCAGCACATTTTGCTGCTGTAAGTGCTTGTATGGTAGCTAGATGTCCTCCTCTCAAGTTGCCAACAATTGCTATAATTTTATAAAGAAAGTAGCTGCTGTCCATTCTTATTTTAATCAATTTCCAGCAGTATTTTTGTATGCAAATTTGTACCATTTTGGGCTCTAATGGGCCTAAAAAAAGTTGGATTTAATTTGTGACATGCGGGCCTCTCAAATCTAATTTTGTTTTCCATTTCGGGCCTTACGAAACTAATCCAATTTTTTGAAAATGAAATACCCCTAAGGAGAGAGGCGGGGACGAAGCAAGGAGAGCTACAGGGAGGAACCAAGGAGAGAGGCGGCAGGGACAATCGGCTGGGTGGTAAAGAGCGGCGACACTGCTAGGGTTTTTTGGGTTAGGTGACGGCGACACTGTGCGGCGAAGAACGGAGGCAATGTGCAACGAAGAGCGGTGGCACTGTGCGGCGAAGAACAGCAGCGTGAGTTGTGTGTGTGGGTTAGCATCCATAATGCATGAGACCCAAACACAAGACCCATTATATGCCACATCACCATTTATAGGTCTCATTTGTAAAAAATGGGTCTTCCCATTTGGATTCTATTACAATAGGTCTCTTTTTCCCACAATGCAACTAAATTGAAAAAGATAAATTGGATCCACTTTTTTACTTTTTTCTAAACAATCATTACTCTTTATTAAAATATAATATATATATATATATTATAAATTATATTATAATATATATGTATATATATTTTTTAAATATCAATATTCTCAATAAGTATTTAATAAATTATAATTAACTTAAAACAAAATAATAATATTAATTAAAAATTATCACAACTGAAATACAACAGTAAAAATAAATATAATAATACAATACTTAAAAACTACGGCCTACGATTAACTACCACTACAATTACCATCACCATTTTTTCTCATTATCTCTCTTTTTTCTGTAATAGTCAAATTCTTGCTTCATCTGAGGGCAACGAGTTTGGATTGCAAAACATAAGTTTTTATTCATAATTTTTTTTCTTTGATTATTCTTTGTTTTCCCCTCTCTGCAAGGTCTTTTGCCGCAAATTCCATTTTTCTTCATTCCATCTCACAAACAAAATTTCTTTTTCTTTCTTCTGCAACCGTCCTGAGCACTACATCACATTCATATAATTCGTTACTCCTAGTCTCATATCCAAGAATATCCTCAGATAACAAATTTACATTATCAGTCTTTGCTTGTTGCTTTCTAGCTTTTGATGCTCTACGTCCGGGGGACGTTCTAGTCCTTCAGATTGACTAAACGGTGAACCATTATCACTAAGGTTGACTGCACTCAATGATGGACATCCATGGGGTGATCTCATACACTCATCGGCACGTGAACTTTCTGAGTGCAGGTCAAACCGATAGTTTTTAGAATTACCATTACGTTGTCGTCCTTTCACACCTTCCACATAATGATATCACTTTGTAGTGTCCCTCACAATTGCCCAACATGCTTCCAATCTAAACGGTTTACCGTGAGTTTCCTGGAAGATGTGTTTCGCTGCGATTTTCTGCCAATAGCAAAATCAGAAGAATTGTGAAAATGTATTACAAATTTATGTAAAACAATATATTATATTGTAAAACTTTAAAATGTAACTTACATTATCTGCTATATTGAAACCACTAGTAGGAGACATTTGAACGCGTAATATGTAAGCAGAATATTTATTTACATCCAACTGAATCGTTTTGAAGTGACTATTCAAAACAGCTAATGTACGAGTAGTTTTGTAACCCAACATTTCTTCAAAAATATTTTTGATGTTCGACCACAACGAATCTCATTTTTTATTAGTGCCAGTAATCGCATCCTCAGATACGCGCAACCATGGCTTTCATAATGCTTTATCCTCGTGTGGTTGCCAGTTCTTGCACTTTTTCCCTTATTGTTCTTCTAGAGTGAGAGTTTGTTCATTTGTTGTTATTGTCCTCGTTGTTGTGAGAAAAAAATCTTGGATCCATTGAATAGTACTAACGATAATTGAATTTTGAACCAAACATATAGCTCAATCATATTTATATAGGGGAGATTGTATTGAAATTATTAAAGTATTGTTATCAGAAGTTTACGTGAAATTATTTGTCTGATACCTTGAAATGTGTTGATAATAAGACAAGTGAATTTTGACAAGTGAAATTATTAAAGTCATGTGAAAGAATTATTAAAGACAATTGAATTTTGATAAGTGATATTATTAAAACTTTTGTTTTATTAGAACTTCACATGAAAGAATTATAGTGAAATTGTTAAAGTGTTGATACTATTCATTTAGGTGTAGTCACATCTTAATGCCAGTCAATTGATTATTATACAGAAGTTCACGAGAAAACTTTAAAATTTTGGTTCAAGTCATTATTTATCTGATACTTTGAAATGTGTTGATAATAAGACAAGTAAAATTATTAAAGTTTTGTTATATCAGAAGCTTACATGAAAGAATTGTAGTAAAATTATTAAAGTGTTGATGTATCAGAAGTTCACGTGAAATTATTTGACAAGTGAATTTTGATAAGTGAAATTATTAAAGTCACGTGAAAGAATTATTAAAGATGAGTGAATTTTGACAAGTAAAATTATTGTAGTGAAATTATTAAAGCTTTTGCTTTATCAGAAGTTCACGTGAAAGAATTTTAGTGAAATTATTAAAGTGTTGATTCAATTCATTTAGGTGTAGTCACATCTTGATGCCAGTCAATTGATTATTATAGAGAAGTTCACGTGAAAGCTTTAAAAGTTTGGTTCAAGTCATTATTTGTCTGATACCTTAAAATGTGTTGATAATAAGACAAGTGAAATTATTAAAACTTTGTTGTATCAGAAGTTCACGTGAAAAATTGTAGTGAAATTATTAAAGTGTTGATACTATTCATTTAGGTGTAGTCACATCTTGATGCTAGTCAATTGATTATTATAGAGAAGTTCACCTGAAAGCTTTAAAAGTTTGGTTCAAGTCATTATTTGTCTGATACCTTGAAATGTGTTAATAATAAGATAAGTGAAATTATTAAAGCTTTGTTGTATCAGAAGTTCACGTAAAAAATTGTAGTGAAATTATTAAAGTGTTGTTATATCAGACGTTCACGTAAAAAATTGTAGTGAAATTATTAAAGTGTTGTTATATCAGAAGTTCACTGTGAAATTATTGATCTGATACCTTGAAATATGTTCATAATAAGACAAGTGAATTTTGACAAGTGAAATTATTAAAGTCACGTGAAAGAATTATTGAAGACAAGTGAAGTTATTGTAGTGAAATTATTAAAGTGAAATCATTAAAGTTTTACTTTATCAGAAGTTCACGTGAAAGCTTTACTTTAGATATTGATAAATAGTCATTCATCAACACAAGCATCCATCATTCACACTTCGCTTCATTAACACAAGACAATCATCTTATTATTATATTCAATTTTCATCTTGTTGTCAAATGGAACCATCAAATCGGTATGAGTATGGGTACGAGGATGGACTCTTCCGATGAAGAAGAGTCGATTATTCTTCGTTAACAATGAGAGTTTCAACTTTTTTATACACGAGCTACATTAATGAGAGATGAAAGGGGTTATAGATTATATATTAATCGAAACTGAGCGGGAAGCCATGATCGGATTTAGAATGACTACTTTACAGATGATTGTAAATACCCATTAGAATACTTTCTTAGACTGTTTCGTATGAGACGTGAGTTATTTCTGCAAATCCTATCGGATGCCAAAGGTCACGATGTTTACTGTAGGAAAACCGGTGAGTACGGCGCAGCGGAAAGCGCAAAAAACAAATATTTTTGCATTGGTACGTTTTAAATTTTTTTTCCAAAAAGAGCAATCATAACCCATAGTTAATTAAATATATTGCAAAAGGTAACATACCTTTTGATTAACGTGAGGCTTGATGTTACGTTGACTATGAACCGTAAGATCTTCCAATCCTTCACGAATGTCGATCACCTTAGAGTGTGGGCTCCCTTTCTTTGAATTGTGTACCTGAGGATGAGAAAAAAAAAACTTTTCTTTTTTGTTAGTCACTCAAAACCCTCCTGAGAAAACGAAGAACACTTTGTTCTTTCTCTCTTTTCTCTCGGGTGAATTCTCACGCTTTTTTCTAGAGATGAGGAGTTTTTTTCTTGATTTATCAAAGCTCACAAAAAACTCAATACTTGCATCCAAGCATTAGTGTTGGCCGAACTCTCCACGGTGGTTTATATAGGGTGGCTGAATCCTCCCATAAGGAGGATTTTGTGTTTCACCCAAAAACCATCAAACCAAGAGTTCAATCTTATTTTATCTCTTGAAACTATTATCCAATAATTATTAAAGGATAATTGAGAATTATAATGACTTATCAAAAACTTCCTACAAGTGACAAATAGTCAACTTTAGAGTTTTGATAAATATTAAAAAACTTCCTAATTTGATTTGATAAATAACTCATTTTATTTATCTCCGTATCAAATGAGGTTTTTGATACTTATCATACTATTACAAATAGAATGAAAACTAGAAATTCAATTCCGAGTATAAAAGTGTTTTGACTTTTAATTAAACAATTAATTAATTAATTAACTAATTACCATTTAATTAAATAATAAAATAAAATAAAATAATTGGCTAAATAATTTAGCCAATGCCGCGCACCCCTATTGGCATGGGCCAAATTTTGTTTTTCCATTTTACCAAAAGAAACAAGTCCACATGCCTTTAAATAAATATATTTAATATAATTTAACAGCCTCATTTTTATTAAATTTGCTAATTATATTATCAATATATTTATGGGATGTTAAAAACATTCCTTAGGGCTACCCAAGGGATCACACACCCTTGGCCGTCCATCCCAAGTATTTTGATGAGTGACCGCGTGTATTGATTGAACACAAGAACGCAACTCTCAAAACTTTTGCAAAGAATTTCCAAAATCAATTCTATAAGATGGATCAAATAAATGATCCGGTAGTATATAACTAGTGATCCATTCAAGTTCGTGTGGATTGGAGATCTTGGCAGGCTATCTATAGTTAAGCTCTAATAGACACAACCTAATCACAATCAACAAATGATTTACTTAGGTCCGATCCATTAATTTTAGTTCATTCATTCCACTAAAGAACTAAAATTGAACTCTTAAATAAAGATAGAATAAGTGAGCTTACTAATTCGCACCCTAGACAACCAAAATAGAGAAAATGTATCCTTGTGAAAAATACCAGTAATCGCCAAGAGCTCATAGACCGTCTATAGCCCTCCAATTTACCACATTTACTCATATGACCATGTTTTCAAATTTGGATATTTTGACTTGTCCAGAAGTCATGTTTCAATAACCACTATTGAAAACTTTACGTAAAAATTTAAATATCCAATACCTCAAAACATCCATATGATGGTATTCTACTAACATTTGCTAAATGCAGTCACGATGTCCATTTCTATAAATGATGTCCTCTATCGATATACACATAAATACCACCAAGTCATCGAGGATAGACTATACGATATAATCGTGTTCATTGACAGCTCAAATGATAACGCGTGCAACCATAAGTCCATCATTTATCTCAAGATTCAGATATACTCTCCGATTGTCTTAGTTGAATACTTTTATCCACTGACGGTTGCGGATAAAGTTTTCTACAGTGATCCTATTTAATGCACCCAGTGCACTAGGGTATTTTGTCCAAAGCCACTTCGATGATTTTAGACTCATCATATCACATTTGATCTCGTTCAAATGCTAACAAAAAAATCTACAACTTTGACAAGATAAAGGCGTCCAACCTTATATCTTAAGTTGTGAATGCGTATTCGAGACTAATTAAAGAATTGTGTCTACTTTATACATATCCAGATGTACGAACAATTCTTTTGTTTCTCATAGTCTCTTGACCTTATGAGTATTTACTTTTGACAATTAATATAATTGCTATAAGATTTGTTAAAACAGAAATCACTTTTATTTATATGAGATCGATTGTCAAATGTACTATTACACTCTTGCTATTGAGCATAATACTAACAATCTCCCACTTGCGCTATAGCAAATGTGTCATATCTCTCATTCCCATGTTCTCTAGGTGCCCATCAAAACTCTTCTGTGGTAGAGCCTTTGTGAAGGGATCCGCTAGATTTTCAGCTGACGCAAACTTGGCAGCCGTCATGTCTCCTCGATGCACAATCTCCCTTAGTAGATGATACTTTCTCTTAATGTGTTTTCTTCTCTTATGACTTCTTGGTTCTTTCGAATTAGCCACTGCACCACTGTTGTCACAGTAGATGGTGATCTACTTATTCGCACTAGGATTTACTTCCAAGTCAATCAAGAATTGACGGAGCCATATAGCCTCTTTGGCAGCTTCGCATGCGGCAATATACTCAGCTTTCATGGTGGAATCAACAATACAAGATTGCTTGATGCTCCTCCATATGACTGCTCATCCTCCTAGGGTAAACACGGATCCTAATGTGGATCTCCTGGAGTCAGAATCTGATTGCAAATCAAAATCTATATACCCAACGGGAATTAAATCCCCTCCAGAGTATACAAGCATATGAGCTTTCATTCTCCTGAGATACTTGAAAATATACTTGACTGCCATCCAGTGATCATGATAAGCCCCTAACCTACAATCTTACGCTAGACGACCTGCCGGCAACCCCACGGTAGCTTTCAAGTTGAGGCTTGCCCCGCTGAAAGGCTCCCGTGAAGCTAAGCCGTTACTTATCCTGTAAATTTGAGTAAATTTTTTTTTTTTCATACAAAACTACTTTATTAAAATTTTGGGAGCATGACGGCTGCATTTTGGACAATTCCCATTATCTGTAAAATAATTTAAAAACACTTCTAAATATCAAATACTTTCTCTACTACCCTTAGGACTCCAGGTCCATCATAAAAATACAACACAACTCAATCACAATTTCAAAGTATGCGGAAGTGGGCAAATCCAATTTTAAATAAAATATTCGTGTACTAAACAAACAATACTCACTTAAGGTATTTTTCAAAATATAATTTTACATGAGTGTTACAAATAAACATAATACATATTTCCAAAATAGTCACAGCAATGTTTGACTAGTCTTGCTGGTCCTGGGAGTCCTTGTAATATCTGCACCTGTACCTGGGAGGATGTTTATAAAATATAAAAATATAGTGAGCTAAACGAGCTCAGTGAGTGTTATTAGTTTCTAAACAAATGTAATATTTTTAATTGAAACCTCCCTGATTTTTTGAAAACCATACTGAAATGCATAATAATAAAACCTTTCTGTTTTCTGAAAATTCTTAAATGAATAATAATAATACTTTTCTTGTTTCCTGAAAAACTGCACTGAAATGCATAGTAATAAAATTTATTCTGTTTCCTGAAAATATTGTACTGAAATCTGTATCCTGAAAACAACGTACTGAAATCTGTCTGAAAACTGTATTAAAATCTGTTTCATGAAAACTATACTGAAATCTTTTTCCTGAAAGCAATATACTAAAAATCCATAATAATGAAACTTTTTCTACTTTATGAAAACAGTACTGAGATACATAGTATAATAATAGAATTTTTTCTGTTTTCTTGAAAACTGTACTTAGTGGTGGTTATAAAATCATCAAAAATATTACTACTGAAAATCACCAACCACTGATGGCCTTTTTCCTGAGAATACCCTAGATGAAGTACGAGGAACCTCGCGTTCACATCGTACTGGGGTTCGGGATTCACCTATACTGGGCCTCGGCCCAGGTTTGCCCCGTGAGCCCATCTTGTAAATAAACTGATTTATGTAGCGGAATTCCTACATCGCCACGTAGAAACTAGCGTGCTAACTCAATATATACCCCGGAACGTGCAGAGGGCGATACACTAACAACTGACACACTAGCCCAATTGCTTACTTGGCAGGATTTATGGTTAGTATGACACCCAAACCTGACCTGCCATGCACGTCCAGGATACCTCTGATCGGTTTCTAAATACTGATTTCTGAATGCTGAATACTAGGGATTCGTTATAAGCGAAAAATCTTGAAATCTTTAGTTTATTTTCATTTCCAAAACCATGGTCATATTTAGAGAATAAAATCATAACTTTCCTTGAATTTACATAAACATATCATGAAAATAAATACACTTTTCATAAAATAAGTTGAACACTCACTTAAAACATATTCTTAAAATAAATACACTTTACTTAAAATTACTTTAAACACTCACTTGAATAAAAATATTAACTTGCCAAAAATACACTTTACATAAAAATACTTTAAACACTCACTTGAATAAAATGATAGTTTGCTATGAATTTATATAAAACATAGTATGAACATAAAATGTACATTTCATAAAATAGTTTTACACTCACTTGAATACATAATAACTTTCTATAAATTTTTATAAAACATAATATAAAACTTGAAATACACTTTTCATAAATAGTTTGAATACTCACTTAAAACATATTACTAAAATAAAATTTGCTTTGCATAAAATAGCTTAAACATTCACTTGAATAAAATAGTTCAAACACTCACCTTTTCGTTACTAACTTTCAGAGCACCACTCCGATTCTTCCTACACATATTCACATTCTCCTTTTTAGAAAATGTCACACTCAAACTCATTCACACAATTACTTGCATGAGGACAATTAAAATCATCCAAACTACTTAAAACAATTTCCTAATTCTTACGGCATTGTTTTGGCCATAACTTGACCATTTTATTTCCGATTCTTTTCCTTCAAGTTCCTACATTTAAATGTGATGTTTAGACACATTCTTAAGCATAAAATTAATCCAATTAAATCACATATCATTAGCCCTTCACAACAACCCATGTCATCATTTTTTTTTCAACACTTAATACTTTCTTCTTCTCTTTTCAATTTTCGTGACTTCCTCCCACTTTACCACACTTGAATAACCATTACTACACATTAACATGAAGAACACTTTAACTCAACCATCACACACATTGCTGTCCAAAACTTCATCATGCACTCCCAAACGTTTTCTTTCAATTTCTTAACATAAATTGCTTAAAAATTACATCAATTTCTATAATAGTGCCTTAGCATGCATAGATTGAAATTTTCAAGCAACAATCACACCAAACCCTAGCTTGATCACACACTACTCTTTATCAACTTAACATACATAACTTTCCATTGCTTAGTAACATCAAATTCAACATCATCCAACTTGATTTAAACTAATTATAACATCAATTCAAGTTTACTTCAAAAATTCCCAATAAACTAGTAACTCACCTTACACCTTATGACCTTAAATTTTCTTGCTTGGCTTGGGTACTTGTTTGATGTCTTAATCCCTAAATTCATGCATCAAAATCATCACCCAAGCACTAAGAATCAAAAATCCAAGAATTTATTTCACAATTCACAAAATTAGTGCACTTACCACTTGATTTCACTTGATATGGTTGAATCTTGTTTCTAGGCTTGTAAAGGAGGCTTGTATGGCCTTGAGAACCCTTGAGAATGGCTTGGAAAGTGTCCAAGGCACTCTTCCTCTTCTTCTCCTCCTTGGCCGAATTCTTCTCCCTTTTTTCCTTCTTGGCCGATTTTTGCTCTTTCTTTTCTCTACACTTTTCTTTTAATTTCCTTTCATGACTTATTCTTTATATACTCTTTGATTTTCCTTAACTTTTGCCCTTAAACTATCTTAGAATTTACAAGAGTACCATTGGTTAGGGATGATGAAATTTGATTGGTTAAATTCTAATGGAACTCTAATGGTTAGTTGATTTCTAACTAGTTCCATAAAACTCCATTTCCATAAGAACAAATCCAATCACTTAACTCTCATTTGTCCAAATGGCTAACCCAAATTTAATCCGCCTAATTACTTTCCATCACACTTTTAAAACACCAATTAAATTATAACACCTAAATTACTTTTCCATCAACCAATCAAATTACAACACCTAAATTACTTTTCCATCAACCAATCAAATTACACCATCTCATGTATTATAAAATATATTATTTAACTTTCCAAAAATACCCTTAATACTCCAAATTTATGGAAAATCCTTCCTAGGACCTCCGCAACTTATAATTAAATTTCATATACACTTTACGGAGCCTTACTAACCATCCGAACATTTTTCGAGCCTCTAATGCCCGTCCGGAAGCATTTTGTAACTTTTCAGGTCTTCGAACACCTTGCCGAAAATCTTTGGATCCATCCAATAAATTTCATTATAGCACCATTAATACTTTTAACATTCAATTTACTCATAATAAGGGCATATTTATTCACATGTGTACCGTACAATAAATTCTGGGAAAATATATTACAATACATATACGTGTACAGTACAAAACTATCGGGTGGATATATTACAGATCAGGGCCTGGTTTTGATTGAAACCTGCTAACTATGCCAACAGCAAAACAATCATCTGGTCTAGTGCAGAGCATTGCATACATGAGACTTCCAACTGCGGAGGCATATGGAATCCTACTCATGAATTTCTATTCATACGCGCTCTTAGGAGCTTGCTCCTTAGAAAGCTTGATTCCATACCTGAAAGGTAACAGACCTTTCCTGGAATCCTGCATGGAAAACCTAGATAAGATTTTATCTATGTATAAAGCTTGGGATAATGCAATCATTCTATTCTTTCTATTCCTAATAACTTGGATGCCAGGAATATAACTTGCTTCTCCTAAGTCCTTCATATCAAATTGTTTTGTTAACCATTCTTTCACTGATGTCAATACATCTACATCATTTCCGATGAGTAGTATATCATTAACATAAATAACTAGGAAAACCAACTTGTCGCCTTTGATCCTCTTGTGTACACAAGGTTCACCAAGGTTCTAAATAAATCCAAAACCTTTTATAGCTTGATCGATCCTTATGTTCCAGGATCTGGATGCTTGCTTTAATCCATAAATGGACCGTTGCAATTTGCATACCCTTTGCTCTTTGCCTTTTTCAATGAATCCTTCTGGTTGCATCATATAGATGCTTTCATCAAGACTTCAGTTAAGGAAAGCTGTCTTGACGTCCATTTGCAAAATCTCTAAGTCTAAAGATGCTGTAATGGATAAGAGTATCCTAATGGATTTAAGCATGGCTACAGGAGAGAAGTTTTCTTCATAATCGATACCTTCCTTCTGTGTATAACCTTTAACTACCAATCTAGCTTTGAAGGTTTCCACCTTACCATCCATGCCTCTTTTTCTCTTGTATACCCACTTGCACCCTATGGGTTTTATCCCTTTTGGCAAGTCTACAGGAGTCCAGACTTTGTTTGTGAACATAGATTCAATTTCGGATTGTATTACCTTTTGCCATTGACGACAATCAACATCCTCCATAGCTTCCTTGTACGTGTAGGGATCATCGTCGTTCGGGAGATTCACGACAGATTCTCCTAGACCGATGTATCTATCAGGTTGTCTAATAACCCTCCTACTACGACAAGGAATGGTAGGTTGTTGATCTTGTGATGGTTCGAAATTTACAATTGAGCTTGGTCTTGAAACCTCATGTGGAATTGTATCTCCTGAAAGCTCATTCAGGACAATTCTAATTTTAGGTACGAAATTATTCATATAGTCCTTTTCCAGAAATTTAGCAGTTCGTTGAAACTAATACCTTAAGATCTGTAGGACTATAGAAGTAAAATCCTTTCGTTCATTTTGAATACCCCACGAATATGCATATTTCTGAACGGGACTCCATCTTTTCTGTCTTTCCTTTCAACACGTGTACAGGACATTCAAATATCCTTAAGTGTTGTAAACTAGGCTTTCGCCCAGTCTACAACTCATGTGGTGTTTTAGGAACTGACTTAGATGGTACATCATTTAGAATGTACACTGTAGATTGTAGAGCATATCCCCAAAAAGAATTACGAAGCGTTGAATAACTCAACATCGATCTACCCATATCTAAAAGAGACTTATTTCTCCTTTCTGCCACCCCATTCTGTTGAGGCGTTCCTGGTGCAAAAAACTGAGAAATTATTCCACTATCAGTAAGATATTGCTGAAACTCTCCTGATAGATATTCTCCACCACGATCAGATATCAAGATTTTTATGTGTTTCTCAAGCTGATTCTCTACTTCAGCTTTATATTCTTTGAACATGTCAAAAGCATCAGACTTGTATCTCATGAGATACATATAGCCAAATCTCGAATAATCATCCGTGAAAGTGATGAAGTATTCATATCCACCTCTAACTTGAATGCTCATAGGACCACATACATCAGTGTGTATTATTCCTAAACATTCAGTGGCTCGTGTACCGTTGGCAGTGAACGGCCTTTTGGTCATTTTACCTTCTAGACAAGATTTACAAGTTGGTAGATCATCGACCTTTAAGTCACTCAAATGTCCGTCACTTACCAATCTTTTAATCCTATCAAGATTAATATGACCTAGGCATAAATGCCATAGGTAGGTTTCATCTTTTGATAGTTTTACTCTTTTATGATTAGACTTAGTTGATTCAGTGTCCAATAAATGAGAGATGCTTTTACTTAGATAGAACAAGCCGTTTTCCAATGTACCTTTGCAAATAAACTTGTTATTCTTACTAATAATAAAATCTTTATTAAAAGTAACTGAATATCCAAATTTATTAAGACAAAGACTGAAATTAAATTCCTCTTGAATTGAGGTACATATAAACGTCTATCAAATCCAAATGTCTATTAGAATCTAATTCTAATATCTCTCACTGTATTAGCTGACACTAACGCTCCACTGCCTAAGCGCAAGTTGAACTCATTTTCATTTAGTCTTTTGTTTCCTTAAAAGCCTTTTTCACCACAAAGGAAGCATTCCTTTTGACCCTGGTTACTTACTTGATTTCCTGTCTTGGTAGGTCCAAGTTGTTTTTTCTTCTGTTGTTCCTTAACCTTTTTAGGGGTTTCAACAGTAGCGAACTTTCCAACCAAGTGAATCTCTTGACCCTTGCCTTTCACAAGGATCCTTTTAGTGCTTTGAACATCTTGCATCAGGTCTTGCAAGGTATATTCCTTTTCGTTCAAGGTGTAGTCCAACTTGAACTCACAAAAGGAATCTGATAGTGAATTGACAATTAAGTCAATTTTAGTCTCACTATCTATCTTAGCACTATTGAGTTCAGCAATGTTGAGATGTGCTATAGCTTGTCTAGGCTTCATCCTAAGATTCATAAAAACAGTCAATGCCTTTCTCGTAGTTGTCTTTGACCTCATAGCAAATCATTTCCTCTAGAGACATCATAATATCTACAGCAGTCCTCATCGGAGAACTCTCACTGCTTATACTAGTTTCTTTACACCTCATTAGATTCATTATTAGGAACAAGTGGTTTATGAATACATATAATGAATCTATGTTTTTCAACTTGCATGCAATAGCCCAATTTTCCTTTTCCATGTTACATAATTATTCCTATTCAAGGTTTTATCTTTTAGGAGTTTATTAGGGATGGGATCATGATTTCTTTATTTAACAAAAACTTATATTAAATAAACTATTATTTAGCACTTTAGAATATTTATCTTGAATTAACTATTAATAATTCAATCATAAAATTCAACGGTAATCCAACACCCATAAAAGCCACGCCTCCTTTGGGAGTTCGCGACATTTACTAGTTGGACTAGGTCCCACCTAATTGTTAACATAACAACCAGCGTTTTCAATTTTATCCTTGCGATTATTATTGACAAGAACTCTTGGGAGGATATCAATAGAATCACATTGAGTGTGTCACTAAGGTTTTGACCTTCAATATATTCCCGCACGAAAAATCCCTCCTTTGAGAGTAGATATCGCTTGAGTCAATTGTTTAATCTATCCTTGTAAGGAAGTATCTTGCTAAATTCCATTTATGGATACCCCTTAGGGGGTTATCACACAAAATATAAAGCTCAACTAACCTTGGAGGCCATAGGTGTTCTAAACACCTTCTCCCACTCAATTGTTTAAGGTGTGTGATGGAATTTCAAAGAATGATTACCAAGTTATCTAAATACCAATTTAGATACCTAAATCATTCAATGCATGTTCATACCAAAAGAGATATATGAGTGGCACTCCTATTCTACATGACATGTTATCAAACAATGAATAAGCATTGTAATATTTACGCAAAAAGTAAATAGTTACAATTTTGGTCCATCTTAGAAAAGCAAGTAAATTACATTGTTTGGATAACCTTAAACCCTAACCCTAACTTGTCGAACAAGTCTTATTGCGGCCGTCCATCCAAGATCGTGACAAGGTGTTGTGGCCCACAGGCGAAGGCACTCAGCCCTACGGGGCCTGCGCGAGAGCTGCTTAGCGAGAGGCATGTGCGCGGCTGCCCCTAAGGCGCGTGCGAGCCCCCAGGTTTCCTTGGTCGTGCGCACGCGCAGCCCTTGCTGGGCCGCTCGTGCGCATTTCCTTATGAAGGCCGTGTGCCTTGCCTTTCCTTGGGTGGGCCATGCGCACACATAGCCTTTGGGGTCGCGCGCTTGCTGGCTTGCGCGCACAGATGCTCTGGGTCTCTATTGTTTTCGTTTTTCTACTTCAAATTCTTCAATCCTTCGTGACTTTGAATCTCGGACGAATTACAACAGTTTTTACATAAAATACAAAAAATTCTGACAACTATCAAGAAGGAAATTATAGCGATAATAGACCACTGTTCTTGTTACAACTCCAAATAAAAATACATTGAAATTCTAGGATCAAAATTGAGCAATAACAGTTTACTTTATATAATCCATATATTCCAATGTAATATATAAAAAAACAATTCCTAGAGTGCCATCTCTTTCTAAAAACATGCATATTTATCCATACACAGTTAAAAGAAAAATCCACATATATACGTTTAATTAACTATGGGTACAACCAGTCTCTGATACCAATTGTAGGAAAAACGGTGAGTACGGCGCAGCGGAAGGTGCAAAAAACAAATATTTTTGCATTGGTACGTTTTAAAATTTTTTTCCAAAAAGAGTGATCTTAACCCATAGTTAATTAACTATGGGTACAACCAGTCTCTGATACCAATTGTAAGAAAAACAGTGAGTACGGCACAGCGAAAGGTGCAAAAAACAAATATTTTTAATTAAATATATTACAAAAGGTAACATACCTTTTGATTAACGTGAGACTTGATGTTGCGTTGACTATGAACCGCAAGATCTTCTAATCCTTCACGAATGTGGATCACCTTGGAGTGTGGGATCCCTTTCTTTAAATTGTGTACCTGAGGATGAGAAACAAAATTTTTTTTTTTTTCGTTAGTCACTCAAAACCCTCATGAGAAAACGAAGAACACTTTATTCTATCTCTCTTTTCTCTCGGGTGAATACTCACGTTTCTAGAGAGGAGGAGTTTTTTTCTTGACTTATCAAAGCTCACAAAAAACTCAAAACTTCCATCCAAGCATTAGTGTTGGCCGAACTCTCCATGGTGGTTTATATAGGGTGGCTGAATCCTCCCATAAGGAGGATTTTGTGTTTCACTCAAAAACCATCAAACCAAGAGTTCAATCCTATTTCATTTCTTGAAACTATTATCTAATAATTATTAAAGGATAATTGAAAATTAGAATGACTTATCAAAAACTTCCTAAAAGTGACTAATAGTCAACTTTAGAGTTTTGATAAATATCAAAAAACTTCCTAATTTGATTTGATAAATAACTCATTGTATTTATCTTCTTATCAAATAAGGTTTTTGATACTTATCATACTATTACAAATAGAATGAAAACTAGAAATCCAATTCCTAGTAGAAAAGTGTTTTGACTTTTAATTAAACAATTAATTAATTAATTAACTAATTACCATTCAATTAAATAATAAAATAAAATAAAATAATTGGCTAAATAATTTAGCCATTGCCGCCCACCCCTATTGGCATGGGCCAAATTTTGTTTTTCCATTTTATTAAACTCATTGGATCTCCACAAAAAGTCCACATGTGAATTAGACCAATTCTTACCAAAAGAAACAAGTCCACATGCCTTTAAATAAATATATTTAATATAATTTAACAGTCATTTTTATTAAATGTGCTAATTATATTATCAATATATTTATGGGATGTTAAAAAATTCCTTAGGGCTGCCCAAGGGATCACATACCCTTGGCCGCCCATCCCCAGTATTTTGACGAATTACCGCGTGTCTTGATTGAACACAAGAACGCAACTCTCAAAACTTTTGCAAAGAATTTCCAAAATCAATTCTAGAAGATGTATCAAATAAATGATCCGGTGGTATATAACTAGTGATACATTCAAGATCGTGTGAATTGGGGATCTTGGCAGGCTATCTAAATTTAAGCTCTAATAGACACAACCTAATCACAATCAACAAATGATTCACTTAAGTCCGATCCATTAATTTTAGTTCATTCCACTAAAGAACTAAAATTGAACTCTTAAATAAAGATAGAATAAGTGAGCTTACTAATTGCCAGTAATCGCCACGAGCTCATAGACCGTTTATAGCTCTCCAAGTTACCATTTTTACTCATATGACCATGTTTTCAAATTTGGATATTTTGACTTGTCCAGAAGTCATGTTTCAATAACCACTATTGAAAACTTTACGTAAAGATGGTATTCTACTAACATTTGCTAAATGCAGTCACGATGTCCATTTTTATAAATGATGTCCTCTATCGATATACACGTGAATACCACCAAGCCATCGAGGATAGAGTATGCGTTATAATCGTGCTCATTGACAGCTCAAATGATAACGCGTGCAACCATAAGTCCATCATTTATCTCAGGATTCAGATAGACTCTCCGATTGTCTCAGTTGAATACTTTTATCCACTGACGGTTGCGGATAAAGTTTTCTACAGTGATCCTATTCAATGCACCCAGTGCACTAAATTCTTTTGTCCAAAGACACTTCCATGATTTTAGACTCATCATAACACATTTGATCCCGCTCAAATGCTATCAAAAGAATCTACAACTTTGACAAGATAAAGGCGCCTAACCTTATATCTTAAGTTGTGAATGCGTATTCGAGACTAACTATAGAATTATGTCTACCTCATACATATCCATATGTACGAACAATTCTTTTGTTTCTCATATTCTCTTGACCTTATGATTATTTACTTTTGACAATTAATATAATTGATATAAGATTTGTGAAAACAGAAATCACTTTTATTTATATGAGATCGATTGTCAAATGCACTATTACACTCTTGCGATTGAGCATAATCCTAACATTTATTTCACGCAAAGGAATGATGCTCTTGGTCGTTAGGGATTGTCCGAATTATAGAAGATGACAGCTGCAATTCATTTATTATTGTATGGCTACTCAGTAGATTGTTGTGATGAATATTTACAAATTAGAGAGACGATGGTCGTTGAGAGTATGAAACATTTTTGTGACATCGTAATTGCATTATACGAGTCACAATATATGCGGGCACCAAACACGGAAGATGTTGCACGATTGTTACAAGAAGGAGATGCAAGAGGATTTCCTAGAATGCTCGAATCGTTAGATTGTATGCAAGGGGATTGGAAGAATTGTCCTACTACTTGGCATGGCACACATAGAGGTCATCATAATAAGCCCACTCTAATATTAGAGGCGGTTGCATCGAAAGACTTATGGATTTGCCATGCTTTCTTTGGTATGGCCGGTTCACATAATGATTTGAATGTCCTTGAGCATTCGCCATTATTTGACAATATCATCCACGGTAGACACACACCAGTCAATTATGAGGTAAACGGACACCAATATACAATGGGGTATTTTCTAATTGATAGAATTTACCCTGAGTGGGCAACCCTTATCCAGTCAATCTCACACCCTACTAGTGGTAAAGAAATATTGTTTGCAATGAAGCATGAGGCTACTCATAAGGACGTGGAACGTGCATTTGGAGTATTGCAAAGCAGATGGGCGATCACTCACGGTCCCCATAGATTTTGGAAGAAAAATGATCTCTGTAAGATAATGAAGGCGTGCATTATATTGCATAACATGATAATTGAGGACGAACGACAGACGAGCCTTAAACCATAGGTACCATTACAAGAAGAAAATATCGATCTTCATGCATATGCATATGACCCTGCATTCTTGGTAGAATACACAATAGAGAGATAAACAACACATTACGATCAGATCTTTTGGAGCATGTTTGGAGAAAGTATGGTAATGAGCCATAATACAACTATTAATATAACATGTTTAATTATTTTAAATAAAATGTTATTTTATAATGTGACAAGTATATTAATTTTCAACATTATTAATTTTATAATATTATTTTCGTAATGTTCAAGCACTTTTTATAATATTACAAAATAATACATATCATTCAGAATATTAATTTTTATAATTTTTAACATTTTAATTCAATTATATATAATTAATATTAAAATTTAAATATCATTTAAATTTATAATTATGCATAACTATATATATTATAAAAAGTTAAATTTTTAAAAAAATTTAATGCTTTCATTCAAATTATTTTAATATCATTAAAATAATTTTTTTATATTTTTTCATTATATATATAATTATTTAAATTTATAATTATTTATTAAAATTTAAATAATTTATATATATATATATATATGTGTGTGTGTGTGTGTGTTTGTATCTGTATAGGCCCAATGATTGTACTTAATCATTGGACAAGATTAAATGTGGAACCCTATTTGGGTCCAATATTGTGGACC
Source organism: Xanthoceras sorbifolium (assembly GCA_003430845.1). Classification (NCBI taxonomy): domain Eukaryota; kingdom Viridiplantae; phylum Streptophyta; class Magnoliopsida; order Sapindales; family Sapindaceae; genus Xanthoceras; species Xanthoceras sorbifolium. Next base: position 21,439,805 of record CM010620.1, on the reverse strand, counting down.
CCACCAATGGGGCTTGAAAAGTAAGCCCTATTGTGGGGTCAATTAGATCCACTTTTAAGTGGGTTTATGACACGCTCAAACGCGTGGGAATAAATCCCAAGTGCAGGATGTGTCGAAGTAATAATATTTCCGTGAGTACGGAGTCGAATCCACAAGGAAGTGATGGTGTTAATTCTAAAACTAGAAATTATAGGTAGTGCGGTAAACGTAAATGAAGGTTGTTTTGAGTTTTTGTTTTATAAATTAAATTAACTAACTAAAACGATAAATAAAGCCAGACGGATTAAATGGAAGATAATGCTAGGTGGTCTCACGGTTCCAATTCCGAATAAGGAAATATATTGACTATTATGAAGCACGTTATTAACATGATAAGAATAATTTAACTAAGGCCACACCACATTGTATTGCTCCCGCAATGGTATGGTATGTGAATTCGGTTAACCACACCTATTGGTCCTAGAGTGCAATTAATCGAAAACCATAGTTAATCCAATGCCTAGGTTAATTAAGTAATTTCTTATCGAAACTAACCTAGTATTGATTTTAGAGTCAATTAAGCTCGATTGCAATTTCAATAATTTCTCATATAATATTACAATAAATATTAAATCGGTTCTCATCACAGGGCATGCAATATACTTGCGCAATCGCAAAACACCATAAATCAAACACAAAGTAATAATATAAAATACGCTCAAAATCAATATAATCTCTTACAGTAAATATCAAATCGGTTCTCATCACGGGGCATGCAATCTACTTTCGCAATCGCAAAACACCATAAATCAAACACAATAAGATAATGTTCAAATAATCTCAAAAACAATATCATGAAATAATATACAAAATATATTCATAGTCAATAAATCCGAATCCGTTCATAGTTCCGAAAACTACCTAACAAGAGTTCTAACTACTCATAATTATCAATGAACAATCAAAGGAAGAATAATGATATGAAATACAACCCATCGAAGCTCTCAAGAGTCGAAATCCCGCTTTGGTCCGGCTGGAACTTCTCCGCTTTCGATCTTCGTCTTCTTTGATGAACAATCGATTAAATCCGAGTATTTAGCCTCTGAATGATGTTTGGAGATGATGTGTGGTGATGAGGAGGTGAAAGAATGGTGGAAATCCACCATTGGAGGCAGCCAAGAGCTGCTCCTTTCTGTCCTAGGCGAGCTCCCTCTTTTCTTTTGCATTTTTCTTCTTATAAGCGCTGGAAATTAGGGATTTCGCGCTGCCATCGCGACCGTGGGTCGCAACCAACGGTCGCGACACTTTGGTCGCGGTACACACTGCCAGAAAATTGATGTATCGTCGCGACCGGCGTATCGCGACCAACGGTCGCGACGTTTGGTCGCGATACTCTCTGCTCCAAATTTCAGCATTGCGCAATGTTACGAAAACGAGCATAACGTCTTCTAGAAAAATCCAAATCACGAACCGTAAAATGCATGGGAAAGTATACACCTATATCTTTCCATACATATAAAGTTCGAAACCCAGTTCATCCTATAGAATATATGCCAACCTCCGAAACATGATCAGTTTGCAGTGAGAATTCTTCAATTCTTCCAACTTTGTTATGTCTTCCCTAATATTTCCCAATGGCCTGCACATGCTCAACAAACACATCAAAAGTGCCCAATTCACTCAAAATACAATCAAAAGATAAGGTCTAAGGGTCGTAAATATGTAACAAATATTGATCGATCAGTCTAGTTGGATGGCTCTCTTTTTACTTACATTGTGGGTGATCTTAGTGTTTTTTTTTTTTAAATCAGATGAAATGTGGAAAATGAAATGGAACCGGATTTGGACCCCCAAAACTGAACCAAACCGTTTTTACACGTTTTTTTTTTTTTAAATCGAAACTGAACCGAACCAAACCAAATTCAAACTCAAAACCGACTCAAACTACAAAATACGATTCGAATACAGTTCGAATCGGTTTTTGTGCCCAACCCTAGTTAAGAGTCTTGTACAGATTGATAAACCCTAGCAAAAACCACAGAAGAAAGTAAAAGGAAAACCTCTTTTTTTGGGCCAGCGCCGGGCCTGGTAAGAGATTAAGCAAGTAGTGGAATTGTTGGGCCGATATTAGAGCATATGTGGCAGGTGCTTTGTCTTTAAAGGGGCCTGTATATGACTCATTTAATTGATGGGTTCAGACCCATATGTAATTTGTCTTTTGATACTTGTATTGCAAGATTGTTGAGCCTACAATGGTGCCCCTAACATTTTTTGGGCTGTGGGTAGTCTCTCAGCTTGCCCTGGGCCAATGTCGGGCCTGCATGGAGCAACAAAGCTCTGCAGTAACAACACAATGTTGCCCACATTCTTCAGTCTAGTTCAAATCAACTTAAAAATGAAGCTACACAAAATGTAATACAATACTAAAGGCTTTTCTTTCAAAATTCAACCACCTGAACAACACAAACTATACAAACAAGCAAATTATAACTCGTGTAACAACAGCTCATTGGAAGGAACTATGAACAAGACATGAACTCAAACCATTCCAAAAATAAAAAATAAAAAAATATATAAGCAAGCCAAAAAGTTAATGTACCAAAAAATTATTACTATCACTCCTCTGTGACCCATTAGATATCCCGCTCTTCTGCCCATATTCTCTGTCAGTGTAACTTTCATCATATAAAAAAAATATTAACAAAAAAAATTTAAATATATGTTAACAGGGGAGGAGGTATCCGCGTATTATGATTGGGTTAAGTTGGATTAAAAATTTTCCAACCCAAGCCAACGCAACCTGATTTTGGTCGGGTTAGGTTGGGTTGGGCTTTTAAATCAATAAAATAAATTTTATTTTGTAGATTATTTAAAATATTTAAATTCAAATTTTGTTATATACAATTTCAGTTTCAAAATAAGTTTCACCCTAATATCATAACACATATAGTTTAAATTTCTTAAAAGCATCAAAATCAAAACATAACATATATAATACATATTTAATTAAAGATTTGTGCACAACCTCTCATAGATCAAGTGGTTAGTGCACATCCCTGTCACTTAAATAATGAGAGTTCAAGTCTCACCATGAGCATTTATTATTTATCATAATCAACATAATAGTTAAAGTTTATATACAATCATTTGACTTTTATATATCAAATCCTATATTAATGGACTAAGATTTATAAGAAAACTAATGAAAATTAATACATACAATTATTTATTTTATTTTTATCTGGGTTATAGTTCAGAAGGTGAAATTGGATTAAATTCATTCAACGAAGGTCACTGCTTATAAAAATGGATGGCATGGGAAAATTTGGAGCACAATTGGTGGTCTTATTGCTTGATCCACTTTCTGTTGTCTTCGTATTTTCTCGAACATAAGGTTTTTTTATCTGTTAACATGTTTTTGTTGATTTATATAAGCGGATTTTCTATTAATTACATATTCTGCATGTAATTGAACTTAAGTTTACAATTTAATTTGATTTTTATTTTTGGGTTGCAGCCTTAATTATGTTAGGATTCCGAAGCCTAGGCAATTCTTTGCTAACAAAGCTATAAAAAGGTGAAAAACTTGTTACCATATAGCTATTCTCAATAGTATTCATATCTATTAAATTCCAAACCTTCAATTCTCAGCTACTAAACTATTCTAATCAATGAGAAAAATTTTAGGTCCTGATTTTAAAAACTCATGGCAGCCGAAAAACCTGAGAATTTCTAAGTGTGGTTACATGAAATAAACACACTTAAATCATTTGTTGCTGTTGCAATATCTTTTTAGGCTGAGGCGGCTTCTACAAACAAAGGCTTGGTTGTGTTCATGCATAGCTGGAAGCATTAGAAGATGTAATCGTTGTAAACTACCATTATACAATGAAATACTAAAATTGTAAGCATTTGGAGATGTAATTTAATTTGCATAATAAATTGCATATATAAAATTTATTTCTTATATTTTGATATTAATTTGAAGATTTATTTTGAATAATTGAATTTCTATAATTTGTTATTTATTGTAATGATTTTTTTTTATATTTTTTAATATATGGTTTTTAATTTTGGTGATCATTTTTTAAGTGCTATTTTAATTTATTTTTTTTTTGTATTTCTATTAATATTTAACAGCTTTTCTTATAAATTTTGTGAGTTTTGTAATTTTATTTTTTAAAAAAAAATTGGTGACACATAATACATTCTTATTGGATGACAAGTAAGGTTAATTTGTTAAATTTTAAAAAATAAAGGGTATGGGAGAAATGGTCAATGTGTATATTTTGTCATGTTTGTTATCAAAAATTTGGTCAGAGAGACTAAAGTAATGCTTTTTTTAATAATAAAGTTATGGACCACGTGAGGTAAAAAAAAAAAAGTTGGTCAAAATGATTTTCGCCCTTAAAAAACTATTTTAATAATTTACAAAATATCCATGAATTTTTGAGGTGAACTCACAAAATTTAGAAAATATCCATATATTCCGGCAATATCTGATATTTTGCGGATATTTCGAACACATCCAGATATTCTGCACGATATTAGATATTTGTCTATTTCGATATTGATCCTTTCAAAATATGGTATCGTCAGATATTTTGATATATCTATTGATATTTAGTTCCCTAATTACACCTAACCTACATGAGGTTTACTTATTTATATGTGGAAACAATATTTTTAATAATTGCAATGACCTCCCTCGGCATTTGTTAAACTCTGTAAAGATTAACAGATATAAGGATATTTTTGTCTTTATATGTCTGACCTCACTGTAAACTTTCAATATTACGCATTTTGTAACCCAATAACTTTCTCTATAATTAAATCAAGCATAAGAGATGTTACTAGTTAAGCTAGATAGTTTCCGCTTATGTTGCGTAGTATAATTTTTCACTTCTTAAACATCTTTATTCTCGTGATGCTTGAATTACATATAACCCGGAAATGAAAAAAAAATTAAATTTAGAAAAACCTCAAAATTAAAATTAAAAGATTCAACTTATAACATGAATGGCTCTGCCTTGACCCCTAATCGAGGGTGCTCTGAAAGGGCACAAATGTTTTTTCGCCTAGGGCCACAAAACGTTATGAGCCGGCCTAACTCCATGACAATAATTCAGCAGCACGCGAAACAGTTATTGACATGGCTTCACAAACTTTAATTTAATAAATATATAAGAAATAAAAAATATTGAAGGTACTATATTTAATCTAACTCGGTGATTTTCAGGGGATTTAGATCAAATTCCTTTCACATCAAGATTCTAGCAAACTCGGGCTCTTTCGTACCAATTGGATTGGATCCGATTCGAGAATATACCGTCATTTATTTGGTGTACATGTAATTGAATTGAAAATAATTTAAAGGGTGAATTGCACTAGGGTACCCTGAATTTAGCTTTAATTACACGCATAATGTCAATTTACTGTTTATTACACTCAAGTACCTTATTTTTAGTTGACCACGTTAGTTTTAACGGTTGACCAAACGGTTGAAGGGAAAATTGGTCTTTTAATCATAAATTGCTTTTAAAAAAATTATAAAATCCACCTAACCAATAAGATTATACCACGTAATTTTTAAATTATTTTTAAAAAATTAAAAAAATTAAAGAAATTGAAATAGGGAGAGAGATCTCTCTTCCCTTCAAATGAAAAATGAAGACAACTCTTTTTTTTTATATATACTGGGAATGAAATTCTTTGCCTCACATTATTGCAAGCTCCATCAGCTATAAAGTTCATCAGATGGAGATGGACAAATATTTTTTTTTTTCAATTAAAAGGAAGAGATATACTGATGTGTTTTGATTTTACAAAGATGAAATCTTTGTATGTATCTTAAATGGGGCTTGAGTATTGATCTCTTGAAATTATTTGGCTACCAGGAGTTGGAAATTGGAATACGTACTTTCATCCCCATATTTTTTTTTGTTCTTCGTTGGAGATTGGATTTAACAGAAGTTTTTTATATTTTTTATATTTTTTTTTACATATGGGATATGGATGGTTGATGGTTGACTGGGGTAAATGGATAGATGGTGATAATGGATACTGTAAGTGTTGATGAATTTGATTGAATTTAAATTTTTTTTTTTTCTATTTTAGTATTTTTGTTTTAATTTTTTTTTATTATTTTAATTTTTTAATGTTGTTTATTTTTTTTCCTAAGGGTAGCTATGTCATTTTATATAAAAGTTTAGTCAAACGGTTAGTTTTAACGCTAGTCAACGTTAGTCGACTGAAAGTAGGATACTTGAGTGTAATAAACAGTAAACTCACATTATGCGTGTAATTAAGACTAAACTCAGGGTATCTTAGTGCAATTCACCCTAATTTAAATTAGAACGCAATAATACTAAAATTAAATGTTAAAAAAGCATTTGATAGTTACACAAAATGTTTTAGTATTTCACTATATAATGGTAGTTTACAACAATTACATCTCCAAATGCTTGCAGTTTCAGTATTTCACTGTACAATGGTAGTCTACAAGGATTACATCTTCGATGCTTCAAGCATCATCAAGTAACTACAAACTCAAGTCCTCAACAGGATTTCTTTTTCCACTTGTACATCCTCTAACATTTGCACTTTTCTTGATATTGAAGAAAGCATTATGTTCTCAACTTGAAAATGAAGCCCCAACCACATTGCATGTAATCACCTAAAAAGACAATGCAAAAACAAGAAATGGCTTAAGTATGGCCATGTAATCCCATTTAGAAATTCGCAGAATCCATCGGCTTTTAAAATCTGGACTAAAAAATTTCTGGTGGATTAGAATCATTTAGTGGCTACGAATTCACAGTTTGAAATTTAATAGATATGGTAACATATTTTTCACCTTTCTATAGCTTTGTTACCAAACAACGTGTGAGCAGCTGTCCTGGCTTTCTCTGAAGCTTCGAAATCCCGATACAAGGCTACACCACAAAAAGAATAAAAATCAAAATCAAAATCAAATCAAATCGTAACTTAAGTTCAATTACTTGCAGGACAATACATAATTATTAGAAAATTTGCTTATATAAATCAACAAAAACATAAATAGTAAAAAAATCTCTAGAGAAAAAAAACAAAAACCTTGTATATGAGGGAATACAAAGACAACAGGAAGTGGATCATGCAATAAGACTACCAATTGTGCTCCTAATTTTCCCATGCCAAACCATTTTTATACAGTAGCGAGCCTTGTTGAAGAAATTTAATCCTATTTCATCTTTCAAACCATAACCCATAAAAAATCTAACATAGTTTGAACCCATTATGAGTTATGTGATTTTTGAAAGATAAATATGATCAAATTTATAGAATATATTGGGTGACCAAGCCGAAGTAACGTATAAATCTAGAGAAAATTATCAGGTTATCAAATTGAGGTAACGTATAAATCTATTTATTTTTTATTGTATTCCGAATAGAGGTATCACATAATTATAGAGAAAGTTATTGAGTTACCAAATGCATAATATTGAAAGTTTTCAATGAGGTCGGACATATAAAGACGAAAATATGCTTCTAATCGTTAATTTTGACTGTGTTTGACAAATACTAGGGGAGATCATTGTGAAAAAGATTGTTTCCACATGTAAATAAGAACACCTCAGGTTGGTTAGGCGTATTACTTCTAAAGCAAACTTAGTAAAGTATTAAAAATGCCAAAGAGTTAGTGTAGATATTTCCTTCTCGTGACTTGTTAATTTGAAGAGGCTTCAAATCCATCTCTACTTGATTCCAATACATAAAAATTCACTTTTTTTTAATTGATTTTAATTTTGTTTTAGAATTTTTTTTATAATAATATTGAGATTTATTGTTGAAAAAAATACGACAAATTGCACTAACTTACTGTGACTATATGCTTAATTGCAGTAAAACTGACGAACATATGATAATAACAACGTGTACTGCTCTAATCCATTGACTAATGATGGACCATCGTCAGTCAGTAACAGCAGAGGGAAAAATACACTTCTATCCTTGCAAAATTCCATTAATTAATTAAAAATTAGAAAATTAGACAATAATTAAAAAATTAAAACAAATATTAACAAAAAAAGTTAAACATATGTTAATGGGGGAGGAGGCATCCGCGTATTTGGGTTGGGTTGAAAATTTTCCAACCCATTCTAACCAAATATAAATTACAACTCAAGTCAACCCAACCCGATTTTGGTCGGGTTAGGTTGGGTTGATCGGGTTGGGCTTTTAAACTCAATAAAACAAATTTTATTTAATACATTTTTTAAAATGTTTAAATTCAAAATTTACTATATACAAATTCAGTTTCAAAATAATTTTTCAGCTTAATATCGTATCACATGTAGTTTAAATTTCTTAAAAGAATCAAATCAAAACATAGTATATAATACATATTTAATTAAATGTTTATGCACAACCTCTCATAGCTTAAGTGATTAATGTACCTCATTTTACTTCAATACTGAGGGCTCAAGTCTCACCATGTGCATTTACTAGCTACCTTATTATCGGAGTAGATGTCTTCCGGCGCATTTACCAGCTCCAATACGAAAGTACTCAAAAAGAGTACATGAACACAGTGAAAAGAGAGAGAATTTCTGACTCTATTAATGGAGATTTTGATGAGGTCAAATGATTAAACAATAATGTTTACATCAGTCTTTACATATACATTGACTTTCTAGAGTTATGCACAATGCATGCTCTAACAACCTCTAACAAACTCTAATCGCCTGGTGACACATTAGCAACAGGACTAACTAACATGTAAGTATCTGATCCGCTTTCATCACAAGCTGATCATGCCCTTTGTTGCTTGTATATCTTCTGGACCTAGACTTGCATGATGTATGGCCTTCACTGGAACTATATTGAGGCTGCTGTATGTAAGCACATAGAGTAGTGCAGCCCAAGTTTGAACATTTGCTATAATAGCTCTTATCTGAGCAAGGCATAGTCCTATTGATGTTAATAGGTTAAAGAGTACAACTTGAGCAGCTGACAATGCTTGAGGTATTGACTTCTAGAGTTGCTAAGTTGCTATAGTTGTCAAAATAGCCAATATAGGTTCTTGCAGAATTGTTACTCTTCACAGCCCCTACAAGCTGAACTGGGGAGAGCAAACCAAGTTCAGATTGGTTCAAAGAGTGACAAATCTATCAACTGACAAATTTTTGGTGAAAATATCAGCCTTTTGGAATTCCTTAACAAAATGGACATCAATTTCAATATGTTTAGTCCTAGCATGAAAGATTGGATTATGACTGTAATACGCCCTCCCGATAGTTGTACTGTACACGTACATGTATTGTGATATATTTTTCCAAAATTGATTGTACGGTACTATAATGGAGTTTATTGGACGATTAGTACGATTTCGTAAAGTATATACGAAATCCAATTATACGTTTCGAAATTTTTAATAAGGATTTTCCATAAATTAGATGTTAAAAGTATTAAGGGTATCAGAGACTCGGAAAATATCTGGAATAATTTCAGATAATTAATAAGGTTCCATAAAGTATATAAGAAATTTAAATTATAAGTTTTGGAGAACATAGTAAAGATTTTCATAAATTGGAGTATGAACAATAATTATTGGAAGTCAAAATATATTTTTAAGATATGAGGTTTTGATTTAATTAATTGATGGAAAAGTAAGCTGAAATAGATTTTGTGCAAAAGAGTTAATGGATTGTTATGGATTAAATAGTAAATCAAAAAAATTGTTGACCAAGATCGTGTGATTAAATTTTATGTTGTGGTCACATTTTTATTTTAAAATGAAAAAAGGGACAAATGGTAATTAAAGAGATATGAATAATATATATATATATATATATATATATATATTAAGTGAGTGGAGGATCCACTCAAAATGGAAGTCAACGGATGAGACAAAAATTAAAACAAAACACACAAAGAGAGAACAAAAGAAACAAACCAGAAAACAAATTGAAAAGAAGCAAAGGGAAAACAAAAGCAAACAAAATACAAATCCAAATTTAAAGTCGGTGAAATAAAAGAATATAATATATATATATATATATATATATTAATGAAATCAGAAAAATGAAAGGAAGAAAGCAGAAAATGGAAAAACAAAACAGAGGAGAGGCGGTGATGGAGAGAAAAGAAGAAGAAGAGAAAAAGAGAGAGAGAGAAAGAGAGAAGCCTCGGCCGGAAAGAAGAGAAGAAGAAGAATATGAGCAGTGACCGAAGATGGAAGGAAGAGGAAGAGGAGAGAAAGGAGAGAGAGAGTAGCTGCTGACCAAGGGAGAAGAAGAAGAAAGAAAAACAGAGCAGAGATAGTTGACCGAAAAAGAAGAGGAGAAGAAGAAGCAGTCGTGTGAAGTGAGAGAGAGAGCAGAATTCGGCCAAGAAGGAAGAAAGAAAGAAGAGAGAAGAGATGAGAGAAAGCAGCAGCCGAAGAAGAGAAGAAAAAAGAGAAAAAGGAAGAAAAAGAAGAAGAAATTCGGTCAACCAAGTAGGAAGAGTCAAAGTGGACTTTGGGTAAGTGTTGGTGATGAAGTTGATTGTGGTTGAAATTGATTGTTGAATAATAAGTGAAATTGAATGTTTGGGTGATGATTTTGATGATGGGTTTTGTGATTTTAGTATTTGATTAGAGTATTTGGTAGTGTTTTAATTGAAATTAGTTTAATTGGAATTGATTATAATGACAATAAAGAAATTAGTAAGTTAGAGATTTGGAGATTTGATGATTTTGAGTTTAAATTAGTTAATTGAGATGTTATTTGTGTAATTGGAGTATTTTTGAATTAATTGATGGCTTGAATTTGGAATCGTTATGTAAGAAATCAAAATGATTCTCAAATTAGTGACTTATATTATGAGTTTTGTTATAATGTTGTGTTTAGAGTGAAATTGAATCACTAATTTTGGGAATTTTTGAATAGAAATTGAAATTAAAGCTATAATTAGTTTAATTGTGCTTTTATGAAGTTGAATTTGATGTTGTTAAGTGAAAGAAGTTTATTTATGTGAAATTAATAAAGATTAGAATGAGCATTTGTGTAAAAATCGAATGTTACTAGTGTAGAGATTTCAATTGATGAGCTATTAAGTATTAGAGATTGTATTTGTATGAATTAATACAAATTGGTGTTTAGAATTCCAAGAAAATATATTAGATTATGATGTATGAGGTTCAATTTAAGAGAAATTGAATGATTCAAGATATATATAATTATAGAGACATGATTTTTAGTGAATTAAACGTAATCGATTCTATTAGAATAGAAGAAATTGAAAAATAACGTGTTAAACGTGTTAATAGAGTTGTTGTATTAGTTGTTGCATTTGTATGAATGATTTATTTGAAAATATATTACTTTAGGGAGAAATCTTCGTAGTATGGGAGAAAAAGAAACGTTATGGAAAGTCAAGAAATGTATTGAGACGAAGGAACCAGAGCATCAAGCTTAGAGAAAACCAGAAACCAGTGAGTGTAAAATTATTTTAAAGCAAAGTATATTTTATTTTAGTAATGTGTTTTATCTAAAGTTTAGCAAGCTAATATCTTTGTTTGAGTTAGTACAAAATCAGATTTTCAGTTGAATTACATTTAGTATATTTTCTTTAAGTTTGATTAGTAGGTTTGTGATTTTGTATATAATGGTTTATTTAAATGTGTTTTTAATTAAAATATTATATATCTCAGAAATTTCGAATATTCATTTAATAAATATTATATATATATTCCATGGTTTTTGATTAAAAGCTAGTTTTCAAAATAAAGAAAACAGTTTTCAAACCATGGATTACCCTTCAGATTCAGATCAGATCAGTTATCATCAGTTAGACCCGGCCGGTACATCCCAATTGTGTGTGGCAAGTGAAGGGGGGACAGTCCGTTAACTTCAGGGGGGGTTAAGTCTGTCGAGTCTGCAGTCGCCCACACATTGGGGCGTTGTCTCGCTATATGCATGCGACGCAACATTCCGCACATAGACAGTGAGATGTCTTTTATCAGATGTCATGTTTAGCGCATCAGTTAGTCGCCTCGTGACTTATATCAGATGTCACAGTGGATGGCGCAGTTAGTCGCCCTGTGACCTACTCATATGGTACGACGCAGTTAGTCGACCTATGAGCTCAGCTCAGCTTAGGGGTACATTGAGAGTTTTCAGACATAGAAGCCAAGCCAGATATGATTTTCAGATTTTCATTACATATATTAAATTAAGAGCTTTGTACGTTAGGCTTGGCTAGATTTTCAGAAAAGCAGACTTCAGTATAGTATTCAGAAAGCAGATTATTATTGATTTCAGTACATTATTTTCAGGAGATAGATCTTGACAGAATAAGTTTTCAGAAAGTTTATTATCAGAAAAATATTTCATCAGAAGAGTATTATCAGAAAACTATATTATTATTATAAAAGTTTTATCAGAGAAGTTTATCAGAAAAGTATTTTCAGTAAAGTATATTTTTTTAGCTTTCCAGTTTTCAGAAAAGTACATTATCTCAGCTTTTCAGTTTCAGAAATGTAAAAGAATATTATTTCAGCTTATCAGATTTCAAAAAAGATATAGTTTCAACTTTTCAGATTTTAGTAAAAGTCTATGTATATATATTCTTAGTTTTCCAGTTTTCTGGAATTCGATTTCAAAATAGTTTTCTATATAAATTTAAGAACAGTTTCCAGAAAATAGATTTTAGTATAGTTTTATGAGAACTTTCAATATATAAATTTCAGATTAGTTATTATAAAAGAGATTTCAGTACAGCTTTTATTGAAATAGATTATTAGATATTTCAGTATAGATTTCAGAAAATAAGATTTTACCCTTTTCAGTAAAGTTTTTCGGGAGGTTAATTCAAAAATGTTAGAATTGTTTAGTAAAATGATAACTACTCACTGAGCTCGTTTAGCTCATTATAGTTTTTATGTTTTATAAATCAACCTCCCCAGGTACAGGTACAGATACATGTACAGGTGCAGACATTGCAGGGAAGCCGAAGACCAGCGGGACCAGTCAGAGGATGCTGTGACTGATTTACAAGCATATATGATGTTTTAAATTGTTAAGTTTGTATTTTAATATTGTTTTAAGTGTATAAGTATTTTATTTAAATATTTGATTTATTTATTTTGATAATTATTAATTTTGAAATTTAAACTGTTTGAGTTGTGGTTTGTGGAGATGGACCGGAGGTCCACAATAGTTGAGATTTAAAAGATTATAGAAGTGTTCAAGTTTTTATGCAGGTCTCCAAGATTTGGTAATTTCAGAAAAACAGAGGAGACTCTATCAAAATTTTTATAAAATAGTTTTATATAAAAAAAATAAAAAAAAAATTTCTACTCAGATTTCCAGATAAAAGAAATGGCTTAGCTTCACGGAAGCCTTCCAGCGGGGCAAGCCTCGACTGGAAAGCTACCGTGGAGTGCCGGCAAGCTACCTAACGGGAGATAGTAGGTTAGGGGCCTGTCAATGACTTAGTGATGTGGCACTTTGGTTGTCACACCAAAGAACTGGAGTGGAATGAAGAGATATACCAAGTTCGAGAAGAAGAGACTTGACCCAAAGAATCTCAGTTAAAGCTAGCTTGAGCAAGTGTTCTATACTCAGCTTCTGCACTTGATCTAGCAATCACATGTTGCTTCTTTGATCCCCAAGTAATGAGATTGCCTCCCAAGAACACACAACAGCCATTTCTGGATGTCCTGTCTTCAAGGCAACTTGCCTAGTCTGCATCAGCAAACTCTTTGAGATTCAACACAGCTGAGGGTCTGAACCATAGACCAAAGTGAGTTGTACTGTTGAGATAGCACCCTTTTACAAGCCATCCAATGCACTTCAGTTGGTGCCACCAAAAATTAACTCAATTTATTAACAATGAAGACAATATCAGGTCTGCTGTTGACAAGATATTGTAAGGCACCAATTGTGCTCTTATATAGAGTAGGATCTGAGCAAGGTTGACCATAATGGAGAGAAAGTTTCACCCTAGTGCTGGCAAGAGATGCACATGGCTTGGAGTCATGCAGACCTATTTTTTTTTTTTAGTAAATCAACAACATAATTAGATTGAGTAAAGTGCAAACCATCCATGTCTCGAAATGCCTCAAAACTAAGGAAGTAATTGATTGATCCTAAAGACTTTAAGGCAAACTTGGAGTTGAAAACCTTGATAACATCATAAACAAGTGAAGAATTGCTCCCAATTAGCAATATATCATCAACGTATACTAATAGAAACACAACCCGACCTTTAAATCTTTTGATGAACAAAGAGACATCAATTGTTGAACTTGTGAATCCCTAATTGAGCAAAGCTGATATGAGCTTATGAAACTACTCCCGAGGAGCCTATTTCAGGCCATATAAAACCTTGGTTAACCCGCAGCCATATGAAGGAAATTGAGGGTCTTCAAAGCCTTGTGGTTGAGCCATATAAACTAGCTCATGTAAGTCACCATTAAGGAATGCATTGTTTACGTCGATTTGCTGAAGGTCCCACCTAAAAGATATAGCGAATGGAACATAATTCTGATTGTAGAGGCTTTAACAACAGGGCTGAATGTGTCATAAAAGTCTACCCTTGTATTTGATGAAAACCCTTGACAACCAACATTGCCTTATACTTCAAAATTGTCTCATCAGCTTTGTATTTGATTCTATGCACCCATTTGCTTCCCATAATACTCATCTTATCAGAAAAGGGAACAAGTTGCTAAGTTTTGTTTGCCATAAGTACATCATATTCACCTGCATAGCTGATTTCCACTTAGAATCCAAAAGACCTATCTTGACAGAAGTAGGTTCACTCTCAGTCAACAACACCTGTGGAGCAACATGAGAGGAAGTAAAAGCCTTTGGCTTGCTGATTCCAGACTTAGACATTGTCTGCATAGGATGAACATTAGATATTTGTGGTGGAACAACAATATTGATTATAGTGGTAAGTAAATTAATTGTAATCTAGATGAGGGAGAGTAATGTGAAGATGCTACATGGAATGATGTAGCAGGTAGATTCAGGTTGGTATTAGAAGGTAACATAGGTGAGGCTGACACGAAAGATGGGGTATGCATTTGAGAATTTCTAAGCTACAAAAGATAGATTGGAAAACCAGGATGAGAGGAGTGATGCATCACATAAGATGATGATGCTGAAGAAAACAAACTGATATATGGAAATTCAAGTTCATGAAAAAGGACATTCCTTGAAACTATAAGTTTTTTCAGCTAGTGTGAGGCATTTAAACCCTTTATGCAGTAAGCTATAGCCAAGAAATAAACACTTGACTGAATGGAAATCAAGTTTATGCTTGTTGTAATCCCTCAAATAGGGAAAATAAACACATCCAAAGGCCTAATACTCATCCCCCATGTCGGTTTGCAAGGCTTTAATTTTGAAATCAGTGAGCAGCTCAACATTAGACTTGAAATGAATAAAGGTTTGTAGAGCCTCTGACTTCAGTTTAAGAGGGAGCAACCATGTAAATCTGGTGTATGAATCCACAAAAAAGTATATAGTATTGAAAACCAGCAGCTGACATTATAGGTGCAGGCCCCCAAATGTCAGTCTATATGAGCTTTTGTAGTAATTCACAGTCTATGATATGGAAGTTTATGCAACTTTTCAAGTTTGCAAGAATAAGAATCATCAAAATGTTCATGTGTAGAACTAAGATGCATAGTTTTCATAACAGTTTTAAGTACAGATAATTGTAGATGTCCCAACTTAGCATGCTACAAAGATGCATTAGTTCTAGCTGCTACTAAAGCTCTATGAGCTGTGTTTATGTACATAGAAACTAGCTGAAGAAGCAGACAAGGCGTTCTTAACATTACAAGCAGCATTATTTGGTTTATTACCAACAACAACATTAACAGTAGGTAAAACAAAAGTATTGGATCTTGCAGCCAAATGGAAATTATGTCTTGAGTGTCATGTGAAGGGAGGCATTTGGTACTAATCCATCCTTAAGGGTTCCTTGAAGATGAACCTTCTTCGAACTCTTGTCCTTAATTACACAAGAATCATCAGAAAATTCAACAATAGTTCCATTATCTCTTGTGAGTCTAGATATGCTCAACATATTTTTGCCACTTTAGGAACATGCAAAACTTGATTCAAGTAAAAAGGCTTAAAAGGCAGTCTTGATTGCATAAATACTCCTACCAATATGCAAGATAGGACAGCTTATCTCCATTACCAACAATGAGTTTAAAATTACCTTTTTACTCATTACTTAAAGTAAGATTATGGAGATAAGCTATCGCATGGTTTATGGCACCATTGTCCACAGTATAAAGAAGGGTCAGCAACTGTCTCAGATGTAGCATACTAAGCCTGATAAAGATTTGCTTGCCTAAGAAAGCTGTTTGAGTTTGCATTGTGTTTGCTGATTGGTAGGAGGCCCTTGCTAATTGTTTGTATTGCCTTGGTATTGAATAGATTGATCAAATCTCCTATAGCATTGCAAAGCTATATGTCCAATTTTTCCACAGACTTGACAAACCAGCCTCTGATTTTGATTTTATCTACCTCCATTTCTTCTTCTTCCTTTGCCTTTTCCATGGCTGTTGTTGTTGAAATTTCCTGCATCATTCTTATAGTTTTTCTTGTCACTAGCACCATGAGCAGCAAATTTAGCAATCACAGAAGAAACTGCTTAGACGTGTTAAGTTGCTCAATTCTTTCCTCATGAAGCATATGAAGCTATTAAACCTCTTGCATAGTCATGGTATTTCTTTAAGAGGAGATAAGCACCACAACGGGATAAAAGTCATGACCTAAACCTCCTAACATGCTTGCAAGTAAATCACAGTGAAAAGAGATCCTAAGTCTGGAATCAGCAGGCCAAAGGCTTTTACTTCCTTTCATGTTGCTCCACGTGTTGTTGACTGAGAGTGAACCTACTTCTGTCATGAAACATAAGCGAGTTATATCCAATCTTTTAATCTTTTAATTTTAATTTTTATCCAATCTTTTAATTTTAATTTTGAAGTTTTTCTAAATTTTTATTTTCTTTCAATTGCGGGTTATATGTAATTCAAGCATCACAAGAATAAAGATGATTAAGAAGTGAAAAATTATACTATGCAACATAAGCCGAAACTATCTAGCTTAACTAGTAACATCTCTTATGCTTGATTTAATTTATTGTCAAAATTAAAAAAAAAATAGCAAAACGGTAAAACCAAAGAAAATTGACATTGTTTAAAATGCTTGATAAGTGAAACACACAATTAAAAAACTTAATTAAAGAATTTCTTTAAAAAAAAAATTACAATAATTCGGCCTTCGATCCTCAAATCCTTATGTTCAAAAAGCCAAATCTAAATACGAGCTTTCTGTACCAAAACAAACAACAAAATTAAGCCAAAAAATGAACAATACTTTTAATAATAACAAAAAAAAAAAAGTAGGAAAAAGGGAACATCAAGACATATAGGGGACTTACACTTTGAAGAAACCTGAAAATCAAGTTCTAGTCCTATCCCAAAATGAAGAAGAAAGAGAGAGAAAAAGAAAAAAAAATACGAAAAACATTTTAAAAAGAGAGAGAGAAGGGACTAATAAAAACAAGCAGAAGAAAACGCATACGATGGGTTGAGTCATAATCCTCTGAACTTTAGTGCTCGCCATATTGCTGTCGATTTCAAAGAGAGACAGATGTTTTGCTGTTAAGAGTCTTGTGCAAAATGATAAACCCTAGCAAAAACCACAAAATAAAGTAAAAGGAAAACCTCTTTTTTTGGGCCAGAGCCGGGCATGGTAAGAGATTGAGCAAGTAGCTGGAATTGTTAGGCCTATATCAGAGCATATATGGCAGGCGCTTTGTCTTTAAAGGGGTATATGACTCATTTAATTGATGGGTTCAGACCCATATGTGCTTTGTCTTTTGGTACTTGTATTGCAAGATTGTTGGGTCTGAAATGGTGCCCCCAACATTTTTTGGGTCGTTGGCAGTCGCTCAGCTTGCCCTGGGCCAGTGCCGGGCTTGCACGGAGCAACAAGGCTCTGTAGTAACAACACAATGTTGCCCACATTCTTTAGTCTAGTCCAAATCAACTTAAAAATGAAGCAACACAAAATGTAATACAATACTAAAGGCTTTTCTTTCAAAATTCAACCACCTGAACAACATAAACTATACTAACAAGCAAATTATAACTCGTGTAACAACTCATTAGAAGGAACTATGAACAAGACATGAACTCAAACCATTCCAATATATATATATATATATGTGCAAGCCGAAAAATTAATGTACCAAGTATTGACTATCACTCCTCTGTGACCCATTAGATATCTTGATCTTCTGCTGATATTCTCTGTCAGTGTAACTTTCATCATATCTGGCAGATTACGGGTACATTTACGTAGCTCAAACATGTACATATCCCCCTCTATCTCATACTCTGTGTTAGAGCTTCTCTTTCTCTCTCTATCTCTTTCTCACTCTTTCTTCTTTTCTGTTTTTTGTTTTTCATGCAAAACTGTCAGTATATTTTTGTGAAATCTTTAAATTATTTCACAATTTTCAAATGATGATTTTATTATTTCTCAAATATTATTTCACAATTTCTAACTGGGAGCAGTTCTTCACTTGTTTATGATGTTAACAAGGTTCTCAACTCCAAGTTTGCCTTGAAGTCTCCAGGATGAGTCATTGGTTTTGAGGCATTTCGAGACAAGGATGGTTTGCACCTTACTCAATCTAAATATATTGTTGATTTACTTAAGAGAACAGGTCTGCAGGACTCTAAGCCATGTGCATCTCCTGCCAGCACTGGGGTGAAACTTTCTCTTCATGATGGTCAAACTTTCTCGGATCCTACTCTTTATAGGACCACAATTGGTGCCTTGCAATATCTTCTCAACACGAGACCTGATATTGCCTTCATTGTTAATAAATTAAGTTAGTTTTTTGTAGCACCAATTGAAAACAATGCCTTATTATGGGAGTAGATGTCTCCCAGTGCATTTACCAACTCCCTTATTGTGGGAGTAGATGTGTAAGGTAGGTCTCGACAGATGTTAATCTTATAATTATACCCTTAAAAAAAAATTACATGTTTGTTGGATAAATTCCAAAAATAGAAATACAAGATTAACAAGTTATCAAACTTGGTAAGTCTCTATTTAAGTCGCTCATTTATTTTACAATTATAACCATTTCGTCGAATACCTTATGATTGGACAGTCTATAATTTATTTAAATCAATATAATAGTTAAAGTTTATATACAATTATTAGGCTTCTATATATCAAATTCTAAATCAAATCCTAAATTAATGTAACAAGAAAAAACCTTTTAAAGTACAAGCAACAACATTGCAATTAGTATAAAATGAATATATAAGACAATATAACTGCATATTTTCAATAAATGTATTTATGTATTATATATTTATGGAATCAAATAAAAATATTAAAAATTATGTATATATATTCGTCATTTAGATCTTTAAAACAAATAAGATTTATAATAAAACTGATGAAAAGTACTACATACAATCATTTATTTTATTTTTATTGGATCAGATTGAATTAATAATTATTTATTTTATTTTATTTTTATCGGGTTGGTTGGGTTAGATTGGGTTACATTTTATTAACTCAACTCAATCCAATCTTAAAACTAACTCAACCCAACCTAAACAAGCCGGGTAGGGTGCCCACCCCTATTCCCCACCATTGCAAGAGAATCAAGCTTGATATTTTTTTTTAAAAAAAAAAAAAACCTTTTTGGCGAATAAGATAATAGATTTGATAAAATTGGATTGAGTTGTATTGGATCAAATTTGATTGGATATTATATTGTTATATATTTAGTGCACATGAGATTCCATTGTAAATCATTTTTAAAACTATATTTGGTATAATATGATTGGATTTAATTGGGCTTGTGAATTAAATATATTTAAAAAATATTTTTATATAAAACAAAATTATTAGAAATATTTTTAGAATATAATAATTATAATTATTTTTTTAAATAAAACAAACTTAAAATGTGCATTTGAATTATTTTTTTTAATGAATCTTTATGTTTTTCTTTTTATTTATTAACAAAATTTTAATCAGTAAAATCATAATAACTATGTTTCTGGGCTATGTGAAATTCACTTGCACCAAATAGCTGATGCTCTAGTTGCGCCCCATATAATATAATTTATTAACAAAGATTCCAAGTTTTTTTTTTTTACCCTATAGACCCTGCCTTGGTCCATGTGGCGATCCTCGGCCAACTAGCCAGGGAGGAGCCAACCGTAGACATGGCATGAGTTGTCATAGAAGATTAACCTTGCACGGTTGCTAGGTCTCCTTCTACCGCGGTGGCAGTCTTGAATCTTAACCAGTGTGGAACATGAAGTGGATCATGCAATAAGACCATCAATTGTGCTCCTAATTTTCCCATGCCATCCATTTTTATAAAGCAGTGAGCTTCGCTGAATGAATATAATCCCATTTCACATTTCGAACCATAACTCAGACAAACACTAACATACTTTGAACACATTATCAGTTCTGTGATTTTTAGAAGATAAATAAGATCGAATTTATAGAACATATTGGGCGACCAAACTGAAGTAACGTATAAATCTAGAGAAAACTATTGGGTTATCAAATCAAGGTAATGTATAAATTTAGAAAAAAATATTTATTTTATTCTAAACATAGGTATCAAATAATTATAGAGAAAGTTATTGGGTTACCAAATGCATAATATTGAAAGTTTTCAGTGAGGTCAGACATATAAAGACGAAAATATCCTTCTATCTTTTAATCTTTACAGAGTTTAACGAATGCCAAGGGAGGTCATTGCAATTATTAAAAATATTGTTTCCACATATAAATAAGTAAACCTCATGTAAGTTAGGTGTAATCAGGGAAGTAAATATTAATAGATATATCGAAATATCTAACGATACCATATTTTGAAGGGATAATTATTAAAACAGACAAATATCCAATATCGTGTAGAATATTTGGATGCGTTCGAAATATCCGCAAAATATCCGATATTGCCGGAATATCTGGATATTCTCTAAATTTTGTGAGTTCATCTTAAAAATTCATAGATATTTTGTAAATTATTAAAATATTTTTTTAAGGGCGAAATTCATTTTGGTACTTATCTTTTTAAAAAATTATTACTTTTTGATCGATTTTTTCTCTTTTACCTCACGTGGTCCCTAACTTTTTTAAATTCATGATTGACTGTCAAAAAATAGTTCAGAGGAACTAAAGTAACGTGTTTTTAAAAAGTTAGGGACCACTTGAGGTAAAAAAGAAAATATCGGTCAAAAAGTAATAATTATTAAAAAGATAAGTACCAAAATAATTTTTGCCTTTAGGTTTAGTGCTGATTTGGTTTCTTGGTCTCTTTCTTTGCTTCATGAATTTTAGGGCACCCAGAAGATCTTTGGCTCTCCTCTCCAGCCCCCCAGGCAGCCTTGCTCTTCTTCGTGGTCGCCTCCTCCCGCAGGCTCCCTGAAGTTGAATACCGATGCAGCAGTGAAGCCTGGTTGTTCTGTGATGGGTTCTGGTGCAGTGGTGCGTGATTCTCAGGGCAAGGTTGTTGCAACTTCTGCTAAGCCCTTCTTGGGGTTTTTTCCTGCTGAGCTTGGCGAGCTGCTGGCGTTGCGAGAGGGGTTGCAACTGGCGAAGGAGTTGAATCTGATTATTGAGTGGGTTGAATTAGATGCTGTTAATGTTGTGGCTAGGGTGTTTAACTCTCTTCCTAGTTCTGTTATGGACCCTATTGTCTCTGATGTTAAGGCTCTTTTTAGGGCTGTGAGAGTTTCCAACTGTCATGCCATTCCTCGTTCAGGGAATGGAATGGCACATTCTCTTGCTTCCCTAGCCTTTTCCTCTAAGGAGGAATTTTGTTGGTTCAATCCTGAACCTAGCTTTCTTGTTGGTCTTCTGTAATAGAAGTTTTTGTTGAAATAAAAAAAAATAAATAAATAAATAATTTACAACATATCTATAAAATTTATGGCAAAATCACAAAATTTAGGGAATATCCGAATATTTTAAAAAATTGGGATATTTTGTAGATATTTTGAACACATCCAAATATTTGACAGGATATTGGATATTTGTCTGTTTTGATATTGACCCCTTCAAGATATGAAATTAT
The DNA here is from genome assembly GCA_003430845.1 of Xanthoceras sorbifolium. NCBI lineage: Eukaryota > Viridiplantae > Streptophyta > Magnoliopsida > Sapindales > Sapindaceae > Xanthoceras > Xanthoceras sorbifolium. The sequence continues at coordinate 21,417,698 of CM010620.1, read as the reverse complement.
TGATAGATATTTCCATATATATATATATATATATATATATATATATATATATATATATATATTGATATTAGTTCCCTGATTACACCAAAATTACATGAGGTTTACTTATTCATATGTGGATATAATATTTTCAATAATTGCAATGACCTCCCTTGGCATTTGTTAAACTCGGTAAAAATTAACAGTTAGAAGGATATTTTCGTCTTTATATATCTGACCTCACTGATAACTTTCAATATTATGCATTTGGTAACCAAATAACTTTCTCTAGAATAATTTTATACCTCTATTTAGAATACAATATTTCTTTTTCTAAATTTATACATTACCTCGATTTTATAATCCAATAGTTTTATCTAGATTTGTACGTTACTTTGATTTGATCGCTCAATATGTTCTATAAAATTGATCTTATTTATCTTTCAAAATCACAAAACTCATAATGAGTTCAAAGTATTTTAAAGTTTTCTGGGTTATGGTTCGAATGGTGATATAGGATTAAATTCATTCAACGAAGCTCACTACTTTATAAAAATGGATGGCATGGGAAAATTAAGAGCACAATTGTTGGTCATATTGCTTGGTCCACTTCCTGTTGTCTTCGTATTTTCTTGCATACAAGGTTTTTTTTATTTGTCAATATGTTTTTGTTGATTTATATAAGCGGATTTTTTATTAATTATGTCTCATGCGCATAATTGAACTTAAGTTTACAATTTGATTTTATTTTTGTTTTTCTGTTGCAGCCTTAATTATGTTGGGATTCTGAAGCCTAGGCAATTCTTTGTTAACAAAGCTATAGAAATGTGAAAGACTTGTTACCATATAGCTATTCTCAATATTATTCATATCTATTAAATTCCAAACCTTCACTTCTCAGCTAATCAATGAGAAAAATTTTAGGTCTGGGTTTTGAAAACTCCTGACAGCTGAAATCTGAGAATTTCTAAGTGTGATTACATGAAATACACACACTTAAATCATTTGTTGTTGTTGTAATGTCTTTTGAGGCTGAGGTGGCTTCTTCATACGAAGGCTTGGTTGTGACGTGGTTGGGGCTATATATGAATTTTAGCTCTTCATTTTCAGGTTGAGAACTTTGCAACAATCTTGAATTTGTACAACATCAAGGAAAGTGCAATTGTTAGAGGATGGACAAGTGAAAAAAGAAGACCCCCTTCTGGTTGAGGACTTGAGGTTGATGAGATTTTAATTCTAGTATTTACTACATCAAGCACGTGCATAGCTGGAAGTATTCGAAGATGTAATTTTAGTAAACTACCAATGTACAGTGAAATATTAAAAAATTGTAAGCATTTGGAGATGTAATTGCTGTAAATTACCACTATACAATGAAATACTAAAATATTTTGGATAAAGTTCAATTGCTTTTAACTTTTAATGTTATAAGTGTTGTGTTTTAATTGAAATTTAATAGACATAAGTAATAATTTAATAGTAGTAAATGAATTTGAAATGGTCTTAGAAAAATTTGAGGTGGGAGAAAGGTGCACTAACCACTTGAGTTGTGATTGGTTGTGCAAGTTTGATAAATTGTTAATTTTGTATTTTTATTTTTAGAATTTATGCAACAAACATTTAATTAAATATGTGTTTGGCGGCCTTGCTCCCCTAGAATGAGGAGCAGGGTGATCAATCCCAGAGGGATGATTGAATCACCCGTAAAGTCGTAAAGTGGTTCATTCGAAGGGCGCATGTGACTCTGTTTTAGTCCCATCACCTCGAAGGCCGCTTTGTACAGGACGTTTACTAAGCTTCCATTGTCGACCATTGTCCTGTACATGGCCACTCCTCCTATTGTTGCCATGATGACAATCGCATCAATATGCGGCCAATGCACACCTCGTTTGTCCGCATTTGTGAAGGTCACCCCTTCAGCCATTGTCCTGTACTGCTTTATGGGCTGTTCGTCCATGCTCATCATTCTCAGGATGGAATAGCCAACCTCTTTCACATGTCGCTTCAGTGTTGGCTCCATTTCTTGATAAAAAATGGACTTTCATTAGTACCTTTCTTCACCTACTTGTGTTCCATTCTCGGGTAATTATCGGTTGTTTTTAATGTTTTTATCTAGTATATAGGTAATAAGAATTTCTGCGTAAATGAAGAGCCTTGGTGGATTAAATTGAAGATTTGGGAGTGCACAGCAGTCATGTTTCGGAGTCCGTCATAAATTCCACATAATGGATTGGATTGTGAGCCTTATATTTCTGGAAAGGCCTAGATGTCTACTTTCCGCCAAATTTTACTGTTCGTGATTCCGAGTTTTTTATAGGAAGTTATGCTCAATTTTGCAACATTGCGCAGACTCGCAACTTGCAAGTTGCGACCAAGTCGTGAGTCTAAGTCGCGAACACCAATTTCAGCAATTTTTTGCTGAGACTCCCGTGACTTAACTTGTGACTTGTCTAAGTCGCGAGTGTGCCTGAAAAGGACTTAAACAGCCTGTCATAAAAGGAAAATGGAAGAGAAAGAGTGTGGGAGCGACCAAAGTTCGGTTAGGGCTCCAAACAGACCACCAAGAGGAGAAAAAGAGAGAGAAGAAGAGCCAAAGGGGGAGAAGAAGATTACCTTGGAAACAAGAGGGTTCGAATTCGATTCCTTGAGCCATATTGTCACCATCAAGCTAGGATTTGGAAAAAGTGGAAGCTAGATAAATTCGCAACAGGAGGAGGACGAGAGCTCATCGCACTTAGAGTTTTTCTCTCCCTTTCCCTATTTATTTTCTTGCTTGTAAATATCATTAAAAAACATGTTTGGTTATAAATCTTTGATTATGAACTAAACTTGTAAGTTAGGGATTTGATGGATCCTTTTCTATGAAACTTGAATGAATTGATTGTTTAATTTGTTGTGGTTGATTATTATGTTGTTGAGTGGTATTGTTATGCTTAATGCTTCTGAATGTAATGGCCTGTATTTAGTTTATTTTATGGTTGTGTGTTATGTACCGAGAGGAGACGCCCACAACGTGCTCGATGTAATGTCCACCACAAGTAGAATTAGATAAAGATATACTAATTTGCTTTTGTGATCATATAGGGTGTTTATTGTGACTAACGCATTTTCATGCACTTGGATATACTATCGAGAGATAGGATATTAGTGTATGTGGTAATAGGTCCGATTTACCTCGAGAGAGGACTTTGGATAATTTAGATAAACACGGCCATCAACATGAATAATTAAACTACAACAATGTGCTTTCATGAAACTCAATTGGATGGATTAGGTGAATTCAAATACCCTAACTAATCTATCATATTGGTTGTTTGCTTTATTTTTATGTTTTTATATTTTTATCTTTTATTTGTCTCTTTCAAACCTTCCGATTATCCAAATAGAGGTAGGCCTGATTAATTTTAGTATTCAGCACCTAAACATCCCTGTGGAGATGATAATTTACTCATCATTGTATTACTTGTGTCGACCCCGTATACTTGCGGGTACAAAAAGTTGTAATAAGTTTTTGGCGCCGTTGCCAGGGATATTTAAGTTGTGTTGATATTAATACCGATTAGGTCTATAGCTACTTTGAATTTGTATATATTTTATTTTTATTAATTTAATTTTTCTTTTTCTGTACAGAACATGTATTCTTGGTATGAGGCGCAGGAGCTTACCGAGGAAGTGGCAACTAGAAAATATGAAGCACCTTTAGGTTGTTTCTTATGTGAGGGGCCACATGTCAGTACTGATTGTCAGGTGGACAATCTGTTTGCTAAGAGCCGTTCTGAGAAAATACAGTACGAGAACTATGTAAACTATCAACAGAACAACCCCTACTTGAGTTCATACAATCCTGGGTGGAGCAATCCTGACTATTCATGGAGCAACCAGTAAGAAAATGGGTCAAGACTAGAAGACATGCTTGTCGACTACGTGACAAGGATGGAAATCTGGGAATAGCAGGAAAAGGATGCGGCTTTGGAAGATATGATTATTAAACTCATGATAAAGCTGGATGAAAAAATGGATTCCCAAGATGAGGCCCTGAAGAAGTTGGAAGCTAAACTTGATCAAGTTGCTCAACATACTCAAGCAGCTGCCCAAAGCTTGGAGATTCAAATCAGCCAATTAGCTACCAAGATTCAATGGCTAGAGCATGAGCTACATCCGATGGAGCAATGCAATGAAACAGCCTTGGAAATCGAAAAACTAGTTGAGCAACCTATTGAGATTGATCAAGTAGAGACAGAAGGGAGCAAGAGCTTGTTATATGAAGATAAGGCATCTATCTTTCCAGAACCACTTGAGTTATGTCTAGTCCACAGTACCACTACAGAAGAAAAGAGCCACCAAGATACATACATTTATGTAGATGTCGGAGAAGGGAAGCCCAAACTGCCTCCGCCTTTTGAGCAGACCTAGCATTTGGGCCGTAAAGAGATACCTTCCTATTTGAGGTATGCAGTGCTAGGAGAGTCGTCTTCTCTTCCAATCATTTGGTTAGGATGGTGCGGTAAGCTGATGAAAAGATACTAATTATAGGGCAGGTGGGCAAAAGCTCAAGCGATCAAGTGACATCTGTATAGTATTTTGTTATTTATTTTTTATTTTTTTATGTTCTTCATTTATTGGTTCAATTATTTTTTTTTAGTTTAGTATTTGGTAACCCTTGCCCATGAGCTTATTTGAAGTGTTGTGCCTTGTATTGAAAATTTTGAAGTTCGGAGGAAGTTTGGTTAGATGTACATGATATTGAAGTGTTTGAATCTTCATGTTTGATTCCTTTTATTTTTGTTTTTGTTTGTATTTGTGTGTCTAGTTAGATTGTTTTTAATTTTCATCTCTAGTTTTTAACTTTTATTTCTTGTTAGCCCATTTTCCTCGTACGTAAGGTTTTAAAACATTGGGAACAATGTTTATCTTAGGTTTGGGGGTAATTTTTGGTTGTTTGTTTTCTTTTAATTTTTCTAGGTTTTTGTTGTGTTTAATTGGCGTATATCAACTGGAATCCTAGACTTTCCTTACACCAATTTTGCGTTTGGAAGAATTAGGTATAACAATGCCACGTACGTTTAGTCCGTGTTTAGTATGTTTAGTTTGTGTTTAATGTGTCTAGTTTAGACTCTGAACATTTTTGAACTTTTATTGTTGTCTTATATGCACTTTCCGTTGATGCATAATTGTTAGCTTTTTCAATGAGTTTGAATTTGTTTGGGACCATTCAGATTTTTTTTGTGCCATGTTTTGTACCGCATTGTGTTGCACTTTGTTTATCTTATTGTGAAAACATGCCATATTCAATCGACTAGGATAAATAGTGAAGACTTACCAAGTGATTTTTTGAGCTTATATCGTGTTATTTGAGAAGGTATTTTCGTTTCTACTATATACACACTTATATTTAATTTTGATTGATTAGTTGATCTCATTTAGGTTTTGCATTGAATATTTTGAACAACAACAAAGATATCATGTGTTTATCCTATGCATGTTGAACCACTAAAAAACTAAAAATTCATCATACCCTTTTGTGTGCTCCAATAACCATTTTGAAGCCAAACACTTAGAAGCTTTTTCTTTTATCACCTATATAAATCCAAAACCAAGCACATATGTATGAAATAGCCTTACCCTTTTAGCTTGGATCATTTTAAGATGAAAAAAAAAGAGAATAATTGCATGGATGAAGTGTATATGAAATATGTCAAGGTAATGTTGCTATTATTGTGATTGTTAATGTGTGTATATATATATATATATATATATATATATATATGTATGTATGTATAAAAGAAAAGAAAAAAGAAACAAAAGGAATCATGCAAAGCATTGTGGCATAAGAATTGAGAAAAATAAAAGTAAAAAGTATATTACAGGAAATATATTATTTAACTTCCAAAAATATCACTAATATTCTGACTTTATGGGAAATTCTTCATATGACCTATGAAATTTATAATTGGATTTCTTATATACTTTACGAAATCTTACTAACCATCCAATAAATTCCATTATAGTACCGTTAATACTTTTAATATTCAATTTACTTATAATAAAGATATATTTATTCACATGTTTACTGTACAATCAATTCTGAAAAAATATATTACAATACATATACGTGTACAGTACAAACTATCGAGAGGGTGTATTACAATATTTACATGACCAAAGTAATGAATAACTGATAATACAAAAACCAAAATAAATGCATTCGTCATCCTTGGGCCCACCTAATTTGCTGTAGGAGACCTAACTGCGTGAGCACCACTCGTACCTGCACATGGATGGGGTTTTAAAACATAAAATACAAAAAGAATAGTGAGCTAAAGGAGCTTAGTGAGTGCGTTTCTAATTTACTGAGAAACCTTTAATATAATAAGATTAACTTGAATTTAATTGAAACTTTTCAAACTTTGTGCTATTGCTGAAAACTACTAAACTGAATTAATACACTTTTTAAATACAAACTAAGAATTTATAAACTATAAAGTCTGATGGTCAAACCTAAAATAATTACTTTTAATTTAACACTGAAATAATTAAAATTCTATTATAAATTTTGACTTGGCCACTTTTCTGAAAATTGAAAAATTGAGATAATACACTTTTCTGAAAACTAAAAAGCTGAGATAATACACTTTTATGAAAACCGAAAAGGTGAAATAATACACTTTTCTGAAAACTGAAAAGCTGAATTAATATACTTTTCTGATAACTGAAAAGGTGAAATAATATACTTTTCTGAAAACTGAAAAGCTGAGATAATATATATTTTTCTGAAAACTGAAAAGTTAAAATAATATACTTTTCTGATAACTGAAAAACTAAAATAATATACTTTTCTGAAAACCGAAAAGCTGAGATAATATATTTTTCTGAAAACTGAAAAGCTAAAATAATATACTTTTCTGATAACTGAAAAGCTGAGATAATATACTTTTCTGAAAACTGAAAAGCTGAGATAATATACTTTTCTGATAAGTGAAAAGCTGAGTTAATATACTTTTCTGAAAACTGAAAAGCTGAGATAATATACTTTTTTGAAAACTGAAAAGCTGAGATAATATATTTTTCTGAAAACTGAGAAGCTGAAATAATATACTTTTCTGATAACTGAAAAGCTAAATAATATACTTTTCTGAAAACTGAAAAGCTGAGATAATATATTTTTCTGAAAACTGAGAAGCTGGAATAATATACTTTGCTGATAACTGAAAAGCTGAAATAATATATTTTTTCTGAAAACTGAAAAGCTGAAATAATATACTTTTCTGAAAACTGAAAAGTTGAGTAATATATTCTTCTGAAAACTGAAAAGCTGAAATAATATATTTTTCTGATAATGCCAATTGGAAACCCATATCTGCTAATTCCATAGGGCTACTCAACTGGCGCCGTACTATATGGACTGTGTCACCAGGCGACTACTCTGATGCCGCTCTGTGTGACTCTGATAAAATCTTATAAGAGACATCTCACTGGCTGGGTGGCAGAATTCTGCGTTGCCTACATATAGCGAGATAACACCCCATAAGTGTGTGAGCGACTGACATACTCGACAGACACAACCCCCTTGAAGTTAGTGACTTGTCCCCCCTTAACTTGCCCTACACAAATAGGGTGTACCGGCTGAGTCCTACTGCTGATAATTTGATAAGTTGATAATATGATAACTGATAATAGATGGGTATCCTATTGGCCTGAAAAATATTTAATTTTAATTTTTTTCTAAAAGCTTGAAATATAGGCAAAACATATTTCTTTAACTCAATCTTATGTATAAACATTTTCTAATGTGAATATAAATTCAAAATTTCTGAAATATAAAAATATATCTATTAAAATATGATTAATGCGTCAATTTCTATTTAAATTATAAAACACATATAATTAAATAAAGGTATGTAATTCAATCAATTGAAAACATACTAAAATACATATAAAAAAAAAACATAATTTTGCACTCATATAATGACGGGACCCGCCCCAGAATCCTCTACTGTAGATTCCAACGGCCCCGCTGGGCACTCCAATGGAAATCTCCGAGAATCTAACTGACAAAACTAGAAGATTCCATGAAGCGAACCCTTTAAATTTTTTCTAATTCTATATCGGCCTAAGAGAAAGGTTGTGGATTTTTTTTTTTTTTATACAAAAACTATTTTATTAAAATTTTGGCAGAGCCTCCCCTGTTTTTCTAAAATTTACCAAAATCAGGAGACCTGCATAAGAAACTGTGCACTTCTATAATAATTCAAATCTCAACTACTACAGGACCTCAGGTCCGTCTCAAATCAACCACAACCCAAACAGTTTAAATATCAAAATAAAAACATGTTTGCACAAAACATATATATTATGTTTACATGACCAAAAGTACTGAATAACTAATAATATAAAAACTAAAATAAATGCATTCGTCGTCCTAGGCCCACCTAATCTGTTGTAGGAGACCTAGCTGCGTTAGCACCACTCGTACCTGCACCTGGATAGGGTTTTAAAACATAAAATACAAAAGAAATAGTGAACTAAAAGAGCACAATGAGTGCATTTCTAATTTATTGAGAAACCTTTAATATAATAAGATTAACTTATTATGATAATGTCAATTGGAAAACCCATATCTGATAATCGATACTCCAGAGGACGACTCAACTGGCGCCGTACCATATGGAGGTATCACCAGGCGACTAATTTGGCGCCGCACTGCTGACTCTGATAATCTGATAAAAGACATCTCACTGGTTATGTAGCGGAATTCTGCATCGCCTACATATAGCGAGACAACACCCCAGTGTGTGGATGACTGACAGACTCGACAGACTCAACCCCCCAGGAGTTAGCAGACTGTTCCCCCTTAAACTTGCCCTACACAAATAGGGTGTACCGGCTGGGTCTACTGCTGATAAATCTGATAAGCTGATAAATTCTGATAATTCTGATAATAAATAGTATCCTATTGGCCTGAAAAATATTTATTTATTTTTTTTCTAAAAGCTTGAAATATAACTAAAATATATTTCTTTAACTAAATTCCATGCATAAATATTTTCATCGAGTGAAAATAAACTCAAAAATTCTGAAATATGAAACTACTTTAATTGAAATATATCTGAAAAAATCAATTCTATTTTAATTATAAAACACATGTAAATAAATCAACATATATATATATATATATATATATATATATATATAAAGTCACAAATAATCAAATTAAACTAGGAAACATACTAGAGTATATTTTAACTAAAAAACATAATTTTGCACTCATGGTTCCGTGTTCCTTGACAGCGAAGCTCCTTCCTACTATTTTTCTTCTCCTCCAACACTTGATTTACCTCCACCTACACAATTAAATTCCTAATTTAATACCAACTCAATATAAATCTCAAATACCAACATATGTGGCAATTATAGACAGTTCCATAACCATATTAATTTCAAATTCGACATTCACCTTAAAGTTCTGTATCCGCATATATTTATTTTAAACTCAAACTCAAGATACCTTACTCAAAATCCATTTGAATTAACTCCAACAATATTTTCAGCACTTATACATATTTATTCTAGGTTCATAATAGTTCCAATAATTATATTTCTGCATAATTGAGTCCATAAAATCAATCAAACACAATCTTTTATTCAATTTAGGAACAAAACCAATATCAATCCCTAAATCAGTTTATTACCCATAATTTATATACTGTTCCAAGTTAATTTCAGCTCTAAAATTTCATCAAATACCATTTAATAATCCTAAATCACAAAGAGTATTATCAACTAACTTGATTTTGAATTTCCCCAACTAAGGATCACATCATTTTTTTTTTCACCCCTTGACTTGTGTTTTGAATTTTTGTGTGTGTAACTTCCCACTAACATATTATATATATATATATATATATATATATATATATATATATATATATATATATATATCTTGAATTTCAACTAGCCCCCTTGACCTTTTCAAATTCTAAAATGGCAACAAATTTACAATTAATCACATATAATAACTCATGTCATACTCATGAAATTAAATTCCAAAAATATTCCACACTTATCCAATTACCAAATTGACTTTACCAATATTCAATTAAACCTATTATTCATAAATTGCACCATGAAAATAATATTTCTAACCGGGGTTAAATCAATTAAAATTACGATTCGTTTCTACACTATATACTGAATATAAATATTCTATCGAAATTAAGAATCGGGTTTTACACATAAAACACATTCTTAAAATAAAATTTACTTTGCATAAAACTACTTTTACACTCACTGTTCTGTGCTCCTCGCTAGTAAAGCTCCTTTCCACTATTTTCCTTCTCTTGCCACACTTGATTTACCTCCACCTACACAATTAGACTCCTAATTTAAAACCGGTTCAATATAAAATCTCAAATACCAAGATATGTGGCAATTATGGACAGCCCCATAACCATATTAATTTCCAATTTGACATTCATTCTAAAGTTTTGTGTCCACATATATTTATTTTTAACTCAAACTCAGGATACCCTACTCAAAAATCAAACCGAATTAACTCTAAAATATTTTCAGCACTTATACATGTTTAATCTAAGTTCATAACAATCCCAATAACCATAATTCTCCAAATTTGAATCCCTAAAATCAATCAAACAAAATCTTTTATTAAATTTAGGAACAAGAACAACATCAACCCCTAAATCAATTAATTACCCATAAATTATATGTTGTCCCAAATCTAATTTCAGCCATAAACTTTCTTCATTAGTGAAGACCCATAACAATTCATGTGCTAACTACACTTTTGGAGCACAATTATAATCTCAGTTTGTTCGAATACTATTTACTAGTTTTAAAACACAAAGAGTATTATCACACTAACCTGATTTTGAATTTCACCAATTGAGAATCAAATTCTTTTTTTTATCTTCTTTCTCCTCTTCTCCCTTTGCTTGGCCGAGATTCTTCTTCTTTCTTTTCTTTTCCTTTTTCTTTTTTTCTTCTTTCTTCTTTCTTTCTCTCGGCTTCTTCTCCCTCTTTTCTTTTTTTTTTTTTCTTTTCTTTTTTTTTCTTCTTCTTTCCTTCTTCGGCCGGCTGTTTCTTCTTCTTCAGCCGAACTGCTTTTCTTCTCCTTTCTCTTTTCTTATTCTTTTTCTTCTTTTCTTTCTTTCTGACCGATTCTGCTTGTTTTCTGGTTGGTTGACTTGTGTTTTTGGTGAGTGGAGTCTCCACTATCATATATATATACTAATAATTGCAACTTGCCCCCTTAACCTTTTAAAATCATGAAATGGCAACAAATTGACAATTAATCACATGTAATTGACCATTCATCTATTAATTTACAAACTAATCCACCAATCACATTTCATCTCATTAATTATACCATCCACTAATTCTTGACTTGGCATTTCATGATTGGTTCATTTTATTTCACATGGATTGTGCTTCTTTAGGGAGAATTTTCCATATAATACTCATGTCATTCCCTTGAAATTAAATTTCAAAAATATTCCACACTTATCCAATTACCAAATTGACTTCACCAATGTTCAATTGGACCCCATTATCATCCAAATGCACCATGAAAATAATATTTCTAATAGGGGTTAAATCGATTAAAATTACAATTAATTTTTACACTATATACCAAATATATATATTCTATCGAAATTACGAATCGGGTTTTACACTGTATTTCTCCGGTCACTTTTCTTTTTTTTTGTATCTTTTGCGTACAAACTCTTTTTGAACGTCAAAAATTTTGGTTTAGTCGTCTGTTATATTAAAAAATCTTTTTAATATATATGTATATATTTAAATTACCAAATTAATAAAAACTCTTTTTTTTATTAATTTATCAGTAACTTTTATTTTATTTTATAAATGAGATAATCATATTATCTCTCTATTTAAAATAAAATATCAATATTATTAGTAACTTTTGAATTTAAACTTTTTAAATTCAAATTTATTTTATTTTATTTAATAAAGGAGATAATCCTATTCTCTCACTATTCAAAATAAAATATCAACTATCACCCTTCTCTTATGACTAATTACATAATCAAATAATCTTATTATTTAATTGTTATAATTGCCATTACTTAATTAATTGAATAATCACATTACTCAATTAACTCCTGACACGTGTCACTTTTGCAACACTATTAATTGGACCATCCAATTAATTATATGTGACACTTATTACCTAAATGGATCGGGCTAGCAAGGGGACCTAATTGACCCACAGTATTTTGAGCTCTGATAATCCTCAGAATCATTAATTAAACTCTTTAATTAATATTTCTTAATTATCAACTCCGGTGTTTTCCACTAAAAACCCGAAGCTACCTCCTCACGGATTCGTCCTGAGGGTTGGGAGCCACGTACCTTCCTAAGGATTCGTTCCTGGGATAGGGAGTTATGTACCTCTCTAGGTTTCGTACCCACGGTCCTAGAGTAGGGAGATACGTACCACTCTTAGGATTCGTCATAGGGTGGGAGTTTGACCTATATTCCAGTCCTAGTATGTTGAGTATTCTAGCGGGCCAGATTTGAAGTGAATTGAGAAGTGAATTAAGTGATTTTCTTAACTGATTTTATATGTTGATCCTATTGTTGAAATTAAAGTGATTAAAACTGTTTTATGGTTTGCTTTTGTAAATAAATTGATTTGTAAATGATTAGAATTGAAATATATATATATATATATATATATATATATATATATATTGTGATTTGTTTCTTGTTAAAGGTTATTTATGATTATTTTTCATAATTGAGTTTATTGTACACCCACTAAGCTATATGCTTAGCGCGTTAGTTTTGTTTCTAACGCGTAGGTACCAGAGATCCCGAAGAAGCCAAAGACTGAAGAGAGAGAGATTTGCTGACAGAGTCCCAGAGTTATCACAGTTGGGTAGCTATATTGTTGTTATATGTATATATTCTGAAAGCATGCATATACAGAGGATTTGTAAATATGTTTCGTAATATCTTTTGTAATTAAATATTTTATGATTTCTGTCTTTTATTATTAGAATGTTTGTAAATATCGACTCTTGAATGATTTTATTTTATAAACTGTTGTTGGAAAGTCGCACTAAACGGCAGGGTGCGCAATTGTTTGAAAACGATATTGAAGTGTTGATATTGAATTTGTATTTGAATTGTTTTGTGGAAAAACAGGTTTTGGGAAAATCCGAAAAACAAACGGAACTCTGCCGAAATTTTGTAAAAAGTTTATGTATTGGGCTCACTTGAAAATGGTTTTAAAATTTATAAATTATATGGTTTTTCAATGATTTTAAAATCACCATTTTAAATTATGTGATTTTTAAAATGGTTTACAAAATTGATTCGATGGGCTCACAGTGATTTTAGAAAATTATAAAATGAATTGAGAAAGTTTTGAAAACACCAGTAGCGCTCCCTGGGTCGGTCCAGCCGGGTCGGGTCAGGGGGTGTTACATATTTAAGTGGTATCAGAGCGCGGTTTAGGCGTTTCTGGACCAAAGAGTCTGTATATGCATGCATTGTCTAAAGCTACCCATAGGAATGTGTGACTCTAATCTGCAGACCTCTCTTCTGTCTGATATAGGATAAAAGAAATGGAAGGAAGCGGTAATAGACCTGAGAGTCCCGCCAGCGTGGCTGGGGGAGCATCCAGGGAATCAGTAAGTCCGAGAGTAGCGGACCCTGTACAGCCAGCATTATGCAACAAATGGCTGAGTTCTTTCAGAACGTGGCTAGAGCAGCGCCACGAAGATCAGCCATAGAGCGACTGGCTAAACACAGACCCACTGATTTCCATGGCAGAAAGGATGAGGATGCATCTGCTGCAGAGTACTGGTTTGAACGGACGAACAGAATATTAGAGCATATGCACTGCACATTAGAAGAGAGACTGGAGTGTGCAGTATCCTTATTGCAGGAGGATGCCTACCAGTGGTGGACCTTCATTATACAGACAGTGCGACCAGAGGATAGAACGTGGGATTTCTTTCAGAAGGAATTTCGGAGAAAATATATTGGTTGCATTTATTTGGATAATCTGAAGAGGGAGTTTATCAACCTGAAGCAAAGGCAGATGACTGTGACTGAATATGAGAGGGAGTTTGTCAGGTTGAGTAAATATGCCCGAGAGATGGTGGCGACAGAGGCAGATAAATGTAGGAGGTTTGAAGATGGACTGAACGATTATATCCGCCTACAGGTTGTGTAACATTCTGAATTTCTAAGTAATTGATTTTGAATATATAATTAGAATGTGGATTAATTGAGGAATGTTACAGGTGGCTGCCTTTGAATTTGAAGATTTTACCCGACTCGTCTCGGCAGCTCTGAATGTAGAGAGAATTAAGAAGGAAGAGCAGGCCAGAAGAGACAGAGGGCAGCAAAGAAGAGGGGTAGGGCCATCCAGCTCATATCAGCCCCAGAGTAAGAAATTTAAGGGACCACAGCCTAGTGGTCCTGTGCAGTCACAGAGGCCCGTACCCACAGCTAGGCCTGGTCAGTCTGCAACTTCTGTAGCCAGTACCCCTAGGAGTGCAGGTAGAGGACTAGCCCCTGCCTTGTGTGATCATTGTGGAAGAAGACATCCTGGGGAATGCTGGAAGCTTACAGGAGCTTGCCTGAGATGTGGATCTCATGATCATTTTCTGAGAGATTGCCTACAGATGAGATCCCAGCAGCCAGAGAGATCAGCCCCTGCTACTTTCAGAGGTAAAAGGCCTAGTCAGGCAGTACCGGAAGGTGGTAGCCACAGAGGAGTGTCAGAGTCAGTGGCCAGACCTGATAATCGAGCTCTTGCACGTGTTTATGGTGTTAGAGCTCAAGAGAACAAGGATGCGCCTGACGTAATAGCTGGTATTATTTCTATTTTTGATACTACAACTATTGCATTGATAGATCCTGGTTCCACTCATTCATATATATGTGATACTATGCTGAAACACCGAAACTTGGAAACTGAACCTACTGAGTATGATATGTTAGTCAGTAATCCGATAGGTCAGAGTGTAGTAGTGAATCATGTGTACAGAAATTGTCCGATTCAGATACAGGAGTGTGAATTTCCTGGAGATTTGATGGAGTTGCCATTCCATGAGTTTGACGTGATTCTAGGCATGGATTGGTTAACTCAGCATAAAGTGGTGATCGACTGTGAACTGAAGCGAGTGACCCTCAGAACAGTAGATGGTGCAGAAATCACAATGGTGGGTGAACGGAGGGATTTTCTCTCCAATGTCATTTCAGCCACCGCAGCCTGTAAACTGATGAGAAAGGGGTGTGAAGCATATTTAGCACAGGTGGTTGATTCCAGAAAAGTTAATGCTGAAATCCAGAGTATACCCACTGTGTGTGACTTTGCAGATGTGTTTCCAGAGGAGCTTCCTGGTTTGCCACCTCAGAGAGAAGTGGAGTTTGTGATTGATGTGGTACCAGGTACGTCTCCAGTATCGATAGCTCCCTACAGAATGGCACCAGCAGAACTGAGAGAACTGAAAATACAGTTACAGGAATTGCTGGATAAGGGTTTCATCAACCTAGTGTATCCCCTTGGGGAACTCCAGTTCTGTTTGTGAAGAAGAAAGATGGGTCATTGAGATTGTGCATCGATTACAGGCAGCTGAATAAACTTACTGTCAAGAATAAGTATCCGTTGCCGAGAATCGATGATTTATTTGACCAGCTGAGAGGAGCCTGTGTCTTCTCAAAGATCGATCTGAGATCAGGTTATCATCAGTTGAGAATAAAAGAGTCAGATATTTCGAAAACTGCATTCAGAACCAGGTATGGGCATTATGAATTTGTAGTGATGTCATTTGGGCTGACTAATGCACCTGCAGCCTTTATGGATCTGATGAACAGAATATTCCGACCATACCTGGATCAGTTTGTGGTAGTCTTTATCGATGATATCCTGGTGTATTCACAGACGGCAGAGGACCATGACAGGCACCTCAGAGTAGTATTGCAGATTTTGAGGGAGAAGCAATTGTATGGAAAACTGAGCAAATGTGAGTTTTGGTTGCCTGAGATTTCATTTCTGGGTCACATTGTGTCAGCAGAAGGTATTAAGGCAGATCCTAAAAAGATTGAAGCGATTATGGAATGGAAGCCTCCTAGAAATGTTACTGAAGTCAGAAGTTTTCTAGGCTTGGCAGGTTATTATCGACGGTTTGTGAAGGGGTTTTCCTCTATAGCAAGTCCGTTGACTAAGCTACTGTATAAGAATATCATATTTGAGTGAACTGACAGATGCCAGTCAGCTTTTGACAGATTGAAGGCGATGCTAGTTGAGGCTCCAGTTCTGATTCAGCCTGTTTCAGGTAAAGACTTTGTGATCTTTAGTGATGCCTCACACCATGGTTTGGGATGTGTATTGATGCAGGAAGGCAAGGTGGTTGCATATGCGTCCAGACAACTGAAAAATCATGCGCTGAACTATCCGATTCATGATCTGGAACTTGCAGCCATAGTCTTCGCACTGAAAATATGGAGGCATTACTTATATGGTGAGAAATGTTACATATACACAGATCACAAGAGTTTGAAATATCTGCCTACCCAGAGAGAGCTCAATCTGAGACAGAGGCGATGGATGGAGTTGATTAAAGACTATGACTGTGTAATCGATTACCATCCGGGAAAGGCGAATGTAGTCGCAGATGCCCTGAGTAGAAAAGCATTGTTCGCTTTGAAAGCTATGAATGTGCAATTACAGCTGAATCTAGATAGTGCAGTGGTAGCGGAATTGGTATGTAGACCCAGTCTGATTCAGCAAATTTCAGAGAAACAGAAGCAGGATGCTAAAATTCAGATGATATGTGAACATATCCCAGAAGGGAAGTATCTGGACTTCTCAATCAGAATGGATGGTATTGTGTATTTCAGAGACAGGATTTGTATTCCAGATGATGAAGAATTGAGAAAGATAATCCTGACAGAGGCACACAGTAGTTCGTATGCGATGCACCCAGGTAGCACAAAGATGTACAGAGACGTGAAAACTCAGTATTGGTAGTCTGGAATGAAAAAGGATGTGGTAGAATTCGTGAATAGATGCATGACCTATCAACAGGTGAAAGCTGAACACCAGGTTCCATCAGGATTGTTACAGCCAATAGCAATACCTGAATGGAAATGGGATCGCATCACAATGGGTTATAGTGGATCGATTGACGAAGTCAGCACATTTTCTACCTGTCAGAACTGATTATTCCCTGGATCGACTGGCAGAATTGTATATCAGAGAAATAGTCAGATTGCATGGAGTGCCTGCATCCATTATATCAGATAGAGATCCGAGGTTTACATCCAGATTCTGGAAGAAGTTTCAAGAAGCCTTGGGTACTCCACTGAGTTTCAGTACAGCCTTCCATCCGCAGACAGACGGACAATCAGAAAGGGTAATACAGGTGCTTGAAGATATGCTCAGGAGTTGTGTAATTGAGTTTGAAGGGAGTTGGGCGGATCATCTTCCATTGATTGAATTCGCCTACAACAACAGTTACCAGTCGAGCATAGCTATAGCACCGTATGAGGCACTGTATGGAAGAAATGCAGGACTCCGGTGTGCTGGACGGAGTTAGGAGAGGACAGGTTAGTAGGCCCAGACTTGATTTGACAAACTGAGGAGAAGGTGAAGATTATCAAGGACAGATTGAAAATTGCTTCTCACCGACAGAAATCGTATGCAGATTTGAAAAGAAAAGAGATAGAGTATGAAGTCGGTGAGAAAGTGTTTCTGAAAGTATCTCCATGGAAGAAAGTGCTTCGATTTGGCAGAAAAGGTAAGTTGAGTCCTAGGTTTATTAGGCCATACGAAATCATTGAACGTGTGGGACCAGTAGCCTACAGACTAGCTTTACCTCCAGAATTAGAAAAGATTCATAATGTCTTCCACGTTTCTATGCTGAGAAGATACAGATCTGATCCTTCCCATAGAGTTCAGGCCGAAAGTATTGAAATCCGACCAGACCTGACATATGAGGGGGAACCAGTGCAGATTGTTGATCGGGAAATCAAAGAACTAAGAAATAAAATAGTGTCACTGGTGAAAGTCCTCTGGAGGAATCACAAAGTAGAAGAAGCTACCTGGGAGAGTGAAGAAACGATGAGACAACAGTATCCACAACTGTTTCATTAAGGTAAATTTCGAGGACGAAATTTCTTAAGAGGGGAAGAATTGTAACATCCCGGATTTCGGATAATTAATTTTATATATGTGAAAATAAATTTTGTGATTGGAAGGGGTGTAAATGTAATTAAAAGTATGTTTATTTTTATGATTTCCAGGTGGACCAGATGGAACGGTCCAAAAATGATGCAAGAAAAAGGAAAACTGAAGCAGAGAGCATCGCGACCTGGTCACCGCGACCACAGGTCGCGATGGCTTGCTCGCGGTGGAAAATGAGATTTTTGGCAGTGAGCATCGCAACCAGTCACCGCGACCACAGGTCGCGATGAACTGCTCACGATGAAAATGTCAAATTCTGGCAGTGAGCAACGCGACCAAGGTACCGCGAGGTGTGCTCGCGATGAAGGCGGTGCAAACGCTCCAGTGAGTACCGCGACCTGGTGGCGCGACCACAGGTCGCGACGACCGAAAAATATAAAAAAAAGTAGCTTTTCGCAGAAGCCAGAAAACACAGAGGCGAGAAAAGAGAGAGGCAGAGAGCGAGAAAGAAAAGAAAGAAAAAGAGAGAAAGAAGAAGAAGAAGAAAGGGAAAGAAGAAGAAGAGGAAGAGGAAGAAGAAGAGGAAGGAAAGAGAGAAAAGAAAGTGTGGGTGAAAGAGAAAAGTAAAAAGGAAAAGGAAAATAAAATCGTGGAAACGCGATTTGTCGAAAGGAAACGGTATTCAGGTTGGTGTACCTCCGTTTTCGAACCCTTTACAAAAAGCATTAAGTATTTTAGTTTGAATTTGAGATTTATTCGAAGATTTATATTTTTATGTGTTTATTTTAATTTTGTTCAATGATTTTATCGTTGATCGTATTTTTCATTATTTCGATTTCGTAGAAATTACTCGTTTTTGATATTGCATAAATATTGTTGAGTTTGGAATGATTTTATGGTAGATCGCATTTTGATCGTATTTCGAATATTTCGATTTCCTTAAAAATACTTGATTTAAACTTTGGTATGACTATTGTTTATTTTCTTGAAGAGTATTGTGCGAATTGTATATTTATTGAGTAACTATTGATTTGTAACTGATTGTGAATATAGTTTATCGGAAACGGCCCTAGGATACGTAGACATATAAATGGATATAGGAGGTTGGTATACCAACTGGGTTCACTGAGCAGTACTACGCCGATACTGATTGCTATTGATGATTATTATGTACCTCCTCATGGATTCGTCCAGAGGCAGGAAGATACGTACCTCCTCACGGATTCGTACTAAGGGTTGGGAGCCATGTACCTTCCTAAGGATTCGTTCCTAGGATAGGGAGTTATGTACCTCTCTAGGTTCCGTACCCACGGTCCTAGAGTAGGGAGATACGTACCACTCTTAGGATTCATCCTAGGGTGGGAGTTTGACCCATATTCCAGTCCTAGTATGTTGAGTATTCTAGCGGGCCAGATTTGAAGTGAATTGAGAAGTGAATTGAATTATTTTCTTAACTGATTTTATATGTTTATCCTATTGTTGAAATTAAAGTGATTAAAACTGTTTTATGGTTTGCTTTTGTAAATAAATTGATTTGTAAATGATTAGAATTGAAATATATATATTGTGATTTGTTTCTTGTTAAAGGTTATTTATGATTATTTTTCATAATTGAGTTTATTGTACACCCACTAAGCTATATGCTTAGCGCGTTAGTTTTGTTTCTAACGCGTAGGTACCGGGATCCCGAAGAAGCCAAAGACTGAAGAGAGAGAGATTTGCTGACAGAGTCCCAGAGTTATCACAGTTGGGTAGCTATATTGTTGTTATATGTATATATTCTGAAAGCATGCATATACAGAGGATTTGTAAATATGTTTCGTAATATGTTTTGTAATTAAATATTTTATGATTTCTGTCTTTTATTATTAGAATGTTTGTAAATATCGACTCTTGAATGATTTTATTTTATAAACTGTTGTTGGAAAGTCGCACTAAACGGCAGAGTGCGCAATTGTTTGAAAACGATATTGAAGTGTTGATATTGAATTTGTATTTGAATTGTTTTGTGGAAAAACAGGTTTTGGGAAAATCCGAAAAACAAACGGAACTCTACCAAAATTTTGTTAAAAGTTTATGTATTTGGCTCACTCGAAAATGGTTTTAAAATTTATAAATTATATGGTTTTTCAATGGTTTTAAAATCACCATTTTAAATTATGTGATTTTTAAAATGGTTTACAAAATTGATTCGATGGGCTCACAGTGATTTTAGAAAATTATAAAATGAATTGAGAAAGTTTTGAAAACACCGGTAGCGCTCCCTGGGTCGGTCCAGCCGGGTCGGGTCAGGGGGTGTTACATTTATTTCAAAATTCCTAAATGTTTTATGCCTTAATTCGTAATGAAATATTCCTCAGTTTTTCAATTTAATCTTTCATTTGATTTTTAAGGAAAAGGGATGTTGCGTCATATTGAATGACAGATCTTAAATTAGAAAAGTGAATGAGTTGGGTTTGTGATATTATGCATTTGGTAACCCAATAACTTTCTCTGTAATTATATGTGATACCTCTATTTGGAATACAATAAAAAAAAAAATTTAGATTTATATGTTACCTCAATTTGATAGCCTAATAATTTTCTCTAGATTTATACGTTATTTCGGTTTGGTTGCTCAATATATTCTATAAATTTGATCATATTTATCTTTCAAAAATCACAAAACTTGCCTAGATTATGGTTCGAAAGATGAAATAGGATTAAATTCATTCAAAAAGCTCGTTGCTTTATAAAAATGGATGGTATGGGAAAATTAGTAACAGAATTGTTTGTCTTATTGCATGATTCACTTCCTGTTGTCTTCGTATTCCCTTAAAAATCACCTTAAACATACAAGGTTTTTTTTTTTTTTTTCTCCTCTAAATCCCCTTAGAATCACCGAGTTAGATTAAATATAGAATATAGTATCTTCAATATTTTTAATTTCTTATATATTTATTAAATATAGAATCACATATTGTTTGATCCACTTCCTGTTGTCTTCGTATTTTCTTGCATACAAGGTTTTTTTTATTTGTCAATATATATGTTTTTGTTGATTTATATAAACGGATTTTTTATTAATTATGTATTATGCACATAATTGAATAAGTTTACAATTTGATTTTATTTTTGTTTTTGTGCTGCAGCCTTAATTATGTAGGGATTCTGAAGCCTAGGCAATTCTTTGTTACCATATAGCTATTCTCAATAGTATTCTCAGCTAATCAGGTTGGCACGTGGATAGCTGGAAGTATTCGAAGATGTAATCGTTGTAAACTACCATTATACATTGAAATACTCAAAAATTGTAAGCATTTGGAGATGTAATTGTTGTAAACTACCACTATACAATGAAGTAAAAAAATATTTTGGATAGAGTTCAATTGCTTTTAACTTTTAATGTTATAAGTGTTGTGTTTTAATTGAAATTTAATAGACATAAGTAATTTAATAGTAGTAAATGAATCTGAAATAGTCTTAGAAAAATTTGAGCTGGGAGAAAAGTGCACGAACCACTTGAATTGTGATTGGTTGTGCAAGTTTGATAAATTATTAATTTTGTATTTTTTTTTTTTTAGAATTTATGCAACAAACATTTAATTAAATTTGTATTCTATGTTATGTTTTGATTTTGATACTTTTAAGAAATTTAAACTATATATGATATGATATTAGAATGAAAAATTATTTTGAAACTGAATTTGTATGTAATAAAATTCGAATTTAAACATTTTAAATTATGTATAAAATAAAATTTATTTTATTGGTTTTAAAAGTCCAACCTGACCAAAATTAGGGTTTGATTGACTTGGGTTGTAATTTATAGTTGATTGGACTAGGCTGGAAAATTTTCAACCCAACCCAACCCAACCCGAATACGCGTATGCCTTCTCCCTAGTTAACAGATGTTTATTTATTTATTTTTTTGTTAACATTTGTTTTAATTTTTTTAATTATTTTCTAATTCTGTATTTTTTAATTAATTGGAATTTTGCAAGGATAGAAGTGTATTTTTCCCTCTACTATTACTTACTGATGGTGCTCAATCATTAGTCAACAGGTTAGTGCGGTACACAGATTCTTCAGTCTAGCCCAAATCTACTAGTGGTGCTGAATTATTGTCCTGGCGAGCTCTGCAGTAACAACACAATGTTGCCCACATTCTTCAGTCCAGTCCAAATCAACTTAAAAAATGAAGCAACACAAAATGTAATACAATATAAAAGGCTTTTCTTTCGAAATTCAACCACCTGAACAACACAAACTGTACAAACAAGCAAATTATAACTCGTGTAACAACACCTCATTGGAAGGAACTATGAACAAGACATGAACTCAAACCATTCCAAAAAATTAAAAAAATATATATATATAAGCAAGCCAAAAAATTAATGTACCAAGTACTCCTCTGTGACCCATTAGATATCCTGCTCTTCTGCCGATATTCTTTGTCAGTGTAACTTCATCATATCTGACAGATTACGGCTACATTTAAATAGCTCAAACATGTACACATCCCCCTCTATCTCATACTCTGCGTTAGAGCTTCTCTTTCTCTCTCTCTCTCTCTCTCTCTTTCTCACTCTTTCTTCTTCTTTTTTTCTTTTTTCTTTTTTGTTTTTTGTTTTTCATGCAAAACTGTCAGTGTGTTTTTTATACAAATCCTTCTCAAATGTTCCAGCCATATTTTAAATTCGTGGGAACAAAAACTTTTTTTGGTTAGCAAAACTCTCTTTAGGTGAGATAACCACAGTTCTCAGTCAGGCTTTTAACAAACTGGTACCTCCACTGACACACATCCCACCAGTTCTCGAATAATGGCTAAAACCATTTCCCACCTGAGGCTATCTTTTAGTTGAAGCTATATGCATACCGCACACAGTTGTCATGAATATCTGTTTGATCGAGAATCTTCTGGCCTTCTGGTGGGTGATGCACCATAAGATCTCCAAACGTCTCTCCATTGTCGCCTACTGCTGCTTCTTTCAAATGGATAATTTTGAGCATCACTTTGTGTTCTGGATGTGTTGTTTCCATTCCGTTTCTTTTGGGCATTCCTTGTCTCTTCCTCAAGATCGTACCGTGAACGCTGTAAAAAGAAAGGTATTGGGTTATATGAATACTTTCGTTTCGGTAAAAGAAATAAAATAGTACAACAAACATTAAAAATAATAATAAAAAGATCAACCAGTTGGGTTCAGCAGTAGAATGGTATACAAAGAGGAACGGCACTTGCTAACACTAAAGGGAAGAAAATCACATATCGTGTTATAGCTCAGGCAGCAAGTCTTTAGATCTGTATACAGGTTTGCAAGTTTAGAAAGTTTCGATGGATAACTTTTACAAGTATAAGCAAGCTCTAATAAACTTGGTCAATCCAAAAAAGTGACCAAAGAAAGAAAGCATCAAACTAATAATATTTTCTTCTTTTCTTTTTTGAATTATTACAATTACTTAGGGGTTTAGGGAGGGAGACGTGACTTGAACTCAAAACCTCAATGGTATTCGTGTGAGGGACATACTACTAGGCCAACCTCATCTCGTGGACTTATAATATTTTCTTATACAAAAGAAATTAATAAATTAATAGCGAGAAAGTAAACAAGAGTGTCCCTCAACAGAGCAAACTAGTCAGAAAAGGGCAACATATATATATATATATATATGGCCTTAATCAAATACTTGTTTTATTTAGACTTCCAGTTCATGTTGATTTCCAAAGAAACTAATTTCAACAATCGTCATTGAGTGGAGCAAAAATGTGATAACATCAACCAATAGAGCAGTAAGACAGTTAATTATTTCACAGAAATTGTTAGACAAAGATTTCACAAACCAATTTTTTTAATAATAAAAAACGACTACTGTGATCATTGCTGATGAAAGTTCTCTTTTAAGAATTAAATCTTAGAATCAAGACCTGAAAAGACAACCAAGAGACAATCCAAAAATTTTCATCATGAAGAAACTAAGCTAATTCAAATTCCAAGAATTTAAGGGTACATAATCAAGACTTGAAACCAAAACAAGAGAGCACAAGATCAAGTCAAAAAATTCAAGTGAGGAATTTTTCACAATGTTTGATGACTCTTGTGATGCTAGTTAAGACTCTACACACAACTCCTGAAAATTTTCAAATGGGAAAATAATGCATAATAAGAAATGGGCATAAAAAGAATGCATTTGAGACCTTGATGGGATCTGAAAGTACTGCATATGCCTCCCCAATCATTTTAAAAAGTCTTTCAGCATCCTTGTAGACTTCTGCCCCGATCTCCTTCCAAAGTCTATCATCTCCATTATCACTTCTAAACAAGGATTGACCAGCCTACATCGGTAATGAATTTGTTAGATTTCGTTATATTACCTTATTGACAGTAAGCAAGCAAATCAAGTATATAGAAAACCTTGTCAGGATGATGTCGAAGTGCAGCTTTTCGATAAGCCTTTTTTATGTCTGCTACCGAAACAGATGGATCAACTCCTCTGTCATCATGATTTAAAATGCAAATGATGTCAAACCCCAAGCTTAGAATATCTTAACTACGACTACTTATGGACTTCAACAGCAAGTCAGCAACTGTAGCATGTCTTAGCACATTCAAGAGACAACTAACACAGATGCTACAAATAGATTTACAAAATAACGAATTAATTACTGTTGTTTTATTACTATCTAATAGAAACACCATGTACAGCCCATTTGGAGGAACAGATGAAGGAAAATTTATTCTTAAACAATTCAGCCCATTAGCATGCACAACCTTAGCCCACCATAGAAACCAAACATAAACACACACACACATACATATTAATCAGAAAGGAGAGAAAAAAAAGAGAGAGAGATATGACAGTTCGCAAATCAAGCAGGGTGACAAGGAGGGGAAGGGAAAGAGAATGAGAGAGCATAGCCAAAGAAATGGGAGAGAATGGAAGGTGGGGACGACAGAGAGAGAGAGAAGAATGAAGTGGATGACAAATTATTTTTTGGGTATTTGTAGCTATTTCCTCTAAAAAGAAAGTTCATACTATCCAAACTTTGCACTGCACTTGAACATAAATTTTGGTGCAGTTTTATTAATTTACGCATCCACATGTATTGACGTGTGAATATAAGTATAAGTAGTACAATTGAACCATGTCAAACCTAATTTAAAATTAATTCCAGTTAGAAAGCTAAAATTTGTTCCCTTCAATTGAGATACAAAAAAAAAAAATAATCAGTAGGTAACATCCAATCTAAAAACTACCAAATATAAGAATTCAATATGCTCAAAGTAGCCACACCAATAAAAAATGTTTTATCGATGTAAAACATGACATAAAACCGATAGACATGCCTTTTTATATACCACACTCCAAAATAGAAATCAAAAGGTACATACAGAATGCGTAAAGTTAATTACAGCTCCATCATTTATTCATTTCTATATATTACACTCCTAAAAACATTGACGGATATTATATATAATGGCAACAACTTCAAACAGACAATAACTTAATAAAAACAGAATATATCGTAGTAGACAATAGTGGGTGTCAAAGTAGTTTCATAGGTAAAATATGGGTTACTAAGCTTTCAAAGCACGTGTTCGTATAAACCTTCATGCATTAGATGTTCTAGACCAAGTCATGAATAGAAAAAACATCACAAAATGGTGCACTAAACTTTCAGAATTAAAAAATGAAGCAGATACTTACAAAATAAGATACATATCCAAGGGGATGTCTTTCCTGGCTTCTTCTTCTATTGCAGCAAGTCGCATACGAGCTTGTCTTAGATCACTTGCCCAATTAATAGACCTATCAGATGCTCCAGACTGACTGGCCATCTCTACTAGGTTAGTAAGAAGGGTTATAAGTCTCTGAAGATCAGTAGCTGCTCGCCCGTAATCCCTAATCATCTCATATAAAGTGGCTCGTCTAGAAATTGCCTGTATAGCATGAAAACATATATATCACTTAAAAGGTTGTTGGCAGAACGCAATCATAGTTTTGTTCAGAACTGAAAAATTAAATATAAAATTAAAAATAAAATAAAGGAAAAGGATCGATTAGTAATTTCTATAGGGAAAGTTATTCTAAAGAAATTCATGAGTTTTTCACATTAAATCACTGTAAAGATGCTAATGATATACTTGTGTCTCAGAATATTGTACTGGATAAGTCTAACATCTAAGAATTAGATACTCTTGAATACAAAATACAGATTCAACCAGTGACCCTAAAGCAAGAAACATATCAGAGCCGTCAACAGAAATTTTAGATTGCCATATTCTCAATTTAAAATTGAGTAGAACAAACTGCTTGAATCTGGAATCCTAATCGTAAACAGATAGCAGCTGAAATTAAACAAGCATTTTCTGAATGATTTCCAGAAAATTGCATGATTTTTAGCAAAGAACACAATGATATTGCCATCCTTCCAAAGCGACAGAGAAGAAAGAACATAAAATTAAAGTTCTGAACGCTATTGAGATATGCAACTCTAAGCAATAAATGGTTTAACAAAGGGAAGCTAAAAGCAGTAACAGAAGACATGAATCAGGCCTTCAAGGTGTCAAAGTGTCTCAGAGAGAACCAAACAGAATAACCAGTGTGGCATGCAGAAAAGTGTTGGAAGGCCATAAGGCATGTGCTTCAGCCTGTGACAAATCCCTAATACTCTCGCATTTTGGGGTTTTTATTTCATCGAGAAACTATCAAACTACTTGGTGTGTTTCAATCACATACTCTAAAATTAAATAGCTTGCCTGGAAAGAAGAGTTAAACGTTTAAAAAGGTGGTATAAGTTTGCCTGAAGAAAGAACATCCTGTCTAAAAGAAGCAGTTTGGCTAAACGTTTCAGTCAATTGGGTTAGTATGCATATCTCATCATGACTAGATAGATTGAGTAGGCTTCCAACGACAGTATTTAACCATATTAATCCTATAATTGGGGTAGTGTTATTCAAAACCATATGAAAAAAACCAAACAGAGTTGCTTAAGTATTCCAAGACCAAAACCCACCACCCACACAAAAAATAAAATAAAATAAAAGTCTCTTTCTCCCGATGTTGCATCGATACGGATACGGATACGGGAATACGATACGGGGTGATACGGGGATATGGCAAATCTCCAAAAACTAGAATACGGATACGGCAATTAAAATAATATATATTTATATTTAAAACATAAATAACTTCATTCATTCATAATTAAACTAGTCAATTCATACAACATAATTCATAAAACATCATTGCAATAAAAAATAAAAATTCATAAAGCATTTAGATAAAATTGTAAAATTTTATTTCTGACCCTATATTCATTAAAATTACAAAATGACCCCTTTTAAAAAAAATTACAAAACGACCCCAAACGTATCCTTGCCGTATCCCCCGCGTATCCTATGGTCAAACCTCTCCAAAAGTCAATGGATACGCGTATCCTCGCATATCGGGGTATCCGATACGAATACGAGTACGATACACGAGGGTTTGAATTATCCTTGCTTCACTACTCTCTCCAATATTATATCTAAAATCTAGATTAGCTCACGTGATCCTTAATTTTGAGTTTTATAAGTATCCAATATTGAATTTTATTTTATTTTTAATAAATGGTGTTAGTTTTAATATTTTTTTTCAATTTTTATATTTATTTTTAATTTTTCCATGAATTTTATCATATTTATTTTATTATTTAAACCTTTTTAAGTTTTTTTAAAAAATTTAAGTTTTTATAACACTTGTCAATTTCTTATTGGACTATCCAAATAGATAAAGTTGTTAAAATATAAAAAGTTGAAAGGTAAACACGTCATTCTACTTTAATAATTTAATATAATGGGTAAAATGGTCAATTTATATCCTGTGGCAGGTTTGACCATCTAAATTTCGGTCATAGGGACTAAATTGATGTATTTTAGAAAAGTTAGGGATCACGCAAACTAAAAAGTAAAAATAGGTCAAAAATGATATTTCTAAATAAGTTAGGGACCAAATTGATAATTACCCTATATCTAAGATCTAGAAAGGGTCAGTTTCAAAGCAAACCTTCAGATAATTTCCATCAAGAGCTATAGCTAAGCTGCAATCTGCAATAGCATCCGTAATATGGCCCAATGCTTTGTATGCAGCAGCACGATTACAGAAACAAATGGCTGCAAAGGGACGTGACTCCACAGTCAATGACAAAGCAGCAGTATAATGTTCAACAGCTTCTGCATGCCTTCCTGCTTGGAAAGCTTCATTCCCAGCAACCTACAATAAAACAGAACAAATGGATTAATAACCAAAAATAGAAAGAAAAAAAAAATGTACCTGAACATTTCATTCTTTCACTGGTAGGGTGAAAAACTAAAAAAAAATCAAGCATTGAAAAAAAAAAAAAAGACTAGACATGAAAAAGATTATCATATAATCAAGGGATGTAAAGGAAATCATAAGACTAACAACTGAACAAAATGCCACCAGAGCAATACACGTTTGTTTGCAATAATTTCACCCGTAGAATCATGCAGAAAATACTAGTATTATTCATATTTCAAAGGGCATCCAAAAACCAATTATACCTCAGGATGTCTGAAAATAGATCATAAAATATTAAGACACTTTGCTCTACTGTTGCAAGACACATCTGTTTAACGTGTCCAATTATAAATGGGCATGTCAGACACAGTCTGTATGCCTATACCTATGCCAATGCCATGTAGCAACAAATTCAGAGGTGCCTCACTCATTTATAATATTCCATCCAGAGAAAACGAATAACCAGCAACATTTTTTTTATGCACCGAGATAGAGTTAAACAACAGAACGGGCATACCTTATTGTGTAAGAGCTCATGCACAGTGGTAGCTAAGGGTATTAATGATTCCAGAGTCTTTTCTTCATTCCTGGAAAAAGACCGAAGAAACAATAGGATTATCATAGGGAAACCTATGCTAATAAAAGAAGTTCTGTCTGTATGAGAACTAGAAATTACCCCTGTTTATCTTGCTTCTCGAGTGAAGCAACTGCCTCCTCCAGCTTTCCTAGGTTGAAATAGGATTTGAAAATTAAGCAGGAACGCCAAAGCCTAAAGGTGAAGTCTGTTGAGGGTTCAACACCATCTAGATATGTTAACTGGCCATCTGCATCTACTGTAGGAGAATTCTTTGCAGCAGAATCCATGGTCTGATCACACAGTTGGATTACCTCTTCGTACTTACGTAACTGCTAAATGACAGAATAGTTAACCCAATTCTGGCTCTATTTAATTATAAATTATTAATAGACAATGATTTTGGACTAAAAATAATTCATCTTATACACAAAACAAAACTGGCATATTACTTAAAAGTAAAAACAGACCATGAAAAGAGCCTCTGCTTTCATTTCAAGTAATTTTTCTGAGTATGAGCTTATCAACAGAGCCTCATCAATTACTTCCAAAGCATTCTCCGCGCTGTTGGATGTTTTATTTTGCAAAAACTGAGCAGAGCGTTGCATGTATTCAGCCACTTTCTGCAAAACAAGAAAAAAAAAATGCTAGTGAGACAGTGATGTCTTGGTCAAATCTTATATTTCCTCGATATCCAGAAAAATATTGGAAAACTAAATCTATAAACTTTAGAAATTTTTACCACAAACATGCGAGCAAACAGAGGTACAATAATTCATGTTGTCAATCAGAGACAATGTTACTACCTATCAAAGAAAACCGCATCAAGCGAACAGCTAGGAACTATATGGATTTGAACATAATGTTGAAGTTAGGCATAGGCAGTAATGGGATTTTCATAATCATACATACAACATTACATGGCAGTAAAACTCGAAAGACAGCTGATTTTACCGAAAGTAAAAAAGATGAAGCAAGTTATTTGAAGGGAAAAAAATAAATTCAGCTGATTAACAAAAGTAATCAAGAAGAATCAAGTTATTTAAAGGGAAAGAAAATCAACTTTATTGAATATGTTAAATAGATTGCTTTCTGAAAGCTGCAAATTAGAGCCTTCCACATCACTAAAACAAAGAGCATAAGAAAGAGTGTTTACAGATTATCTAATTTTGTCCCTTGCGCTTTTTTCAGGTGCTTCGATTTCCTTTAAAACAATAATAGAATAGCCCAAGCTCACCCAATAGAGCTAATAAAGCTGGTTAAACTAGGAAGAAACGGACTCCAGAACCATTCAAGATCAAATGCTACCTCACTAGACCAGACAAAGGACGATAATTTATAAGTAATTTTGTAACTATTTACAAGTAGTTCATAAGAACCTTTCTACTTCACAATTTGGTTTCTGAATATAATAATACCTTGGTGGCCAATCACCCAAGCCTAGACATGTTTTGTGACAGAGAGCTACAGGTGTGAACCAAGGCAATAAAAAATCAGTGTAAACTGGCCAAAAACCTGGGAAAAGGTAGTATGGATGATCCAAATCGCCTTTATAGTTGCTATTCCAATTCTCCAGTACATTTTTCAACTCCTTTTAGCAAAGATTTAAAAGATAGCTTTGGCACTTGTATTTATTCAATTGCTTCCCACCCAACAATTCATTTAGGATAATTCTCCAATCAACCATATATTAACAGTAGGAGTAAGAACCTCAGAAAAAAAAACACAGAAAAATAGAACAATCAAGAAAGGGTTCAATGTCGACCTCAAACATGTTTCCTGAATAAATGAGTCCATAATCCTATTGTTTACAACCTAACCAACTCCACCACAATTAAGCAACCTAATAATTAATTAAAAAGTAAAAAAAGATGCTGAGTCTGCCCAGACAATATTTCATCTGCTAAAAGGGTCTAATTTGGGCTATCCCAATCTTAATATCAGCTTTAGTAATTCATCTGAAGCCTCTTGCAACCACCAATTCTAAATGAGGACATCCAAAAAACAAATCTTCCAATTATAACTTCAACCAGACAATAATAAAAGAGGATAACATCAGATACTCAAAAGAAACTGTCAATACATAAATCTCAAATAAGACTACGTTTGTTTTTTCAGCCCATACCCAAATGTTTCATATTATAGTTCCATTACATAAATTCCATGCAAAAATTTTCTTTTGAGACCAAGATATTGCTGGCAAAAATATAAGTACAGCCATTGTGTTTCTGGTTTCGACTTAATTCCATTTCACTAAAACTTTTACAGACCCAAACAAAATCCCCTGACTTGTATAGCCACTCCTGGTGGTTTTTTATAGCTGAGAACTTTCAACTTCAGAGTCAAAACATCTTAAAAACTATAGAGGTCAGTTTCTGGGAATAAGCAGCCAGAAGAATCAATCTTACCCCTGAGACCACCCATAAATCCATCTAATTCACTACAATCCTATTTTTCATTCCTACGATTCACCTTCAGCCTTTGTTTCTAATTTATTGTCATCAAGTTCGTCTTTTCTTTAACACCTGTATAACTCCCCAGGGATGAACCAGTTTCACAATGCAGGATGCGAGAAGTCATTCAAACTAATTACAGCACTCATCCTGCAGCTGTTTTATATCTCTGTAACTGGAAGATTCTTCGAAGGGAGGAAAAACAAATGAGTATTCAAAGAATATCCACCTTGGCCTTAGCAACCCTCCATAACTCCTTTTCCTTCTGTGTGAACATACAACTCATTTTGTTTTCAAAGAAGATAACCGAAAATTAACATTTTTATACATTACATCTAATAAGGATAGCATTTATCAATTGAATGAGAATATAATTTAATTTTTTGTGCAGTTTATATATTTTGTTAATAAACTGTTATATTTAGCTAAGCTTGTGTATAATTGACACCATCACTAAACAAACCAACTGGAAAATAAAAAAATAAAAAAACATTGTCTAATTAGAAAATTTGAAGTACCTGTGCCTTTTGAAGGCCATCAGAGGCTTCTACTGCAACTTTTCGGTCCACACAAATATCACTTCCTGATTGTAAGCACTTCCTAAAATATCTTGATGCATGCTCGACTTCCCCAAGGGCAAGGTAACAACTTGAAGAAGAGCAAAATGAGAACATAAATTAGAAGATATAACATTTGATAACAATCAAACATAATCCAAAATGAGTATTTCCTGTGCAGCAGTTCAACTATGTTACTGGCTTACTGCACACCATTGCAAATATTTAGTCAAATGAAAAAATAAAATAGTTAAAAGACATGAGCTGCATAAGATCAAGAAAACTATAAACTTCAACACCATTTAACTATTTCATTTGAAAATAGTAAATATAGAAATGTAGCCACACAGAATCCCATAGCAACTCAATTGAGGCAAAAAAAAAAAAAATGAACTAAGACGTCAATGCAATACTATATTTTTCTTAAAGAATGAATTGAATTACTTTTTTACACGCAGATGAACCTTTTAGTAAAAATCAGTATATCAAGGCACAAGCAATACTAGTTTTTTTCAGAGCTCGGTCTAAATAAGCAATCAGAAATATACGAGAAAGACTTACTTTGCAGCTCTAGCTTGCACTCTGAGAAAGTTTGGATCTAGTGCAACAGCCATCATACAATCCCTTAGTGCATCTCTCAACCTTCCAAGAGACATATAAGTTGCTGCACGGTTGCTATAGCACAGCATCAACGCCCTGAGACCACTCCGAGATGTCTCACATTGAGAAATACAGTTTATCCCTTGTGTGTAACAATCCTCAGCTTTGGACAAGTGCCCATTTGTATAGGCTTGGTTTCCCCTGGTATATCATTTCAAAAAGAAAAATGAACTTGAACTTGAAGCAGGCAGATGGAATAAGCACAACTTATGTTCATCAAAACAGAATACTGAAATGAGATTCAATGTGAATTAAGAGCTTCTAATTAAGTCTAAAGAAAAACAAAGAGAATTTTATTAAAATTGCAAACAACCTTAATCGCCACTTTTCACATGCTTCTTGAGCTGCAATACTTGTGGCAGAAGTCAAATTGGGCTCTTGTTTGGTCTCCTGTCCTCTATCCACCTTAGAATTATGTCCAACTTTAAGTCGAGGAGGAAATTGATCTCCATTGCCATCCTGCTGGGAAGGCAAAAGCTGTGAAGCTCCAGAAAGAGGAGAAAACTGCAAAGAGGATGCTGCATGCGGAACATTTACATCTGCACTGGAATTAAAGGAATCGCAACCAAGTTTAACCCAATTTTTCTTTCTCTGATGCCCTTTTGAAGATGATATGTGGCCTTGAACAGCAGAAGAGGCAGCAAAAGTGAAGTCAGACCCGCCTACGTCTCCTGAATATGAAGGAAAACTGAATTGCATCCTGCCCCCACTATCTTGCCTCTCAAATTTTATGTTTATGTTTGAACTGGCTTCAGTTTCATCTGAATTAACAGAACTATTGATGTTAAAATCTATCTCCTCATTTGCAGACTTAAAGCTTTCTGTTTCAGCCCCTGACACAGACTCTTCTGGAGGACCTTCGGAACCAACCCTATCAGGATGTTCCTTTTTAGTTTCTCTGAAGCCCACATCCCCTTCATTTATATCCATACATTGTGTTGCAGCAATCAGATCTTCATCTACTGCATCATTTGAAACTGTTGGTGGTGAATCATAAGATGCATCATGGTCGTCAAAATTAAAAGATTCATCTGATGCCACAGAATTATCTCTTGAACACCACAAATCAGCCAAGTTTTCCCTATACGGAGAAACATCCATTGGTGAATAAGATTCTGCAGGGTCTGGCTTCTCCTGGGAAGCAAATTCCGCAGAAATAAAATCATGTGCAGGCCATGACTGTACTGGGGTAGGCCGCCTCAGCTTTCCCCTTCTATTCTTCCCTTTTGTGTCTTTAACAGATTCCCTCTTCGCATTGAATTCCAACTTCTGACTCACGCTAGAGAATATATTTGTTTTTGGATGCGGTGTTTTAAACTCTACAAAGGGTGTCCCTGTGCCAGCTTTTGTGCTTGTGAAGCCAAATTCGTTCATTTTTCCAGTTCTAGCCATACTGGGCACTTCAGATGTATTATTGACTGGTTGAGAATGCACACCTCTGGATGAGAATGAAAATGAGGATGACGCACTTTTGCTCACACTTGCTTCATCCTTCTGTTGGTCCACATGAACTTGATCATCATTAACCTGCATTGCTGCCTGAAAAGAGAATTCCCTAGGAACCGATTTGGGTAAATTGTGGAAATTCTTTTTTTCTCCCAAGTTTCTCGTTTGGTTATCCTTCACAAACATTCGGGATGACAAACTTCCCACATCCGTGTTCCCGGAATAATCACTTGTTACACTTTCAATATTCAACTTCCTCCCCATCTCATTTGACAATATGTTCTCTCTTTCTCCAACGTGATAACTACTAATACCTTCCTTGCTCCCAAAAACAAAGTCATCCTTCTCATTGATCCTACCATTAACTTCATTTTTATTATTTAAGTTCACACTTTTCATCTGATTAGGAAGTTGATTAGCCACAAACAAATCAGTACCCGTTTTACCAGTTTCAAGTATAAACTTCTTCGTACCATCAGTTTTATACATCACACTACTACCATTAATCCCACCGCTATCTTTAACACTCAGTTTTTCCTTCAACTCATTTTCAAGCTCAGTTTCCACAACTTTCTCATCTAAACCATTCACATTTTCACCAGTTTTGAAAATAAATGCCCCCTGATCCTTTGCACTTAAATTAACCTTCTCACCACCACCACCAATGTTCAACTTCCTCATATTCTCCGGTAGCTTCATTGCATCAAAACTCAAACTCCTATTACCAAACCCATCTATATACTCATTCCCAATTTTCAAATTCCTCATTTCATCAGCAACTCTGTCTCCCAAATTCTCCCTAGAATCACCCTTACTTGCTCCAAACACAAAGGCATTATTATAACCTGAGCTACCAGATACGGAGCCAGATGGGGTGGGATCCGCAGAAAGGGGGCGAAATGGGTTGAAACCTGAGCCAACACCGGATTCCGAAACCCCCGTTGATTTCAAATTCTGGGAATCCAATTGCTTCCTCACCTTATAAAACCTGGGTCTCGAGAGACCCGATGATCGTGAGCTCAAACTCGGGGTGTTATTGCTATTGGAGTTCGAAAACCCAGAAATCCTATCGCCTTGATTCGACGAAGGGTTCATTCTTTGATATTGAAAAGAATTAGAAGAATAGAAGGAGACAAAATGAGAATCCTGACCGTTGGAGTTCGTGTTCGGAGCTCTTGGGTGGTCTAGAAACGCCAAAGCCGGCGACATGACAGATTGGGAGTCATGAAATCAGACGGTTGGGATTCGTTCAAGCAGCCGTCCGATAGGATGATGATGATGATGATCGAAACAGTTTCTTTCTTTCTTTTTTTAAAAAAAAAGAAAAAAAAAAAGAAAAGGACAATAATGGATCATATGTCGTTTTAGTTTATATGAGGTTGAGCTGTTTTGCTTTCATTTTCAAGGAAGCCAGACAGCTCGAGAGAGGTTTCTTTCTCTTTTTTTCACTATTTCACGGGGTGCTCATAATTTTTTATTTTTCTTAATTTATTTATTGTCATAATTTTTTAATCTATATTTTTTTAATAAAAATCTAACAGTTAAGATTTAATATTCACACGAATTAAATTATAAAATCTCGTACATAACCATATGTAATTTTTTATATTAACTAATTAACTAATTTCAGTTCGGGTTCGAGTTTTTTTTTTTCCGTTAAATCTTAAAGAGTAGAGATCCCTCCTCTATGGTAGGATTTATTATCTTAAATTTAATCTCGATAAATTTGGACCCAATTTATATTAGATAAAAATAAAAAAAAACTAGTTTATCCACAATTTGAGATTTCAAAATTGATGAAAACTCTTGTTATTGGTGGAATTATATATTTTTAATGATTTATCATATGAATAGTGATCATTAAATAAAAAATAAACCAAATTTTATAGGAAAAAAAAGGTCAATATGGATGGTAGAATTACAATTGTTTCTATTTTTGAGTTACTAGCTAGCTTAGTTTAAGACATTTATAAATGAATATTATTGATAAAAATGTTTTAATGCCAAATGATTTTTATACTAAGCCTATATTTAATTTTTTGAGAGACACATTATATGTTTTTATAATTATTATTTTGGAGAAACATCTAGAAGAATCCATTTAATTAGTTTCCTAATACATTAGCTAAAGAAAATGTTATTTCCACATTCTAGAAATAAGTAACTATTTCTTTTTTAAATTTTAGCTATTATAATTTGAAATTTTGGAGAGCGAAATGTAATTCACAATTCACAGCATTAATTATTGGTGTGGATGTAAAAACTTACCACTAAACTATCATCTTCTCGTCAAAATAAATAATTATTTAATAATTAAATATATTTGAATATTATATATTTTTAATTGGAGGAGAAAAAAAAATATTCTTTATGGTTTTTGCATAATAATGTTCACAAATCTTAAATTTAGTTTATTTTACCAAAATAATTTTTGCCAAATATAAATCAATACGATTATCATATATAAATAAGGTCAATGTTGGGAAAGGATTTATTATAAGTTCTTTTATGGCACTACATTTCTAAAACATAGTCATATGAATAGTTTTAATCATTCACTAGAAATGTAATATTAAGGGTCATTTGCTTTAGTGGTTGGAGAAGTCTCACATGCTCCTTTAAGCCACTAATGTTCAAAACCTAGTTATGTACATATTTGTCATACCATTGTGTATAAAAAATACAATTAGTGTAGATAGACCTCTCCGGTGTTTGCAGTAGACGGCTTCCCCTATGAAAGTAAATGTTCGGACCGTATTAGTAAAGGTTTAATCTCGGTAGGTCCGAGTAGTCCTCTAATTCGCAAGTTGTCAGATTTCAAAAAAAAAATTGTAATAAATTTATATTTATATTTTAAAGTTAGCAAATATGCTGGATTATCTAACATTACTTAATTTACTTATCTCTAAATATCAAAAGGCAAGTCTTATTTATTTTTTTATTTTTATATATCTTTCAAAAAAAAATTAAAAAATTCTTATTTCATATGTTGTCAAATGTCAATACCATTGATAGAACATTAAGATATCTAGTTGTAAGTTGAGTCAATGATCCCATTTTTAATTAAAAGTTAAGAGATGTAATAATGTAAGGATCAAGATAAAGAGTTGAAGTTTTTTTTTTATTTATAATGTATCGACTTAAATTTTAAATATTATTAAATTTAATAAACGCTGTTTTCGGTATAATAAATAATGATTAAAGAATTGAAGATTTCACGACAAATCCATTAAAAAAAAAAAAAAAAGACAACAAATACAATGTTCTGAAATACATACCATAATGGAATTTGCTAAGTGGTCATTCATTTATCAATAATAGATTTTTGTCCAATTTTGTATCCTCAAAATGTTTCGTTTGGTAGGTCAAAAATACAAGTTTGAAATTTCATATCCATCCGTGAAAATAATTTTGAACTAGAATTGAAAATTTTGTTTCTATACATTCGGATTTTATTTTGTATATTTTTTTTTAATTGAATCCAAATGAGGGGTTGTCCGATTACATTAATTAACTTAAAGTAATCATTTTTTTTTATTAAAAGAAAAGTAATTGCAACTATTTTCTTTGGAAATGAAGAGCAAAAAACTATAAAAAAGAAAAAACAATAAAAAAAAGGGGAACCTCCACCGCTAGTGAAGGTGGTAGGCGATCTCCTCCCCTTGCCGTTTGATCTCCTCCTACTGACCGCAATTGAATCTCTTCTTGATGCAGGAGGAAATTTGATCACCTCCAATTATTTGGTGATCTCCTCATAGTTGAAGGAGATAGCAGGGGGTAGTCATGGCCCCGGTTCGGTTCGAACCGGTTTTGAATCGGAATCTAAGGTTTCAGTTCAAAACCGATTTCGGAATCGGTCACCGGAATCGGGACACCCGGTCCCGGTTCCGGTTGGCCTTTAAAAAAAATCAGAACTACCAGTTCGGAACTGGCGGTTCAAGGAACCGTCCGGTTCGGACGGTTCCGGTTCAAACAGTTTTTTTTTAAAAAAAAAAATTAAAAAAAATTTAGACTGCAGTCTGCTGCACACTGCCCCACGCATGGGGCAGTAAAAGCTAAAAAATTTAAATTTTTTTTTTTAAGATTGGCCATTGGTTCCGGTTATGGAAGCGGCGGTTGAACTGCTGGTTTCAAAAAAATCGGGGAGGAATAGAAATCGGCGGTTCCTCCCCGGTTCCAACCGGGACCCAGGCCTCCACGGTCCCAGTTCCAGTTGTCCAAAAAAGGGAATCGGAACCGCCGATTCGGTTCCTTTAGCCATGACTAGCCGGGGACTAAGGTAAGGGGACCCCTTTTTTCTTTTGTAATTTTTTAGTTTTTTTTAGTAATTAATTAATTTATTATTTAAATTTTTAAAAGATATTTTGTACTTTCATATATAATTACATTTAAACCAACAGTTAACTTAACGGAAATAATAACAAATTACATTTTTGGTCTTTTTAATAAATTTAAGGAATAAATTGGAATCCGTTTAAAAAGTAAAGAACTCATTTTTTTCACTTTTGTAAAAATCGTAAACTATTTTATCTAAAAAAAAAAAAAATATCGTAAACTATTTGAAACTAAAAAATCCAAAACTTATTTGGTAATTGCCCAAAAAAGAAAGTCTTATACAAAGTTCAGGTTTCATATAAATACATTATATTAATTTGTTTTCCAGCTATATGTGCTACGAAATTTAGAGATTACATTCTTGAATTCCGTTTTCAGTATTATAATCAAATATAATAATCAATGAGATACTAAGGAAAAAACAATTATTATAACAGTAATATTTAAATTTAAAGTCGAGGCCCGTAATTTTTACGATGTCCTTAAAACATATTCAT
Source organism: Xanthoceras sorbifolium (assembly GCA_003430845.1). Taxonomy (NCBI): domain Eukaryota; kingdom Viridiplantae; phylum Streptophyta; class Magnoliopsida; order Sapindales; family Sapindaceae; genus Xanthoceras; species Xanthoceras sorbifolium. The sequence continues at coordinate 21,378,732 of CM010620.1, read as the reverse complement.
CCCCTACTGTGGGTATGTATGTTTCCCAATATACAACTGCTTCGATTGATTGTCATTAAATAGCTCTGGCAAACTGATTAACGTCAAAACTCTACTACTCAAAAACGGAAAGAAGAAATTTTTGAAATCGCTTGGAGTATGATTTCTGTGTATTTTTCAAAATAATCTGATAAAAGTGTAACAAACAAACACAGAAAACTAACAAGAAAATAATGAAAGAAGATCAAATTGTATTATCAGAAGAAGTGTCGAATACATGATTAGCAGGTGCTATTTATAACTCCATAATTAACAGACTGTTAGGAATAACTAACTCTAACAAACTTTCCTAAAATCACGGGAATGTTGCTGACTAGGACTAACAGTGTAACACCCCCTGACCCGATCCGACTGGATCGACCCAGGGAGCGCTACCGGGTTTTCAAAAACTTTCTAAATTCACTTTATATATATTACAAACTATTGAAAATCGTATCAATTACTAATTTAAAATATGTTTCTAGTGAGCCCATCAAATCATTATTTTTAAAAATTTCGGCAGAGTTTCCTCTATTTTTCGGATTTCCCAAAAACCTGTTTTCAATAAAACAAATATAATACAATATACTTTCAACACTTCTATATCCACATTTTCAAATCACTGCGCACTCTGCCGATTAGTGCGACTTCCAATCATTTTCAAACAAGACATATATAATTAGTATGTAAAAACATTTGCTAAGAATATAAATCATAAAACACATATTACAAAACATATAAATACATGTCAAATTACAGATTTCTGTATATGCATGCTTCACTAAATACAATATACAAATAATATTCACTTATAACTACTCAAAAGAAACTGTGACTCTGGACCTTCAATCTGCTGATACTTCTTCTCTATCCTTTATTTCTCCCGGTGTCTCTGATACCTGCGCGTGATTAAATCCAACGCGCTAAGCAATAATGCCTAGTAGGTGTACACTTAACTCAAGTATCAAAATAAATAATCATTTCATAATAAAAACATTTCAATTTTCATCAGTTCATAATATTCCACTACGATCATATAAAAACATTTCAATCTTTAACTTCCTTACTGAAAGAAATCATATATAAACAGTTTAATAAAAGCATCTAAATTCAATCAATAAAGCATACAACATTCCGTTTTCAATTCTTTTATAAGCATTTATTTAATTCTGTAACATTTTATTTATATAAACATCTTATTCACGTTCATTCTCTATTTTGCCCGTACACCCAGCATACATTTCTATATCTGTACCATCAGTGTAACGTTCACCTCCGGGATTCGCCTAAACTGGACCAAGCCAGGTTTGCCCCGCGAGATGTAACTGTCAGGGATGTCAGTACACTATCCATCTCCGGGATTCGCCTAAACTGGATTATACCAGGTTTGCCCCGCGAGATATAACAGTCAGGGATACAGTGCACTAGCTGTCTCCGGGATTCGCCTAAACTGGACTCAACCAGGTTTGCCCCGTGAGATGCAACAGTCATGGCTACAGTAAAATGGCTATCTTCGGGATTCGCCTAAACTGGACCTTGCCAGGTTTGCCCCGCGAGATGCAACAGTCATCAATATCATCAGTACAATATCTATCTCCGGGATTCGCCTAAACTGGATTATACCAGGTTTGCCCCGCGAGATATAACAGTCATCCATTCATTATTTTCTTTTTCCATTTAAGCAACAGTTTCACCATTCAAATTAAATATCAAGAATCCACATTTTCAAACAATATTCGAAATACATAATCCATACATTTCATATCAAAACTTTCCGTTTATTTCGAAATCAACAATTATACTCTCAAACAATTTATTTTAAAATAACCGTTGTAAATCGAAAATCGATTTAATCAAAATATTCAGAATATTCAACTCAAAAATACACATAGAAACAATTATCCATCACAACATTCAAATAAACTTAAATTCAAATAAAAAACACAAAGATTTTCGAAAAGAAGTGTACACCAACCTGGATTTCGTTTTCCACACAGTTTTTCTTATGGATTTCCTTTTCCCTTTCTCTTTCCTTTTCTCTTTTCTTTTCCTTTTCTTTCTCTTTCCTTTCTTCTTCCTTTCTTCTTCCTTTCTTCTTCTTCTTCTTTTTCTTCTCTCTCTTCTTCTTCTTCTTCTTTTCTTTCTTTCTCGGTCTCTCTCGGTCTCTCCTCTCTCTATTTTCTCCTTTCTTTCTGTTTTCTAGGGCTTTCTGCGACGAATTATTTTTTTTATAATCGTTCGGTCGTCGCGACCGTCGTCGCGACCTGCGGTCGCGTTGCTCTCTGGAGCAACTCCACCGCCTTCATCGCGAGCGCACCTCGCGGTACCCTGGTCGCGCTGGTGGTCGCAATGCTCACTGCCAAGATTTTCACTTTTTCATCGCGAGCCAGTCATCGCGATCTGTGGTCGCGGTGCTCACTGCCAAGAATCAACATTCTTCATCGCGAGCAGCTCATCGCGATCTGTGGTCGCGATGGCCAGGTCGCGATATTCACTGTCTCAGTTTTTCACTCTCTCTTCGTGCATCGTTTTCGATCGTTCAATTTGGTCCACTTGGAAACCATAAAATAAACATACTTTTAATTACATTTACAACCCTTAATTCACAAAATTTATTTTCACATATTCAAAATTAATTACTCGAAATTTGGGATGTTACAAACAGAATAGGCTGACATGAACTATCCAGGTAAATATGGTTGATGATCAAAAATAGTTGATTGTGTCATAAGTGTTTGTTGAAACTGATCAGGTGTTTGATGAAAGTCCTGAGAGACTTCTTTCTCTTTATTAGAAGCTGCAGCTGCCTGATTTATTCCTTTTACACTAACATTCCCCCTCAAACGCAACTGGGGATTAAGCACAGTAAGTTTGGACCTCAAAATATCAAATCGAGTAGAAGAGAGAGGCTTGGTAAGCAAATCAGCAATCTGGTACTCTGTGGGCACATATTGAATCGAAACAGCCTTGCTAAGGACCTTTTCACGAACAAAGTGCACATCAATTTCTATGTGCTTTATTCTTGCATGAAACACAGGGTTGTAAGCCAAGGATTGAGCACCTAAGTTGTCACAAAATAAAACTGGAACTCTAGCAGATTGCAACCCCAGTTCAGACAGTAAAGATGTCATCCATACCATTTCAGAAGTTGTATGAGCCAAAGCTCTATACTCAGCCTCAGTGCTGCTCCTAGCAACAACTTGCTACTTCTTAGAACTCTAAGTAAGAAGATTACCCCCCAAGTAAACACAATAACCACTGGTGGAGCGCCTATCATCAACCGAGCTGGCCCAGTCGGTATCAACATAACCTTCCAAAACAAACTGCTTTGCTGGAGAAAAGAAAAGACCATGATCTATAGTTCCTCGGATATACCTCAATACATGCTTGCAAGCTTGCCAATGAATGAGTGTTGGAGCCACCAAAAATTGGCTCAATTTGTTGACAATATAAGCCAAATCAGGTCTGCTAAGAGTGGGATACTGAAGAGCCCCGATTGTGTTTCTGTAAAGAGAAGGATCAGAAAAAATATCACCTTCATGAAGAGATAACTTCTTCCTTGGAACTGTAGGAGTGGAGCAAGGAGTGGAGTCCAACGTGTTTGTTTTTCTGAGAAGAGCAAGTGCATACTTGGTCTATGACAAATGCAAACGTGAAGCTGACCTGGAGACTTCAAAACCAAGGAAAAAATGAACTTAACTCAATGTCTTTAAAGCAAATCTAACATTGAGATCAAGAATAACTTGTGCAATAAGCTTAGGACTGCTCCCTGTGACTAATATATCATCCACATAAACTAAAAGAATGATAATATCAGTTGTGGCCCTCTTAATGAACAAAGACTGATCTGAAACAGAACCGACAAAACCCCACCTCACCAATGCACCTTTGAGCTTATCAAACCAAGCTCTTGGGGCTTGTTTCAAGCCATATAAAGACTTTTGTAACTTACATACAAAGTTAGGATGTTTAGTGCTAATAAACCCAGCTGGTTGTGTCATGTAAACATCCTCCTTCAAGTCACCATTGAGGAAGGCATTATTAATATCAATTTGCTGCACATCCCAGTTGAAGGTTATTGCCAACACCAACACCAACACCAATCTGATTGTGCAAGCCTTCACAATAGAGCTGAAAGTCTCAAAGAAATCCACACCCGGTGTTTGATGAAAACCTTTGGCTACAAGCCTTGCTTTGTACTTATCAAGTGTCTCATCCTTCTTGTATTTAACTCTGAACACCCATTTGTGCCCTACAACATTCATTGAATCTGTTTTTGGAACCAAAATCCAAGTATGATTAGAGTTTAAAGCCTTCATTTCTGCCTGCATAGCTGCTGTCCAATTAGCACTCTCTAATGCTGCTTGAACATTTTTAAGTTCTAATTCTGTATTTAAAGCATCTGGACAAGTGATGGAAAAGATTTTGGGCTTGAAAACTCCAGTTTTGGAACGAGTCTGCATAGGATGGAAATAGGCAGACATAGGAGCAGCTGGAACAGACATGGGTAAGGGAACATAAACTCAAGAAACAGCAGCTGGAGGACTAGAATTAGGAGCAATATGAGAGGTAAGAGGAAGAGTAGACACAGGAGCAGATTGTTTATCAAAATAAATTGAAGGCACAGTGGATGAATGATCAAGAATACTAACAGGTAAGCTAGGACTAGTTAATAATGGAGCAGACCATGAAGAATTGGAAGTAGAAATAAGACTCTTGAATGGAAATTCACATTCATTGAAGATAACATTTATGGATACATAAATTCTTCCAGAGGGGTGCAAACATTTGTAACCTTTATGATTCTTGTTAATGCCAATGAAAATGCATTTGGTAGAGTGAAAATTAAATTTGTTGGTATTATAAGGTCTAAGGTAAGGAAATAAAGTGCAACCAAAAGGTTTGATAAGAGAGAGATTGGATTTCTTAGAGTAAAGCATTTCAAATGGTGTGTGATTATGCAAAACTGGTGTAGGAAGCTGATTTATAAGAAAAACAGCTTGTTCAAAAGCATCCCACCAGAAGGTTAGAGGAAACTGAGCATGAACAAGCATAGCAAGACCAGATTCAGCAATGTGGCTATACTTGCGCTCGGGTAAACCATTTTGTTGATGTGTGTGAGGGCAGGGATGTCTAAAAACTACTCCAAGATCAGCAAGGTATTTAGATAAGGGTCTGTATTCCCCACCCCAATCAGTTTGTAAGACTTTAAGTTTCCTATCAAATTGAAGTTCAAACAGATTTTTGAACTGTTTGAAGATGGTAAAAACTTCAGACTTGGAATGCAAGGTGTAGTCCTCAAAAATCGCTCGGGGACACGAGGCACTACAACCTGCAAAGACAGAATGCACGTGACCCGCAGGACGTCTGGGACACCGGGGTGGTGCCGGCCAAAGTCACTCCGACGGTCAAGTTAGCGAGTGCTAATAAATATGTATGCTTGTAAATAAAGATGAGTGAAGGATGCTTCCTGTATTGTTCGTGATCAAGGCCTCCTCGATCGAAGGAGGTACAAGGTCGGAGGGTAATCGGAGAAGATGAACAATGGCCGGAGGGTGTGGTTTTAGTATTGGTAGCCTCTTTGATCTCAGTTTTTCGGTCCCCCTTAATGAAAAATTATCCTTCTTTTTATAGGGGAATGATGCTTCTGCCTTTAGAGGGATTTCATCATTACCCCTCCTTGCTGTCCTCCACCAAGAAAGCATGTGGATGCTTCTTTTGATCTGGCTGTTATCGAGTGTCATTATGGTTTTGCAGGACCTGTTTTAAAGTAGATCATGATTTGGTCCCCCAAGGAACAAAAGAGATTTTATGTCGTGTGACATGTAGGCTTGTCAATTCGGACAATTATAATTACGTGTCGTATGATGTGTTGATTGGATGTCGACATGAGGTGACTATGTCGTGCTACATAGGAGTTCTTCCACGCGTGAATACTGAGTTATCTTCGCTTGATGCTACTTGGATGTGTGAGATATGAAGTGCATATCGTACTACATGGAGGTCTTACACAGATGTCTCATGTCGTACTACATGGTTTGCTTCATGTCGAGCGAATGTCGTACTACATGGTTTGCTTCATGTCGAGCGTATGTCATACTACTTGGACGTCTCATGTCGTACTACATGGATGTCTTATGTCGTTTTACATAGGTTTATCATGTCGTACTACATGGATGTCTCATGTCGTTTTACATAGGTTTATCATGTCGTACTACATGGATGTCTCATGTCGTACTACATGGATGCCTTCCCACTTTTGGTTCTGGGCCTGGTCTTTGAGATATACTTTGGGCCTGACATATTTTGGCTACTATAGTTTGCCCCCAAACGCCTTGGATTTAAAAGTCAAGGGGTTTGCGTCGTACAACATGTAGACAAAGATTTGCTTTGTAGATTCTACTAATGGTCTCCTAATGTCGCACGACTGTCTCCTTTTGAAAGAAGGCTCTAGGTTTTAAGAGAAGATCATAATCCATGGGTTTTACCACTGTCGTGCGACAATGTTGTGTATAGGCGGTGTGATTGATCTCCAACGGCTTCTCGATAATTGTGTCAAAGTAAATGTGTGATTTTATGGGGAATGCGCACGCCTGATTAATGATGACGGTTATGGGGGTGCGTGTCCAATAAGAAGTTGCCACGTCAGCTTATGCTTTCTTCTTATTGCCGCCCTTTCTCTTTCCAATTTCATTTTCAAGTTTCGTTTTCTCTTTCATTTTCTCTCTCTCTCTCTCTCTATAAACCAGTCGCCTCTGCAAGCTTCTCCGGCATCATTTGTTGATCGTCTTTTACCATTCTCTCGCGTATTCCGGCGAAGCAGTGGTTACTTTGCTTCATTTTGGTAAGTCTTCCCTGTTCTCGCAAATATTTTGGTTTTTATTTTTGCATTTTGGTTTATGGGTTTTTCGTGTTCTTCGAATGGTTTTTGGGAAGAATTTGAAAAAAATCTTGTTTTAGATCTAAAAATACAACTTAGGTTTATATACAACCTGTTTGTAGTGTCTAGGTCACACGACAGTAGCCAAGACATATAGGTCGCACAACCTTCTTAACAGTCTTGGGAACTGATATTAGGTCGTACAAGGTCTTTGGTTTAGGTTCTAACTACTAACCGTCCCTACCGCCGTCGTTCGACTTGTAGGTTTCGCTGTCGAGTCGAGGTGATGAGAGTCCCCCAAGTACCTCTGGGCGAGAATACGATGATACTATAAATCTGTCGTACGACTCATGGAGAGAGTCGGAGGCACCAAGTGCTGGCGTGACAGTGGCGTCCTCGTCGTACGACACTGTGACTGTCTTGTAACATCCCTAATTTCGAATACATACGAAAAGTATGATTGAATTCATTTTGACTATGTGAATATGGATTTTTATGATTTGAGGGGTGGAAATTGTAATTAAATGTATGTATATTTTTAGGTTTCATAATGGACCAATTTGAACGGTCGAAAATAATGCACGAAGAAAAGGGTAAAAATCTTGACAGTAGGCATCGCGACCACTCATCGCGACCAGGGATCGCGATGAGCAGCTCGCTATGAAAAGGATGATTTGGGGTAGTGAGTATCGCGACCAGTCATCGCGACCACAGATCGCGATGATCAGCTCGCAATGAAAGAGGCATATTTCGACCAGTGAGCATCGCGACCGAACCGACGCGACCACCGCTCGCGATACCGGTCGCGATGGCTCAAAAATTTTAAAAAAATATAGCACCGCGTGATGAAGCGGTGAAGCTTCAAATTGAAGCAAATCAACACAGAAACAGAAACATCACAGAATTAGAACGAGAGAGAAAGAAGAGAGGAGAGGAGAGAGAAAGAAGAAAAAGAAGAAGAAGAAGAAGAAGAAGAAGAAGAAAAGAAGAAGAAGAAGAAGAAGAAGAAGAAGAAAAGAGAAAGAGAAAGAGAAGAAGGAAAGGAGAAGGAGGAAGCTTTCAAGTTTGGTGTACACGTATTTTTCAAATTTCCAGTTTTTCAGAAGTTTTCAGAATTGTCCAATTTTAGAGTTTCTGAGTTATTTGAATTATATGGATTATAGATTATAGTTTAGATTTGCTATATACGCGTTTTGGAATTTTTCAAGTTTTTCAGAAATTTTCGAAATATTTCAGATTAATTGAAATTGATTATATTTGCGTTATTTGAATTATATTGATTATCGAATATAGTTCAGGGTCGATATATACGAGTTTTGAAATTTTTCCAGTTTTTCAGAAATTTTCGGAATTCTCGAAGTTTATCGTTTTTGAATTATGTGAATTCTATTGAGTAGAATTGATAGTTTGAAACTGATTTCAGAATGATTTGAATACGATTTGGTTCTAATAGTGTTATGGAAATATATAGTTGAAAGTGACTTAAATTATATTATATTGTGAAATGTATTGGAAAATGATTTTGGGGCAATTTGATTCGAAATGGAATTATGAAATACTTTTGAGTATATTTTGGATGGATTTCATATGATTATTGATTTATAAATATATTCGTATATTTCCGTTATATTATATTTGATGAAATTTGAATTTGCAAATATATAAATATGTGGATATGTATTGAAATTGAATTCGATTATTCGGAAAGAAAGAAAATATGTTGACATTGGATTGGAGAAAATATTTTGGCTCTGATGTGTATGAACATAGATATAGATATAGGAGGTTGACATGTCAATTGGGTTTCTGTCTGAACAGTACTGTGCCGATTATACCACCCTTTGGATAGTACAGGCCCCAAGTGCCGGTCCTAGGATTCTGAAATTTGTCATGGGATATTTACAGCGGGTGATTCCGTTGGTGTTCCATTCTGATATGATGTTCGGTGAGTGGCCCCGTTTGCGTCCAATACCGAACAACCCGTAATCCAGTCCGATAACTTATGTTTTTGTATGTCAGGAGCCCAATCTGCAAATTGATTTGTTATCTGGAAACGTTTGAGAAATTAAGAAAATATGTCTGTTAATTGATTTTGGATATGTGATTTGATATGAGCCCCATATCTATATTGTTTATATATTTGTTATTTATAGTTTTAATTGATATAAAATATTTGTATATACGATTTTGTGTACATCCACTAAGCAATATGCTTAGCGTGTTGAGTTTTCTCGCACGCAGGTAACGAATGTTTCAAGGGCGAAAAAGATAAAGAAGAGTAGAGCTTGCAGAACCAGAGTCAAGATCACATCTTTCCTGCATACATTTTGGTAGTTTGTTTGTATTAAGTTTATATATTTTGATACTATATGCATATACAGAAACTATTTGTAAATATTTAACGAGCTTCCGCTATGTAAATATTTTATGATATGTTTATGTTATGTGAATCTTTATAAATTATATTGTGATAAATTGGTTGGTAAGTCGCACTATATTTGGAAGGGTGCGCAAAATTGATTTGAGAATTTGGAAGTTGATTTTATAAATGTTAACTGTAAACTAGGTTTTGGAAAGTCAGAAAAACAGAGAAAACTCTGGCAAGATTTTCGAAAATTCTTTGGACTATTTTCAAAGGTTTTTAATATAATGTTTATCTACAGTAAAAGTTAGCTTTTAGTATATAGTAGCGCTCCCTGATTCGGTCCGAGCGGATTTGGGTCAGGGGGTGTTACATGTCTCCAGTCTCACGGGTACGTCGCGCGTAATGGAAGACATTCCTATGGGGATTCCCCTAGTCGAGCTACCAGGCGACGCGGCTGGCCCTTGTCCAATGGGACCTAGTAGACCGCTAGGCTTGCTTTTGAGTAATCCAGCCAGTGTGCTAACGGAGGACGACATCATGTGCATAAGATTCAGTTATGGCATACCCGATCGGTGTCGCATTGAGGGCGCCGCACAAGGAGGAGAGGCTAGACTGGGATATCCCAGGATGGACCTGCTTCTATGAATTCCCGTTTCAGCGGGTTGGATTCAGGTTACCAGTAGTCGGACTACTGAGAAAGGTGCTCGATCATTTCGAGCTTGCCCCAGGGCAGCTGATGCCCAACAGTTGGAGGATCTTGCTAGGGCTAGAGCTGTTGTGTACGAGGGAGGGCATAGTCTTCGAGTTGCCTGACCTATTCTACACATACTCAGTGCGGGAGCACGACACAGAGAAGGGTCGCTACAATTTGAACCTCCGGCCCAACAAAACACATCTTATCATGGAGCTGACAACAAACAATAGGTTGTAGAAGGATAGGTACTTCTTTGCGAGGGGTCTACTTGTCGATTTGCCTCTTAGGAATACGGTTGTTCATACGACCTGGTCCAAGGCTGGTGGGTCTTTAATTCCGTCGTGTCGTTCGACGTTCTGTACTTTCATTTTACTTTACTAATTTTATCTTTCTTTGTATTGCAGTGAACACAGGAGCTCCTCAAGCTGTTGTTGGCTTAACGTATGTGACTCGTACAATGAAGCTACTGTCGTACGACATTAAGGAGAGGAGTTGGACAAGTATCTTGACCGAAGAAAACTTGCGGCCCAGTCATCTCTGGAAGTTTAGTGTTATCAACGAGCCAGGTACTCCTTACCCTGCATTCAAAAACTTAGTGGAGTTTGTCAGGGTCAGGCATTGTGTCGAGCGACTGTATAGCATAAGGTTTCTGACTCCAATCTCATACGTCGAGCGACGCTTTGCAGTTGACATCATGGCTGGAGAGATTGCCGCCCCTGGTGCTGATGATGCTATGAGGAGGCTTAGGGAGAAAAGAAAGGGGAAGAAGAAGGCTCAGTCGAGTGACCAAGTAGAGTCCACTCCTCCACCTCCTCCATCAAGTCGAGCCAAAGCCACCCTTGACATTGCTTCAACTGGAAAAAAGCGAAGGAGGGAGGATTCAGCTTCGGGGGCCGAGGCATCGATCGACCTTGTCTTCCCTTAGGATGCCTCCGCGTATTCTGACGTCGGGTCGATCCTTCCCCAGGTCGAACGACTGCTTCTGCTCGAGGATAAGAATCGCTTGAAGGAGATGGGCCTCTCTCAAGCTGCTGATTGGGGTCTTAGCCATCTTTTTCAGGTATAGTCGTACAACCGATATGTTCTTTTTTGTGTATTTGGAATTTTTTCTAAGTGTTTAATTTCTTGCAGGCTCTCCAGTCCCACGTCTATTAGAAGGAAGAGCTTGGCTTCGCTCTTAAGAAGGTGAGGGAGCTGAAGTCGAGCAATCAGAGTCTGAAGCTTGACAACGACAAGTTGAAAGCTTCAAACATGGAGGCCAAGAAGACAGCTCTTGAAGCATCGAGTCGTGCAGTTGAGGCGACTATTGAATTGAACAAACTGAAGTCGAGCGTCGACTTACTCCAAGCCAAGCTGAAGGCCAAGGAGGCGGACTACGACTCTCTATACGACAAAGCAGAGGATAATGTCCTTAACGCGGTTATCAAGACCCGTGTGGACCTGATGAGGGAGTACAGGGACGGTCGTGCGACCGAGTGGAAGGTCGACAGTTGGATCGCCGACCACGAGGAGCTGTCTCATTCTGATGATGAAGATGAAGCCAATGCTGACGCGAAAGATGTGCAAGACAAAGCTAGTGGTGAAGAGTCTATCCTTCCTCCTCCAGAAGGCTCGGCTGTCATGGCTCTGGCTGCTCAGCCGACTGGAGAGCTTGATGACCTTGTCCCATAAGGGGTTGTAATTTTGTAACTGTTGGATTTTTATTTTTATTTTATGTATTTTGTCGAACAATGTTCCTTTGCTTAATATATGATGCATTTCGATTTTCCTTTTTTGTCGTATGCCTTATATGACCATTCTTTTTCATGTATGGGAATGCATTTTGATATTGTGCTTGTGACTTTGAGCACAGGTCCTTTTCTATGGCCTTGAATGCGGGTCATATGACCATTTGGAGATGAAGACCTTGAATGCAAGTTGTGCTCCATGACCTTGAATGCGGGTCATGTGATCATTTGGAGATGGAGACCTTGAATGCAGGTCGTGGTCCGTGACCTTGAATGCAGGTCGTGGTTCGTGACCTTGAATGCAGGTCGTGGTCCGTGACCTTGAATACAGGTCGTGGTCCGTGACCTTGAATGCGGGTCATGCGAGTGTCGATTTGTGTTTGCGAACCTGAGTGCAGGCTGTGGTCCATGACCTTGAATGCGGGTCATGTGACCATTTGGAGATGTAGACCTTGAATGCAGGTCTTGCTCCATGACCTTGAATGCGGGTCATGTGACCATTTAGAGATAGAGACCTTGAATGCAGGTCGTGGTCTGTGACCTTGAATACAGGTCGTGGTCCATGACCTTGAATGCGGGTCATGCGAGCGTCGATTTGTGTTTGCGACCCTAAGTGTAGGCCGTGGTCCATGACCTTGAATGCGGGTCATGTGACCATTTGGAGATGGAGACCTTGAATGCGAGTCTCGTCATAGACTTCGCTTTTTATGATATTGAATTGCCCCAGTTGGAGTGTGTAACTTCATAGTTTCATGCTACAACTTTTATTAAGTGCGTAACTTCTGGTTGTGTGGTATGAAAAAAAATACTTTCAACTCTGGTGCGTCCAGCAATGCTGACCTGCATAAAATAGTTAGGGTTGGCCGTTGGGTTTACTAACGACTCTCCGATGACTAAGTAAGTTCCATGTTGTAGAGTGATAAAGTTCGAAATTTTTAGAAATGATATTGTTTTAGATGGCATGCATTCCAGTTGTTGCCGATCTCCATGCCATCTGTACATCGTAGTTTGTAGGCTCCATGTCCAACTACTTTGGTGATTTGGTATGGTCCCTCCCACGTAGGACCGAGTTTACCTGCTTATTTTTCCTTTGTATTTTGGAAGACGCGGCGAAGGACCCAATCTCCAATATAGAATGATTTGAGATGAATGTTTCTGTTATAATGGCGAGCGACTCTTTGTTGGTATACGGCCAATCTAATTGTGGCCTTGTCGCGACGCTCGTCGATTGTGTCGAGTTCGTTCAGCAACTCTCTGTTGTTTGTTTCTTCTGTCGCGTGTCGAATCCTATAAGAAGGGTAGTCAGCCTCTGTTGCTATAACGGCCTCCGAGCCGTAAGATAGGGAGAATGGTGTCTCCCCTGTTGACGTTCTGACCGTCGTATGGTAAGACCACAGCACACCTTGTAGCTCGTCGGCCCATTTTTCTTTGTATTGGTCGAGTCGCTTCTTAAGGGTGGACATGATTGTTTTGTTGGTGGATTCTGCTTGTCCGTTAGCTTGAGGATATCTTGGGCTCGAATAGCTTAGTTTGATATTCCACTTGTCGTAAAAGTCTTGGAAGTCATATGATATGAATTGTGAGCCATTGTCAATGATTATCTCTTTTGGAACTCCGTACCGGCATATGACATTTTTCCAAATAAAGCTTTTTACTTCGGAGTCTTTGATTCTCATATATGACTCGGCTTCGACCCATTTTGTGAAGTAATCTGTCACGGCTAGCATGTAGACCTTACCTCCGGTAGCGACTGGCATTTTTCCTACTATGTCCATTCCCCACTTCATGAAGGGTCATGGTGCTGAGATGGGGTGGAGTCTTTCTGGGTGTTGATGTGAAACGTGGGCGAAGCGCTGACACGGGTCACATCTTTTGATGAGGTCGTGCAACTCGGACCGCATTGTGGGCCAGTAATACCCAGCCGTGATTGCTTTGTTGGCTAGGCTTCTCCCAGCCGAGTGGTTCCCACATTGCCCCTCGTGCAAGTCCTTGAGTACCTGCTGAGCTTCAATTGGGTCGATGCATTTGAGGTAGGGCCCGGAGTAGGATCGCTTGTAAAGTTGACCCTCTATTATGGAAAATCGGGCAGCCTTGACCTTGATTCTTCGTGCTTCTACCTTGTCAGATGGGAGGGTGTCGTCCCTCAGGTAGTCGTAGATCTGGGTGATCCAAGTTGGCTCGTCCGAAATTGGCTCGACTTTGAGCTTTATTGGCTTCCACACAGCTGGCCATTGGACAAACACCATGGGGATGGTCCGTTCAATCTTGGTATCTAGTGCGGAACCGAGATTGGCGAGCGAGTTAGCATGCGTGTTTTCAGATCTTGGTATTTGTTCGATGTCGAATGACTCGAAAGAAGCTTGTAGCTCTTTTACCAAGGTTAAGTAGGCCGACATTTTCAAGTCCCGAGCTTGGTAGGACCCTTGCAATTGTCTTACAATTAATTGGGAGTCACTACGTACCTTTATTCGCTCGATGCATAAGTCATTTGCCAAGGTGAGCCCGGTTATGAGGGCTTCGTACTCGGCTTCGTTGTTGGTGGTCCTGAATCCACATCGGATGGACCTCTCGATGACGTGTCCCGCGGGTGAGGCAAGTACTATCCCTAGCCCACTGCCCCTAGCGTTACTTGATCTGTCAACTGCCAAACTCCGTTCCTCCTTTAGTATATCGTACGACATGGTGCAAAGTTCTTCCTCCGCTCGTTGTAGAATCCCGGGTGTGAAGTCTACCATGAAGTCTACCAACACTTGTGACTTGATCGCCGTGCGAGGTTGGTAGTTGACGTCGTACTCGCTTAGCTCCACGGCCCACTTCACTAGACGGCCGGATAGTTCGAGCTTATGTAGGATGTTCTTCAAGAGGAAGGCAGTGAGTACACTGATGATGTGGCATTGGAAGTACGGCCTCAATTTCCTTGGACCGTAACTAGTGCGAGGGCCAATTTCTCAAGTTGAGTGTACCTTGTTTCTGCGTCGAGTAGGGTCTTGCTGATGTAGTATACAGGGAGTTGTTTGCCATCCTCCTCCCTTACTAGTACAGCGCTAACGGCTGTCTCGGATACAGCGAGGTAGAGTAGGAGAGTTTCTCCTTCCTTAGGTTTGGATAGGAGAGGAGGGTCTGCTAGGTACCGTTTTTATGTTTTGGAATGCGTCCTCGCTTGTTTGGTTCCAATCAAATGATTTACTCTTTCTTAGAGTGTCGAAGAAAGGCTTACATTTTTCGGATGACTTTGAGATGAATCGGTTGAGGGCCGCGAGCCGACCGGTCAGCTTTTGTACGTCTTTGATGCTTTTAGGGGACCTCAGATCCATGACGGATCGAAGTTAATCCGGGTTGGCCTCGACGCCCCTCTTGGTTAATAAATAGCCAAGAAACTTTCCTGATGAAACTCCAAAGGAACATTTGGTTGGATTAAGCTTCATCCCATACTTGTCGATGATGATCTTTGGTAGGTTGTTCCAGCGTTTTTGAGGCCGAAGGGCATCACCTTGTAGCAAAAAATGCCGCGCTCCGTTATGAAAGAAGTCTTTTCCTGGTCGTCCGGATGCATGAGGATTTGGTTGTAACCGGAGAATGCATCCATGAAGCTCAATAGTTCGTGGCCTGCTGTAGCGTCTACCATCATGTCGATGTGTGGGAGAGGGAAGGAATCCTTCGGACAAGCCTTGTTGGGGTCTGTGAAGTCAATGCAAACTCGTCACTTCCCATTCTTTTTTTTCACTACTACTACGTTTGCGAGCCTGTCCGGGTAATTTACTTCTCTCACTGAGCCAATGTCAATTAGCTTTTGGATTTCTTCATTGATAACTTTGTTGCGCTCGGGCGCGAACTTCCTTCTTTTTTGCTTCACAGGCGGATGATTTGGGTCGACTTGCAACCTATGCACTAGGACTTCTGGGTTAATACCGGCCATGTTTGCGTGTGACCATGCGAAGCTATCATGCCGAGCCGTCAAGAAGCTGAGTAGCTTTGCTCAGATATTTTGTGGAAGGCGGGATCCGATACTAACTTTGTGGTATGGGAAACTTGGATGTATGGACACTTCATCGAGTTCCTTCATATCCGGTCCGTCTTTGTTGGTGGTGGCGCTCGCGCTCTGTAATTGCTATAAGTCGGACAGCCTGCTTTTCAGAGTGTTCTGGCAGCAGTCACGCGAGGTCTTTTATTGCCCTCGGATCTCGTGGACTCCCCACCTGGTAGGAAAACGGATGACCTGATGATATGTCGAGGGGACTGCTCTCATCTCATGAATCCATGGGCGACCCATGATTATGTTGTAGGACGACGGACAGTCCAGGATGAGGAAGCGAGTGTTCAAGTTGATACCTTCCGCGTAGACAGGAAGGACGATTTCTCCTATGGTGTTCTTGTGTTCTCCACTAAATCCTACAAGGATTGTGGAGCGACGTACGATGTTACACTCATCAATATGCATTTCTTTTAGTACGCCGAGGAAGAGTACGTTTGTTGAGCTTCCATTGTCCACTAGGATTCGCCTGATCAAACAATTGGCTACTGTCAGTGAGATGACTAGCGCGTCGTGGTGGGGATTGAACAAGTCCATATGCTCATCGCTGCTAAAACTGATTGGATAGTTATAAGTGGGGTCCGCCGTATGGGTTCGTTGGACGTCCGTACAACCGGCTTGCCGTGAGTGGCGCTTCGCCTCCGAGTAGGTGACTCCATTCACTTATGATCCGCCAGAGATGACATTCACAGTTCTCTCGTGTTTAGGAGGTTCTGGTGGTGGGATTAAAACAATGTCGCGCGACCTATCCTTGTTCAGAAAAGTCTGCTTGCCTTTGTCAGTCAGGAATTCTTTAAGGTGACCCTTCTTGAGTAGTTCTGCCACTTCCAGTCGTAGCGCCACACAATGCTCAGTTCGATGGCCGTGGTCGCCATGAAATTCACACCATTTGGAGTTGTCTCTTTGATCCGGCGGGCTCATCATCTCGTCTGGCCACTGAACTGATCTACCCATTCCTTTGAGTACGGCGACTACCTCTGCTGGTCTGATGTTCAAATTATATTCTGGCGTTACGTTCTTTGGCCGAACGAACGGCCTTGGTGGTCTGTCGTCGTGCCAACGCTCGTACCTTATATGGCCGTCCCTTCGGGGTATCGTTGGGTATGGCCCGCTACGTCGGTTGTTAATTCGTTGTTCGACCATCCTACCCGACTTATCTTCATTGTAGTTCGCTCTACTAGGTTTATAGTTTACTTCGTCTTCTTACCATTTTATCTATGCCCATGCCTTAGCTAGGATGTCTTCCATGGTTTTACAAAGGTACTTAGTGAACTCCTTGTATAGGTCGGAATCATAGAGTAGACCCTTGTGGAAGGCTGATATGGCTGTCGCCTGGTTGCAATGAGGGATGGAAACCTTTTCATGGTTGAACCGGCCAACAAAGTCACGTAGGCGTTCACCCCTCCTTTGGCTGATTGTGTAGAGGTCGTCGGATTGCTTTTCTAGCTTCCGGCTACTAGCGAACTGCTCTACGAAGGTGTCAGTGAGTTGAGCAAAAGAGTTGATGGAAACATTGGGAAGGTTGGTGTACCATTGTAGGGCAGGTCCTACGAGGCTCGAACCGAAACCTTTGCACATGCATGCTTCCCTAAGGTCGCGCGGGATGGCGGCAGTGAACATTCGTTGTCGATATTGCGCAATGTGGTCGTCGGGGTCTGTCGTACCGTCATACTGCTTCATACCTGGAAAGTTGAACTTCCTTGGCATCTCCACCAATACTATTGTGTCGACAAAGGGAGAGTCGGCAAAACTATTGGCCGCGCTTTTCTTTATAGGAGCGGGCATTCCCAGAATGCGTTGAATAAGTACTTCCATCTCTGCGAACCTTCGTGCCAAGTCACGGTTAGCCAAGGTTGGTTCGATACTTACCCGGTTTGGGTTCGACGACGCAGAATGCCAAGGGCCAGATGGCGTTCCTTGTAGCGGGATGGTTGGTTGGGTTGAACCAACGTTGCCATTAGGGGTGGATATAGGCAACACCCCTTGTGTAGCTATTGCCATGTCATCTGATCGACGTCCTCCTGTCCCGTTCGGTGTGTTGTCCGCCGTATGTCGTGCGACGATGTGTGGTCCATCCGAGACTCGAATGTTAGGCTCCGAGCCTACGTGGGTTGGATCGAGGTCTCTTGCCGTGGTACCTTGTTCGTCTAGGCGGACTGGCGCGTAGTAAGTAGTGTGGGCGGCTTGCTCGAATGGCAAGGGCTGGGACGTTAAAGCGTCTCCAAACGGTCGTACGATAGTGAGCGAATTGATCCTATTTTGTAATTCTTGGTTCTCCGCCAACACTCATTAATTCTCTTGTTCGAGCGCTTGGAGCCTTTGGGTATTCTCTTGCATCTGAGATATGAGGAGTTGTACCCTAACCTCCATCGCATCGTGATGAAAATCGTCAGATGACATAGTCGGAGTTGCCACGTTCTACCTTTGCTCGCTTAGAGATTGTCGGGCCCCACGATGGGCGCCAAATTGTAGTCCTAAAAAATCGCTCAGGGACACGGGGCACTACAACCTGCAAAGACAGAACGCACGTGACCCGCAGGTCGTTTGGGACACCGGGGTGATGCCGGCCAAAGTCACTTCGACGATCAAGTTAGCGAGTGCTAATAAATATGTATGCTTGTAAATAGAGATGAGTGAAAGATACTTCCTGTATTGTTCGTGATCAAAGCCTCCTCGATCAGAGGAGGTGCGAGATCGGAGGGTAATCGGAGAAGATTAACAATGGCCGGAGGGTGTGGTTTTAGTAATTGTAGCCTCTTTGATCTCAGTTTTTCGGTCCCCCTTAATGAAAGATTATCATTCTTTTTATAAGGGAATGATGCTTCTGCCTTTAAAGGGATTTCATCATTACCCCTCCTTGCTGTCCTCCACCAAGAAAGCATGTGGATGCTTCTTTTGATCTGGCTATTATCGAGTGTCATTATGGTTTTGCAGAACCTGTTTTAAAGTAGATCATGATTTGGTCCCTCAAGGAACAAAAGAGATTTTATGTCGTGCGACATGTAGGCTTGTTAATTCGGACAATCATGATTACGTGTCGTATGATGTGTTGATTGGATGTCGACATGAGGTGACTATGTCGTGCTACATAGGAGTTCTTCCACGCGTGAATACTGAGTTATCTTCGCTTGATGCTACTTGGATGTGTGGGATATGGAGTGCATATCGTACTACATGGAGGTCTTACACAAATGTCTCATGTCGTACTACATGGTTTGCTTCATGTCGAGCGAATGTCGTACTACATGGTTTGCTTCATGTCGAGCATATGTCGTACTACTTGGACGTCTCATGTTGTACTACATAGATGTCTCATGTCGTTTTACATAGGTTTATCATGTCGTACTACATGGATGTCTCATGTCGTTTTACATAGGTTTATCATGTCGTACTACATGGATGTCTCATGTCGTACTATATGAATGCCTTCCCACTTTTGGCTCTGGGCCTGGTTTTTGAGATATACTTTGGGCCTGATATATTTTGGCTACTACACAAGGGATATATCCAAGTGTAGCGTGTGAAGGAATCAACAAAATGTAAATAACACCTATAGCCATTTGTTGACAGAACAGGGGCTAGTCCCCAAACATCTGAATATACTAGTTATAGTCGATGTTTTGCTTTGGTTTGAGATGCAGGAAATGACAATTGATGCATTTTACCACACTTGCAAGAATCACAAAAGCTTAATGTTGTTTGATCTTTAAAGGGAATTTTAGACATTTTGAGAAATTGTTTAACCACATTGATGGATGGATGACCCAATTTTACATGCCAAGAGTCAAGAGTACCAGAAGAAGAAGAAGTATGCTTATTATTTATTACACTTGCAAGATCAACACAGCTCAAAGTATTTACAGAACAAAGATTATTTACATCATCGACTGCATCAAGCATAGAACCAGATTCAACAGAGAATTGTGAGAAGTAAAGAACACTATCATCACATTTAGACAAAGAAGGAAAAAGCTTGGAATCAGCCCGAAATAGGTCAACCTTATAGAGACCATCTCTCAAAGTTCCTTTGAGCAGAATTCTCCTCGTGCTCATGTCCTTTATAAGACAAAAAGATGGATGAAATTCAGCAATCACATTGTTATCCTTGGTAAATTGAGAAATACTAAGAAGATTTTTAGTAATATAAGGAACATGAAGAACATTTTTTAGTATAAGAGGTTGACCAAATGCTTTAAAGGCAGTAGAACCACAATGAATAATAGGCAATTTTTCACCATCACCTACTGCAATTTTACCTTTCCCTTTGTATTTAGATTTCTATATAAGAGTTGAGTGGTCTTGTGTAACATGGTTGGTAGCACCTGTGTTAAAGTACCAGCTAGAATCACCTACATTCTCAGTATTAGCAATCAAACCATTATTCTGTGTCAACAAAGCATTAAAATTTGTGTTATGATTCAGGTTAGGTTGATTATGCTGATTGTGATTGTTAGGATTCTGCCCTTGATTCTGATTTTGTGGAGAGAGTCCAGCAAACTGTTGATCAAACCTCCTATAGCAGCTAGACACAATGTGTCCATTCTTTCCACAAAGTTGACACACATATCTGTTTCTTCCACCTTTACCTCTTCCTCCTCTTTCACCTCTACTAGAATTATTACCACCACGTTATACCTTTCTATCACCACTTGCAAAATGAGCAGAAGCTGATGACAAATCAATCGAAGCAGCTGCATTTAATTGTTCCAGGTGCTGTTCTTGAGTAAGCAAAAGAAATTGTGCCTCACTCAAGTTGATCTGATCTTGCCTAACTGTCAAATAGATCACCACGAGATCATATTCCACTCTAAGACCACTAAGGATACTCAGTACCAGATCTTGCTTGGTCATAAACTGTCCAGCTGCAGTAAGGCAATCAGAAATTCCTTTCATTTTTATAATATAGTCAGTCATATTCATAGCACCTTTCTTGGTTGTTTGCAGTTGACTACGAAGCTGAAGAATCCTAGATTTTGACTGTTGAGAATACAGCTTCTCAAGAGTAGTCCAAACTTCATGTGCTGTAGTACAACCTGTAACTTGACCTATTATTCGTTCACTGATTGTAGAGATTATCCAGCAAACAAACAATTGATCATTTTTCTTCCATGCAAGAAATTCATCACTAACACGAGTTGTTACCTCACTTGTGCCTGCATTTTGTTCAACAATATACTTGTTAGGAGCCGATTTTGCTCTAATTGCAGGTAGAACTTGTGCTTTCCAGAAAAGATAGTTCGTTCGATCCAGCTTGATCAGTAAGTTGAAGTTCAGATGAGAAGTGAAAGCAGAGGTTGAAGATACAGGTATTGTTGCAGTTGTCAATGGAGGTAAGCCAGTAGCTGAGGTGTTTAAGGAAGAAGAAGAAGCCATGACTTTCGTCTAGGGCTCTGATACCATAAAAGTGTAACAAACAAACACAGAAAACTAACAAGAAAATAATGAAAGAAGATCAAATTGTATTATCAGAAGAAGTGTCGAATACATAATTAGCAGGTGCTATTTATAGCTTCATAATTAACAGATTGTTAGGAATAACTAACTCTAACAAACTTCCCTGAAATCACGGGAATGTTACTGACTAGGACTAACAGAATAGACTGACATGGACTATCCAGGTGAATATGGTTGATGATAAAAAACAGTTGATTGTGTCATAAGTGTTTGTTGAAACTGACAAGGTGTTTGATGAAAGTCTTGAGAGACTTCTTTCTCTTTATTAGAAGCTGCAGCTGCCTGATTTGTTCCTTTTACACTAACAATACCAATTTATATACATCAATGGAATGACAATTACAAATAGATTTATGGCAATTAATTTGACAGTTACAAATTTAATTGTCATTCATGATTATTGATATAGTTGTTACACATTCATGGTAATTGATTTGACAGTTACAAATTCAATTGTTATTCATGATCATTTATATGGCTGTTACATATTTAATTGTCATAACAATTTTTCATTCACATGAAAATCATTTGGATCACCATACGGATGAGAATACGAATCTACCTCGACCCATCATTTTCATGATATCGCTCTTACTTGAATTTGAACTTTGAAAAGTTTATTCAAAATGTCATTTTTCTAATAATCCCTCACATGAATAATTTTAACGGATAAGACAAAGAGAAAACGAAACAACGCTTTGACCTGGTGATAGAGTTCAATAGTCGAAACCTGCATAGAATAGGTAGGTGTTACCCTTTGAACCTTCTTTTATAGGAATACATAGACTTTACTGGCTGATCAGTAGACATGATGTCTTTTAACTATTCTACAGTTTTTTTTGTAAAAGATAACATATCTCATACAAGAATCTTTCCTAACATAATTCAATTCTTATTATTATGTTCGTTTTGGCTATGAACATAAGTCTAGTTCCGTGAGAGTTTCTAAAGAATTGAGCCCTACACAATTCTCTTTTGAAGCGGGCCTACTTCTCTCTCACATAGGTGATTTCTCAGTTAAAAATAGACTGCATTACTCTTCTCAGATTTTTGACGCAGAAGAATCATTAAAAACATAGCTTACCATTTCCCTACAGATATCATTGTTTCATCATAGGAATGGACTTGAGGTTATCCCCCATAGTGATCCAACTAAGTCCTACATTTAGGTTGTTTCTTTGAACCTAGATCTTAGGATCTTCAGTCAACTAAGTTGGGTTTTCAATGTATCAACTTATGCTTTCATGAGCTTTAGTCTCATTCCCCCTCAATGATTTATCAACTAACTCTCGATTTAACCCTTTGGTTAGTGGATCCACAATGTTATCCTTTAACTTCACATAATCGACAGAGATAATCCCATTTGAAAATAGTTGTCTAATAGTGTTATGTCTATGACGTATGTGTCTAGACTTACCATTATATATATTGATATGTGCCCTTCCAATTGCAGACTGACTACCATAATGGATGCGGATTGCTGGCACGAGCTTTGGCCACATCGGAATATCCTCTAAAAATGATCTTTGTCATTCAGCCTCTTCATCACTCTTATCTAGAGCAATAAATTTAGATTTCATAGTGGATATGACTATACATTGTTGTTTAAAGGATTTCCATGATACAACTGCACCTTCTAGTGCAAAATTCATAACCACTAGTAGATTTTGAGCATTTCATATCAGATATCTAGTTTGCATCACTGTATCCTTTCAGAACAGTTGAATATCTGGTATAGTGCAGATCATAACTATGAGTATAATGTAAGTACCTAAGTACTCTTATTATTGCTTTCTAATGGTCAACCCCTAGATTAATTATATATCTACTCAGTTTACTAACTGCATATGCTATGTCTGGTCTTGTACAACTCATTAAGTACATTAGATTTCCTATCACTCTAGAATATTCTAGTTAAGATATACTCTCACATTTATTCTTGGACAAGTGTATATTCATATCTACAGGTGTTCTGGACATTCTAGAATCATCATTGTTGAATTTCTCAAGAATCTTGTCAATATAATGTGATTGACTTAGAATAAGACCACTTGATGTTCTTGAGATTTTTATACCCAATATTACATCCGCTATTCTTATATCTTTCATATCAAATCTTGAATTCAATAGATTTTTTATGGATTTGATCATCTTATCATAACTACCAATAATAAGCATGTCATCAACGTAAAGACACAAATGACATATCCATTTTCCGTGTTTTTTTCATAAACGCATTTGTTGCACTCGTCGATTTTAAATCTGTTTGTCATCAAAGTATTATCGAATTTCTCATGCCATTGTTTTGGTGCTTGCTTTAAACCATATAAAGACTTCACTAATTTACAGACTTTCATTTTCTTTTCTGGAACAGAGAAACCCTAAGGTGTTCCATTTTGATTTCTTCATCTAAATCTCCATTTAGCAATGTTGTTTTCATATTCATTTGATGTATTTCAAGGTTTTGCAAAGCTGCAATTGCGATTATCATCCTTATGGAAGTTATGCTCGTCACAAGAGAATATGTATCAAAGTAATCTAGGCATTCTCGTTGTCTGTAACCTTTGATTATAAGTCTGGCCTTATACTTATTTATTGATCCATTCGGTTTCATTTTCCTTTTAAAATTCATTTGTATCCTAGACGTTTACAACCTGAATGAAGATCCACTAGTTCCCAAGTGTGATTTTGAATAATGGAATCAATTTCTCTTTTAATGGCCTCTTTCCATAGAGGTCCTTCTGTAGAGTTTACAACTTCTTTAAAAGTTTGAGGTTTACCTTATAGCAAATAGTCAGAAAATCTGGACCGAAAGATTTTTCTGTCCTAGCTCTTTTGCAACATCTAGGTTCATCATCAACCTCTTGTTCTTATTCTTGGTCTTCACTCTCCTCAATTGAAGTCCTCGTGTTCATTTAGATGAACTCGATTCTGCTTTGGATCTATACGTAAATACATGTTCAAAAAATGATGCATTTCTAGATTCCATTATTGTGTTTTGTGTATGTCTGGGATTTCAGATTTATACACAAGGAACCGATATGTACTACTATTATGTGCATAGCCAATGAAAACGCAATCAATTATTTTTGGACCAATCTTCACCTTCTTTTGTGTAGTTACGATTTTAACAAGACACCCCCACATTCGTAGGTATTTATAGGAAGACTTTCTTCTTTTCCATAACTCATATGAAGTTTTGTCTTATTTCTTTCATGGTACCTTATTTAAAATGTATTTTCTAGACAAGATAGCATCTCCCCACATGTTCTGAGACAACCCAGAACTTATCAGTATTGCATTTATCATTTCTTTCAAGGTGCGATTTATACGTTCAGCAATACCATTTTGCTAAAGCGAATAAGGAGCCGTGGTTTGATGAATAATTTCGTGTTGTGCACAGAATTCACCAAATGGTGCTTCATACTCACCACATCTATCACTCCTTAATGTTTTAATTTTTTTTATTGAGTTGATTCTCAACTTCATTCTTATAGTGAATGAATTTTTCTATCGCTTCACCCTTTTTTTTTTAGCAAATATACATAGTAATATTTTGTGCTATCATCAATAAAAGTAATAAAATACTTGTTGTCACCCCTTGTTTGCACAGATTTTAAATCACACACATAATTGTGAATTAAACAAGGGGTTCTATGTTCCTGTCAATTGTTTGAAATGATGACCTAATCATTTTTGCCTCTACACAAATTTCACACTTGTTTTTGGAATCAATATTAAATCTGGGTATATGATTTAAGTTAATTAATCTTCATAGAGTATCATAATTAACATGTCTTAGTCTACCATGCCACAAATTGAAAGACTCAAGTAAATAAACAGAAGAATTATTCTTATTAATATTCAAATGCTTAACAGCGGTTACATTATTAAAAAACCCCTCAGTTACATAACCCCTCTCAAGATACATTCCATTCTTAGACAAAACAACTTTGTCTGATTCAAACACCATCTTGAAGCCATGTTAATTCAGTAGTGAACCGGACACCAAGTTCTTACGAATTTCAAGCACATACAGTGCGCTATTCAGAATCAGCTCCTTCCTAGAAGTCATCTTCAAGACCACTTTTCCTTGGCCCTTGATCTCAAATGTCATCGAGTTTCCCATGAATAGTTTTTTCCCATTCTCTATTGGTTCAAACGATGAGAATAATGCCTTAGCTGAGCATATGTGCCTAGTGACATTAGTGTCAATCTACCACTCCTTTAGGTTAGACCCGACCAAATTCACTTCAGAGACCACCGCAAAAAGAATGATCTTAGAAACATCCTTGGAGATTTCCTCCACCATCCTGGCTTCATTGTTCTTCTTTTTCTTCGGCAATTTGCACTTAGAAGATTTGTGACCCATCTTGTCACAATTGAAGCACTTCTCCTGAAACTTCTGTTTCTTGAAGCATCCTCATTTTAGTCCCAGCTTGAACCTCTTGCCTGACTTGTTTGATTTAACTTAGAATTCTTACCAAACTCCACAACATTGGTTTTCACCTCATATTGACTTAACCTCTTCTTTTCAGATTTCTTATTGTCTTCTTCAATTTGAAATCTGATAATCAACTCTTCAAGATTCGTTTCCTTTCGCTTGTACTTAAGGTAATTCTTGAAGTCCTTCCATGTAGAGGTAGCTTCTCAATCACAACAGCTACTTGGAAGGTTTCACTTAGAACCAACCCCTCGGAGTGAGTCTCATGCAAAATCACCTGGAGCTCTCGCACTTGACTGATAATAGTTTTTGAATCCACCATTTTATAATCCAAGAAGCAGTCCATAACAAATTTCTTGGCCCCAGCATCCTCGGTCTTGTATTTTCGGTCTAAGAATTTTCACAACTCCTTGGTTGTTTTCTTCGTAGTATACACATTGTAAAGCAAATCCGACAGTCCATTCATGATATAGGTGCGGCATAGGAAGTCAGAATGCTTCCAAGCATCAATGGCAGTCAAAACTTGATCTAACTCGTCACTGTTCGGCTTTAGAGCCTCCTTAGTCAAGAATCTCGCAAGATTTAGAGTGGTCAAATAGAATAGCATCTTCTTTTGCCACCTGTTGAAATTCAACCCACTAAATTTCCCTGGTTTCTCCATATAATTCATTGGAATAGAAACCGGTACTCCTGGATTTATCATTGAGACCGAAATCGGAGTCACTAAGGTGGTCACTTGGGGCACGGTTGGGTTCTTACCAGTCTTGGCAGCAGATGTTGATTCAGAAGTTATTTCTGAAAACAAAACAACAATTTTAATAAATTATTCCGAGACACCAATTATATATATTTAAATTCTTAATTTAAATAGTCAATGTATCCAAATAAATAAATATATATATACAATAAAAATAAACTTAATCACTCCAAGATTTTATTTGATTTTATTCTTTATTATTTTTTTTTTCTCAGCATCTAGTTCATTATTATACTGATAACAAGTTCTACATACAGAGCACTCAGAGATAAAATACACTTTTTTCTACTCTAGTAATATATTACTCGTAAGAGATTTTTTGTTTTCATATCTAATGTTTCTTCAAATCCTCGTAATATATTTGAAAATTCTTTTGTTGGTGACCAAGAAGATATATGTAACAGTTTATGATTAGGGTGGCAATTCGGGTTACAGTGTTGTGTTTGTATAAACTCAAATATTACCCATTTATTTTTTACTCAACCCACATATGACCCTTAACCTTATCGTGCACAAGGTAAAATCCAAACACGATCCACTAAATTAATGATTATTAATTACAACCCATTTAACAAACTAATTCATATATTTGTCCATTTATCTACTTAATTTGTTTTTAAAAAATTATAATATTTTTAACTTAGTCACACAATTTGATTTCTGTAAACTCATTCAACAAATAAAAACAATCAACTATAATATAATTTCTATCCTAAATAAAGTCTCGTGAAAAGTAAACATAATTTTTCCTAAAATAATCTCCCACATTAAAAATAATATTGTTAAATGGGTTAGCGGGTTAGAAGGAGTTTAATCTGAATACGACAAATTTATTTAAAGTATTTAACGTGTTGACTCGATAGAGACCAAAACCCAATAAAGTTCAATTTAAACCTGCTAATTTCGTATTTTGTCACTGGGTCCTATTAACAATTGCCACCCCTATTTGTGACTGAAGCGATTTTGCATCTGTGTAAGTCCATGAATGAAAGAACAAAATAAAATTAAAATAAATTTTAGAGAAAAGTGTACTAACATATTATAAAGTTAGATGTATGTGATTGTAGACAAACTTTTGCCTTTTGAGCACCTAAGTACCCATAACTTAATAATCAACTATTAGACTTTACAGTTGATCACTCAAACACAGTAAAATATCCAAATTACCCCAAAATTTAATTAAAAATTATAAAAAAATTTATAACCAAACAAATAAAGAAAAATCTCCAAATCTCCTCCATTAGGAGATCTGGAGATAATATCAATCTTTGATGGAGCATATCGGAGATTGATAGAGGTGATGGTGGATGGTGAAGTTCTAACTATTTATTTTTTATTTTAAAATTATTTGGTTGTGATGAAGATGAAATTAGGAGAAATGGATGGGTTATTGATGGTGAGTTCCAATATTATTATTATTAGTATTATTATTTTGTGGAATTATTTGGTTGTGATGAAGATAAAATTAGGACAAAAATATTTGAGATTATGGGTTGGAAGAGATGGAGACGGGTGGAGGAGATGAAGATTGTGGGTGATGGTTTTGAGAATGAAGACTGGAATCTGGTTAGTTTTTTTTAGATGAGTTGAAATTATTTTAGGATCAAACATATTGTCCACATTATTTTTTTTTTATATAATTATTTTTTAACTAAAAGATCATTTTTTTAAAAAAAAATTAAAAATAAGGACAATTTGGATATTTTATGGTATTTAACAAGTCAATCGTTAAATTTAACAATCAACGAACTGGTCAAAGATATTTATGTACTCAAAATGCAAGCTTTTGGTTGTAGTCCTCAAAAATCACTCGGGGACACGGGGCACTACAACCTGCAAAGACAGAACGCACGTGACCCGCAGGACGTCTGGGACACCGGGGTGGTGCCGGCCAAAGTCACTCCGACGGTCAAGTTAGCGAGTGCTAGTAAAAGTGTAATGTTTGTAAATGGAGATGAGTGAGAAATACTTCCTGCTATCTTCACAGTTGGGGTTTCTTTGATCAAAGGAGATGTAAGGTCGGAGGGTGATCGGAGAAGATGAGCAATGGCCGGAGGGTGTGGTTCTTTCTCAGTAATATCTGGATCTCAGTTTTTCGGTCGTCCTCTCTTATGAGGGATTATCCTCCTCTTTATAGGAGATTAATGCTTCTTCTTTCTTCTTTTCTTTTGGAAATCTCATCATTCTCTCTTCTCTGTCTTCCACTAAGAAAGCATCTGGGTGCTCCTTTTGATCGGGCTGCCATCAAGTGTCATTATAACTTTGTAGGACATGTTTCAAAGTAGATCACAATCTGGTCTCCCTCGGAGCGACGGAGATATTATGTCGTACGACATGTAGGTTTCTTGTCAATCTGGACCATGATTGGGTGATGTAGCACGGTCGTACTACATGAGGGTACATGTCGTGCGACAAGGTCTTCCAACTGGTACGTCGTCGTACCACACGAGTGCTTCGTGTCATGCGACATAGTTTTCCAACTGGTACGTCGTCGTACTACACGAGTGCTTCGTGTCGTGCGACATAGACTTCCAACTGGTACGTCGTCGTACTACACGAGTGCTTCGTGTCGTGCGACATAGACTTCTATCTGGTACGTCTTCATGAGGATGCTCCATGTCGTGCGACTTGATCTTCACGCTAAGCCTTTGTCGTACTACATGGGAGTGTACCCTTCTTTTAGCTATGGGCTTTGTCTTTGGGCCATGTTTTGGGCCATACATATTTTGGCTACTACAGTTTGCCCCTAAACGCATTGGTTCTAGAAGAGCCAATGGGTTTGCGTCGTACGACACGTAGACGTGGATATGTATGTGTGAACTCTAAGGCTGGTTCGATATTGTCGCACGACTCTGTCCTTCTGAGAGAGTGTATCAGTGTTGGTGAGTAGATGACAGTGCGTAATGTTTTGCCATTTGTCGTGCGACAATGTCATTTAGAGAAGGAACGGTTGGTCTTTAAATGACTCCTCGATATCTGTGCCGAAATAAACGCGGTCATTATGAGCAGTGCGCATGCATGGCTAATGATAGGTTATGGGAGTGTGTGTCCAATGAGAAGCTGACACGTCAGCATATGCTTCTTTTTAGTTGCCGCCCTTTCTCTTTCTCTTTCATTTTCAATTTTCTTTGCTTTCTCTCTCTCGTTTTCTCTCTCAAAAACCAGTCAACTGTGCGAGTTTTCTCCGGCGTCTTTACTCCCGTTTTTTGCCTTTTCTGCGTTTATTCCGGCGAGGCAGAGGTCGTTTTGCTCTTTTGGTAAGTTTTCCTGGTTCCTTCGCTACTTTGATTTCTTTTTCATGTTTTGGTTTCTGGGTATTTTCTGTGTTCTTCGAATAGTTTTTGAGAAGAACTTGAAAAAAGTGTTTTAGATCGAAAAATTAGACTTAGGTTTATACACAACTTGTTTGTAGAGTCTAGGTCGCACGACGGTAGCCAAGACGTATAGGTCGCACGACCTTCTTAACAGTCTTGGGAGCTGATATTAGGTCGTGCAAGGTCTTTGGTTTTAGGTTATAATTACTAACCGTGGCTACTGTCGTTCGACTTGTAGGTTTTGATGTCTAGTCGAGGTGACGAGAGTCCTCCCAGTACCTCTGGGCGCGGATACGACGATCCCATAGATCTGTCGTACGACTCGTGGGGAGAGTCAGAGGCAGCGAGTGCTGAGGTGACAGTGGCGTCGTACGACACTGTGACTGTCTCTTTCGCGGGTACATCACGCGTGGCGGACGACATTCCCATGGGGATTCCATTAGTCGAACTATCGGGCGACGCAGCTGGCCCATGTCCAATGGGACCTAGTAGGCCGCTGGGTTTGCTATTAAATAACCCAGCAAGCGTGCTAACTGAGGACGACATTATGCGCCTTCGGTTTAGCTACGGCATACCTGATGGTGTCGCACTGAGGGCGCCGTATAAGGAGGAGAGGCCAGATTGGGACGTCCCAGGATGGACCTGCCTGTACGAGTTTCCGTTCCAGAGGGTAGGATTCAGGTTGCCCATAGTTGGGCTACTGAGGAAGGTGCTCGATCACTTCGAGCTTGCCCCAGGGCAGCTGATGCCCAGCAGCTGGAGGATCCTGCTGGCGCTGGATCTGTTGTGTACGAGGGAAGGGATAGTCTTCGAGCTCCCTGACCTTTTCTACTCGTACACCGTGCGGGAGCACGACACAGAAAAGGGTCGTTACAACTTGAACCTGCGACCCAACAGAACACACCTGATCACGGAGCTGACAACGAATGACAGGCTGTGGAAGGATAGGTATTTCTTTGCGAGGGGCCTGCTTGTCGATTGGCCTCTCGGGGATACCGTCGTTCGTGCGACCTGGTCTAAGGCCGGTGGGTATTTATTTTAGTAGCGTCGTGCGACTGTATTTACTATTGTTTTCATTAACTCCTTTTATTTGTCTTTGTAGTGAACACAGGAGCGCATCAAGCTGTTGTTGGGTTGACGTGCGTGACGCGTACAGAGAAAGTGCTGTCGTACGACGTCAAGGAGAGGAGTTGGAGGAGTATTTTGGCGGAGGAAAATCTGCGGCCGAGTCACCTCTGGAAGTTTAGCGTAATAAACGAGCCAGGTACCCCCTACCCCGCCTTCAAAAATTTAGTGGAGTTTGTCAGAGTCAGGCATTGTGTCGAGCGACTGTACGGCATACGATTTCTGACTCCCATCTCATACGTCGAGCGACGATTTGCAGTTGACATCATGGCTGGAGAGATTGCCGCGCCTGCTGCTGACGACGCCATGAGGAGACTGAGGGAGAAGAGGAAGGGGAAGAAAAAGGCTGAGTCGAGCGACCAAGCGGCCTCCACTCCTCCACCTCCTCCATCTAGTCGAGCCAAGGCCTCCCAAGATGCTTCTTCTGCTGGGAAGAAAAGGAGGAGGGAGGATTCGACATCGGCTGTCGATGCGTCGGTCGACCTGGTCTTCCCGCAGGATGCCTCTGCGTATTCTGATGTCGGGTCGATCCTTCCACTGGTCGAACGGCTTTTGCTACCTGAGGATAAGAGTCGTCTCAGGGAGATGGGTCTTTCCCAAGCTGCCGACTGGGGCCAAGGCCACCTCTTCCAGGTATGGTCGTACGACTGATGCCTCTTGTATTTTAATTTTTGCATTCTTTAGATTTGTTCTAACTTGTTTTACTTATTTTTTGTAGGCTCTCCAGTCGCACGTGCACTTAAAAGAAGAACTTGGCTCTGCCCTCAAGAAGGTAAAAGAGCTGAAGTTGAGCAACCAAAGTTTGAAGCAGGAGAATGACAACTTAAAAGCTTCAAACTTGGAAGCAAAAAAGACAGCTCTTGAGGCGTCGGGTCGTGCAGTTGAGGCCACACTTGAGCTGAATAAGTTGAAGTCGACTGTCGACTCGCTACAAGCCAAGCTGAAGGCCAAGGAGGCTGACTACGACGCTTTGTACGACAAGGCGGAGGATAATGTTCTTAATGCTGTCATCAAGACCCGTGCAGACCTGATGAGGGAGTATCGAGACGGTTGTGCGACGGAGTGGAAGGTTGAGAACTGGATCGCTGATCACGAGGAGCTGACGCGTTCTGATGATGAAGCTGACGCGAAAGACGCGGGAGATACAGCTGTCCTTCCTCCTCCAGAAGGCTTGGCAGTCGTGGCTTTGGCTGCTCAGCCTGCTGGAGAGTCTGATGGTTTTGCCCCATAAGGGGTTGTAACTTTTGTACTTTTAATTTTTATATATATTTTGGAATTTGCCTCATAACGCTATCGTTTTAATATATATTTTAATTTTGGAATTTGTCTTCATGTATGACTATATTCTTTTATATGATGGTGGTGTGACTATATTTTGCCTTTGCATCTACGTCCTTGAGTGTTGGTCGTACGGCTATGGGAGATGGTGACCTTTTTGAGGGTATGTCATAGTTCGTGACCTTGAATGCGGGTCGTGTGACCGTTTTGCAGATGGAGAGTCCATGACCTTGAATGCGGGTCATGTGATCGTGTGGAGATGGAGAGTCCATGACCTTGAATGCGGGTCATGTGATCGTGTGGAGATGGAGAGTCCATGACCTTGAATGCGGGTCATGTGATCGTGTGGAGATGGAGAGTCCATGACCTTGAATGCGGGTCATGTGATCGTGTGGAGATGGAGAGTCCATGACCTTGAATGCGGGTCATGTGATCGTGTGAAGATGGAGAGTCCATGACCTTGAATGCGGGTCATGGTCGAGTTTTGTCGTAGATTTTGTTGTTTGTAATATTGAATTGCCCCAGTTGGAGTGTGTAACTGCTCAGTTGCACACTGCAACTTGTGATGTAGTTCAAGATAGACTGTGCAATGCTGACCTGCGTAAAAAATATTGTAGAGTGATAAAATTCGAAATATATAGATAGATATATATATATATATATATATATTTCTAAAACTGATATTGTTTTAGATGGCACGCGTTCCAGCTGTTGCCGATCTCCATGCCATCTGTACATCGTAGTTTATAGGCTCCATTTCCAAATACATTGGTGATTTGATATGGTCCTTCCCACGTAGGACCGAATTTGCCCGCTCCTTTTTCCTTTGTGTTTTGGAAGATGCGGCGAAGAACCCAATCTCCAATATGGAATGACTTGAGACGAACACTTCTGTTATAATGGCGGGCGACTCGTTGTTGGTATACGGCCAATCTGATTGCGGCCTTGTCGCGGCGCTCGTCAATTGTGTCGAGTTCACTCAGCAATTCTCTGTCGTTTGCTTCTTTTGTTGCGTGTCGTATCCTATAAGAAGGGTAGTCAGCTTCTGTTGCTATGACGGCTTCTGAGCCGTAAGATAGAGAGAATGGTGTTTCTCCTGTTGACGTCCTGACCGTCGTACGGTAAGACCATAGCACACCCGGTAGCTTATCGGCCCACTTCCCTTTGCATTGGTCGAGTCGCTTCTTGAGGGTGGACATGATTGTCTTGTTAGTGGATTCTGCTTGTCCGTTAGCTTGAGGGTATCTTGGGCTTGAATAGCTTAGTTTGATGCTCCACTTGTCGCAAAAGTCTTGGAAATCATATGAAATGAATTGTGAGCCATTGTCGGTGACTATTTCCTTTGGAACCCCGTAGCGGCATATGACATTCTTCCAAATGAAGCTTTTGACCTCAGAGTCTTTGATTCTCACGTATGACTCGGCTTCAACCCACTTTGTAAAGTAGTCGGTCACGGCTAACATGTAGACCTTGCCCCCTGTAGCGATGGGCAACTTCCCTACTATGTCCATGCCCCACTTCATGAAGGGCCATGGTGCTGAAATGGGGTGGAGTTTTTCCGGGTGTTGATGTGAAATGTGGGCGAAGCGTTGGCATGGGTCGCACCTTTTGACGAGGTCGTGCGACTCGGACCGCATTGTGGGCCAGTAGTACCCGGCTGTGATTGCTCTATTGGCCAGGCTTCTCCCGGCCGAGTGATTCCCGCATTGCCCCTCGTGTAAGTCCTTGAGTACTTGCTGAGCTTCGACTGGGTCGAGACATTTGAGGTAGGGCCCGGAGTAGGATCGCTTGTAGAGTTGACCCTCTATTATAGAAAATCGGGCGGCCTTGATCTTAATTCTTCGTGCTTCTACTTTGTCAGATGGGAGGGCGTCGTCTCTCAAGTAGTCGTAAATCGGGGTGACCCAAGTTGGCTCGTCCGAAATTGGATTGACTTCGAGCTTTGTTGGTTTCCACACAGCTGGCCATTGGACAAACACCATGGGAATGGTTCGCTCAATTGTGGTATCCAGTGAGGACCCAAGATTGGCGAGTGCGTCGGCATGCGCGTTTTCGGATCTGGGTATTTGCTCGATGTCGAATGACTCGAATGAAGCTTGTAACTCTTTTACCAAGGTCAAGTAGGCCGACATCTTCGAGTCCCGAGCTTGATAGGACCCTTGCAATTGTCTCACAATTAATTGGGAGTCACTGCGTACCTTGATTCGCTCGACGTGTAAGTCCTTTGCCAAGGTGAGCCCAGCTATGAGGGCTTCGTACTCGGCTTCGTTGTTGGTGGTCTTGAATCCACATCTGACGGACCTCTCGATGACGTGCTCCGTAGGGGAGGTAAGTACTATTCCCAGCCCGCTGCCTCTAGCGTTACTTGATCCATCAACTGCTAAACTCCACTCCTCCCTTGGCGTGTCGCACGACATAGTGCAAAGTTCTTCCTCCGCTCGTTGTAGAATCCCTGGTGTGAAGTCTGCTATGAAATCCGCCAGCACTTGCGACTTGATCGCCGTGCGAGGTTGGTAGTTGATGTCGTACTCGCTCAGCTCTACGGCCCATTTCACTAGACGGCCGGATAGTTCAGGTTTATGTAGGACACTCTTCAAGGGGAATTCAGTGAGTACACTAATAGTGTGGCATTGGAAGTACGGCCGTAATTTCCTTGCGGCTGTGACTAGTGCGAGAGCTAATTTCTCAAGTTGGGTGTACCTTGTCTCTACGTCAAGTAGGGTCTTGCTGATGTAGTATACGGGGAGTTGTTTGCCATCCTCCTCCCTTATCAGTACCGCGCTAACGGCCGTCTCGGATACAGCGAGGTAGAGCAGGAGGGTCTCTCCTTCCTTAGGTTTGGACAGGAGAGGTGGGTTCGCTAGATACCTTTTTATATTTTGGAAGGCGTCCTCGCTTGTTTGATTCCAATCGAATGACTTGTTCTTTCTTAGAGCATCGAAGAAAGGTTTACATTTTTCGGACGACTTCGAAATGAATCGGTTGAGGGCCGCGAGTCGTCCGGTTAGCTTTTGTACGTCTTTGATGCTTTTGGGGGACCTTAGATCCATGACGGATCGGAGTTGATCCGGGTTAGCCTCGACACCTCTCTTGGTTACTAAGTAGCCAAGGAACTTCCCTGATGAAACTCCGAAGGAACATTTGGTCGGATTAAGCTTCATCCCATACTTGTCGATGATGTCGAACGATTGCCGGAGGTGGTCGAGGTGTTGGTCTGCTACTAATGACTTTACCAGCATGTCGTCTATATAGACCTCCATAGTCTGTCCAAGCATGGTTGCAAACATTTTGTTGACTAATCTTTGGTAGGTTGCCCCAGCGTTCTTGAGGCCGAATGGCATTACCTTGTAGCAGAAAATGCCGCGCTCCGTGATGAAAGAAGTCTTCTCTTGGTCGTCCGGATGCATAAGGATTTGGTTGTAGCCGGAGAATGCATCCATGAAGCTCAATAGTTCGTGGCCTGCCGTAGCGTCCACCATCATGTCGATGTGTGGGAGAGGGAAGGAATCTTTCGGACAAGCCTTGTTGAGGTCTGTGAAGTCGATGCAAACTCGCCACTTCCCATTCTTTTTCTTCACTACCACTACGTTTGCGAGCCAGTCTGGGTAATTTACTTCTCTCACCGAACCAATGTCAATTAGCTTTTGGATTTCTTCATTTATAACCTTGTGCGCTCGGGCGCGAACTTCCTTCATTTTTGCTTCACAGGTGGATGATCCGGGTCGACTTGCAACCTATGTACTAGGACTTCTGGGCTAATTCCGATCATATCTGCGTGCGACCATGCGAAGCTGTCCTGTCGCGCTGTCAAGAAGCTGAGTAGTCTTGCTCGGATATTTTGTGGAAGGCGGGACCCGATACTAACTTTGTGGTCCGAAAAATCTGGATGTATGGATACTTCGTCAAGTTCTTCCATATCGGGTTTGTCTTTGTTGGTGGGGGTGCTTTCACTCTGTAATTGCTATAAGTCGGACGACCTGCTTTTAAGAGTGTTCTGGTAGCAGTCACGCGAGGTCTTTTGCTGCCCTCGGATCTCGTGAACTCCCCACCTAGTAGGGAAACGGATGACCTGATGATACGTTGAGGGAACTGCCCTCATTTCATGAATCCACGGGCGACCCATGATTATGTTGTAGGACGACGGACAGTCCAGGATGAGGAAATGTGTGTTCAAGTTGACGCCTTCCGCGTAGACTGGAAGGGTGATCTCTCCCAGAGTGTTCTTATGTTCCCCACTAAATCCCACAAGGATTGTGGAGCGATGTGCGATGTTGCACTCATCAATATGCATCTCTTTTAGTGCGTCGAGAAAGAGTACATTTGTTGAGCTTCCATTGTCCACTAGAATCCGTCTGATCAAACAATTGGCCACTGTCAATGAGATGACTAGTGCGTCGTGGTGGGGATTGAATAAGTCCATATGCTCATCGCTGCTGAAACTGATTGGATAGTTATACGTAGGATCTACCGTACGAGTTCGTTGGACGTCCGTACGACCGGCTTGCCGTGAGTGGCGCTTTGCCTCCGAGTAGGTTACTCCATTCACTTCTGATCCGCCAGAGATGACATTCACGGTTCTCTCATGTTTGGGAGGCTCCGGTGGAGGGACTGAAATAATATCGCGCGACCTATCTTTGTTCACCAAAGTCTGCTTACCCCTGTCAGTCAGGAATTCTTTAAGGTGACCCTTCTTGAGTAGTTCGGCCACCTCCAATCGTAGTGCCACACAATACTCAGTTCGATGGCCGTGGTCGCCGTGAAATTCGCACCATTTCGAGTTGTCTCTTTGATCAGGCGGGCTCATCATCTTATCTGGCCACCGAACTGATCTACCCAATCCTTTAAGTATGGCGACTACCTCTGCCGGCCTGATGTTCAAATTATATTCTGGCGTTATATTCTTTGGTCGGATGAACGGCCTTGGTGGTCTGTCGTCGCGTCGTCGCTCGTACCTCATATGGCCGTCCCTTCGGGGTATTGTTGGGTATGGCCCGCTACGTCGGTTGGTGATTCGTGGTTCGACCATCCTCTCCGACTTATCTTCCTTGTAGTTCGCTCTATTAGGTTTGTAGTTTACTTCGTCTTCTTCCCATTTTATCTGTGCCCATGCCTTGGCTAGGACGTCTTCCATGGTTTTACAAGGGTACTTGGTGAGCTCCTTGTATAGGTCGGAATCATAGAGCAGACCCTTGCGGAAGGCTGATACGGCTGTCGCCTGGTTGCAATGAGGGATGGACACTTTTTCATGGTTGAAACGGCCAACAAAGTCACGTAGGCGTTCATTCCTCCTTTGGCTGACTGTGTAAAGGTCGTCGGATTGTTTTTCTAACTTCCGACTACTAGCGAACTGCTCTACGAAGGTGTCAGTGAGTTGAGCAAAAGAGTTGATGGAAACATTGGGAAGGTTGGTGTACCATTGTAGGGCAGGTCCTACGAGGCTTGAACCGAAACCTTTGCACATACATGCTTCCCTAAGGTCACGCGGGATGGCGGCTGTGAACATCCGTTGTCGATACTGCGCAATATGGTCGTCGGGATCCGTCGTACCGTCGTACTGCTTCATACCTGGAAAGTTGAACTTCCTTGGCATCTCCACCAATGCTATTGTGTCGACGAAGGGAGAGTCGGCAAAACTATTGGCCGCACTTTTCTTTATAGGAGTGGGCATTCCCGGAATGCGTTGGATGAGTGCTTTCATCTCTGTGAACCTTCGTGCCAAGTCTCGGTTGGCCAAGGTCGGCTCGGCGCTCACTCGGTTTGAGTCTGACGGCGCTGAATGCGAAGGGCCGGATGACGTTCCTTGTAGCGGGATGGTTGGTTGGGTTGAGCCGACGTTGCCATTGGGAGTGGATATAGGTGGCACTCCTTGTATTGCTCTTGCCACGTCGTCTGATCGATGTCCTCCCATCCTATTTGGTATATTCTCTGTCGTATGTCGTGCGACGATATGGGGTCCACTCGTAACTCGAATGTTGGGCTCTGAGCCTACGTGGGTTGGATCGAGGTCTCTAACGGTAGTACCATGTTCGTCCGGGCGGACTGGCGCGTAATAAGTAGCGTGAGTGGCTTGCTCAAATGGCACGGGTTGGGACGTCGAAGCGTCTCCAAATGGTCGTACGGCAGTGAGCGAACTGATCCTATTCTGCAATTCTTGGTTCTCTGCCAACACTCGTTGATTCTCTTGTTCGAGTGCTTGGAGCCTTTGGGTATTCTCTTGCATCTGAGATATGAGGAGTTGTACCCTAACCTCCATCGCGTCGTGATGAAAATCGTCAGATGACATAGTCGGGGTTGCCGCGTTCTACCTTTGCTTGCTTAGAGATTGTCGTGCCCCACGGTGGGCGCCAAATTGTAGTCCTCAAAAATCACTCGGTGACACGGGGCACTACAACCTGCAAAGACAGAACGCACGTGACCCGCAGGACGTCTGGGACACCGGGGTGGTGCCGGCCAAAGTCACTCCGACGGTCAAGTTAGCGAGTGCTAGTAAAAGTGTAATGTTTGTAAATGGAGATGAGTGAGAAATACTTCCTGCTATCTTCACAGTTGGGGTTTCTTTGATCAAAGGAGATGTAAGGTCGGAGGGTGATCGGAGAAGATGAGCAATGGCCGGAGGGTGTGGTTCTTTCTCAGTAATATCTGGATCTCAATTTTTCGGCCGTCCTCTCTTATGAGGGATTATCCTCCTCTTTATAGGAGATTAATGCTTCTTCTTTCTTCTTTTCTTTTGGAAATCTCATCATTCTCTCTTCTCTGTCTTCCACTAAGAAAGCATCTGGGTGCTCCTTTTGATCGGGCTGCCATCAAGTGTCATTATGACTTTGTAGGACATGTTTCAAAGTAGATCACAATCTGGTCTCCCTCGGAGCGACGGAGATATTATGTCGTACGACATGTAGGTTTCTTGTCAATCTGGACCATGATTGGATGATGTAGCACGGTCGTACTACATGAGGGTACATGTCGTGCGACAAGGTCTTCCAACTGGTACGTCGTCGTACCACACGAGTGCTTCGTGTCATGCGACATAGTTTTCCAACTGGTACGTCGTCGTACTACACGAGTGCTTCGTGTCGTGCGACATAAACTTCCAACTGGTACGTCGTCGTACTACACGAGTGCTTCGTGTCGTGCGACATAGACTTCTATCTGGTACGTCTTCATGAGGATGCTCCATGTCGTGCGACTTGATCTTCACGCTAAGCCTTTGTCGTACTACATGGGAGTGTACCCTTCTTTTAGCTATGGGCTTTGTCTTTGGGCCATGTTTTGGGCCATACATATTTTGGCTACTACATTGGTCAGTAAGCACATATGTCTACCTTCAAGATGCTTTAATGTAATTATACCAAAATTTTATTTTATTTTAGGATAAATTATTTTTTAAAACTATAATTTTGGGAGTCCATAAAACTTAAACCCACATCCTCGTTGGGCCCTCAATTTTGTCCCATAAATTTTTTTTTTTCTTTTTTCTATAAATTAAAGCATAAAAGCAAAAACATAAAGGAGAGCACTAACAAAATGAGAGGGAAAGCAATTCAATTTTCAATTTGATTCAATTGATGGTTAAAATGAATGTTTATATAATTGGTGTATATGAAGTATTATTGTCTCTACAATCAAGATTTATTTCTTTAAAATAAATTGATAATAATTGTATAATTATTCAGATGGCTGAAATTTATACAATCACCAATACCGGCAACATAAACTGAAAAGTAGAAAACTACCAACCACTTCCCCAACAAAAGTGAAACATATATGTAGTGGAACACTACCACTAACAATTATTGACGGTTAATACTAAATATGACCCTATTGACTAGGTCTTCTACCTTATTTGTAGGACTCAAATGTTGCACCCGTAACACACTTCCCCTTAATTGTAGGATACCTTTGACAATATTTAGAGATATTCTTAAAAGGGATGTTGGATATACTTAAATATTTTCTCATTAAAAAACCTACATCTGAGAGGTTTGTTTCCTAAGTAAATCATTATTTTTTTTAAAACAAATAATTGTTATAACAATTTGGTCGAATCACAATATATTAACTATTACTTTTTATTTTTCTTTTTTTTTTTTGAAAATTAATTATAAATCTGTTGAGATTTGTTAAAATTAATTACTAAACGAGCGGTCAAGTCATACATATTTGTAAATACGTAAGATATGATTTGAACCATCGCCACTAAAATGAAAGAAAATTGCACTAACCACTTGAGTTATGAGTGGATATAACTGTCACTTTATAACCACTAAAAAAATGTCGAAAGAGTATCCGATTTATTTGGCTTGTAAATAATTGGCAAACAAAATGAACAGCTTGTTTGTTGGGCCTTTCGTTTGGGACCTTAAAACATGTTGTTGGCCCACTTCATGAAACTAGTTTTTTTTATAAGTTCATACAAGAGTCAAGTTTTTTAGCTTATTTTTTTCAGATGTTATGGTGCACTTTTTCATATTTCGGAAAACCTTTTTTTTTTTTCATTTTGAAAAGGATTTCAAAGCACTTGAAACATAAATAAAATGTCTTAATTGGTCTTTTCAACCCTTTAAGACTTTAGATGTAAAAAAAAAAAAAAAACAAGACCTAAATATCTAAACCCTGCAAGCCGTACTTAAAATCCGATAGATGTTAGTGGTGTGTAGGATTTAATTTGATATCCATGCGATTGGATCAGATTGGATCAGCATTTTGAAAATCCATTAGATTGGATCGGATGACAGATTCCCGAGTAAAAAATCAGTCGAATTCGCGAATCTTCAAAATATATATATTATTTTTAATTATAATTCATAAGCTAAGTCTAATAAATAGTCTAAGTGTAATATAATAAATGAGGATAAAGGTCACTTGCCTTGGTAGTTAAATGCCTCCAAATCCTCCAAGCTACCAAAGTTTAAATCCTTGTGTGTATATGTAGATATATTTTTCCACCATTGCTCATAAAAACGCAATTGTATGGGTAGACATCTCCCTCGTGTTGGGAGTAGACCCCTCCCCTTATTGGGAGTAGTTGTCCGGACCGTTGGTCCCAATAATCCTTTGACCAGTAAAGGTATCAAATTTAAAAAAAAAACATTATATATATATATATATATAAAACAAATGAGGAACGTTTTTTCATTTCATTCCCTACCCTCTGACTTCTTATGCCAACCAAATAATTTTTTTCACCGTCTCACGTTACACTGGCTCTCGATTCAAACACTGGCTCTCGATTCAAACATTCAAAATTACTGTCGTTGTTCATTGTGTGCGCTTGTTATTATAGACCGGTTTTAATACCTCTTATAGTAAATGAAATTGACAGCTTATTTGTTTAACTAGCTGTATGCGATAAGATGATGGTTATGTTTTTCAAACTTATAGGCTTGGCTTGTAATCAAATTGGATGTTGTTGTTGTTATATTTTCATGTTTGGACTTTGAACTCAACTTAACTTCAAACACTATTTTGAACTTAAAAATTAAGGGGGGTGTATTTAATATAGAATTTATTAAAGTTTAATGAATTTTTTTTAAAGTTATAGATTTTGACGCGTTCACGGATTTCGTAGATTACATATATAGGTTTTATAAGAATTCTATATAGATTTTGTTGGACTTTTTCACAAATTTATTTAAAATTGGATTGATTTTTAATGATTTACCTTTTAAAAAAAATAATATTTAACTTATAATAATTTAAAATCCATCAACAATTTTTATGGGAGTAAGATAAAATTTATTTAATTTCATCACTTAAATAATTTTTGTAAAGTCAATAATTTTTTTAATATACTTAAATTGTGATGAAATCTTTAAATGTCTGGATTAGTTTAGATTTCGATAAACTTTTTAAAAATCTATAAAAAAAAAACTTAAATTGAATGCCTCTAGTATTTAGGAAATCAAATTATTGCTATCATATTTCTTTAAAAAGAAATAATTTTTTTTTTAAAATGGAAGCTACAGCTCATCAACGAATCATGATATACCTAAATTGAGGGTGCGCACGAGTCACGACGACACATTGGTGCGCATGTTAGTGCAAGGAGCGCAACGTTACATTACAAAATGTGAGGAAAAAGGAAAAAAAAAACTAGCCGTTGCAAGAATAAAAAAGACAGAAGAATCTACGCCCGTCTCCTCTAACGGTTCGAAAATTTTTCAAAAACATTAAAAAAAAAAAAATCCACGAAACCGACGTCGTTTTGATCACCACACCGTTTTAAAAACCAAACCCCCAGTCTCTCGCTTCTCATCTCTTTCTGTCTCTCTCTCTGTCTCTCACAAATCTCTGTTACTCTCTGAAGAAGAAGAAGAAGAAGAGAACATAATAAAACCCTAGTCCACTCTCTCTCTCTCTCTCTCTCTCTCTCTTCTTCTTCTCTTTTTGTCTCTCTCAAAGACAAGCAGCTCCACAGCGCTGTTTTTTCTGTTTTTCTCGATCTGGGTTTGATTTCTTTTTTGGTGGGTTTTTGATTCAAGAAAACAAAGAAGAAGAGCAAAACACTATGGCTACTGTTAATGGGTACCAAGGCAACAC
Source organism: Xanthoceras sorbifolium (assembly GCA_003430845.1). Taxonomy (NCBI): domain Eukaryota; kingdom Viridiplantae; phylum Streptophyta; class Magnoliopsida; order Sapindales; family Sapindaceae; genus Xanthoceras; species Xanthoceras sorbifolium. Next base: position 21,336,107 of record CM010620.1, on the reverse strand, counting down.
CCCTGTGGCCGCTCCAGCGGGAACTGCGGCTTCCAAGCAGCCCGTCAACGCCGCAAAGATCGTCGATACGCAGTCTGTGCTTAAAAGGTTACTTTTTTGCTTTCCTTCTTGTGATAATTCGATTCTGGGTGGCTTTGGTTTACAGATTATTCAAGAATTTGTGTTTTTATTTTTATTTTTATTTTAATTTGATTCGAGGGTTTCTGGGGTTTTAACTAATCTTGGTTTTTTTTTTTTTTTTTTTAACAGGTTGCAATCTGAATTGATGGCATTAATGGTGAGAACACTAATCCTTTCATGTTCTTTGTTAATATATATATATATATATATAATTTTCTGTTTGCATGCTGAGAAAATAACAAAAAAGAGGAAGCATTTTGTTATTTGATTTGGGAATTTTGATAATTTGGGATTACCGCTAGATTTTCTCATATGGGCTTTCTAAGTCTTGTTTTGGATGCTGGGAAATTTGAGCACAAAAGAGGAGTCTTTTTATTTTCAATTTTGGGAATTTTGATAATCTGGGATTGCTGCTAGATCGCAAGAGGAATGTTGAGAAAATTAAGATCAAAAGAGGAAGCTTTTTTTTTTTTTTTTTTTGATTATTTGGGATTATTGCAGATTTTTTTGTCATTTTGGTGTCATTTTGGTTTTCCACAAGTCCTGTTTGGATACTGAGAAAATCAAGAACATTATAGAAAGATTTTTTTGTTTTCTATTTTGGGAATTTTGATTACTTTGGGATGATTACTGGTAGATTTTTCTCATATGCTTTATTTTATTTGAACTGATTATAATAATAGATGAGTGGGGATTCTGGGATATCTGCATTCCCAGAGGAGGACAACATATTCTGCTGGAAAGGGACAATCCAAGGAAGCAAAGACACAGTCTTTGAAGGCACAGAATACAAGCTATCCCTCTCTTTTCCAAATGACTACCCATTCAAGCCTCCCAAGGTCAAGTTCGAGACCGGCTGCTTCCATCCCAATGTTGATGTCTATGGCAATATTTGCTTGGACATTCTTCAGGTAACTTTTCAGTAATTTTTGCACAAGTTTCAATTCATTTGATCCTTGTAATCAATTGATTTTTGATCTGACTTTGGTTGAACTCTTTTCCAGGATAAATGGTCATCAGCTTATGATGTGAGAACCATACTGATATCAATCCAGAGTCTGCTTGGAGGTACAATCTTTGATCTTCTTGTGCATTTGATGATTGAGATGGTGGTGGTGGTGTTATATAAAGTTTATGATTTTTTATTGTTGTACTATTTTAGAACCAAATATCAGCTCCCCTCTAAACAGCCAAGCAGCACAGCTTTGGAGCAATCAAGAAGGTAAATAAATACACACACACAAACACAAACTTGGTTATAATTTATATATAATTGGCTAATTTGCTTTGATTTTGAAGAAATTGTGTGAATAATTAATTCCTGTGATTGTTGCAGAATATAGGAAGATGGTTGAGAAGTTGTACAAGCCTGGAAGTGCATGATTAGAGATTACTATTTCAATGAGCTTTGAAGTTGTTTTGGTCTTCGTAAAAAGGAGGAACTTTGTGTGCTCTTCTTTCTTTTTCTTTGTTTCTAATAGTTGGTCTGTCTGTCTGTCTCTTTAACAGATGAATTTAGACAGTTTGTCAACAAAAGTGATATGATGATCGTCTTTATACTTTTCTTCATTTGCTTAATTCTTTGATTGAGAGGTATAAAAACAGAATTTAGACCAACAACAAACAATGCAGATTATTCACACTAGTGCACTAATGCATTGTCGATAAGTTTCAGACAGATGTGCTTTTGGAATTGATTAAAAAAAACACACTTTTAAAAGTGCTTTCTTCTAAACAAACACTTGAAGTTTCAATAATAAAATGTTTTCAATAGAAACGGGGATTATAATTTGGTCTCAAATTTTAAGAAAATATCATTTTTTTTTTTACAAATATATATACGTTCTTTTTAATTCTTAGTCGTTTTTATAAATAAATCAAAATGGTCTCTCAAATAAAAAATTTTTAAATGATGATTACTAAAAAGAAAAACAATAGAATCCATAAAAGTAGGGTTGGACACTAAAATTGGAACTGAACTGACTTAGAATCAAAATGAAAATTATAGTTCTGTTTGGTTCGCTTTATCCATTTAATTTGGGTTTAACAGATTTTTAAATTAAAAAAAATGAATTGATTTCAGGTCAAACCGGTTTTGAATTTTTAAAACCTGATTTGACCCGCTAACACCATTTATATAAAGGGTTGTTTAGTTATTCTAATACAATTGAGATTGACCTAAAAAATATTTTACATACAATTTAATTATTTTATTTTTAAAAGATTGTTTTTAGTTTTCACTTATATATATGAATTTGCATAAAATTTTCACCATTAATGGGTCTATTATTTGCATTCTGTTTGAAATACCTATCTTGTCCTTTTTGAGATTTATGAATCAGTAATTAATATTTTATTCAAAACAGTGTGGGTTAAATATTTTCTTCTTTAAATCATGGTGATTATGGGTTTAGTAAGTTAATCTATAGTAAAAAAAACTCACTAGACCAAAACCGAAATTATCGAAAACGAATCGAACCGAATAAAATTAGTTTGGTTTCATAATTTTAATTCAGTTTCAATTTTTTTTTTTTTTTAAAAAAAAAAATCTGTCCCAATTCGAATAGTATCGAACTGTGTCCACCCATGCATGAAAATATTGCCTTTGATTTTAAAATAATTATTTGACCGAGTAATTGTCAGTATATGTACACCATATAACCTTGGTTAAAAAAATTAGAATGCCCATATAAATTTATTTGTCCTTATTATAAAAAAAATCCAAAAAAAAAATAAAAAAATAATAATAATCTTAAAAATAAAAAATAAGTATTTTCAATTTATAATAACTTTTAATAAATATTAAAATTAAGAAATTAAAAATTAAAAAAAAAAAAAAAGGGTTGTAGTACTACCTCCATTTGCCAGTGACAGAAGAGATCATCGATCTCCTCCCTAGCAGAGATCAATCGATCTTCTCTGCTGAGGAAGAGATTCAGCCATCTCTTTTGTGCACCATTATTTACAGTTAAATTCCAACTAGCAAAACCACTTAGTTTGAAATATTTTTCCTTTCTAACAAGTATTAGCAAAAACACTTAATATGACGCAAAGAAGCAGGAAAAAACTGGGTAAGAAAATCCAGAGCTGTCGCCTGTCGAGCACAAACAAAAATGTGATCTTGGTCTATTTTGTCTACTGTAAAAGGAATGCAAGCTGGAAAAAAAAAAAGCTTTGTTGTGGAGTTGCTCCTGTAATTATGTCAAGCTATTCTCCATTTGTTACTTTCTTTCCATGGAAGTTGAGATTATTTTTTCAAGGCATGGAGCTTCAATTCAATGTTTATAAATCAGACATGTATGAATAATATGTGCAGCAGTGCTACGTTTTAAGGCACAGCAAGCATTTGCTTGAAAGAGTAACATATGGAGAATACAAGAGATTCCTTGACAGGGCTTCAGATTGATATAATCTCTATGCAATACGAAAATAATTTTCCGACTGCTCTGTTACCAAATCCAGATCCTTCACGGCGCAAATTCTCTTTCAAAAATCACATTCTTAACTTAAAATCCTCAGTTACAATATATATTTGAAAGTCAATGCTACGCTCTAAGATAATCTTGCTCGATGATCAATGAGACCAGTTGCTACTATTTCGGTGATGTCAACTGCCTCAGGTTGTATTTTGCCAACTCCTTGTACCTCTCAACGACACCAATCATGCACACAGTCTAAACAAAATAAAAAAGAAATTCAGTTTCACCACATTCGGAGAATGTAAATAAAATATACTCAAGGGAAATAAAATTAGGCAGAACCGAAAAATTTCCTGGATACCATGATAAAAGAAGAAAGAAGTAGAGCATAGATCTGTCATAACTTTTACATGTCACAACTAAAAGTTAAAAGGATAAATAAATAATAAATTTCTGTGCAACTTGGAACCCAAAAGCATAAGAGAAGATCAGGTTTTCCCAATTAAGGCATCAGTCTGAAGTTGTAAAGTTTTCTTGTATACATGTTATTAGTAGGCCTCTATGTTTAGCAGTATTGTATCAACTAAAAAAAGATCCTACATTTTGCACCCAATCAAAAACCAAAGAAAATAAAGTGACAATGAAACATTTCATGCAAATATCCACATTCTAATTTTGCACAAAAATGAGGACATTTTTACCTTGATAATTTCGACTACAATTGTCTTGTCAGGATTGCTAAGATCAACTTTATGAGGTGCAGGAACAGATTTTGCAACTGAATTTATAATTTTCATCCTGTCAATGCCCGTATTTGCACGGGCCTCATACAACACAGCAAACTGCACAGAACAAGATAATGGTATTAGACCATCTCAAGGCATATAATACATATCAAACAGTGGTGGTGTAAGCAAGACAGCAACTTCAATATCAGTTTTAAGATCCTATCAAGACCCAGCTACCGCAACAAACCTTGTGTTTCATCTCGTAACTTTTCTAGTTTCCATGATATTGTAGAGAGTTGGGATGCTTGTTGAACATTTGGGTGGAAGGTAATCGTTGAGCAAATTAAGATAAATATTTTGGAAAAAGGCTTGATTAAACATTTTAACCCTCTTATATATGTCTTTATACCACCATTAAAGAGCAAAAGCAGACTTAAAATTTATTATGACAAGAACAATTTCTTGTAAAACTATATCAGATATCTCTTAATACAAAATCATGGGTATAAAAGTAATTTTGAGTCATTTGCTGCTTTTTAATTTAATGCATCCAGTGCCATCTCCAAATGGGTATTTCAGATCCCAACATAATAGATATGGGCTTCATTAGTCCAAGTGAGCTACCCAGGATTTCCTAGAATCACTCATCCAAATCATAGAAATATGAGTTGCAACTCAAAATAACTTTCATTTTGTAGATCAACTATAAGAAAATTCAACCAGAAAACACCGGAGCACCATCACAATATATACTTTCAGAGAGATGACATGATGAAAAGGCTAAATATTGCACCTTTTGAGGGTTTTGTGTTTCCACTGGAAAATACTGTGCCACAAGAGGTTTCATAGCCCTTGAAATTTCTTCTTCTGAAGCATAGCATGCCACTTCAACTGGTAACACTCTTAAGATGAACCTATGAATTGAAACATTAAAAGATTAAAGGTATGCAATTTATTCCTCTCATATCATTTAGGCCACGCTAATGTGCATGTCATTACATGATTTAAAATAACAAGCAGCAGATGTCATCATATGTACCTTGAAATTGGTTTCTTTGTTGATGCAGCAGACGTCATCATGTGCTGTACTATATCTTTGGGACCAGGGTCCCCATCTCTCTTCCGCATTTGAACAAAGCCAACACCATTACAGCCCGCATCAAGGTTGAGAAAGAGTCTCTATTTAACAGCATAACAATCTATCATTAGTTAAAAAAAATGCAACGAAGACACCACTATTCCCAATTATTTAACTGAAGAGAAAGGTTAAACAACACAGAGGGGAAGGGGAATCAAGAAATTGAAGTCCTGTACATGAGATACAAACTGGGAAAGAAAGGCTCATGGACAACAACCTGGTCAACCAAATTTAAAGTTTTGAAGATCGGCTATAATCAGAATTTTTAATTTAACGCGTAAAAGGTTCAACATACCATGTAATTAGATATAACTACAATAAGCAGCACCCTATTGAGGCCTCACTTATCATAAATTGAATGGTGGAATAATGTATTAATAGAAACAATTTAAACTAGTCCAACACCATAGTGGATAAACATTACAAGATTCACAAAAATTAATCTTCACAAACAGAAAACAGAAACCTACATTTAAACTAAGATTTGAAAGTAAGACCATTCATCCATAATTTGTTTTATTATCATTCTCATACGAGGTTAGAAGGTCTGAACATGTAAATGTGTACCACTTTCAATATTAATGGTGCAGCCCTATCAAATTTGATGCAAACCACACCATCACTGAAAGATGAACTGGATCATAAAGATAAGTTTTTCCAATCCAAGTAAAGGACGTAGTTAAACAAGATTTGGGGGGCATATGAGAAGCGATGTGTAGAATCCACATTGCTGAAGTGAATCCCTCCTAAAAATTTAAATTTACCCCGAAGTCCAATATCCATGCAATCATGATAAAACACGTTCAAAAGAGAGAAAAGGGGGTAAAAATGACTCTTCAATAATTTATTTGCAAATTGTAAAATGAGTCCAATCAATCTTGATTGTCTAAAATCTATACAAGTAAAACAGTAAACTGCCTCCTAACCTATCCTCTATCGAACAAGCTTAAGCTTTACCAAACAAAAACATATGCAGAGTCCATAAAGGATTTCCAGTAATTACAAAGCCAGCATAGAAACCCCTTCTCAATTTAGGAGGGTAAAGAAAGAAAAGAGCCTTTAAATTCACTTCACAAGAGACCTATGGAGACACACAAGAAAACAAACTCTAAACCCAAGCAATTGATGTCCTCCTCTCTTCTTTCTTTAAAATTACTACTAATTCTGTCTTGCCAAAACACCACAAAAAGTTTAGGATTTAGAGAGCCCACTTCCATAGAATTTCCCCCTTTTGTCCTTCTCCAACTTCCTAGCCATCCAGTACTGAACACTGTATTATTTATTTATTATTATTTGCTTTCTCATGAGTCATGATTAAGTTATCATTAATCTCAAAAGCCTAAACTAGTAGGTAATGGTCCAACAATATTATTTAAAGGGTGAATTGCACTCAAGTACCCTGACTTTTATCATAATTGCACGCTTAATGCCAGTTTTGCCATAATTGCACTCTAGTACCCGGTAATCCGTTGACCACCGTTAGGGTAACGGTTGACTAACTGGGTTCAGGGGCAAATTGGTCTTTTACATTTAAATTTATTTTTAAAAAAATTTAAAAATCATCCAACCAATAAGAACATGCCACGTCATATTTTAATTAATTTTAAAAATATTTTTTTAAAAAAAATTTAATTTGAAATCAAAAAAAAAAAAAAATTAATTTTTTTTTGAAGAACACGAACCCAGATCTGGGTTCGTGCTCTTCGAACACGAACCCAGGTGCTGGGTTCGTGCTCGAACCCAGAAATGGGTTCGAGCACGAACCCAGAATTGGGTTCGTGTTCGAAGAGCACGAACCCAGATCTGGGTTCGTGTTCTAACCCAGAAATGGGTTCCAGCACCTGGTTCGCGATCGCGAACCCAGCTGGGTTAAATGGCGAACCCAGATCTCTGGGTTCGCGTTCGAACCCAGCGATCTGGGTTCGATCGCGAACCCAGTTCATCTGACCTTTTTTTTTCCTTTGCAGGGGCAGTTTGGTCATTTTACCTGAATCCGTTTGGTCAACCGTTACCCTAACAGTGGTCAACGGATTACCGGGTACTAGAGTGCAATTATGGCAAAACTGGCATTAAGCGTGCAATTATGATAAAAGTCAGGGTACTTGAGTGCAATTCACCCTTATTTAAATTATAACATACTCCCTCACATACAAGGCTGGATTTAATTAATAGACTTTTCATGTGGATCCACGCACAGGTCCATGTTACCTTTTGTTGCAATTTAATAAATATTAATGAAGGATTTTTCAAGATTCAAACATACAACCTCTCAATCAAAGAGAATTAAACCCAAAAGCTTAAATCAAGAGAAAAGGTATATAAATTCAATCCGCAAGTCAAATTTGGACCATGTAAACTTCCAGAAAACAAATCTATTCCACAGCAGAACTTCCTAAGGCTAGCTGCTGTACATGCCATTAGGTTTATAGAAATCCTCATACAGATGCTTAAAACAGCACCAAAAAATTATACTTCAAGTACAGCCAGCTGTTCCTACATGAGTCTTTACATGAAACGAAACATCACGGGAATATACTTCCCAAAATTAGTGCTTGCTGGGGCAACATGTTCACAGATAGAACAAAAGCATATCTACATCCATCTTATATTTCTAACATATTGCTGAATGTTGAGAAAATCCAGAAGGAACAAAATACAGACAAAGAAAATACAAGCTAATGTCAACAAAAGAAATTTACTAATTAGAAAACCCATATATAAAAATATAACAGCAGACAGGTTGGGCATCCTTTTCGTAATTAAATACAAGGAAATGTATATTACTAAGATGGGCAGCACGCACCTTATTTTTATCTCCAAGTTCCTTGAGTTCAGCTTCAATTAGCTTATCAATGGACTTCTCCTCCAATTTGTCATTAGTCACACATTTTGATGAATCTGCTTCTAGGCACTGTTTTTTGGCTGGTGGCTCCTCAACTTCTTTTGCTTGAGTTTCATGATTTTTAGCATCATCTTTATTTCCATCAGTCACTCCCTCCACTTCATTTGTATGGCTGACATTATCAGGTTCCTTAGGATCCGACTTCTCATTTGTTAAATTTTTTAGATTAGCATCATCATCTTTGTTAGTGTCTGATTTTCTCTCTTCCCCCTTTCCCTCCTTTTCTGCCTCCTGCTCCTCTTCCTCATCATCATCATCATCACTACTAGAAGATGCAAATATGATCTTTTTATTTAAAGGTTTATACGGCACCCCTGCAAGTTTCATATCAGCACCCTTCCCATGGACTAGCTCTTCATAGACCTGCAAGACAAAATAAGATCAGCAGCTCATTTAAAATGCACAACATAATGCCACTGCATCAGAAAGTGTAATATACGAAGTACTTTTAAGTTTTAAGTTTTAATTCCATTTACATAAAGATAAAAGTAAACCATCAATGATAACAGGTACAACATCCATACTCCTTGTCAAACTTTATAAACAACATAATCATCAGAGAAAACACCAAAAAATTAAAGAAAAGAAAAGGATATGACGTGAGTTCGAAAGCGTTTTTTGTTTTATCAATTTTCAATTAAAAATGATAAATTACATTTCATATTTTTATAAGTGGTAGCATATATTGGAAGCAATGGTCTGAAAAGGAAAACAGTAAGAACGTATCTGGTACAAATATTTTTGAACATTTTATCTTCAACTAATTAAAACCATACAACCAAACATTATATAATACTATCTTTTACTTTTAAAATTTTAGTTCTATATCTCCTTATCTAACAAGAAAACCATATTCTATTTATACAAGTTCTGAAAATTAGGGCGAAAAGACTAAAATGCCCCTAACAAAACAATTTAAAAATGTGCAGGAAAATTCAAGATTTTGCCGACCAGTGAGCATCGCGACCTTGGTCGCGACCTGGGTTGGTCGCGACCTAGGTCGCGAGGCTCACTGCCTCATTTTTCTCTTCTTCGCGCTAAATCACCATTTTTCTCCAGTGAGTATCGCGACCTAGGTCGCGACCTGGGTTGGTCGCGACCTTGGTCGCGACGGTTTCCAGCCTTGTGCTCCAGTGAGCACCGCGACCGCGATCGCGAGGCAGTTGGTCGCGACCGCGGTCGCGAGGCTCACTGCCTCATTTTCTCTCTTTTTCTTCTTCTATCCTCTTCACTTCTCCTTTCCTCCTTCTAGTTCTAGTACTTCTTCTAGGTGAGTTCTCATCAAATTACTTGATAGAAATATTATGATATGATTTTATTTAACCTATTTAACTTTCAAATACCATATATCAAATTCTATAAATTTATCGTATAATTGATACAATAAAATAAAAATAATTTATTATGTATATAATAACGGCATAGTTAACAAAGCATTTATGAAAATAACAATTGTTCACAAGCATAGAACCCCACCATCTACAACATCCACAGCAAAACAACCACTGCTTATACAATTTTAATAGTATTGAAAATACTTAAACAGGAGTCCTTACCAAAATCTGTAACAATCAAGAGCTCAACATAAATTTAGTAGAGACAGATTGAGAAGAGAGAGAGAGAGCTTATCATTTTAGGAGAGAAGGTTTGAAGGCAAGCGAAACATCTTTTTGATGTTTTCAAACTTTACGTTATAAAGTGAAGAATGAGTTTTTCATTTGATGATTTTTATTTTCTGAAAAGATCTACCGAACACTCATCGCATTGATTTTTGGGTTTGGAAAATAAAACATGTTCTGAAAACAATATTGAACAGGCCCTAAATTTTCAAGTCAAATGGAAAAATGAATCATGACACAAATTTTCTTTCTATGAAGATATCAAAGAAATAATAAATAAAAATCACACTGAAGTCTAGCACTGGACCTACAAGGCTCAGTATCATAAGAATTAGTAGAACTAACGGATATTTTTCCCTCGTGTTTAACTAACACTTATTAGTTGAATCCTAAACAATCTTGAGTGAATTATAAAGACTTCTAGGAAATGTGCGAGTACAGAAAACACAAAAAGTTATTAGAACTTGACTCAATTTAATATATCATTAATCGAGAAGAGAAGAAAATTAATTGTTTCTCTCTTTTACCTTTCAAGAATTGAAAATTTTGAATGGCTTTTTTATCCATCAGGTAATTAAAAAATCACAATCACTAGTATGATGACTACCCATCTCTAAACATGGATCCTTTTGCAACCACATCAACCATGTCTTTTCCCACCATAATCAAGCCGTCAATCTAAAATCCTAAACTCAACATATACAACAATTAAAATATAGGTCAGATTAACAAAACAATAAGCATAAACTCAACTCAGGCCAGCCAATACAGGCAGTGCTTAGAATTCACAGAAGTTTTGGTAGGCTGCTCTTAAGAGGAATATAAAGGCTTCCCCCAGAATGATGATGACGGTTATAGTTTATGTCGGTAATGCTAACTAGTTAACTGGCCTGTCTGCAAGTTGAAATCTAACAAAAGGAGCTGTGTGACAAGTTTACATTTCGGCATTACTTTTAATTCCCAGAAACTAACAGTTCAACTTTTTTTTTCTTTTTTTTCTTTTCTTTTGGTATTAAGCGTACAGCAGGAATCAATAATCAACCATGTACTCAGAGACATTAATCATTACCCATGTATGCAAAAGGCGTACCAAAGGAGCCTTGAAAAACAAAAATGAAAATCACTATTTGGCGGGTTAAAGTTCTCATATTAGCTCAAAAGGAATAACATAAACAAATAACTTGAAACCAGCGACCAACGACCAACGATATACTTATTGCAAAAACAAAGAGAAGATAAGAGTTGAAAGAAACAAGAGACAGCCCCAAAGAAAAAATGTTTGAACATGCCTTCTCTTATTTGTTAACAGAAACAATGCAGCGATTATTTTTTAGCACATAGATGAATTGTTCGCCCAGATATCAAATAAAATAACATTCAATTGAAACACACATTAAACTTCGCCATTCAATTGGACTCTTCATGCTTGTAGCAGATCATTACTTGGAAAGTAGAAATCTTTCAATTTCATACCTGTTTTATCCTAAGCTATTTAACTATTGAATCTTACACAGAATCAATACCAATAAAAAAAAAAAATTAAATAAAAAAACTACTAAAAAGTACAATTTAGTTCTACAGAGTAAACTAGAGTATTCACTTATTTGTCTAACTTATTGGGTTCACTTTTTTCTATTAGAAAGAAATTGAAACAATAAGAGATCGAAAACAAGAAACATACAGAGTCAATAACGTTAATGACTTCGTGAGAAGCTTGACGTTCCCTGCCACCATCACAAGTGAGAAAGAAGCCTTGCACTCCCGGCCTTAATGGGTAAGCCCCTTTCTTCTTTACTGGTCTCTGTAAAACGAATTCCAGAGATATTCAGCCAAAATTATATGAATAAACAGAAACAGAGAGACATAGAGGCATGGAGAGAGATAGAAAGAGGGTTACGTTGTGGGGGCGGAATTGCTTTCGCTTCTTGCCCTTGTTAAATGTCGTGGTTGCAGCGTTGGGTTTGTTCTCGGCCGCCATGAAAACACACACTTGAAGCTCCGTAAAGTATAACAGTTCGAGGGTTTTTCTCAACTGTTTTTCACGATCATTTCCTTTCGGCATATTATTGGCCCCCCCCCCCCCCCCCCCCAGATTTGAAAATACATTATTTTACCCCCTATTTTAAATCTATTCTCTAATATCCCTCCTACCGTTAAAGAATTTAATAGAACCGTTAAAAATTTACTGCTTAACACTAAAAATACTATTTTACCCTTCTTACACAAACTTTAAAATTATCCACCATCATAATCTTTAACTATTTACCATGATTAAAGGAACAATTAAAAAAAAATTCTTTTACTTTTTTTTACTTTTTCTCTCCCCTCACCGTCTCTCTCTAACTCCCCATCTCCCTTTCACTATCTTCAATTTTTTCCTAACTCTCCACTCTCTCTATCATTCCCCATCCCTCTCTCTCTCTCTCCCTTTATTATTTTCTCCTATCTCTAGTTATATTTCTCCAAGTTCCCATCTCTCTTTCTTTCATTTTCTTTAATTTTTTTTTATCTCTCTCACCCTCTTATTTTCTTTCCATCTCCTGCGATTTCTTCTCCAAGTGAATTTGGTGGTGCTGTGGCGGCAAATTTTAGAGAAAAGAGAGGGACGGATTTTGAGAGAAATATTTTGAATGATTTTGGAGTTTGTAGCAGCAGGAAAAGAAGAGATAGGAGTTTTTGTGGTTTTGGATTTTTTTTTTTTTGTGGTATTGAATTTTATTTGGTGTGCTTAAGTGGATTTGATTTTGGGGTTTTGGGTGATTTTGAGAGAAAATGTTAAAATTGTGTAGTGTGATGAGGGAGAGAGATAAGGGTGGAGTTTGGCGAGAGAGAATGAGAATAATAATAAAAAATAAAATGGGTGGATGGCGGTGAAGTGGGGTAGCGTAGGGTAGAATAATAAGTGTTTAAGTTAAAAAAAATAAAGTTTTTTAATATTTATTTTATTTAATACATATGCAATTACCTTAATTACCTTCATACCCTTATGAATAAACGATCAGCTTAATATTTTGACTGAATAGTAATGGTGGGGATATTAGAGAATAGATTTAAAGTAAGGGGTAAAATGATACATTTTCAAACCTGAGGGGGAAATAATATCCCTCCTTTCCTATGTTTTCACTTTTTTTTTAGTTATTGCCTTTACCGAGTACTAAATGAGTTGGGTTTATGCAGCCCATAACCGGTGAGATATTTATCGTATGTAATTTAATTTTTTTTTTAATTTCAAAAACTTTTTTTTTTCTCGTCCGCTTGCCATTCTAAAAAGAGTTTTGGACAATTAAAAATATTATTTTATTTCTATTTGAAGAAAGCTAAATTTTAAACTTTTTTAAGTAAATTTTTTTGAGTTTATAAAAATATTAAAATATCTAATACAACCTTATTATATTTTATTAATTTTACAATACATTTTTAACTTAAAATCATATTTTTTTTTATAATTTTACCATTTTAAAGAGTTTTTTTAATTAATAACCAAATGACCAACGTCTTTTTATTAAAAGCTATATTTGTAAAAACTCTACATCTAAAAGATCTACTTATAAAAGAGCTATCCGGAGAAGCTCTTCTAAACTGGCCCTTATTCTCACATGACGATGAAAAAACTTCGTACAAATACCACTAAACAAGCATAACAGATTGTTGTCCCATGTGGTTTGGTGGTAAAAGGTATTTATTCAACCTGACAATATCTTAGGTTTGAGTCACCACACCGTACATGATATGTAAAAAAAAAAAAACACTTTTACGTTAGAGTAAGGAGTCGTTTCAGGGACCAAAACAACACGTTTAATTTTTTTCCTTCTAATAATTGAATAAAAAAAGTGTTACTTGTTTATTTTTTTTAAGATAGAAACATATTAATAAAGATAAAATTGGAATAATTTGTTTTTATCTGAAGAGTGAACAGATCCTGAATTTTTCTGAACATTGAACCAAGATTTACTCTTGAAAACTAAATAACATGTTTATTTTTTTTCTATCTAACGACCGAACAAAAGTACATCAAAATTTAGGTGTATTCAATCCAGACTTGTAAGGAATCCATCGAAATCTAGTTGTATTTAATCCAGAATTTTATAAGCTTTTAAAAAGTCCATCGAAATCTAAGTGTATTGAATCCAGACTTTTAAAGAATCCATTGAAATCTAGGTGTATTAAAAAAATCATAGAATTTGCAGATTTTGTTTAAGTAATATAATTGAATAAATTTTTGGTGGATTTTAAAATGAAAAGTCATAAGACAAATCTTGTTTTACTCCCATCTAATTTGATGGATTTTAAACTATTATTAATTAAATACTATTTTTTTTAAATACAAATCACTAAAAATCCATCTAATTCCATATAAATATATGGACAAGTCCAACAAACTCTATCCAAAATTCTTACAAAACCTACATTGAATTTAAAAAATCCGTGAACTCCACCAAAATCTATGACTTAAAAAAAAAATCCACAAAACTTCAAGAAATTCTAGATTAAATACACCCCCCTTACTCCTTAACATGTTTGTTATTTTTTTTCTATCTAACGACCGAACAAAAGTGTTGATTGTTTGTTTTTTTAAAGGAAAAAAACATAAATGAAGATAAATTGAAAAATATATTAATATAAGAATGATAGTTATAGAAAAAAATATTTTAATTATGAGTTAGTGCTTACCTGTTAAGTGATAAGTCAGAAAAATAAACGATCCTGATTCTATTAATAATTCAACAAACATTAATTCATAGTTTCCTACCCAATTTTAAATTTGTGAAATTTAACTTAATATGTTTATAAAAAATTATTTTTAACCACATTTACTAATTTGATTGTTACTAATCTACCTTCAAAATTTATTTTCACTTCATAATAAAAAAAATTATAAAAAGATCCCTCAACAGAATCAACTACCTTCAACCTTTCTTCTTTATCTATTTTTTTAAGGGGGTACAATTACAAGATTAATAACTGTCAGGACCTACCGAGATCAATCATTAAACGCACGATCCGGATATCTACTCCTACAACGGGAGACATTTACTCCCACAATAAGAGGAGAAAACTACACACACATGCTGATAAATGCACATGGTGGGAATTGTGTTAGAGTTAGTGGAGCTGATCACAATCATCAACCTTTTAGATAAGTACACATAGATAGCTTATATGTTAAGATGTGCCAGATAATACTGTGATGTGGCAACTCATACAATTAGTTAGTTACTATTCAGTTAACTAAATCTGATTATATTTAACCATGTATATATAAACTCAATTGTACTATTGAAATCAGATAATGAAAAATCTGACTTTTCTTCCCTTCAATTTCTCCCGAGTGTTCTTTTAGGGTTTATTGTGTTTATCAGTTTTGTTAGCAAACTTACATGGTATCAGAGCTACAATCAGAGGCGATGGTGTCACCATCTTCCCTATCGATGCACAACCTTTCTTGATCCTTCAATCGAGCTCCAAAACTCACCAAAAAGCAGAGAGAAAATCAGTCTCAACTGACTCGAAGAACCTCAACTTCAATCTTCCAATCAAGCAAGATGATAACAACTTCATATACTGGAAAACACATATTCTACCTATGATCAGAGCCTTCAACCTCGGAGACTTCATTTTTGGAGCAACAACATGTCCCTCAAAGTTCATTGACTCGATTGATGAAGAATCAGGTGAGAAAATCCAAACTTATAATGATGATTACCTTACATGGAAGAAGGTAAATCAGTTACTTGTGAGTTAGTTGATGCTACATTAAGTGAGTCAATATTAGGTAGAGTCACTTAATGTGTAACATCCTGTAAAGTCTGGAGCACAGTAACAAACATGTTTTCCCAACAATTCATGGCTAAAATCATGCATCTTAGGTCTCAGCTTCAGTCAATGAAAAAAGGTGCTATGAAAATTAGTGAGTATATTGTTAAAATCAAAGGCATCACAGATGCTTTAATGGCAGCTGGTCAAACCTTGACTGAGCAAGACTTAGTAGCCTATGTCCTAGGAGGTTTAGGACTTGAGTTTAATCCAATTGTGGATAATATTACATCTAAGAAGGAAGAAATCACACTGCAAGATGCTCAATTTCTTTTAATGAGCTATGAGTCCAAACTTGATTATTTCCATTCAAGTGCCACAATTGACATGACTCAATCTAATGTTAATCTCACCACGAAGTCTTCCAACTATGCAAGAGAAGGAGGTCAATTCTCTAACAACAACCGTGGCAGATCAAGAGGAAGAAGAGGAGGCAAGTACTTCAATCAGAGGCTAACCTGTCAACTCTATGGTAAAACAGGTCATTTCTTGCCATAAGCAGAATCAGCAGCAGCTTATCTCCAACAGCTTCAATCCAATGCAAGGGAACTTTGCTCAGCAAATGAAGTACTCTGGTGCATATTCATACCCTCAACATCCAGGCATGAATGCCTTAATTGCAGCATCAACTACTGTTGAAGACTCAAGCTGGTACATAAACAGTGGCGCTACCAACCATATCACTCCATATTTCAGCAACTTAAGCATCAACAATGAATACAAAGGACAAGATCGGTTGGCTTTAGGTAATGGTCATAAACTCCCTATTACTCATATTGGTAGTTCTATGATCTACTCACCAACAATTCCTCATCTACACCTAACCTTTGATAAGATACTATTTGTGCTATAAATCACTAAAAATTTACTGAGCATAGTACAACTCATACATAATAACAACATTATTGTTGAATTTGATAGTGCATACTGTTTTGTCAAGAATAAAACTTCGAGGAGAACATTGCTCCAAGGAGTATTGAAGGATGGTCTATACCAACTCATGACCCTTCTAAGGGTTGAGTACTCTAAGAAATCTCTGAATTCTGTATCTGTTAATACTGCATCTGTTAACATTGAGGATTGTTCTGTTAACGCTGCATATAATCATACTACTGCTAGTGCTTTTCATTCTTGTAATGTAACCTTGCATTCCATAAATAATAAAGCAAGTGGACCAGAATGTAACACCTTTACTGTTTCTAAGAACATTCTTTCATCATCTATTGATGTACTTGTCAAAACATGGCATCAAAAACTTGGACATCCATCAAATCAAGTTATTGCTAAAGTTTTTCAATTACTACATGTTAGAGTTAATTGTAATTCTTTAGTCAACTCTTGTGATGTTTACAAAATCTATCAATTGCCTTTTACAAAATCTAGTTACAAAGCTAATGCACCCTTAGAACTCATATGTAGTGATGTTTGAGGTCCCTCTCCTATAGTATCCTCTCATGGATATAGATAATATGTTAGCTTTATAGATATATTTACTGTTTTTCACAAACACGTAGAGAGGTTGTTCAATACAAGGATTAAAATTCTCCAAAGTAATAATGAAGGTGAATTCAAAGCCCTAGTTTCCTATATTCTTCAACAAGGTATTAGTCATAAGTACTTTTGTCCTCATATCCACCAACAAAATGGTATGGCCGAGAGGAAACACAAAAGTATTGTAGAAATGGGCCTAACTTTTCTGACTCAGGCTGGTATGGCTCTTTCTTACTAGTGGGAGGTTTTTCACACTGCAGTCCACACCATTAATAGGCTGCCTACAACAGTTCTGCAACACCAATCTCTTTATTCTGTGGCATTTTGTAACACCCCCCCCCCCCCCCCCCCCCTCCCCCCGACCCTTCTGGATCGATCCAGGGAGCGCTACCAGATTTTCAAAACTTGACTTGACTCACTTTATAATTTAAAAACCATTGAAAATCAAATAAATTATAACTTATTGAGCCCATCCAAAACTGTTTTAAAAAAAAATTGTCAGAGTTTCCTCTATTTTTCTGATTTCCAAAAACCTGTTTACAAAATCATAACTTTCCAAAATACACACTTCAATTTCTCAACAACCATTTGCACACCCTTCCATTTAGTGTGACTTTCCAAATAATTTCAAATGAAATCAATACATAATTTATACTTACAAAACTTTGAAATGAAAATATGAACCATAAATCAAATATTTACAAAACATATATATAACACATTTACAAATTTCTGTATATGCATGCGTAGCGGAATATAATATACAAAACTATATAACTACCCAAAGTTTGGTGACTATGATCCTCAATCTGCAGTTATCACCTCTTCAGTCTTTTCCTTCGCTGGTATCTCTATTACCTACGCATGATGAAATCAACGCGCTAAGCAATAATGCTTAGTGGGTGTACACTAAATAAATTTCAATGTAATATAAAACAATAGATCTAAAATTCAGAAATACATATAAAACAAACATTCTTTTTTTTTTTCAAATACTGAAACTATATAGAGTAAAATATTTCAAAAGTTTCTGAGTTTAAATCTCAATAGCATTTCTTTATTTCAATATTCAAATTCATAGTTTTCAGTTCTTAATTGGGCCTCTGATACATATTACAGGGTTTACAGGACTGGATTACGGGTTTTACAGTCGGTTTCCCATTTTAAAATGAAATGGTATCCGTATATTCACAGTCGGTTTCCCATTTCAGAATGAAATGATATCCGTATTTTTCACAGTCGGTTTCCCATTTCAAAATGAAATGGTATCCGTAATTTCACAATCGGTTTCCCATTTCAAATGAAATGGTATCCGTAATATCACAGTCGGTTTTCCATTTCAAATGAAATGGTATCCATAGAATCATCACAATCATCAAGAATATCAGTGCAGTACTGCTAAGTGCACCCAATTGACATGTCAGTCTCCTATATCCATATTTTTCCTATACATATATTAGAGTAATTATTCGGGTATCACATGTCATATCACATCAGTTCATTTCTTTCGAGGATCAACGATTATAAGTTTCAATCAAAATCAATAATTATAAAACCAAACAATATTCGTAAATCAGGTTTTGAAAACATACGATCTCATTGAAATTCCATAATATCAAAATATTCCACAATTAATTCCAACAATGTACGAAAATAAAATACGAGTGTATGAAATCCATAAATATTTTTTCAAACTCACTCAACCAAAAACACATAACGAAAAAGATTTCAAAAACGAGTGTACACCAACCTAGATACCGTTTTTCCGACAGTTTCTTTTCTGAATTTTTTTTTTCCTTTTTCCTTTTCTCTTTTCCCTCCTCTTTTCCTTTTCTTTCTTCTTCCTTTCTTCTTCTTCTTCTTCTCTTCTTCTTCTTCTTCTCTTCTTCTTCTTCTTTCTCTCTCTTCCTTTCTCTCTCTTCTTCTTTTTCTTTTTCTTTTTTTTCTTTCTTTCTTTCTTTCCCCCGGTCTCTCTCCTTCTCTTTTTCTCTCTTGCTTCCCCGTGAAGTTTCTCACCGCCTCTTATTTTTTTTTATAAAAATTCGATCATCGCGACCTGTGGTCTCGCCACCTGGTCGCGTTGCTCACTGGAGTAATTTCACCGCTTTTATCGCGATCAACCATCGCGGTGTCTGGTCGCGTTGCTCACTGCCCAAAATCAACATTTTCACCGCAAGCTGCTCATCGCGATCTCTGGTCGTGGTACTCATTACCAACATTTTCCTTTTCTTTCATGCATTCTTTCTGGACCGCTTCACCTGTTCCACCTGGAAACCTTAAAATTATACATATATTTAATTATATTTTTCACCCCTCAAATCATAAATATCATATTTACATATTCAAAATTCATTCAACCATACTTTTCATATTTATTTGAAATTAGGGATGTTACACATTTCATAGAATTCCACGCTATGTAGGCCTCAAAACTTTTGGTACAACTTGTTTTCCCTATCTCAGGTCTTATAGTAGGCACAATGTCAACTTTTATTCTTCCAAGTGTCTTTTTCTAGGGTACAAAGACAGTCATAAGGGCTACAAATGTCTCTACCCTTCAGGGAGAATATACATTTTCAGACATATTATGTTTCATGAAGAAGAGTTTTCCTATTCAACTCTCTTTCAGTCTCCCTTTCCAACAAGTTCTAATTCTGTTTCATCTCAGCTATAGCCTTCTACATCTGCAACATCTTCTGCCTCTCCAACATCTCCTACTCCTGCAACTTCTCATGTACTATCTCCATTGCATTCCTCTCATCCCATGATTACATGGTCCAAAAATGGGATCTCCAATCCTAAAACATACACCAGAACAGCTCAGTTCTCTCAGCCCTCATCCAGCTCCTCTACAGCTTCTATAGTTGATGTTCCTACCACAGTTACAGCAGCACTAACTGATCCTCGATGAAATGCTGCCAACTGAGTTTGATGTTTTGAGAAGAAACAAAACTTGGAGTTTTGTTCTTTACACTCAAGGAATGAATGTAGCTGGCTACAAGTGGATTTTTAGGGTTAAGTATAGAGCTAATAGAACTGTGGAGAGGTACAAAGCCAAACTTGTGGCCATATATTTTCATCTAACCCCTGACCTAGAGTTCAAGAAAACGTTTAGTCTAGTTGTTAAGTCCTCTACAATCAGTATTGTCCTTGTATTGGCAGTCTCTTCTAGATGGGATATTCAACATATTGACATAAATAATGCCTTCTTGAATGGTGATCTTTAAGAAGATGTTTTTATGAGTCAACCTGAAGGGTTCATTAATTCTTCTCAGCCTTCTATAGTGTGTAAGTTGCATAAGTCGCTCTATGGACTTAAGCAGGCCCCTAGGGCATGGCATGACAAACTGAAACTTGCTCTTCTACAATGGGGATTTCTGAACTCCAAATCAGACACTTCCCTATTCTATTTCAAGTCTACCCCTGCTATTATCTTGGTTCTCATTTATGTGGATGACATACTTATGACTGGAAGTACTGTCAAGCTCATTGCTCAAGTCATTCAGGATTTGAATGTGCATTTCTCTTTGAAGTCTTTGGGTTCCTATAATATTTTTTAGGCTTTGAGGTACACAGAACTGCAGTTGGTTTAACTCTTACACAGACTAAATATGCATGGGATTTGCTGGTTAAAACTCACACGACCACTTCCAATCCTTGTCCTACACTCCTGGCTCTAAACTGCAAACTTTCAGCTGCTGATGGGCCTTCTTTTGCTAATACTACATTGTATAGAAGCACTGTTGGGGCTTTGCAATACCTTACTTTGACGAGGCCAGATCTGTCTTTTTTAATGAACAAACTAAGTCAGTTTTGAGCCTCTCTTTTATAGACACACTGGCAGGCTTTAAAAAGGGTTCTACGGTATATCCGAGGCACTCTTACATATAGGCTTCAGTTCATACCTTATCATAAACTCACTTTGGAAAGGTGTGCTAATGCTGATTGGGTAAATAACTCTGATGATATGAAGTCTAATAGGGGTTACTGTCTCTACTTGGGAGGTAATTTAGTGTGCTGGTTTTCAAAGAAGCAGCATGTGGTAGCTTGTTCAAGTACTGAAGCTAAGTATCGGTCTCTAGCTTATGCAGCCACTGATATTGCGTGGATTCAATCTCTCATTGTGAAATTCAGCTTCCTTTAGCTATTGTTCCCTTGTTGTGGTGTGACAATGTGAGCGCTAATTCTTTGGCTCATAATCCTGTCTAGGTTGATGTACATTTCCTACGAGATCTCATTACTGATCACAAGCTGGAAGTTGGGTATGTTCCCACTGCAGCTCAAACATCTGATTTTTTTACAAAATTCCAACATATTTCTCGTTTTAAGCTGTTGTGCACCAAACATATCACTGGTCGGGCTCAGTCGCGTTTGAAGGGGAGTGCTGATGAGATTCGAGCTACTGTCAATGATAATCAGTCCATAAAACTCAGATTTAAACTTGCTGATTTAGATCAGCTACATTTGAGGGAGAGTGTAAGAGTTAGTGGAGCTAATCACAATCATCAGCCTTTTAGATAAGTACACATAGATAGCTTATATGTTAAGATGTGCCAGATAATACTGTGATGTGGCAACTCATACAATTAGTTAGTTACTATTCAGTTAACTAACTCTGATTATATTTAACCATGTATATATAAACTCAATTGTACTGTTGAAATTAGATAATGAAAAATCTGACTTTTATTCCCTTCAATTTCTCTCGAGTGTTCTTCTAGGGTT
The DNA here is from genome assembly GCA_003430845.1 of Xanthoceras sorbifolium. NCBI lineage: Eukaryota > Viridiplantae > Streptophyta > Magnoliopsida > Sapindales > Sapindaceae > Xanthoceras > Xanthoceras sorbifolium. The sequence continues at coordinate 21,314,151 of CM010620.1, read as the reverse complement.
TACTGTGTTTATCAGTTTTGTTAGCAAACTTACAAAATGAACTCTCACCACTGAGGTGGGAGGGATGTACATTAACCACTTGAACTATGAGTGGATATGCTTTTTTCTCTCTTTTCTCTCTCACTAGTTTCTCACTCTTTCTTATTAGATCCATGTGAAATACAAACTTAATTTGATTTAGACACAAAAAATATCCAAAATCAAGTTGTTGGTGTAGAATTACTCGGTTTTTTTGGGAACTTGTCATTTAAAGGACAAAATGGTCCAATCTTAGCATACTTGTTCAAGGTGTGTACAACTCCTACTAAAAATCGTTCATTATCTTGTACATCGTACATTTTACGGGTTTTGATTATATGTTGAAATATTTTAAAGTTTAAGCAAAAAAAAAAAAAAAAAACACCTTAAAAACGAAGTTTGTAACTTTCCTAATATTTCATGTAGTTTTTGCTTCACGAAATCATGGTTTTGTTACGTGAAATCTTATGTTTTACTACATGAAATCTTGCTTCTTAGTTATAGAAAATTTCTTATTTAGTACATGAAATCTTATACTTTGTTTCTTTCTCTTCTTTCTCTCTCTAGAATGAACAGTTGCTAGTGGAAAGAAGGGTTGCACACAACTGTGTCATCGACGACGTCTTTTCCTTTTCTGGTGAAGCTAAAGTATTCTCCGACGAATTCTGTCTTTTCTCTCTTTCTCTGTCTCTATGATGAACAGTCACGCTCAACCGCATTGTTGGCGGCATCATCTCTAGCAATGTCAAACTTATCTTTTGCATCTTCTCTTTCTTCTCTCTCTTTTCTCTCTATAACAAATGGTGGTGAACAATTTAATTGGGGTCATTTTGGTTATTAACAATGTTCGCAATTAAAAAAAATGTTATTCTTAAATAAGGTTAATAAAAACAAAAAAGAGTTCTAAAAATACAAGTTGATTTGTTTTTCCCCTTTGAAAGTGTCTATTTGTTAACTAATTTAAATCTAGAGGGGGTGAATAGGTTTTGACGAAACAATTTTGGAAAGCACTTCTAATCTACCCAATAGAATATCCACTAAAAAATATTGACAATCATTTATAGAGAGATCCCTTCAACATAATAATTTTTTACCTTGAAAACCCCACAAGGGTAAAAACAATATGTCATCCCTTCAACTAACAAGTCATAAAAATCCACTAACGAAATAAATGGAAACATCATCAAGGTTGACTCACTCCACTACACCTTTCCCTGTACATCCTATCTAAATCTATGCGCAAGCCTTTTCTAGTAATTTCTTGACACATATATTTGCTCAAGCTCTTCACTAAATATTAGCAAGACTTCAACCAATATTGAAGACAAATAGTCTAACTGTTCAATAACGTGAGCAAAACATGTAGAATGAATTACTAGAACATCCTACAAGAGCTAGATAAATGATGCACAAATCTTACATAAGATTTTAGCCCTAAATTAATAACCCTAATGTAAAAACCCTAGAAGGTTTAGAGAAGTTTTCATGAAAAGAGATTTATACTCAAGAAGTTGAAATCATGAGTGAAGTTATCTAAATCCTTACTTTGAGATGATGGAAACCCTCTAGATGAATCCTTGAAAAAACCCTAGCCTAAAAAGCTCCCAAATAGCTCAAGATGTGAAAACCACATGTCATTACCTGTCAAAAGATGAAGTCGACTATTTATAGTCGAAGACAAGTGCTTGGAGCAACCCGAGGTTGCACTACATGTTCCATGCCTGATGCAAAGTACGTCCACCGTGACGTGCAGGTCACTCCTGGTCATCGCGGTGGTCAGCAGAAGGTTCCGCCATGCTCCATAACCTGCCAACACGACGTTGACGTTGCACTGGTTAGTCGCAACAGTAAGCAGTGCCAAAGGATATCTTTACTCAGCCACAAGCACCAAGACAAGTTGGGTAAGGTGGCTTTTGAAAAACTTCCAAATACGAACGGATAATTTTTCAAAATAAGGAAGTCGGCACAAACCAAGCACAACATAACAACCTAAACTCATATTAAAGCAAGAGTATTAAGAATTTCAAACAACAAGACTCATACTATGATAAAATAAATAACATGAACATGTAGTGTGTGTGTGTGTGTGTGTGTGTGTGTGTGTGCAACCTAGGCTTTCACGAGTTTGAAGTTAGCAAGCCACACTTACACCTTATGAGCTTGTTCTTGAACCATCTGAATGCTTGACCTATTGCTTAATAACTACAAGTGATGTAAACCAACAACCTAAGCAACTTAACTAAGGTACAAGCAAAAAGCGTTTCTGTCACACCCCAACCTGAAGGTCAAGACATAATCTTACTTACTGTCAAATAACTTGCAACTAATCTTAAGATAAGCTTGAAAATAAATACAAGCGTCCAACAAATGTTCAAAAAATATAAACAGCGGCCTAAAATAACAAATAAACTCCTAAAGCCTAGGGAACTGTAACACCCCCTGACCCGACCAGTCTGGATCGACCCAGGAAGCGCTATCGGGTTTTCAAAACTTTTCTTAATTCTGTTTATAATCTGAAAACCAAATAATTTACAATTTAAAATCATTTCTAGTGAGCCCATCAAAATCAGTTTTAAAAATTTCGGCAGAGTTTCCTCTATTTTTCTGATTTCCAAAAAAAAATCATGTTCCAACAAAAGTTCAAATAATATAAAACAATCAACACTTTAAATCTCTTTCTCAATCAAATGCGCACTTTGTCGTTTAGTGCGACTTTCCAAACAGTTTAAAAAAAACAATTCATAATTCAATATTTCTAAACCTTTGAAAATGAAAACATAACCATAAAACAATTATTTACAAAACATAAATATATAACACATTTATAGATTTCTGTATATGCATGCGTACTGAATATAATACACAGAACTATATAACTACCCTAGAAATATGACTCTGAATTCTCATCTGCAGCTAGTACCTCTTCAGTCTTTATCTCCCTCTGTATCCTTGTTACCTACACATGACAAAAATCAACCCGCTAAGCATATCGCTTAGTGGGTGTACACTAAACTCAATTATCAAAATCATAAAATAATTTCATAATAAAAATATTACAATGCTAACGTAAAAAAACATTATCAAATTCAACTCAATCACTGGAATAAATCATATAAAATTAGTTTAATAAAAGCATCTAAATTCAATCAATAACTCATACGAAATTCAGTTTTCAATTCTTTTCTAATCATTTTACTCAATTCTGGCCCTTGATATACTTAACATAATTCAAAACTGGAATATGGGTCGTTCGACCTCAGTGACTGTCTGTCGAACATAACTACCAACCTGAGGACCAGCTCTTGGGGCTCGTACAATCCAAGGGTGGTACATATAACTCCCTACCCAAGGACTGAGTGTTTGGTAACCTAGAGAGGTACATATCTCCCTATCCCAGGACGAATCCTTAGGAAGGTACATATCTCCCTATCCCAGGACGAATCCTTGGGGAGGTACATAATATCAACATTAATATCAATATCGGTGCAGTACTGCTAAAAGAACCCAGCTGGTATACCAACCTCCTATATCCGTATATATGTCCAAGTATCTTAGGGCCATTTCACAATACCATATAGTCAAAATTTTCATATCAAACTCATTCATTCATTTCGAATCAAAAATTGAAATTCACAAAAATCCATCAATTTCAACAATCGTAATATTCATAAAACAATATTCATAAAACATGTTCGAAAACATACAATTTCACAAATCCATAAATTTTCCAAATCAATAATATATGGAAATTCAAATCAAATAATATAACGAAATCTATAAATATTTCAGAATTACGTGTACACCAACCTGGATACCAGTTATCTTTCTGACTATTCCTTTTCTGAATTTCCTTTTTTCTTTTTTTTTCTCTCTTTCCTCCTCTTTTTCTTTCTCCTTCTCTTTTTCTTTTCCTTTTTCCTTTCTCCTTCTTCTTCTCTTCTTCTCTTCTTCTTCTTCTCTTCTTTTTCTTTTTTCTCTTCTCTTCTTCTTCTTCTTCCTCTCTCTTCCTTTCTCATTTTCTTTCTTTTTCTTTTCTCTTCTCTGATTTCTCTCTCTATTTCTATTTTTTTCTCGGTCGCGCCACCTGGTCACGTTGCTCACTAGAAGGATTTCACCGCTTTCATCGCGATCAACCATCGCGATACCTAGTCGCAACGTTGGTCGCTATGCTCACTGCCCAAATTCGATATTTTCGCCGCAAGCTTCTCAGCGCGATCTGTGGTCGCGGTGACTAGTCGCGGTGCTCACTGCCTAAAATCACCATTTTCACCGCGAGCTGCTTATCGCGAGCCCTGGTCGCGGCACTCACTGCCAACTTTTTTTTTCCTTCTCTTTCATACATTATTTTTGGACCGTTCCATCTGATCCACTTGAAAACATAAAAATTAATCCAATAAATACATTACATTATTTTCATGTAATTAACAACACTTTTGGGCATTTTTCATAATTAACAAAAATTACGGATGTTACAGGAACCGAGAACTAGTCTTCCCCGAAATGCCAATCCATACTATGCACGAATCAAAACCTCAATCATTTGGAATCACAATAGACTAAGTGAGTTGGATATTCAGTAAGCATACTAAATATTAATTTTTATTTATCAAATCAAAATAACATTCAAAACACAAATAATAAGACTTATCATATATCGAAAATAATACTAGGATCCTTTTACTCCTCACTGCATAGTAGAACTTGCACATAACACATATCACATATTGGAGCCAAAGTTACCCATCGGCAACTAATATATACAGGGAAAATGCAAGTAAAGATTATTTTCTTAAAAACACAGAACACTCATGCCCGAAGGTAAGAGCCAGACCTTCGTTGTGATCATCAACGAGTCCTCCCACATGTACCAATACGTCAACACATAAATGCGAAGACTCTTTAGTCCCCGGGATGCCTTTGAGTCACTTCCCATATACCGCACACATAACAAATCACATATCACATAGGACTCCACATAAAAATCATAAAGGTGCCTACTAAGAGTAATAAATAAAGGTATGCCTAGTCAAAACATATTTTATGGTACCATATATTCACATACTTTCAAAGCATAACGGTTGCATAAAACATATTTCAAAATCACACATAAACACTTTCATCTACATATACCATTGTGATTTTTGTTTTGAAAATAAAAGATTTAGTATACTTACCTTTCAACAATCCAAACAAGGAAACAAATCCTCCAAAAAGACAACGATCCAAACCTTAGTCTAAATCACATATCAGACTTATATCAGACTCAAAATAATATCCTAGGACTAAAATATAACTCTCAAAATGTTCCCCAAACCAAAAACTCAATACTAGAACTAACCAGTGCTGTTTTGGAAATGGAACAGTGTCCAATGTTGGATTTTTAGTAAATTAATTACAAGTTAGAAAACTTTAAAACTTTCCAAAAACCTTCTAAACAAACATATCTCCGTATAAAAACAATTTCAGAATTTTATCGAATTTCAAACTACCTTAAAATAATTTATTTATTGAAGTATTCTGGTCTGCCTGACAATGGGCAGTCCAGAACACTATATAATGCTGAATTTTTTAGAATTTATACAAAACTCAAATTGCTATAAAATTTTTCAGTAACATGAAATAAACATATAAAATGCCAAAATAAAAGTTTCAAAACTAAATAATACATATGAATATTTTTAAAGTATTTTTACTTTTATGTTTCTGCCCTTTGTGTACTGCTGGACAAATTCCAGAACCCTAATTGCGAAATTTATATCGTTTTCAAATAAACTCTAAAAATTACAAAACTTTCCAGAACTTATATTAACATCTTGTAAAACCATTATACAAACTTTTGTAATTTTCTGAGCAGTATAACCTATTAAAACAATGATTTGAACGGAAACTACGTTTGAAAACAGAACTTTTCCAGCAACTCTATTAAAGATTCGAAAATTCATAAAAAATTCAATACTAAATATTTTTAAGCGAAACGAATTTCTTTAGAACCCGTTAGATGTCTAGTTTATAGAATATAAAACTAATTTATCAAAACCAAAAATATATTCACAATAAAAGTTTTGAAATAAGCACTGGTCAATCAAAACTATACCTAATTTCATAAAATTGAAACTAAAAACTCAACTTAAATGCTTTTAGGTTTTATACCTAATCAAAACCCTAATATTGAATCACTAAGCATATAAGTATAAAAATACATAAAGTATTAATAACACACATTGAAGATCTCTTTGTCCTTCTTGGTTAAAAAACACCTTCTTTAGATTTTGGTAACATCAAGAGATAAGAGTTTTTTTTTTTTTCCTTATCTTGAGTCACATACAAGAGGTAAAGAAGTAGGGTATCTTTTTCTTTATAATAGTATTTAAAGGGAAACCCTAAAGGGTTCAAAAATACTTTATTTATATAAAGGTCCAATATTTCTCTTAAATTTCAAAGAGTTTAAAAAATATATCAATTATTTTATTAATCACGGTTTAAACTGAACACATAAAGGTATGTTATTAAAACTTAAATGCTTCTGACAAATATTGGGTTTATTTAAATTTGGGTGTTACAGTTTCGTTACGGAATATAGTCAACTATAACTAAGGTCCTAACAGACTTGATATTCAATGCATCTAAATTGGATCCATTAAAACATTTTTATTTATTTTGTAAGTAAAGGTGTGAAGATCTTAGTTTGGTTCGATTTTGATTAAAATCAAACTCAACCGAGTATTGATCGGTTTTAGAAAATGCAAACTGATTTGAATCATTTTCATAATACAAATCGAACAACACAAAACTAGTTTGGTTTGGTTCACCTGGTTTTGAGGTATAGAAAGAAAGGGAAAAAAAGATTTTTTTTTACCACAAAATTCAAAAAAAAAAAATATATATATATATATATATATATATATATATATATATATATAAACAAAACAATTCAGCAAATTCAAACAAAATCCAGAAGCCTTATTATATTTTCACCTCAATTCACCAAACTGTAACACTCCCTGACCCGACCCGACTGGATCGACCCAGGGAGTGCTACCGGGTTTTCAAAACTTGCTAAATTCACTTTCTACATTTCAAACCATTGAAAATCGTATCAATTTGTAATTTAAAAACATTTTTCTAGTGAGCCTATTGAAAATACAGTTTTAAAAATTTCGGCAAAGTTCTCTCTATTTTTCTGATTTCCCAAAACCTGTTTCAAATAAAACTCAAATCACATAAAATCCTCAACACTTCAAATATCATTTCATTCAAAATGCGCACTCTGCTGTTTAGTGCGACTTTCCAACAGTTTTTTTTTTTAAAAAATAAAATAATTCAGAATTCAATAATTATAAACCTTTTAAATAAAAGCAAACATAAATCATAAATAATTTACAAAACATATATAAAATCATTGAATTTACAGACGTTTAGTATATGCATGCTTACAAAATATAATATACAAAAACTATATCACTACCCAAGAAATGCAGTGACTCTAAACTCTAACCTGCAGGAACCTCCTCTCTACTCCTTATCTGCCTCGGTATCCCTGTGACCTACGCGCAATAAAAACCAACGCGCTAAGCATATAGCTTAGTGGGTGTACACTAAACTCATGTATTAAAATCATAAATATATTGACATACTCTAAATCGCAATGTAATTAAAGAAAACGATACCATATTCAATTCAATTATGAATTTAAATCATATGAAATCTATGTAATAAAAACAACTAACGCATTTTCTTTCAATCAATTTCACTGACTATAGTAAACATGTAAATAACATTAATTTCTAACTTCACTTCGAAACATATTATGCAATTCATTTCAATTCTGGCCCTCTAGAATACTCAACATAAACCAAGACTGAAATATGGGTCGTTCGACCACAGTGGCTGTCTGTCGAACATAACTCCCACCCTAGGACGAATCCTAAGAGTGGTACGTATCTCCCTACCCTAGGATCGAGGGTTCGGACCCTAGAAAGGTACATATCTCCCTATCCCGGGAACGAATCCTTAGGAAGGTACGTGTCTCCCTACCCCAGGACGAATCCGTGAGGAGGTACGTGTCTCCCTACCCCTGGACGAATCCATGAGGAGGTACATAATAAATCATCAATAGCAATGTCAATGTCGGTGCAGTACTGCTCACTGAACCCAGCTGGTATACCAACCTCCTATATCCATTTCTATGTCTAAGTATCCTAGGGCCGTTTCAATAAAACATTTTCAAATATTTACCGTAATTTACAAATCAACGGTCACCTCAATAAATAAACAATTCAAACGATATTCTCAAAATATACATATATGATTTCATGAAAAGTAAACAATATTCAGACAATATTCTAACACGAGTAATTTCAATAAAATCGTAATAATCGAAATACGATCGAAAAAAATCATTCCAAAGAAAATATTATAAACACATAATAACAAAATTCTTCAAATAAATTGCAGATTCAAACTAAAAATACTTAATACTTTTTGTAAAGAATTCGAAAACGGGTGTACACCAACTTGGATACCGTTTCCTTTTCGACAAATCGCGTTTCTAGGTTTTCTTTTTCCTCTCCCTTCTCTTTCGCTTTTCCTTTTTCTTCCTTTTCTCTTCTTCTTCTTTCTTCTTCTTCTTCCTCTTCTTTCTTTCTTCTTCTTCTTCTTCTTTCTCTTCTTTCTTTCTCTCGGTTTCTCCCTCTCTCTTTTCTGTTCTGTTTCGTTGGCTTCTGTAAGAAGCTAACTTTTTTTATATATATTATTTCCTTCATCGCGACCGTCGTCTCGACCTGTGGTCGCGCCACCAAGTCGCGTTGCTCTCTGGAGCAACTCCACCGCCTTCATCGCGATCACACATCGCGGCGCTCTGGTCGCGCTGGTGGTCGCCATGCTCACTGCCCGAATTTCATTTTTTTTCATCGCGAGCCAGTCAGCGCGATCTGTGGTCGCGGTGACCAGGTCGCGTTGCTCACTGCCTGAAAATGCCATTTTTCACCGCGAGCAGCACATCGCGATCTGTGGTCACGATGAGGGGTCGCGATACACACTGCCTCCAATTTTGCACTTCTTTTTCGTCTTGCATCATTCCTGGATCGTTCCATCTGGTCCACCTGGAAACCATAAAAATAAACATACATCTAATTACATTTTATACCCCTCTAATCATAACTTTTTACATCCTCATTTTCAAAAATAATTAGTCAAAATTTGGGATGTTACAATTCTTCCCCTCTTAAGAAATTTCGTCCTCGAAATTTACCTTAATTGAACAGTGTGGATATTGTTGTCTCATGGTTTCCTCGCTCTCCCAGGTAGCTTCTTCTACATTGTGATTCCTCCAGAGAACTTTCACCAGTGGAACTCTTTTATTTCGTAGTTTTTTAATCTCCCGATCAAGAATTTGCACTGGTTCCTCTTTATATGTCAAGTCTAGTCGGATTTCAATACTTTCGGCCTGAACTCTGTGAGAAGGATCAGATCTGTATATCCTCAGCATAGACACATGAAAAACATTATGAATCTTTTCTAATTCTGGAGGTAAAGCTAGTCTGTAGGCTACTAGTCCCACACGTTCAATGATTTCGTATGGCCCAATAAACCTAGGACTCAACTTACCTTTTCTGCCAAATCTAAGCACTTTCTTCCACGGAGATACTTTTAGGAACACTTTCTCACCGACCTCATATTCTATCTCTTTCCTTTTTAAATCTGCATATGATTTCTATCGGTCAGAAGCAACTTTCAATCTATCCTTGATAATCTTCACCTTCTCCTCAGTTTGTCGTATCAAGTCTAGGCCTACTAATCTGTCCTCTCCTAACTCTGTCCAGCATACGGGAGTTCTGCATTTCCTTCCATACAGTGCCTCATAAGGTGCCATAGCTATGCTCGACTGGTAACTGTTATTGTAGGCGAATTCAATCAATGGAAGATGATCCGCCCAACTCCCTTCAAAATCAATTACACAACTCCTGAGCATATCTTCAAGCACCTGAATTACCCTTTCTGATTATCCATCTGTCTGCGGATGGAAGGCTGTAGTGAAACTCAGTCGAGTACCCAAGGCTTCTTGAAACTTCTTCTAGAATCTGGATGTAAACCTCGGATCTCTATCTGATATTATGGATGTAGGCACTCCATGCAATCTGACTATCTCTCTGATATACAATTCTGCCAGTTGATCCAGGGAAGAGTCAGTTCTGACAGGTAAAAAATGTGCTGACTTCGTCAATCGGTCCACTATAACCCATACTGCATCGTGTTTACTCCGGGTGAGTGGCAATCCTGTAACAAAATCCATTGTAATGCGATCCCATTTCCATTCAGGTATTGCTATTGGCTGTAACAATCCTGATGAAACCTGATGTTCAGCTTTCACCTGTTGACAAGTCGTGCATCTATTCACAAATTCCACCACATCCTTCTTCATACCAGACCACCAATACTGAGTTTTCAAGCCCCTGCACATTTTTGTACTACCTGGGTGCATCGCATACGAACTACTGTGTGCCTCTGTCAGGATCATCTTTCTCAAGTCTTCATCATCTGGAATACAAATCCTGTCTCTGAAACACACAATACCATCAGCTCTGATTGAGAAGTCCGGATGCTTCCCTTGTTCACATATCATCTGGATTCGAGCATCCTACTTCTGTTTGTCTGCAATCTGCTGAATCAAACTGGGTCTACATATCAATTCAGCCACCAATGCATTATCTGGATTCAGCTGTAATTGCACATTCATAGCCTTCAGAGCAAACAGTGCTTTTCTACTCAAAGCATCTGCTACCACGTTCGCCTTTCCTGGATGGTAGTCAATTACGCAGTCATAGTCTTTAATCAACTCCATCCACCGTCTCTGTCTTAGATTAAGCTCTTTCTGGGTAGGCAGATATTTTAGACTCTTGTGATCTGTGTATATATAACATTTCTCACCATACAAGTAATGCCTCCAAATTTTCAAAGCAAATACTATGGCTGCAAGTTCCAGATCATGTATCGGATAGTTCTGTTCATACGTTTTCAGTTGTCTGGACGCATATGCAACCACCTTGCCTTCCTGCATCAATACACAGCCTAAACCCTGATGTGAGGCATCACTATAGATCACAAAGTCTTTACTTGAAACAGGCTGAATCAAGACTGGAGCCTCAACTAGCATCGCCTTCAATCGGTCAAAAGCTGTATGGCATCTGTCAGTCCATTCAAATCTGACATTCTTATGTAGTAGATTGGTCAACGGACTTGCTATGGAGGAGAATCCCTTCACAAACCGTCGATAATAACCTGCCAAGCTTAAGAAACTTCTGACTTCTATAACATTTCTGGAAGGCTTCCATTCCATAATCGCTTCAATCTTTTTAGGATCCGCCTTAATACCCTCTGCTGACACAATGTGACCCAGAAATGCAATTTCAGGCAACCAGAACTCACATTTACTCAGTTTACCATACAGTTGCTTCTCCCTCAGAATTTGCAATACTAATCTGAGGTGTCTGTCATGGTCCTCTGCCGTCTGTGAGTACACCAGGATATCATCGATAAATACCACCACAAACTGATCCAAGTATGGTCGGAATACCCGGTTCATCAAGTCCATAAAGGCTGCAGGTGCATTAGTCAACCCAAATGGCATCACTACAAATTTATAGTGTCTATACCTGGTTCTGAATCCAGTTTTCGGAATATCTGAATCTTTTATCCTCAACTGATGATAACCTGATCTCAGATCTATCTTTGGGAAGACACAGGCTCCTCTCAGCTGATCAAATAAATCATCGATTCTAGGCAACGGATACTTATTCTTGACAGTAAGTTTATTCAACTGCCTGTAATCAATGCATAGTCTCAATGACCCATCCTTGTTTTTCACAAACAGCACTGGAGCTCCCCAAGGGGATACACTGGGTCTAATGAAGCCCTTATCCAGCAATTCTTGTAACTATATCTTTAGTTCTTTCAGTTCTACTGGTGCCATTCTGTAAGGAGCTATCGATACTGGAGACGTACCCGGTACCACATCTATCACAAATTTCACTTTTCTCTAAGGTGGCAAACTAGGAAGCTCCTCTGGAAACACATCTGCAAAATCACAACAGTGGGTATATTCTGAATTTCAGAATTAACCTTTCTGGAATCAACCACCTGTGCCAAATATGCTTCACACCCCTTTTTGATTAGTTTAAAGGCTGCAGTGGCTGAAATGACATTGGAGAGAAAATCCCTCCATTCACCCACCATTGTGATTTCTGCACCATCTGCTGTTCTGAGGGTCACTCGTTTCAATACACAGTCAATCACCACTTTATGCCGAGTTAACCAATCCATGCCTAGTATCACATCAAACTCATGGAATGGCAACTCCATCAAATCTCCTGGGAATTCACATTCCTGTATCCGAATAGGACAATTTCTATACACACGATTCACAACGACACTTTGACCTATCGGATTACTGACTAACATATCATATTCAATAGGTTCAGTTTCCAGATTTCGGTGTTTCAGCATGGCATCACATATATATATATATATATATGAATGAGTGGAACCTGGATCTATTAATGCAATAGTTGTAGTATCAAAAATAGAAATAATACCAGCTATCACGTCAGGCGCATCCTTGTCTTCCTGAGCTCTAACACCATAAACTCGTGCAGGAGCTCGACTATCGGGTCTTGCCACTGACTCTGACACTCCTCTGTGGCTACCACCTTCAGGTATTGCCTGACTAGGCCTCCTACCTCTTGAAGTAGCAGGGGCTGATCTCTCTGGCTGCTGAGCATGGATAGATCGAATATGTGGGTAATCTCTCAAGAAATGGTCACGAGATCCACATCTCAGGCAGGCTCCTGTAAGCTTCCAGCATTCACCAGGATGTCTTCTTCCACAATGTTCACACAAAGCAGGGGCTGGTCCCCTAACTGTACTCCTAGGGGTACCAGCCACGGAAGTTGCAGATTAACCAGGCTGAGCTGTAGGTATAGGCCTCTGTGACTGCACTGGACCACTAGGCTGCGGTCCCTTAAATTTCTTACTCTGGGGCTGATATGAGCTGGATGGCCCTGCCCCTCTTCTTTGCTGCCCTCTGTCTCTTCTGGCCTACTCTTTTTTCTTAATTCGTTCAACATTCAGAGTTGCCGAGACGAGTCTGGTAAAATTTTCGAATTCAAAGGCAGCAACCTGTAACATTTCTTAAATTATTAACATGTTATTCATATATTCACAATTCATTATCTAAAAATTAGGAATGTCACACAAACTGTAGGCGGATATAATCGTTCAATCCATCTTCAAACCTTCTACATTTATCCGCCTCTGTTGCCACCATATCTCGTGCATATTTACTCAACCTGAAAAATTCTCTCTCATATTCAGTCACTGTCATCTTCCTTTGCTTCAGGTTGGTAAATTCCCTTTTCAGATTGTCCAAATAGATGCGACCAATATATTTTCTCCAGAACTCCTCATGAAAGAAATCTCACGGTCTGTCCTCTAGTCGCATTGTCTGTATAATGGAGGTCCACCATTGATAGGCATCCTCCTGCAATAAAGATACTGCACACTCCAGTCTCTCTTCAAGTGTGCAGTGCATCTGCTCTAATATTCTGTCAGTCCGTTCAAACCAGTACTCTGCGGCAGATGTATCCTCATCCTTTCTACCATGGAAATCTGTGGGTCTGTATTTAGCCAGTCGCTCTATGGCTGATCTTCGTGGCGCTGCTCTAGCCACATTCTGAAAGAACTCAGCCATCTGCTACATAAATGCTGGCTGTACAGGGTCCGCCACTCTCGGGCTTACTGATTCCCTAGATGCTCCCCCAGCCACGCTGGCGGGACTCTCAGGTCTATCTCCACTTCCTTCCATTTCTTTTATCCTATATCAGACAAAAGAGAGGTCTGCAGATTAGAGTCACACATTCCTATGGGTATCTTTAGACAATGCATGCATATACAGCCTCTTTGGTCCAGAAACGCCTCAACCGCGCTCTGATACCACTTAAATGTAACACCCCCTGACTCGACCCGACTGGATCGACCCAGGGAGCGCTACCGGGTTTTCAAAACTTGCTAAATTCACTTTATACATTTCAAACCATTGAAAATCGTATCAATTTGTAATTTAAAAATATTTTTCTAGTGAGCCCATTGAAAATACAGTTTTAAAAATTTCGGCAGAGTTCCTTCTGTTTTTCTGATTTTCCAAAACCTGTTTCAAATAAAACTCAAATCACATAAAATCCTCAACACTTCAAATATCATTTCATTCAAAACGCGCACTCTGCCGTTTAGTGCGACTTTCCAACAGTTTTTTTTTTTAAATAAAATAATTCAGAATTCAATAATTATAAACCTTTTAAATAAAAAGCAAACATAAATCATAAATAATTTACAAAACATATATAAAATCATTGAATTTACAGACTTTTTGTATATACATGCTTACAAAATATAATATACAAAAACTATATCACTACCCAAGAAATGCAGTGACTCTGAACTCCAAGCTGCAGGAACCTCCTCTCTACTCCTTATCTGCCTCGGTATCCCTGTGACCTACGCGCTATAACAATCGACGCGCTAAGCATATAGCTTAGTGGGTGTACACTAAACTCATGTATTAAAATCATAAATATAATTGATATACTCTATATCGCAATGTAATTAAAGAAAATGATACCATATTCAATTCAATTATGAATTTAAATCATATGAAATCTATGTAATAAAAACAACTAACGCATTTTCTTTCAATCAATTTCACTGACTATAGTAAACATGTAAATAACATTAATTTCTAACTTCACTTCGAAACATATTATGCAATTCCGAAACATATTATGCAATTCATTTCAATTCTGGCCCTCTAGAATACTCAACATAAACTAGGACTGGAATATGGGTCGTTCGACCACAGTGGCTCTCTGTCGAACATAACTCCCACCCTATGATGAATCCTAAGAGTGGTACGTATCTCCCTACCCTAGGATCGAGGGTTCGGACCCTAGAGAGGTACATATCTCCCTATCCCAGGAACGAATCCTTAGGAAGGTACGTGTCTCCCTACCCCAGGAAGAATCCGTGAGGAGGTACGTGTCTCCCTACCCCTGAACGAATCCATGAGGAGGTACATAATAAATCATCAATAGTAATGTCAATGTCGGTGCAGTACTGCTCACTGAACCCAGCTGGTATACCAACCTCCTATATCCATTTCTATGTCTAAGTATCCTAGGGCCGTTTCGATAAAATATTTTCAAATATTTACCGTAATTTACAAATCAACGGTCACCTCAATAAATAAACAATTCAAACGATATTCTCAAAATATACATATATGATTTCATGAAAAGTAAACAATATTCAGACAATATTCTAACACGAGTAATTTCAATAAAATCGTAATAATCGAAATACGATCGAAAAAAATCATTCCAAAGAAAATATTATAAACACATAATAACAAAATTCTTCAAATAAATCGTAGATTCAAACTAAAAATACTTAATACTTTTTGTAAAGAATTCGAAAACGGGTGTACACCAACTTGGATACCATTTCCTTTTCGACAAATCGCGTTTCTAGGTTTTCTTTTTCCTCTCCCTTCTCTTTCTCTTTTCCTTTTCCTTCCTTTTCTTTTCTTCTTCTTCTTCTTCCTCTTATTTCTTTCTTCTTCTTCTTCTTTCTCTTCTTTCTTTCTCTCGGTCTCTCCCTCTCTCTTTTCTGTTCTGTTTCGTTGGCTTCTGTGAGAAGCTAACTTTTTTTTATATATTATTTCGGTCATCGCGACCGTCGTCGCGACCTGTGGTCGCGCCACCAGGTCGCGTTGCTCTCTGGAGCAACTCCACCGCCTTCATCGTGATCACACATCGCGGTACTCTGGTCGCGCTGGTGGTCGCCATGCTCACTGCCCGAATTTCATTTTTTTTCATCACGAGCCAGTCAACGCGATCTGTGAGGGGTCACGATACACACTGCTCCCAATTTTGCACTTCTTTTTCGTCCTGCATCATTCCTAGACTGTTCCATCTGGTCCACCTGGAAACTATAAAAATAAACATACATCTAATTACATTTTATACCTCTCTAATCATAACTTTTTACATCCTCATTTTCAAAAATAATTAGTCAAAATTTGGGATGTTACACAAACAATAACGTATAGAGTATACAAATAACTTAAATAACAAAATAAAAATAAATTCATCGACAACATAGGTCCAGGATCGAGGAAGGTCAACAGCGAGTTGGCATTAGCGACTGAACAAAAATAAGGAATGGTGTGGCTGGAAAACAAACAAAAAAGGTGAGAAAAAAATGCTACACATACTGGAATGGTGCAAAAGATAGATGGACGGCAATAAGAAGGGTGACTATAGTTGTCGACGGTTAGGGTTTAGTATTGAGTTAAATAACAAAATCATTTTCTTAATACAAACCAAACTCAATCGATTATTCGGTGATTTGTGCCCACTCCTATCTTTAAGTGGTCGTACATCTAAAATATTCTAAAGAAACAACTGAAAATAAAAAGTGAAAAATCATAAACTGTTATAAAATAAATTAAAGACAAACTAAATAATAATAATAGAAATAAGAAAATAAAATAAGTAAAGAAAACATAAGAGTAAACAAGATAATAACCAGTGAAGCAAGTGTACACAAAATTAAATGAGAGAAAAGTAGATATTGGGATGAGAGTTTTATAATCTCACATTCTGTTCACTTTTTCTTCTTACCACAAAGGAGAGACAACACATATGTATATATAGGCACAAGTTACCGCTTCATATGAGATAAGCATTCATAAAATTTTACACGTGTAAAGGCAAGTAGGGAGACAATAATTATATATAAGATCAAGACAACTTTGCTCTTTAAGAAATACATAAAATAATAGAAATCCCCAGATATTTTCGAGAAAGTGACACATGAGGTGATAATTCACCAACTTTACAACACTCCCCCTTAAATTTTCACCACTTTATTGTATTTGCTAGAAAAAACCCAATGGGATAAAAACCTTAGTGAATTATATACAATCATCTTTTAGATTATTCTTAAAACATAGATAATAATATTTTGGATCATTCTTTAAAATATGTGTCATGATCTTCTAGATCATAAATGGTATTTTATGTGCTCAAAAAAATGTCTCATTAAAAACCTTGCCGGCAAAATTCCAGTGGCATAAAATCCGGTCAAAGGAAAAAAGAGTACAGTACACATATATTGATTTCCTCAAGAATTTGCTCTCCCTGATTGGACATTCCCATTTATTTTACAAAGTGCAAGATATAATAACACATCAATTACATTAAGATATGGTACTTCGAGACCAAGTATATATTTCATTTGATCTATGCTCTATCTCCAACGAGACAATATTCAACAGTTTTTCAAGAGCTCTTCAGGAGTTTTAATTAAATTCGTATCATCAACATATACTGCTGCAATTGCAAATCCAGATTCTGATTTATTTATAAAAACATATGGACATAAAGGGTTATTAATATATCTCTCTTTCAACGAATATTCATTAAGACGGTTATACCACATCATTTTAGATTATTCTAATCTATACAGGGATCTTTGTAACCTTACCGAATACAAATTACGAGATCTCGAATTATATGCTTCTTGCATTTTAAGTCCTTGAGGGACCTCTATCACTTCAAAGACTTGTGTCGCTACATGGACTTATGTTGCTTTAGGGACTCATGTCGCTTTAGGGACTCATGTCACTCCAGGGACTCTTGTCGCTTCAAGGACTTGTCGCTTTAGGGACTTGTCGCTTCAGGGACTTTTTACTCTATTGGAGTTGATTTAGTGAAAATTAATTTATTTATAGCTCGAGCTTTATTTACATTAGAATCCGGATAATTTACTTTCCTCTTCTAGGAAACTGTATCTCTTGAGACAAGTAGTCTTTCATGCTTATGGCATATAACAGACGATTCATTTACTGTCATTTTTTTATATTTATATTCTTGGATAAATAAAACACACATTATACAAATACTATTAAGAAAAATAAACAAAGAATATGATTACACAAAATATTTTTCATAAAAGTTATATATACATATCAACATTACAAAATAAAAAGATAATAAAAGCGATATTTAATTGGTATGGACATTTCCATCACCAATTAAATGTTCAATGTTTCCTTTCGGGTCTTCAAAAAAATCTGCAACATCAAGAAGGGTAATATCAATATGATCAAAGTCATCAACAAGATTCATCTCAACTTTCTTTCCTTTTTCTTCTTCCTTTAATGATGTCTGATAAAGATCAATTAAGTGTTTTGGTGCTCGACATGTGCGTGACCAGTGATAATCACTGCCACACCTAAAACAAAACTCATCATTTTTAATAGGTCCATGTTGAGTAGTTTTACATTTATTTTGTTTTGCCTCATAAACATTCCACTTCTGGGGAGTGTTTTTAAAATTTGGGTAGCTTGAACATTGATAACAACCACGTCCAAAATAATCGCGTTCATTTCCACGCCCACGACCGCGATTAAGACCGCGACCATGGTCAAAACCACTATTATAACTACGTTGATGATTTCCAATATGGCTAGCATTCATTTCTGGGAATGCATTAGAACTGGTCGGGTGTGATTCATGAACTTTTAATAGAAGTTCATTATGCTTTTCTGCAACAAGGAGACACGCAATTAATTGTGAATATTTTGTAAATCTACATTCTCGGTATTATTGTTGTAGCATGGAAAGTGGTAAATATTTTTTCCAACATGTCCTCATAAGAGATATCTTCACCATATAATTTCAATCTTGTAATAATTCGAAACATAACATAATTATATTCCGAAACAGTTTTATAATCCTGAAACCTCAATTGTTACCATTCGTACCTGGCATTCGAAAGGGTTATGGCTGACTGGTGGTTATATTGGTCTTTTAGCTCACGCCACAAAACTTCTGGTTTTGTAATAGTGAGATATTGAGCTTTTAAATCTTGATGTAAATGATGGCGTAGAATCACCATAGCAGTAGATTTGTCTTTCTCAGATGACTCGTTTCCTTCTTCTATTGTATTATAAAGGCATTCATATTTCAATTTTAACTCGACATCAATAATCCAGAACAAATAATTGTCTCTGTCTATTATGAGTGCATCAAACCGTAAATCCATGAGTTTTGCCATGTCAAGCTTTTATATCTGAAATCACATATAAAATCAGAACTTTTGGTTTGATAAAACAAAAATTCAAAATGGTAGTATATTATATATATATATATATATATATGTGTGTGTGTGTGTGTGTGTGTATATAAATAAAATTAAAAGCGAATCAAAACTTCTGATCTGAATATATAATCAAAAGTGAATCAGAACTTCTAATTTGAAAATCAGATATAAAATCAGAACTTCGGATATGATAAAACAAATTCGAAATTGCGGTATATGATTAAAAATGAATTAGAACTTTTGGTCTGAATATCATTTATATAATTAAGACTTCTGGTATGATAATAAAATTTAATATATATATATATATATAATCAAAGGAAAAAACATTAAAAATAAAATGCATAAACAGTAAATATGTACAAAGAGTAAATAAATATGTATAAATAATAAATATGATCGGCATAGCCAACTTACAAATGCATAACAGTTAATGCATATATTAAAAAAAATTAATTAAATCCAGAATTTCAGGTTCTTATTGAACTGAAATTCTTTATATTTAGAGCTTCTGGCTTTTTTAGTTTTGTAATCTTCAGGTTGCAATACTATAAATAAAAATAGAACTAGACTTATTTTTCTGATGTGGAAAATCAAACAGTGTGGCAACTACAAAGCATAATAATAAGCTAATCGTGCTGATAACGTATTATAAAATAAATCAAAGACAAACTAAATAATAATAATAGAAATAAGAAAACAAAATAAGTAAAGAAAACATAAGAGTGGGCAAGGCAATAACCATTGAAGCAAGTGTACACAAAATTAAATGAGAGAGAAGTAGATATTGGGAAAAGAGTTTTATAATCTCACATTCTATTCACTTTTTCTTCTTACCACAAAGGAGAGACTATACACATGTATATATAGGCACAAGTTATCGCCTCATATGAGATAAGCATTCATAAAATTTTACATGTGTAAAGGCAAGTTGGGAGACAATAATTACATATAAGATCAAGACAACTTTACTCTTTAAGAAATACATAAATAATAGAAATCCCCAGATATTTTCGAGAAAGCGACACGTCTGTGAGGTGATAATTCACCAACTTTACAACATAAACTATATATTTTTATACTTTAAATGGGACATCCAATTTTGAATTATTGTACGTGAAATTAATATTCTTAAAATAATATTGTTAAATAAAATAATATTTTATGTTAGCCTCTAAACTCTAATGCTTGATTTTGATGATAACAAATATTAATAAAATTTGATTTGAATGTGTTATAGTAAAACTTTAAATATATTGAAAATATAGCAAAAGGCAAAAATATAGGACTTTGAAAAAAATCACATTACGTGCATGGAGTGGCAACACGTAAAATTTTGGGACATCAACGCTATATTTTATTCAGAAAACAAAACTAGCTTTTAGGCTTAATTTGTTCATTATATTGTAAATTGGTTAATATTGGCACGTGATTATTTAATTGACTTGGCTCAAATGACTTTAGATTTGACATTAGGATCTATTAATCATATTTATCTATTATTCTAAGTGTTCTTAAAGCCCATCTAGATTGGTTAAGAGTTAGAAATTTTATTTGAACATGCAAAATCAATCTAGAATGCATGATAGTCGAATTGTTTTGATTGTTAAGACACCAAATTGTAATGTTTATCAGAAACGGTAATAGAAATGAGTTGTTGAATTTTTGCCAATAAATCCATCCATACAGCCATTTTTCGAGCTTCTACGAGCTTACAAACTTTCTTATTATCTATATGAAGTCTCTAAATGATATTTGAGTCATCAAATCATATCACACATTTTCAGGAACTTGAATCATTTTATTTACTCTTTGAGAGAGAAATTCCTTGTAGCAATTTTATTATATTTGTATTTGATGTTGGAAAACACTTATAGAGTGTGAAAAACACTTGTATTGAGATAAATCCAAGTTGTTAGTAAAGCACAACAAGTCAACTGTGTTTCACAGCTAAGTGAACCTGGTGAGAGTTTCTGTCGAACACTTGGTGAACAACAAGGAGACTCTAACAGTTCTCTCAGAACGGTAATTCACAAACATAAAGAAGAACCTATTATTAGTAATCATGATCATCACAATGATGATCATGGTTAGGGTCCAGTCAGCAGAGGTTGTTAGGGTAGTTAGTTTAGACGGAAAAGTTTGTTACTCTCTAACAAACTTTCCAGCTCATCAGTAGCTTGTTCAAACATGTGTATAAATAGCAAAGCTTTGTAATCTATGATTATTAAGAAATGAGAAATCAAAATACATTCAGAGAATGAAAAACAAATTACAGAGAGAAATTATTTTGCATATGTTTGTTTGTTTCCTAGGAAAATAATTTCTCACCATTGCTGAATCTTGAACCCTTCATGCTTCTCTTTTCTACTGAGCATGGATCTCTTCTGTAAACTGAGGATCTGATCTGGAAGAAGAAGATCTTGAATGTTCTGCACTTCTGGCTTCAGATCTGTGAGAAGAAGATTCGAGCACTATTGACCTAGTTCTTGATCTGAGAACAGAAGATTGAGAGAAGAGGTTCTCGAAGTCAAATGAAGCACTATTAGGAGAAGAAAGCAAAATATCAATATTGCTAATCTAGAAAGAGAATTAGTACAGGTAACCAACGGTGAGTTAACTCAAACTGCAGTTAAAACCAAAATGACACAGTTTTAAATATGGTATCAGAGCTAAATGAAGCCACAGCTTTTGCAACTAACAATGATGGTTCTCAGCTCAACATGAGCAGAAATACAAAGCAATTGGCACCTATGAAGCTCACTTTGACAGTGAAGCTTGACAATAAGAATTTTTTGCTATGGAGACAGCAGGTACAAGCTGTGATCAAAGGTAATCGTTTATTTCCTTTTATTGATCCTATTGTTCTACCTCCATCAAAGTTCAATAATGATGGATCTATGAGTGAAGACTTTCTGGATTGGGAGCAGCAAGATCAGATACTTTTTGCATGGATTTTGTCCTCAATAAGTCAAGAACTCTTGCCTAAGTTTGTTGGATGCCAGACTGCTTGTGAAGCATGGCAGACTATAGAGCAACTTTTTAGCTCTCAGTCTAAGGCAAATGTTATGCAATTGAAGCTTCAGTTACAGACATTGAGAAAGGATGGCTCTACTATGTCAGAATATCTTATGAAAAAGAAGAGTCTAATTGACAGTCTAGCTTTTGCAGGATATTCCATGAGTAATGATGATAAACTCATGTCAATCCTTAGTGGATTAGGGTCAGATTATAATCCATTCATAATTTCAGTCACTTCGGTTCCACACTTTTACTCTATTGCAGAAATAACCTCATTGCTGCTGGACACATGAGGCAAGAATGGATCAAACCTCTCAGTTTGAGACCCTAAGTGCTAATCTTGCAGCTAATAAGAAAGGCAATGGACAAGTGAATTTTGTTAACAAGTCATCTCATCAACAGTCTGGACAGTTTTCTAAATCTGCTAATCAGTCTCAAGGTGGCTATAATAACAATAATGGAGGTCGTAAAGGCAGAGGAAGAGGCAGAAATTCCTACACCAATAACAGACCTCCTTGTCAAATCTGTCACAGGACAGGCCATGGAGCTTATAGGTGCTATTACAGGTTTGATCAAACTTTTCAGCAGCCACGGTATAATAACAATGGTGCTTCCAATCCTGTTGGACCAGCATCAAACCAAGGAACCATGCAAGCTATGATTGCTACACCCAACATAGTGACCGATTCTACTTGGTTTCCAGACAGTGGAGCTACTAATCACTGCACTCCAGATGTGAACAATCTGCAGCATGGTGCTCCTTATCAGGGGTCTGAACGCATCTACATGGGTAATGGTAATGCACTAAACATTTCCTCTATTGGTGACAGTACTTTTAATTCTAAGAACCATGTCTTTCATCTTCGCAATATACTACACATTCCACGTATTACTAAAAATCTGTTGAGTGTGTCTAAATTTGTGAGAGAAAATAATGTCTATTTTGAGTTTTACCCCTATTTTTGTCTTGTGAAGGATGGTGTTACGAAGAAGGTTCTTCTTCAAGGCAGTTTTGCCATTATGTAAATTCAGACCATTATGTAAATTCAGAAATTCAAAAGTGTATATAAATGATAAAGCTTAAAACCAGTACTTTCAGAAATAGAAATATCTATAACAAGCGTTTTACAATTATTGAAATTAAGTAAACAGACGTTATTTCAAAACTTTCTGGAATTCAGTTCCATATCATCTCTTTGTTTCCATAACATTTTCTAATCATAAATTCTCAATTTGGCCCGTGATACACATAACAGGGTGTACAGGACTGGATTACGGGTTTTACAGTCGGGTTTCCCATCTCGTATGAAATGGTATCCCTATATAAACAATCGGTTTCCCATTTCACGAGGAAATGGTATCCGTGATAAACAGTCGGTTTCCCATTTCACGAGGAAATGGTATCCGTAGTCAATAATCAGAGACAATATACATCACGGTGCCGTACTGCCATAAATTCACCCAATTGACATGTCAATCTCCTATATCTAAATATCCCTATACATATATCAGGGCCGTTCAAAATATCGAAATCAACGAATATCAATTTCAGTCAAAATCCATAAAACAAAAATTATAAACCAGGTTTTGAAATGAATATCCATAAGAGCAAAATATTATCCAACAATATGCAAAAACAGAAACAAATCCATACGAATATATATATATATATATATATATATAATATAATATAAACAATTCCATACGAATATATCTGAAATCCATAACAATCAAAACATTTATCAAAACTAAGTTTCAGAAACGTGTGTACACCAACCTGGATACCGTTTTTCTCTCGACTATCGCGGTTCTACGTTTTCTTTTCCTTTTCTCTTTTCCTTCTCTTCCACCTTTTCTATCTTTCTTTCTCTCTTTCTCTCTTTCCTTCCTCTTCTCTTCTTCTTCTTCTTCTTCTTCCTTTTCTTCCTCTTCTTCTTCTTCTTCTTTCTTTCTTCTTTCTTTTCTTTTTCCATCTCTCTCTCGGTCTCTCTTTTCTTTTTTTGTTTTCTGTGGCTTCTACGAGAAGCCAATTTTTTTTTATATTTTTCGGTCATCGCGACCTGTGGTCGCGCCACCAGGTCGCGGTACTCACTGGAGCATTTCCACCACCTTCATCGCGAGCACATCTCGCGGTACCATAGTCGCGCTGGTGGTCGCGTTGCTCACTGCCAGAATTTGACATTTTCATTGCGAGCAGTTCATCGCGATCTGTAGTCGCGGTAACTGGTCGCGATGCTCACTACCAAGAATCACCATTTTTCATCGCGAGCGGCCCATCGCGAGCTGTGGTCGCGATGACCAGGTCACGATACTCACTGCCTCAGTTTTCAATTTTCATGCATCATTTTCGACCGTTCAATTTGATCCTACCTGGAAACCATAAAATAAACATACATTTAATTACATTTTGCACCCCTCATATCGTAAATTTTATATCCACATATTTAAAATTAATTATTCGAAATCCGGGATGTTACACATCCACTCATCTAATTAATCGAATGCCAACTCCTATTTTAGGTGGCCAGACACCCTATCAGTCTCTCTATGGCATAGACCCTGACTACAATTCTCTTAAGGTCTTTGATTGTCTTGTATATCCCTATTTGCGGCCTTATAATAAACACAAGCTTAGCTACAGGTCAGTAGCTTGTACATTTCTTGGTTACAGTGAGAAGTTTAAGGGGTACAAGTGTTTAAATTCTGCTAGCAGAATATATATCACCATACATGCAGTTTTTGATGAGCTCCAGTTTCCTTTTGCTCATTCAAAATCTGCACAGTCCTCACTGGGTTCATCTACAGCACAGTCCTCAGAGATTTCTTTGGTTCCTCCTCAGATTATATCTCAGCAGTTTGTATCTACTGGTTTCTCTCAAGGGTCTGCAGGTGATTTGGTAATCCCTCCAGTTTCTGAAGGTATCTCTACAAGTCCTGTTGCCACTGCTGATCCACTAGACTCTCCTGTCGAGTTACAAACTTATATTCCATCAAGGGAATCTCAGTCTCTATCTCCTGCACTTATATCTCAGCCACCTACTGCTTTGCCCTCTACTGGTCATCCTATGATTACTAGGTCCAAGGCTGAAATTTTTAAGCCTAAAGCTTGGGTAGCACAGCTGTCTGATACTGAACCACACACAGCTCAACAGGCTCTTCAGCATCCTAAATGGGCAGCAGCTATGGAAGAGGAATTTGCTGCTCTCCAACGCAACAACACATGGTCCCTGGTAGTACCTCCTGTTGGAAGGAAAATCATTGGCTGCAAATGGGTTTTTCGTCTCAAACGCAATCCAGATGGATCTATTCTAAAGTACAAGGCTAGGCTTGTTGCTAAAGGTTTTCACCAAGTTGAGGGTTTTGATTTTCATGAGACTTTTAGTCCTGTGGTTAAGCCTACCACTATTAGAGTAATTTTATCTATTGCTGTCTCTAGGGGCTGGTCTCTCAGGCAATTAGATGTGAATAATGCCTTTTTAAATGGTGTTGTGGCTGAAGACATGTACATGCAGCAGCCTCCTGGGTTTGTGGCAGCTAATTCTACTCTGGTTTGCAAGCTCCACAAGGCTCTCTATGGGTTGAAACAGGCTCCTAGGGCTTGGTTTGAGAAATTAAAGTTGGCTTTGGTTCAATTGGGTTTTATTCCTTCTAAGGCTGACAGTTCCTTGTTCTGCAGGTTTAGGTCTACTCAGTGTACTTACATCTTGGTGTATGTTGATGACATTATCATCACAGGCAGTGATCCTAAGCTGATTGATCAGCTTGTTGTGCAGTTAAACCAATCCTTTGCTCTCAAGGATTTGGGTCAACTCAGTTACTTTCTGGGCATAGAAGTTTCTCACTCCGGTACTGGTTTACATCTCTCTCAACGAAAATATATTTCTAATCTATTAGCTCGAGTGGGCATGACTGTTGCTAAACCTTATCCCTCACCTATGGTTTCTTCTGTTGGTCACTCTTTGTCTGCCTACCAAGGCTCTCCTCTTTCTAACTCTACTGAGTATCGTTCTGTGGTGGGGGCTCTCCAATATACTACTATTACTCGCCCAGATATTTCCTATGCTGTGAATCGTGTGTGTCATTTTATGCAGCATCCATTGGATGAGCATTGGAAGGCTGTAAAAAGGATTTTACGTTATTTACAGGGGACTACTACTGTTGGGTTATAGGTTACTAAGGCTGCCTCACCTTCTCTTGCTCTAGTTGCTTATTCTGATACAGACTGGGCCTCAAATCCAGATGACCGCAAGTCTACTAGTGGTTTTTGCATATTTCTTAGCCCTAATCTAGTAGCTTGGAGTGCCAAAAAGCAGCATACTATTTCTAGGTCATCTACTGAGGCTGAATATCGAAGCCTTGCCTCGGTTGTTGCTGAGATTACTTGGTTGAAATCTCTGTTATGTGAGCTACATATCCCTCAACCTGTTGTGCCTACAGTGTGGTGTGATAATCTCTCCACTATTGCTATGTCTAAGAATCCTGTCTTACATGCTCGTACTAAACATATAGAGCTTGATCTCTACTTTGTTCGTGATAAGGTTGCTCAATGAGAGATACAAATTAGTCATGTCCCCTCTCTTGACCAACTGGCTGATATGTTCACCAAGGCCTTGCCTACTCCCAAATTCTGTTATCTTCACAACAAACTGACTATGGCTGCCTCCCCACTCAGTTTGAAGGGGGATGTTAGTAAAGCACAATAAGTCAACTGTGTTTTACAGCTAAGTGAACTTGGTGAGGGTTTCTGTCGAACACTTGGTGAACAACAAGGAGACTCTAACAGTTCTCTCATAACAGTAATTCACAAACATAAAGAAGAACCCATTATCAGTAATCATGATCATCACAATGATGATCATGGTTAGGAACCAGTCAGCAGAGGTTGTTAGGGTAGTTAGTTTAGGCGGGAAAGTTTGCTACTCTCTAACAAACTTTCTAGCTCATAGTAGCTTGTTCAAACATGTGTATAAATAGCAAAGCTTTGTAATCTATGATTATTAAGAAATGAGAAATCAAAATACATTCAGAGAATGAAAAACAAATTACAGAGAGAAATTATTTTGCATATGTTTGTTTGTTTCCTAGGAAAATAATTTCTCACCATTGCTGAATCTTGAACCCTTCATGCTTCTCTTTTCTACTGAGCATGGATCTCTTCTGTAGACTGAGGATCTGATCTAGAAGAAGAAGATCTTGAATGTTCTGCACTCCTGGCTTCAGATCTATGAGAAGAAGATTCGAGCACTGTTGACATAGTTCTTGATCTGAGAACAGAAGATTGAGAGAAGAGGTTCTCGAAGTCAAATGAAGCACTATTAGGAGAAGAAAGCAAAATATCAGTATTGCTAATCTAGAAAGAGAATTAGTGCGGGTAACCAAGGGTGAGTTAACTCAAACTGCAGTTAAAACCAAAACGACACAGTTTTAAATTCAAGTGTGAGGGATCACTTGGTGGAGATTGGTGTGAGTTATCACTAATATTGTATTGTGTAAGAGATTTAAGTCTTCAAAACTTTTGAGTCATGGAAAATCCTCAAGCTTGGTGGGCTTAGAGGTGCGGATGTAGGTAGGTTGGCCGAACAACATAAAATATTATTGTGTTAGCCTTCCCTATCTCTTTTCTCTTTAATTTGCAAGATTATTTTTATTGTTTATATTCATTATTTGACATTTGTACAAACATTTTAAAATTGCATTTTTGTAGTTATGAATTTGCTGAAAAGCCAATTAACCCCCTATTGAGTTGCTTTTCGGACCAACAATTTATTTATTATTACTAATAAAAAAAATTAATATACGAAATATTGTAAATATTTAGATAATTTAGGTATATAATTTATTGAGTTATTTTTTAAAATTATTTGAGTCATATTGAATAAAAATACCACAAATATTAGTTATAGGGATATAAATATCAAATTACTTATCTGTAAATATGTGTTGCTTAAAAAACAGAAAACTTTAATGGTTATATCTAAACACTAGAAAGAAAAAATATACATAGCATTTAGATTTCAAGTTTAAAACGTTAGTTAGTCTTCGATCAAATTAAAGCTTATTCAATCTTCAAACCAAAATAAAAAATGCTAATATATATAAAATACATAATACTTTCTTTTTCATTGTTTTATGTTTCATAAACATAAAATTCTATAATTCTTATATCTCTCTTTTCTCTGTGTATATCATTTAGGCGTGTTTACTAACAAGAAAAATGAACTTAATTGATTTTTAATAATTTAAATATTTATTAAAATATACATAAATTGGGAATTAAATTTTTGCTAAAGATGAAACTTAATTTCCCCCTCCCACCCAAAGAATGTACCATTTCTTGATTAAAAAAGTAAAACACATATTTTTGATAGCATACTCTTCATTAATATTTCCACATCTTATATAAATAGAGTATATTTTTGTAATTAAATTGTTTCAATTTTTTTATTTGTATAGAAAATTATAATTTAATATTGATTGTTTTTATTTTTCTTTTCAATGGAACTCATAAGTTTGTGAAAGCTAAATAAGGAAAAACCAAAAAGAGATGTATAGGAAAAACAAAGAAAGAAGAGATTTTATCAAAATTAATAATAAATAAATGAAACGGAGTGTGTGTGTTAGGACCATATTTCTAGTGTTGGATTTATTCTGTAATAAAACTCTGTTTGCTTGTAATACTTTAGTTTCTAAGTCTCTCGACTTGAATAAAACTTTGCAAGTTGGGAGAAGTCTTAATGACTAACTAGCATATCTTTAACTCTTGAAAGCCATTAGTTCACACAGACATCTCATTAGTTTAGTATGTTGTTTTTGTCAATCATCTTCATGATTGAAAGAAAGCCCTTCAGATGACATCTTTGAGTTACGACTTCATCAAGCATTCATCTTGTAAGTCCATTGCATCTCAAGGTAAGGGTTTTAGACTTTATAGGATTGATTTCATCTTTCATACTAGTTACAAATTTTATAAATTGAAAATGGAATATCTTTGGAAAGGATAACAAGTTGTAAACTATATATTAATTATAACATATATGTCGTATTGCTTTAGTATGAATTTGAACAAATAATTTAGACAATCTAACATTACTTAAATAAGAAAATCGTCAATGGAACCTACATAAGTCGCCATGTTCACTCGTACATCACCACATAATGTGATATGTTAATCATATCCTAAACTTATGCCAAATGGTATGGTACAAACGCAAGAGACACCCAAATTCTTTTTGAGTTGGATCTTAAACTTACCATTTCAAAATTAATAACACTAAACATCCCACATTTATATTTCACATATATCCTATTATCAAATAGATATATATTAATAATAATTTACCTCATTTATCACATGCTATGTCAGTGGAATGCAAGTGACATGGAATGTGTACCATTACCATTTTAAAATTTAATTTTTTAAATTGGTTGTAGCTAGGCAATTGCTCCCTTATTTATTTTATTTCAATTTTTGTTGTGCAATTATAATTTTGAGCTGTATCCATAACTCAATGATATCTTAACTACCGGCCCAAATAAAACTGTAAGCAAGTCATTAGGTTTCCACCTCTCATGTCACACACAAACTACATTCACTAAAAGTAACATAGGACCCATTTGGTGGTATGATGTGCACTTGGTAATGGACCTCTTTGCTAAGATATTAGTGGACAATGAAAGGTCAACGAATACATTGGCTTGTTTTGTCAGTGATGATTGTCACAACCATATTGTTAATGACTATATAAATGAAATTGCTCCAAATCAAAAGTCAATAATTCTACCATACTTGTATCAATATTGCAATTATACCTAAGTACCTGAAAAAATCAACTAAGATATAAATACAAGTCGAAAAGCAACAACTCCTACTATACGGAAGGTTGCTCTACACTTTATTTATCTATTAATACGGATGGAACTTATACACTTACTACAAATATAAAAGGAAAAGTAAATTAACCACTTGAGTTATGAGATAAAAAAAAAAAAAGAATTTGAATCCAAGGGCAGATTCAAAGGCACTGGTCTTGGTGGCTGCCAAAATAACAAATTGATGGTTGTAAATTAAGCTTGGATAACCACAAATTAAATGGTCCCAATAGACCTTAAAAGTCACACATCTCGCTTCTTCTCAGTGTCACATTCAAGAGGCAACACATAAAAGTCATCATAATGCAAAGAATATTTTCACATTTCCATAAGAAAAGAACATCATTTTTCACATTCCAGCTTCACTATACAATGACCTTGAAAAATGTAAGGCTTGAGGAGACAATGGGGTCAACTTGAAAATTACTGAACTAAGGGACAGACCTTTGTGATATTATATATATATATATATATGAGAAAAGATATCAAATATAGAAAATGAATTCTACATTTACAGGGGCTATATGTATATATGGATAATATATATATTTATAGCTACTGTACCGTATCCACAGTATATGATGAATGTGAAGCCGCTAAAAGGGCTGCTCCAATGCCAGAACCGTCTTCTGTGACCTTAAGAATAACATGTTGAGCAATGTCCTCGCCTAGGATTTCAGTCAAGGCTTCATGCAAGTACTCTCTGAACATTGTGTAGCTTGTATACAAACTCCCTTCAATTGCAACCACAGTTCTTCTCATCTTAATATCACTTCTATTTCTCCCACTTGTAATGCCACCACTCCCATCCCGGCCAATCTTCTTCAAGATCCCCACAATACCAGCAGCTGCTAATCTGGCAGCTCTGCGCGTTACCACGTCACATATTCTTACAATGAGCTTTCGAACCTTTAGAGGGACATCAGAAATCTGAAAAGGCAATACAAAGCAAACAACATGATGGGGTCAGATGAATCACTTCATCACATTGACTAAAAATGTCATTTGATGGACAGGAAGGGCCAAGGAAAGAGAAAAGCCACTCAACCACCTCTAGAACATCTTTGAGGATTCTTGCTACTTCTGTCAACTCAGGAGAGTCATCTTCATGCATTGCAGCCATTAAAGGTGTCCTGAAATCAACACCAGAAACGTTATTGAATATTTCAGACACTTTAAATAGAACAAATGATTTGATGTTTATTTTCTGTACCTTATTAGAAAATTAAATAAATAAATAAAATGCAACAAGCAAATAGCATTAATTTACGGGTCATAAAAATTATATACACACATGTAGGTGTTTTGGTGTGCGGTGTGGTCACTTCTTAATCAACTAATAATATGGATAAAGTTCACCATTTTGATACAATTTTTTTACTTTACTGATAAAAATCATCAATGTGCATGCTTACAAAGCATAAACCTAAATTGTACCCACAAATCTCAGAGATGGATATTTTTAATAGGCTTACTGTCAAAAATATTTAATGTTCTCTTTCACTTTTACTATCCCCATGCAACCTTTATTGCAAGCCTTAAATTTACACTAACTTCTTTATTGGCAAAGCTTTTCTGACTAATTTGAGAGTAATGTAACAATAAAAAATGGATTGAGGATTTGAGAACAAATTGCAGTCTCCTATTGGCTAAGCCTTTTTCTCTCCACATACAGCAGCTAAGAAGAAATGGTGCTAGACGTTTTTGTCTCCTATTGGCTAAGCTTTTTTCTCCCCTAGCACTATGACTTGCCACAGAAGCAAAGCAAGTCATAGTGCTAGGGGTTTTATGCATGTGAAACTGCAAGAAAGAGCAAATAAAATACTAGACTCGTACCTCAAGATGAAGCGCCTTGATAACCTAGGAGAAGCAGGTCCAAAGATGTCCGACTCTTGTGACATCCGAAGGACTACCCTCCTAACTATATCACCCAGATACATTCCTGATATCATCTTCTCAAAACCCTGCAGCAAAATCTTAACAAATTGGAGCTGGTCCTACAATTTTTATCAAACAACAAACGTGTAACAAAGTGTACCTTACCTGATCATTTGGGTTAGGACTATTGCGATCTAAATCAATATCATATGATGTTCTGGGCAAATACGAGGACCAGAAATTTCCCCATTCCATATTGACAACCTATCAAGATAGAGATACTTAAATGTGAGTGTCGAACAATGTCTGACACATATAAAGAACTGATCAATCTCAAGAGATAAAGCCTGGGATAATGTCTAACTGTGAAAAAAGGATGGATACCATGCCTCCAGAAGTTGTAAGAAGTCCCTGACACTTGATAATTGCATCTGTCCGCTCCAAATAGCAGGCATTAGTGCCTGTCCCAATTATCACTGCAGCAACAGTATCTGCATCATGGTAATGCCCAAGAGCTAAAGTCCCCACAGTATCATT
This sequence comes from Xanthoceras sorbifolium, assembly GCA_003430845.1. Lineage (NCBI taxonomy): Eukaryota > Viridiplantae > Streptophyta > Magnoliopsida > Sapindales > Sapindaceae > Xanthoceras > Xanthoceras sorbifolium. The sequence continues at coordinate 21,281,613 of CM010620.1, read as the reverse complement.
TACCTGCACATAATAAACAAAAAGAGAATGTTTATAACTCTCCTTAGCAACAACTTAGAGTCATCTGCAGTTTCAACAAAGGAAGCTTTTGTTAAAACTGTGGGACATTAGAAGTAAAAAGCAATTTTGTCAATTTATGATGAAATGAAGACACTGTCGAAAGCCTTTGAGGGGGTGAGAACATTAATTCTCTTCAAGTAATTGATCTTCAAAATACAAGATTACCAGTGCTAATACAATAAAAAATAATGATCTACAATGACCCATAAAAAATGCTACACCGTAATACAAGATTACAGCTCCCATGGCCATTATAATAACCATGAAATACGCCTGAGGAATATGCAACCTAAATCATGTCTATAATCATTTCATGTAAAGTCGTAACTTATGCTCCAGAAAGTGTCGAGGACTGTACTATGCAGTTGTACTGACCTCTAATATATGTTTACCTATCTTTTCAAAACTTTAATGTTTCCTTTATGCTCTTTCATGTTGATCTCCTCTTTCGTGTTACCAATTTAAAATATAATCACTAAAGCATCAAGCCAACTCAAAACTAATCCTAAATCCCAACCTCAATAGACAAACATCTGTAACAACAAAAAGCATATAGAGGAACTACCATCTAAGTAAACAATTTAAAGAACAAAAAAAAAGCACAAGATGCATCATCTTTGTCCAGGCATTGGGCAAAATAAGTTTTATCGATGGTTATATAGTTGTGAGGTCCTCATTTCAAGAAACTGAAGAATTGATTACTAGCAAAATTCCAAGTGAGATCAAACTTTTTCATTTTCAATGATCCTTGAATAATGCAACATAATTTAAATTCACATGTATACTAATAAAATAGCTGATAGCAAAGTTCATTACGGACATGGGCAAAGCACTTACCAAAGCTGCAACCCGCATATCTAAACCTTTCCTGGTCAATGCTTGGTCTAAACATTCACCGACTTCTTTTCCAACCTACAATCAGTAAGGGCCCGTATGTGTCAAAACTAATATCTTTCCTCCATTACTCAAACATTAAGCAGGAATAATTTCAAAATGATTATTCTAGCATAAACACATTCCCTAATTATCTGAACTAATTCAACAATAATAACAGCAAATCTCTAGTTTGTACTTGGACCAAAATCATACACTATGCCAAAACTCAATCCAAGCATTTGGGCTCAGGTGATTCAAGTACTGCTCCTCCAAACAGCATTATGAATGCTCAAGTACTGCTCCTTCGAACAGCATTATGAATGCTGAAGGATGCACAATGCCATGAAAAAGCGAGCACCATCTTGGATCCAGCATCAGCAAAAGATTATAATATAGTTTAAGCAACAACATAGTTGCCTTTTGCTTATGGTTCTGGAGTATTTTAGAGCACAGTATTAGAATATCCTCCAACTAACCATATCTTCAATCGCAAACCCTTTTGTCCATTTGATTAGAAGCCCTGATGACACTGACAATTGTTTCACTGGAAAAGAGAATGTAAATCCAAGGTCCCTTCTTCTGACAAAGGAAGGGGCGGATCCGTTTCCTTCTTTTTCAACAAATTGCTGCAATGATGAAGCTATGAAATCAAAGAGATCCTGCAAACAATTAAACACATCAATTTTCACAAATATCAGAATATGATAAGATATCAAGGGTATGCCAATAGAAGTAACTATGTGAGGTAAAAAATTAATCACCTTGCTTGTGCCAGTCATTAAATGCTGAGGAATGGCTTGTCGTTCCACATCTTTATCTAGAATAGAGGACCTAAAGCCCCCTAGCTGAACCCGCAAGACCCTAAAATTGGTACCCCCAAGATCTAGAGCATAATAAGTTCCTTTCTCATTCCTGTGACAAAATTGATTATCAATTTACTAGTACAACCTATTGAATGCATTAAAACAACAAAGAGAAACATAAACTTACTGAATCAAACGACAGAAATGAAAGTCATGACAAAGTAGTTCCACAGTGGAAAAAACTATATTTTAATAAGAGAATAGTATGATTGCAATTACAAGTTTTTGCTAATCAAAGCCCTTCCACAAAGTAATGGAGCCTGCAGTACTTGGCAACAATACGTCGACCATGGCAATTATTGGTAAATTATACCCCAAGACTAGATCAAAAGAAAAATGTGAAGGCAACTGAAGAATGTAGATTTCCATACAAGTCTGTAAATAACTGCCCAGAACAGCTACAGGTGAAACATTTTAGCTCTACACAGTAGCTAGCACTATGATTGACAGCCTGAATCAGAATTACTGAAATCAAAATTTTCAGGAAAAACAAAATAAAGAAAAAAAGCAAAAAGACAATGCAGCTTCCATTCATTAAATCTTCAAGTAAACCCATCTAATTGGAAAGTGAACTAAAAAAAAAAGACAGATTCCACTTCAGGAACCTTAAAACACAGTATCATGTAAACAGTTGTATCACAATTAAATGAGAATAGAAGCAAAAAAGAAAAAGGAACCGATAAGATTCTATTAACCCTTATATGTAAAGTTTAGCAACAAAATATTCCCAATTCAATAAGAGGAAAGGTTAGACATCACAATGTCGAATGTCAAAAGAACAGATAACATACATATATGTAGATAACTCAAAAAGTGAAAAGTTTATACCAATGCGCAATTCCAGAAACCCTGTACTAGTATCATCAAAAATATGAACACACCGAAAATAAAAAAAATTCAAAAATCAACACACTACTAAAATATAAAGACACAAAAACAGCAAAAAAGACCGCATATCAAATCATACCAATACCGAAACCAAAATGGCAAGAAACTATGATTTTTACAAGATTTAAATGAAACAACCCAAAGCAAGAAAACAAAACAAGGAACAAAAGTAACAAAAGTTCAACTAAAAACCGGCAAAAATAACAATGGAATACGAAGAGGCACTCAATACCAATTGAAAATAAAAAATAAAAAATAAAAAATAAAAAAAGAGCATGAACAAGTGCAGATAGAAACAAAAACCCACCAAGAAAAAAGCATCCTGATTTTTCAAGAATCAAAAAAATTAAAACTTTGTAAAAAGAAAACAAAATGACGAGCACACAATATACGATTTGTAGAAAGATTACCCAGAAGGGAGATTGTCAACAAAAGTGAGCAACATTTTAAGCTTGGAGCCTCCTTCAGAAGCCAAGCCAGCATGCATCTCCACATCCATGGCATCCACAACCTGTCTCAGTCTCCCTACTGTAGTCTCACACCCGTCCTCCAACTCTCTCAACACTCCCATCACTCTCCTCCACTTCCTCTTGCTTCTTACTCTCCTCCCCACCACCACTCCCGCCACCACACACGCCGCCGCCGCCACCCCCACTGCCACCCCCATCACCACTGCTCTCCCCATCTCCCCTCTCTCTCTATGTCGTTCTGGGTATTTCTATATCAAACCATACAAATATAATATCATATGTTTTGTCTATCTCTGATCAATTAAGCCCAGAAAACGACAACGTTTCACCATGGACGCCTGTTCTATCTGTCTGTACATAAACTAGGAACAAAACCCAGAAAAAGGATCTCCAGATACAACACGATTCCGGTCGCAGTTCCAGCGAAATCGCCGATGAAAGTTGATTGTATGTGACCTGTTCGACGAAAAGCTTAAAAGAGAAAAAAAAAATTTTTTTTTTTTTTTTTTTAAATTTCAATCGAGAGAGAAAAGGAGAAATGAGAGGAGGATTGTAAGCAAGTTGTAGTATTGAAAAGCAAACGGAAGGAACTACTTATAATATAGCTGAGGAAATGACGGATTTGCCCTCGTCAAAGCTCCGAAATGGCAGATTTGTTAAGAGAATCTTGGGATTTTTTTCTTTTTCCATTTTTTACCGTTTAAGAAAGATTTTCTGAGGTTAATGAGGATTTTGACTTTTTTTTTTTTTTTTTTTTAATTTGTCTTAAGATGTGCTTTTTTGTGGGGTTGGTGTTGGGATTTGCCACTCAAGTTGTGCGATATTACGGTTTTGGGTATCTTTGTAAAAAGTTGTGTTTGAAAGGTACTACTTACTAGTTTGATCGCTTGACTAATTGATTACGACCCTTTTGAATTATAAAGTAGATGGAGGGATTGCATTACCCTAATCCATGCTCTTTGTCGACCGTCCGTATATTATTTTTATAAAAATTTATTTAATAAATTTAATGACTTATTTATATCATAATAATTTATATATTGATCATTTTTATTGAAACATATGGTAGACGGTCGTATTATTTTTTTGAACAGTTAGTTAATAAATTTAACAATTAGTTATGAACATAGTAGCTCATATCCTAATATTTTTTATTAGAATAAATAGCGTTTCGATGAGTGATTGGAAATTAGTGACTAAGTTTAAAGTGTTGGAAGTATTGTTTATGTGATTGTGACTTGTAAATCATACCTACCTAAACACCATTTTGATAATGGCTAATTGGTGCCCTAATCGCATATCATATTGTGATAGTTTGAATACAATGACAGACGTGCCCACTTTTTCTTTGGTTCACATTTTATAAGACTTGACTTTGATACAATGAATATAATATGAAAAACAGCAAATCTTTTAACCAAACAAAAAAAAAAAAAAAACTGTTAGAACTAGGTTTTTCTAGATCACTTTACTGCTCATATACATTTAATAATAATAATAATAATATTACACGACTATACATCCACTCATAACTCAATCGATTAGTACACTTTCCTCTCAACTCAGTAATAATAGCTTAATTTCTACTATCTACATTTATCAGCATGTCTTTTTTTCTTCTGTAATTCAATATTACAAAACATTATCAAAACAATTGTCATTAGCCGATAGGAATTAAATTATTTCCATGAAATGTAGGAATATGGAGAAAAACTAAACTTATAAAATAATCTTTATTGCAAGGGCAAATATTTTCTCGTGATCGGATAAATATCATGAACGCGCGTTTAGTGATTGATTTATATAGGTCTCAACTGATACTTCCATTTCAATTTAATTTCGACACCAAGTATAAACTTAAATTATATATTCTATCTTAAAATAATTTCGAATCTTTATTAATATGACTTTTATTAATTTCACGTAACGTGATATGATATTATCGTCCGATTGTATCGAATACTGTGTTCTCTTAAAAAATAAACAAAAATAAAACCCCAATATTTTAAAACATGAAAATGGTGAATTTGTATGCAGTTAATAAAATATGATTAGTGGAGTCAAAAATTGATGGTAGCACAAATCTCAAGCATATATAGAAGAATTAATAAAGAGAGGAGCGAGCAAGGCAATTACTTGGTCTCAAGTACAGTTGACGCAAGACAACTTACAAGTGTGAAAAGGCTACTTACTAGTCGTACTACGACTTCGTTGCTTGTAAAATTACTAACTGAAGTTGTACGATTGTCACTATCACACACACATACATACTCACGTCTATTCTTCTTTTATTTATTTTCTTCCATTTTTGTCACATGTGTGATTTGTGCTTTTAATTCCAACTAAACTCCATTTATGTATTTGTTTCTTTACTCAATATCTTGAATGCGATTTAATTATGATTTCTACTTTCATATATTTCTTTACTCAAACCTATATATTTGTTTTAGGTAAATAAAATGATAATAAATGTATACAAACTAATTTTATCAGTGAAATCTCTAGTCTTAGATCGAATATTAATAATAGAGTTTTTGAGATTTTTTTTATTTATGTTCGAGTCTTTAGATTATATAATTATATAAAAACTTATATTTTTTTTAAAGTTGTTAATTTTTTTTATATATAGTAGAAATTGGAGAAACATTCATTTTAAATTAATTTTTTTTAAAAAAAAAAACTATCAATATATTATTATGACTTGAAATTAAAAAATAATAATCTTAAAATAAAATTACAACGATCACTTATAAAAATGATATCTTCCATATTAAGAGTAGACAGATTCCCATATTGTGAATAGATAACTTCCGTTATAAAAGTAGACGTTCAGACCGTATTAATAGGATTATATTTGAAAGTAACCGATTTAATATATTAAATATAAAAATAAACATGCCAAAACTAAAAAGGAAAAAACAACAAAAAAATCATCCTAACCATGATGACAAGGCCAGTCATTGACCAAGGGCATATAAGTAATTCAACAACAAATTCCCAAATGCCATCCACCAAAACAAGGTTTTAATTTCTGAAAAATCCTAAAAAGGGGAAAAAAAAAAAGGGAGTGACTTAGGTTTTGTGAAAAAGAGTAGGGACAAAATGGGAAAGAGGAAGCGAGTGTGATGGTTTTTTAAAGATTCTATATTGTATATAAATAAATAAATAAAAAAGAAGGGCAATTTTGGGTTTAGGAAAATAAGAGAGAGACAGCTAGGCTCCTCAAAAAAGCAAAGAAAGAAATGAAACGGCGACGGTAGCTGCGTATCCGCCATCGTACACTGCCAGCTGTCTCCCGCTAAATCCAGCTGTGCTCACAAAAAATAAAAGCTCTGTCTGTACCATCCCTTGTTTTTTTTTTTTTTTTTTTACTGCTCAACTCTTATTTTTATTTTTTTATATTATTTTTCACAGTTCTTACAAAGTTAACAATTAATACAAAGCTGTCAATTTACAAGTGCCCATTATTATATTTTGAACATTCTTTTTTGTTTTCCATATTTTCTTTTTTGGCAAACAAAAAATAAGACGAAAATGTTGTGTAATTCAACGATATGAGTTGTCATTTAAAAACTTGTGCTATATCATATACTATTTTATTGAAATTCTTTTAAAAAAATAATGTTTCTTTAATAGATTTTAAATCTTTAAAAATTTCATAGTTCAAGTGATAAATGTATCATTTTTCCATTTCAGTAGTGAGGATTTTTACCACATCTTATATGTAGTAGATATTCGAATTATACATTTACTGTTTTTAATAAATCATAATAAAATTATTATTTATTTTATAATTGTAGTATTAAAAAATTCGTTAAGAATTTTAATACCAACTGATTATGTGAATATTACAAATCTTCTTTTTTTTTTTTTCAAATGTTGTATGGAAGTTTTAATGAATTGCACCTTTATTTTTTTTTTAATAAAATGATTAAAATCAAATTTAGATGACTTTAAAATGTTTATACCTTTAATATATCTAAAAAACTAAAAAAGATAAATTAGATGTCTCCAAAATGATTTCTTTATTATTTAAAACATTGTTATAATATTTTAATAAAATAAAGGGCAAATTACAATTCATCATTTAAATTTTTAAAAAATATTACTATTTTACTTTACATGCGTATTAACTATTTTAATTTTCATTTTTCATAAATATATCAATAGTTATTCTGATAGTCAAAATTAATTAGAGTAGAAATATTTATATTTTTATACATAATTTATAAAATGATATGTGTATTAAAAATAATAATTTTTTTAAAAATAAAAGATCGTTTGTGGAGGTGGCCTCCACCTTTATTTCATTTTTTAATTATTATTTATTTTTAAAATATTATAATATTATTTTAAATTGTCATTTTATATATTATTAGTCTTCTTAAAATTACCTTGAATTTTAATTATTTATTAATCGTATTAAAAATTATAACTTTATTTTTATTTATTAAATTAATATTATATGAGAATAATAATAAAATATTTATATGAATACTTAAGTCTTTTCTACCATAATTTTATCATAAATAAATTTATAGTAGCCTTTTTATAGTTAACTGTTTCAAATAAGGAGCAAAGTAACCCTTTAATTAATATGTTAAGTTTCGATTGTTAATTTTTTAATTTACACATTTTAATGTATTTTTAAAATATTAATAACTAAAAAAGTTAATACAACTATATCAAATAAAAAAAAAGACATCTATAATTATATATTTACTAAAATAAATAAACACAACCATGTAAAAAATATATACGCAATCTTTAAAAAATATTGTCTAGTAAAAACTATATAATATAATATAAGTGAAGTAATTATATACACTTTTTTATTAATTATCTTTTTATAATATTAATATATATATATATATATCTTCTTATAAACAATTTTTTTATTATTTATATTCACTAACTGTTTTGGTAGAATGATATACTTTTCATAGTTACTTCTTTTTAAGAATATAAATTTCAGTTATATTTTTTATTCAAAATTTTAAATTAATTATAATAATTAAAAAAATATTTTTTTTTCTAAAATATTAAATTCACATTTAATTTAGCCTACGTGTAAATGACTCAGATGAGCAAAACTAAACTCGCGATATATACAAGTTTAGTTTGTTTTTAAACACGTGCGAATTATAGCAATTTAATGGGGTCCACTAAACTGACGCACAATAAATTGTTTTTCAACCGTTGGATTATAAAACTTGCTCTTTTAACTTTTTTTTTTTTTATAAACAAAAAAAGTCGTTGACTGCGCATGACTCTTCAAGTAAAGTTAAAATATTAACCAATCTTTTTCTTTAAACAAATTACACTTAATTACCCTTAAATTTATTATTTTATAAGCAAAATAATTTTAACATAAACTGATATTAGTTAAATTTAAACAAAGTTAACAACGAAAATAATATTTTTTTCCCTTTCATCTTAATTTTAAATTTAATATTTTATCCATGCACTGGATATCGGTATTTTTTTTTCATTTACTACTTTTTAAAAAAAAAATATTTTTCTTAAATTAATTTACTTTGATTTTTTGACTAAATAGTATTTTGGTATTTTAAAAACATTATATTTAAGGTATTTTTATCTTTTACACAATCAAATTTAATTAACAATTAATTTTAACGGAATCTGATTAACGATAAGAAAGATCAAAGTCATTTTTTAGTAAAATTATTTCTGTTTATAAAAAATCAAATCACATGAATTTTTGGTGTAATTTACTCTCTTTTTATGGGGAATTACCAAATACATCATAGATTTTTTATCTTAATTTCAAGTAGTTTTAGACTTTCCATTTTTGACCAAGCCAATCCCTTTATTTACTAAATAAGTCTATGATTTTTCGAAAGTGACCAAATTGATCCCTCTCATGGTAAAACTTAACATTTGACTTTAAAAAAATTTGTAAATATATATTAATACCCCATATTTATCTTATTTTAGTAAAATTAATTAAAATAAATTTTTATTATTTAATAATGAAATAATATTAATATTTTGAGAAAACATAATTTAAAGTTATAATAAATATAAATTTATATTTATAATAAATTAATCTAAAATTATAATATAGATTTTAATTTTTTAAGAATAGTTGAAAACATTAAATAAAAAAAAGGTTAAACCACCTCCACTAGTAATTTTTATCTTTTTTACATGGTTTTTTTTTTTTTTTGTGACAAAGGGATAATCGATCAAACAAGCCAAACTACAAACGAGATTCAAAAGAGATTCAGAAAGAATTAGATCCGCCGCACAAAAAGGATCGTCTTCAATCCAAACCAAAAAATTCGAAATCAAAAGGCCAAGCCTAGCTAATTTAAGGGCAACCCCATTACAAGAGTGATGAGCAAAACTAACATGCAAAATAGAAAGCGAATAAACTAAATGTAAAATATCATAAACAACAAAGTCCACTTCCGAAAGCGGAGGATCCTTATTCAAGATCGACGAAATCAAAGTCGAAGTATCGGACTCGAAGTCCACTGGCGAAAGGCCTAATTCCATAACTAGCTGGATGCCACGTTGGATTGCCATAGCTTCTGCGACCACAACTGAAACCAGCAGGGGATAAGGTTCAACAAGCGCGACCAATACCTACCCTTGGTTGTCCCGAATGATGACACCAAAGCTCACTCGTTTGTTGATAGGATCCAAGGCAGCATCAGTATTAATTTTAAACCACCCTGGCGAGGGAGCTTCCCACCTAGGCGGAACTAACACCCGACTAGGTAGAGGCAGTAGGGAGGGCATTGGCTGCCTGAAAATCTGACAAATACGAGAGAGCCCAGGGAACAATATCATCAACTAGCAGACGCCTCTCCTAAAAAAATAGAACTGTTGCAATAGAACCAAGCTTTCCAGATTATAATACAAAATTCTTCAAACTCAAAGCTCAAGAAAGAGGTTTTACATAAAACCAGGAAGTCCATCGTGGAGCCAAGAAAGTCACCTGTCAATGCAGTAAAGGAAGGTCGGGACTTGTAGACAGCTTTTAGGAGAGGACAACCTCAGAAGGAGTGAATAGAAGATTCAAAACCTGAAGAGTAGAGCTGACAACATCTATCAACCGCAATGTGATGCAGCGCTGGAGTACCTGTAGAAGGCAACTGGTCGTTGCAAGCTCGCCATAAGAAAAGTCTAACCTTGGGCAGGATATTCAGATGCTAGAGAAAGCGCCATCAAGAGGAAATAGGGGCTGCGGAAGCGCTGCTGGTGCTGGACGGATTTTGAGAGGCAATCCAGTATGCACTTTTGGTAGTGGATTTGCCCATTTTGTCAAAGTGCCAGTAAAGGGAGTCTTGGTGAGCAGACAGCGGGATAGCCAGAATAAAGTCCGCATCTTCAGGAGGAAAAGAATCTCTGACCAGTTTGGCATCCCACTCGCCTGAAGCTCTCTTAAGCGAAGAGACCCGTGCGTCACCTGAGAGAATAAGGGATGCCTGTCCTTGAAATAGAGCAGACGTGGGATCCAATTATCATGGTAGATGGACACTGCTTCCCCTCCACCAATGCGCCACGGCAGCCCTTTATTCAGGAGGGATTGACCCCACAAGATACTCCTCCACATAGCTGAGAGAGGATGTGAAGACTTACTCTGCAAAAATCTACAAGTAGGAAAATATAAACTTTTCAGAATTCGGCTCACCAAAGAGTCAGGATTAGAGAAGATTCTTCATCCTTGCTTGACAAGCAGGGCTTGATTAAAAAGAGACAAGTCGCGGAACCTAAGCCCACCCTCCAACTTGTTGCGGTATAAATGGTGCCAGGAGCACCAGTGAATTTTGTGACTAGAAGTACTACTACCCCACCAAAAGCGAGCCATTAAACGATGGAAATCTTGAATCAACGACTGCGGAAGGCGAAATAGATTCATAGAATAAGTAGGTATAGCTTGGATTACAACTTTAATTAAGATTTCCTTCCATCTTGCTGAAAACAAAGTCCCTTTCCAACGTTGAAGCTTATTCCAAACTTTGTCCCTGATTCGTAAAAAGAGGTTCCTCCTAAATCGACCCACAAAGTTTGGGAGCCCCAGATAACAGTCGTGACGATCTACCATGTGTATACCCAAAATATTGCTCAACTCAATTTTAAGAGCAGCAACCAATCAATCGTTTAAATAAACATCAGATTTGTCTCGATTAATTGTTTGACCAGAAGCTCTTTCGTAAGATAATAACATTTCTTGAATCTGCAAACATTCGCTGGCCTCAACTAGAAGGAAAAGGAGACTGTTATGTGCACAGAAAAAGTGAAACACACTAGGGCCGCCTCTCCCGCAAACAATGCCGTAAACTTTGTTCCTAGGTGTGCTAATTCTGTTGCTCATGGGTTAGCTAAGCTATATTTATCTTCAGTAACCAATCTAATTTTAATCACCCAAAATAATGTAATAAATATTTATAAATTATAATTTTTATTATTGATTATAACGTGACACGATGGTTATAAGATATGATTTAACAATTAATTTAGTCCTTGCTATTTATTTTGTAATTTAAAAGGTCTTTATTGTTTTATTTTTCTATAAAAAGTGCTTTTATCTTCTCAAATTAAACCAAAATAGTCTCTTTGGTGCTTCTTCATTAATTTTTGTATCAATGAATAATTATATTTTGATACTTTCAAAGGTGTCTTCAATTTAGAATTTTTTAGGATTTAAAATATTTTTAAAGTCTGGGTATATTCAGTTTAGACTTTTAAAGAATTCATTAGTACTTCTATTCAATCCAAATTTTTAAAAAGTTCATTAAAATTTAAGTGTATTTAATTAAGAGTTTTGAAAATTCCATCAAAATGTAGGTGTACTTTAAAAAGTCATTAACTTTACAAAAATTATTTAAATTGTGTAATTGGATGAATTTTAAAATAAAAAATATAAATAACAAAGGTCCATAAAAATCTTGCTCTATCCTTGTAAAATTTGATGGATTTTAAGCTATTATTAATCAAATATATTTTTTTTTAATACAAAACATTAAAAAATAATTTAATTATATATAAATACATGAAAAAAATCCAACAAACACTATAAATAATTCTTACAAATCTATATAGAATCTATGAAATCTGTGAACTCCAACAAACTCCAGATTAAATACACCCTTTTAGATTCAACTAATTTTTAAGCAAGTTCCTTTTGTGATTTACAAATAAGCATTTTTGTAATTTTATGGGGATTCTTTTTTGTAATCTTCAAAGGTTTTTCTTGTAACTTTATGCGGCTAATATGGTCCATTTAGTTTCTTGCAACTTTTAGTGTGAAGTATGATTCATTTTTTACAAAAAAAAATAAAAATAAAGGTGAAGTATGATTGTTTTGGTATTGGTCGAGGCATGATATTTTGTTGATAAAACTAGAAGTGATTGATGTTTTCATGTCTTGTTAGGGGACTTTAATTAAATTTGACATCATACTCAGGTTGACTAAAAATATACATGTAAGGGCATTTGTGGGTTGTGATGCGACTAATCACATAAGTAAATTTGTCGGATATGGTTGTGATCATCAATTGCCTTTACGTAAATCAATTTGATATTGTATACCCTCCCAATCACTAATTTTTTTTTTTTTAAATTTAACATATTATCAATTAGAAAACTATCAGAATTAATCGAGATTAAATCATACATCAAGAGAAGAGACCTTGAAATCACTAATTATTTTTACCACTTAATATTGGATGATTTAAATATTTCTCCATTTTTGGACATCATTTTCTATTTCCTTTTGCAAGGTGGAGAAATTTCAAAGGCATCCATATGTTTTAGGATTAACCTAATTTGTTTGAGTGTGCTATGTTCGTAATTAATGTATAATAAATTTTTTCAATCTATATTCTAAATATTATAATTGTGTTTTTATCTACTAACTTAAGCGTTTAAATTTAGTAGTTATTGATATGATATTTTGAATTAGGAGATCTCGGGTTCAAACTTTATCTCCTTTTTTTTCTCTTAATTTTTTATTTATATACCCGTTACACGATATGAGACGTTTAATATATGTCCTAACCTACGTTGTAGAATTTGAATTGTTTTAGTTTAAACATAAATAGTTGTCGATTACATTGGACTACATCAAACCCGATTTGTAAGAAACTCAACCTATTTGGTCGTTTTGACACCCATAAGTTAGAGTGTGGCTGTTCAATTTACAACTCCACATATCATAAATTTTCATTATACTTTGCCAAATTATATATATATATATAATATTAGAGAGATACACATCTATTTATAGTAATGTGGTTAGTGCATCTCTCTCCTATCTCAATGAGAATTTAATTTCATCATATATATTAGATAGTTTTTTTTACCGATAAATTTTAATAATTATTAATATTATAATTATATCTTTTTAAAAAAATATATATTAGAGAGATAATTGACAACTAAAAGACAGTTAAGCAAATGGGAATATATTGAAGCTGAAAAATCCCATTATACTGACCACCTAATCATATATTATATTATATCTTGGTTACATAAACATAAACATGCCACTACTTCATTTTCAAATTTTGAAATAATCTAATCCAACATCTCGATCATATAAAATCCACACGCATTTATTACTTTAATAGCGTGCGTAACAGACCTTTCTACACACTCACCACTTTCTTATTATTTTATTATTATATGTATTAAGATATCAACTTGTTTTTCATTTAACTTTTTATGTCCATCTACATGTTGATTTCATTCCATTCAACTAAACCAATAACCATGCATTAACCGACTAATCAACTTAATTGGTGTTTTTCAAATTATACGCATTGCATTTTATATGGACACAAAATATTATGCATCACCGCACATCAACTTATAAGTTTAAGTTTAGGTGATTAGTACTGCATCTTCCTTCCTCTTTTGTGGATAATAAGAGTTTAATTATCAGTATATATGAATAATTTCTCTCCCTTATTATCGGAGTAAATAATTCTCATTGTAACAATAGATATATCATACTATTCATATTTATAAGTACGTGGAAAGTTTTCTCCTCGTTATGTAATATCAGATGAGTATTTACCAGTTTGTTGGAAGTTTTCTCCTTTTTATGTGATAGTAGATATTCGAGCCACACACATAGTAATTAATGTTGATAGTAAATATCTCTCAATTACATTAATAGATATTCTGGTCACATATATAGTAATTAATCTCAATAGTTTTTAGCAAATCTCTGACCTAACTTTCCACTCATTATGTGAGAGTAGAGATATCCCGTTATGGAATATATCTCACCATACGTATTTACTACTATGTATGAAGTTTTCCCTTCGTTATGTGAGAGTAGATATTCGAGTTACACATATAATAATTGACGTCGATAGTAAATATCTTATCTTTCAATTATAAGAGTAGAATTATGGCAGGCTGTTAATATATCTTTCAATAACGGATGTGTATAGTTTTCAAAAAATATTTTTCCAGGTTCGACCGAATCATTGGAACCTAAGCAATAGTATACATACAATGTATATGGCGGCTGTTAACATACATGATTAAGTCGAGGTATGATAATGGAGTAAACAGGTGAAGGGGGGGTGAAGATGGCTCTGGCTGGGCCTGGGGTGGCTGCTGAATTATTAAAGAGGATACAAGACAGTGACTCATAGCCACCAAAAGTCACAGACACGCCATTTTCATCAATATTTTTTTTTTAAGATTTTGGTTTTGTCTATGTAGACTACCCAAGACTTGTTCAGTACCACCCAATCAGACCATTTCATTTTTTTCATTTTTTATTTTTTGGGTGCTTTTGTTTTTTAATAAAGTAGTACCTAGTGACAAATGCTGATGATGATGGTCCTATGTCACATATGTATGCTCTAATTAATCACTTAATTAATTAATTGATTATATATACATTAGTAAATAAAAGGCCTTAACTACTTGTCATACTTTGTATTATTGTTGTTTTATAGTCAATAAAATAAATACTAGAGGTTCCATCAATCATAGTTTCACCTTTTACCTTTAAATTGTATAAAATTAGTGGCTTAAATAGTTAATTACTTTTTTTTTTTAATATCATTAAATATTTTTTTAGTTCGATATCAAATCTAGTCATTTTCAAGCGTGACATTCTAAATTTTTGAGGTTTAACAATTTAAAATTTTTTTATACATAGAAAAATTAATATCAGACCAATATAATATAATATGTTTGGTTTCATCATTTACGGTCGTATAGTTATAATAATATGAAGGGGTATAATTATTCTCCCCCTATAGTTTGAAGTATTTTTCATTTTTCACTCTCTAATTTTATTTATCTATCTTTAACTCCTTTAATTTATAAAAATATCAAAAATCCCCTCTCTTATTAAATTTTTATTTAATTTTTAAGTTTGACCATTAAATTTTAAAAGGTATAAAGGTATTTATAATATAATAAATGCTCAAAATGTTTTAAAATTAAATAAAATTTATTTTAAGATAAAAATAAAAAATATTTTTAAAGGTAATTATAACATAATAAATATTTAAAATATTTTAAAATTAAATAAAATTTTATTTAAGATAAAAATAAAAATAAAAAATATTTTTCTCTCTCGTCTCCTCTCTATCTCTTCATTTTCTTCTTCTATTTTTTTTTCTCTCGTTTTCCTCTTTCCTCTCTCATTTTATAATTTTCTTTTACTCTCACATATTTTCTCTCTCTCTCTCACTTCCATACCACATTTTTTTTTCTTTTTTTTTATTGTTTGTAGTATGATGTGAGTTATATATATATATATACATATATATATATTAATTTTGATTGTTTTTTTTTTTAAAAAAAAATTTAGTTGGAGATTTGGCGGAGATCAATTTCCACCGTCCATCTTTAAAGATGGACAGTTGGATCTCCACCAGATCTAAAAATATTTTTTTAAAA
The DNA here is from genome assembly GCA_003430845.1 of Xanthoceras sorbifolium. Classification (NCBI taxonomy): domain Eukaryota; kingdom Viridiplantae; phylum Streptophyta; class Magnoliopsida; order Sapindales; family Sapindaceae; genus Xanthoceras; species Xanthoceras sorbifolium. The sequence goes on along the minus strand of CM010620.1, from coordinate 21,265,550 downwards.
TTTGTTATTTTTAGTGTTATTTAATTTTTATTATGTGTTTTTAATTTTTAATAACTTTTTATTAAAATTTTATTTAAAAATTTAAGTATAAAATAGTTTTTTCTATTAAAAAATTAACAAATCTTAGCAGAAGGATAAAAATGAGAAAAATAAAATTAGAGGATAAAAATGTAGAATACTCTTAACTACAGGGGGATGATTATATCCCTAAGATGAATTGTCAAGTTTAATTTTAGTATGTAGATTCATTACTATATGAATTGTGTTCAACAAAATATGACGCAATGGGACCAAATACGCGTTAATAAGATAATATAAAAATAAAGTAAGTTAAATGAAAAGTATTACAAGATTAAACATAATTTACCAAAATGTGACACAAGTCAGATACAAAAATGATAATGACCACAAAAAACATACCAAATAGATTTGATTAAGAGATTTGTTATTACAAGTCTAAATAGAACAGCTAGTTTTATATGTCTACATGTGATTTGTTGAATCATATTGACTTTGAATTATATGTTTTTTTTTTCTCTCTCTAGAAAATTCAACAAGAACTATTAATAAAAGGAAAGTGTAAAAGGTAAAAAAAAAAATGATGAAGCCTGCCGACCAAAAAGTGGTCAATTAATAGGCAGGTATCTAGGTAGATATTTGATGTCCAAAGCCAAAAGCTTTTTACAAAATTCTAGTTGGTTTCCATTCAATTTTGGGTGTCATCACAAGCACAAAATAGTTGTATACAGAGGTTTGAGTTTTGAGTTGGAGGATTTGGCAGCAAGTGCAAGTCACTTTCAAGCCATACAACAACAATACATGAAAAATGAGAGTGGATGAGGTGATTCTCTTGACTTTAATTTTTAACTATGACCACTGCTGCATTCACCAACCCAATTGTTTCTTTTTTTCCAATTCCATTTGGTGAACGTGTGTTTCTTATGTACGTGGCTTCTTCTTTTTCTTCAACTGGTTACTGGTTACTGTTCAATTCAATGCATGCAACCTGTTTGTTGAAATGCCTGTCTTTTTATTCTTTTATATTATCTTTTTCTTTTTCTTTTTCTTTTTCTTTTTTTAAACAATTTGTTATTAAAAAAAATCCAATAAATATTTATTTATGAATTTAAAAGCTGAACTTGTAAGTAATTAATAAAAACTGAAAACTCCAAAATCTCAGAGAGCGAGAGAGAGAGAAGCTTTAACAATAAAAGCCGTCTTATCGTACGCACGGGTGCGTACCGGTTTCCCTCACAGTCACAGAGGTCGCTGTCAACAGTAGACGCACGTTGCTAAAACTAAAACAGTCGCGTGTCGGTAATGAGGCCTCCAGCTAGATGGGACCACCCCAGTTGTAGTCTCGACACGTGTTCTTTCGTTCTTCTCCACAGCTTATTGAGGGACCACCGTCTCTCTCTCTCTCTCTGTTTTTTCTCGTTTCTCTCGGTTTTACCCTTCCCTCCACCTCGGACTTCGTGTAATATCACCAACCCATACGTTTTTCCGCGGTGCCACGTCGGAATGCCCCTGTGATGTGATCACGTGACAGCCGATATCAGCTCCCCGGGGATTTTTATGTCTTTTCGTGCGGACATTAATCACCGTGTGTGTGTGAGTGTAATTTGATCTGCTCTTTTGTAAACCGTCCGATCGACAGACATTCATGTGATCAGAGCGTGTTCTCTTCTATCAGAACAGTTGACATTTTAAACAAGTCCTATCATTTTTGTATCATTGTACGTATATTTACTGTATTTTATACGGAAATTTTTGTCGATCTTCATGTACAAAATATTAAATTGGGATGGTACAGGTCAAATTGCCCTATTGAACTATAATTTCGAGTGATAAATTAGGTACAGGTCAAATTTTTGACCAGGCGTGGTAATGGGTCAGGTGGATAATTTTGACCCGATCTGCTCCATTTGACCGTTAATTTTTTTTTTTAAAAATAAAACTCTAATTTCCTAATCCATTTGTTCGTTAATTTTTTTGACCCACCCTTTACTATTCTGCTTGTCTCTCTAGTCGCACCCTCGCTCCGGACGCTGGCTGTCACAGCCACTGGCCACACTGCTCGCCACTGACGCTCCTCATGCCGCCTCTCATTGATACTCTCTGGTTTGCTCTCTAGCGCCGCACCTTCAACATGGTTGATCCCATCTTTTTGGTGGCCTGAGATTAGAATTTAAAATAAGGTCCTGACTTGTTATATTTAGGTAAATTCTAATAAATACAAAATTTTGCTAAACATATTTTTTTTATAGGCTGGAACTCAATAGGAGGCTAAGCCATTACGTCTTTAATTTCATTAAAATTGTTAACAATGAAAATTGGATCAGACGTAGTCCAATATAGATCACAAGACAATGTAGTGGTCGGTTGATGTGATATGGTGCTCGACTATGATAAAAGCTTGAAGATAAAGTTGTCAGATGATGGAATCTGTAAGCAAAGAAAGATTGTTAAGGAGGGCCAGACTTATGCCGGTGATTATACTCCGACGATCAAGTCAGTTTTCGTGGAAATAAAAATCTTGTAATAAGTTTTAAAGTGTAGGGTTTTTGAATATGTAAGACGTTACCTTATTCTTCTTTTTTTAGGGCTATTTATAAGAGACCAATATTCTTCTAGTGTTGTCTATGTTAAGATATGGTTAACCAGAAGTTCTCATGGTTTGTCACCAATTTCTTTCCTTAATCATGAAATTCTTGAAGCGGTATTCGAAGGAAAAGATTGGCTAAGTGGTCCGAGTTACATTGCAATTAATGTCACTGTGTAGATGTGTCCAGCTTTAAATGCCTGCATATTTAATATTGTCAGGTGCATTTGTTGCTCAGAGTTCTGAACGAAATGATGCTTTAATCGACATTGTAGAGCTAATTTGATAGGTGATAGGGATCTGCAGGAACATTTAATGTGATAGGTGGCCTAAGACTTCTTTATTACGCTTATCCGAGAAGTGCGTCGGATAAACATTTGGTATCTCGACTTTCATATTGTCACAAAGAGTTTGCTCTGCTTTAAGAAATGCATATGGACCCGTTTGGATATCTTGGGCCCACATTGCATATTTTGGCCTTGGTATGGGGTTCATAATACGACAATCCTAAGTTAAAGTCACCCACAACAATACCCCTAAATTCCTGAGGCAAAATTATTTGAAAGGGAATTTATTTAAAAGAAAACGACCTCGTATGGATTCCAAATGCTTAAGTTCCACGAAACGCTGTCGTATGAGATTTAATAGCTTGAGACCTATAAAACGCTGTGGTATGAGGATCCAACTGTTTGAATTAAAAAAAGGGGACGTTTCAAAAGAAAGTCTTACATACTAAGCATTGTGTTATCGAGTAAGTCGACCACTAAGTCATTCCGGTTGACAAGTCGTTGACTACCCTAACCCATTTTTTATTGTCAACAAAAACAAATGGGTTAAAGGCCATGCAAGATGAGATAAATTTATCGCATGAGAACCACATTTATGATTTGGTGAAACTACCTACAAGTAAGAGGCTTTGAAGCACAAATGGGTGTTTAAATTGAAGACCGAAGAAAATAGCTCACAACCAAAGTATAAGGCAAGGCTGGTTGATAAAGGGTTTAGTTAGAAAAAAAGGGCGTTGGCTTTGAATAAATATTCTCACTTATTGTGAAGAAGTCACGAGTTTTTTTTTTTTTCGAAATCGATAGCTAGTTTGTATGTGGAGATCAAACAACTTAATGTGAAAACTGCTTTCTTCCATGGTGACTTTGAGGATGAAATCTATTTGCAGCAATCTGAAGGCTTTAAAGCTAAAGGTAAAGAAAATCTTGTTTGCAAGTTGAGAAAGAGCTTGTATGGTCTCATATAATCACCTAGACAGTGGTACAAAAAGTTTGACCAATTCATGGAGACTCATAGGTACAGTACAACTACTTTTGATCTTTGCGTTTTTGTGACGAAATTCTATGATGATGGGTTTATCATTCTCTTAGTTTATATGGATGACATGTTTAATATTTGTCATGATACTAGCAAGATTGACAAATTAATGAAAGATATCAGTATATCCTTTGCTATGAAAGATTTGGGTCTATTAAGCAAATCTTTGACATGAAGATTTTTCGTGATAGGAAGAACCATATACTTTGGTCATCTTAAGAGAGGTACATAATACACTGAGAGGGTTTTGGAGCATTTCAACATGAGCAAGGTAAAATCTGTGGCATCTCCACTTGTAGGTCATTTCAAGCTTAATTGTCAACAATGTTCTACAAGTGAGAAAGAAAATATGAAATGAAGTATGTGCTTTATGCATCCGCAATTGGAAGATTGATGGATGCTATGGTTTACACAAGGCCCGATATCGCTCATACAGTTGGTGTTGTCGGTCCCTTTTTTTCAAATCTAGGCAAAAAGCATAATGAGCTACAGTAAAAATAATTCTCAGGTATCTGAGAGGCATTTCCAAAGTATGTTTATGTTTTTGTAATGGCAAACTTGTGTAGATAGTTTCACGGATGCAAACATGGCGTGTGATATTGATTCCAAGAAATCAACTTTGGGTTACTTGATTACTTATGCAAAGAGAGGAATGTCATGGCAATTTAAATTACAAAAAAAAGTGTTACATTGTCCACTACTGAAGCTGAGAACACTGCAATCACCGAATGTTGTAAAGAAGTCTTATGGATGAAAAAGCTCCTGCAAGAGTTGGGCTTGAAACAAGAGAAACATGTCTATTATTATGATAATCATAGCGCCATCCATCTTAGTAAGAACTTTACTTTTCACTCTCGATGTAAACATATTAATGTTAGATATCATTGGATTCAAGATGTGTTGGAGATAAAATTGTTGTATAATGAGAAAATTTATACCAACAATAATGGCTTGGATATGATGACAAAGGAACTACCTAAAGGAGAAACTTGCAGAGGGAGATTACAGGTATGGGGGAGGCCCTCCATGTGAGAGTGAATAGGGAGATTTGTTGCGTGACATTCCCTCTCACATTGAGTGAAGCCCACCAACTTAATAAATGAAAAGAAAAAGAAAAAAAAAAAAAAACATGCAGTTAATGCAAAGTTGGTGCATTAATTGAAGTGAGAGCGGAATTGTCTCTGCTAAGAAGTGGAGAGATAGAGAAAAACAGAGGAGAGGAGAAAAATAGTGGGTTTATTGGCTTCGGGTTATCCACAGATCAGAGGGTCATTCTTCCTTTGATTCCAATGAGTATGTTGTTAACAAACGCTCTGAACTACGTTTTTTTATTGCTGGTTCCTCTCTAGTTTTGCTTCCATCCGGTGAGCTTCAAACTTGTTAGTTTGATGTTATTTTGTGATGATTCCACCTATTTGGCGAGGAGTTTGTTGATGTTGTTAGCCTCTGGCTTGTTTGAAGGAGAACTGATGTAACCCTATTAATTTTATTATCAGAAGTTTTTTTGTTGGATTAGCATCCCTGAATTTTCCTTTCACCCTGAGGGGTCTTCCATGGTATCCTAATTTTCTACATATTGTGATCATTGTGCTTGTTGTGGTGATTATTGAAATTTCAGTTTCATATTTGCTTGGTAATATTATTCTGGTTTTGGTTTGCCCATTTGACTGCACAAAGAGAGAAAAAGTGTTATTTGTTTCGCTACGATATTTTGCTTTTGTGACCACCCATTGTTTCCCAACAATTCCCATGATAGACGGTGTAAGCACAAGTAAACATTGTGATCATCCTTTTCTCTACACCACTCAATGCAACCAGTCAAGCCACAGATTTAGGGCTCCAAATACAAGTCATCCAGCTCCATTTTCCATGTGAATATTGCCAAAATGGTGTGAGAGGCTCATGCTACCTTCGTTGGACCTTGTCCCGAACTTCTTCTTCGGCGGCCAAGATGCTGCAGCTGCTTGTTAAGAAGATATTTGAAGCTCTCAGGCCTCAACCAAGTTGGCATTATTTCTGACACGCTCGAAGATTTTGTCAAACAAGTGGTAAAAGCTAAAATGTTGACATATGGGTGATTGCTAAGACTCTTTAAGTGTATAAGCCTGAGTATGTGGAAGAATACAAGGTCAAAGAGGGAAAAAGCTTTGGTGTATCGGCCTCACTCTGCAACAAAGACAATCTGGATATGAACAAGAGGGGCAACAAAGCAACCATTGATGATGAACGCTTGAAGTGGCCTGATTCAGAAGAAACAAGCTCAGTAGTTTATGCTTGCCTTGGAAGCCCGTGCAATATGATTACTTCACAGCTGATAAAGCTTGGTTTGGGCTTGGAAGCCTCCAACAGACCCTTTATTTGGGAGACAGATCAGATGATATAGAGAAGTGGATCTTAGAAGAGGGTTTCGAGCAGAGGATCAAAGGGAGAGGCCATTTGGTTCGCGGATTGGGCTGGGTTGGGCTCGGCAAGTAGTAATAAGCGCTGAAATGCCGATGGCAACATGGCCACTTTTTGCAGATCAATTTGTCGTGAGAAACTTATTGTGCAAGTATTGAAGATTGATGTTGAAGTTCAAACAAATGGGACAAGGAAGAGAATGTGAAGAGAGCTGTTGACAAGCTGATGGATGATGGAGAAGATCATGAAAGAAAGGCAAAGAGAGCAGTAGAAGCTGGGGGATCTTCTCAGCTCAATACGATGAAGTTGATCCAAGATGTCATGCAACATCTGTGTTCCACAAAAGCAACTCAATTTCACATGGCTCTCATAAAAATAAATAAAACAGAAAAGAAATAGGTGTCTCTACATTTTTTTAAAAATAAAATAAAAAAATTCTCAAGAATTCTGAAACAAGTAATTTTTTTTTATTTCCTGAACTTTGTGCCACATCAAGTAGTGGCAAAACAACATCTGATCCAATTTGCTATGGGAACCAAATTGGTTTCATACAAAAATGTCACACATTCATATACTACTAAGGATCGTGTTAATATTTTACAAGAAGGTTTTCATATACAACAGAATTTGAAAGTCCATCTCCATGTCTAGAGCCAAATATACATCACGATTGTCAATTTATCGAAGAATGCAAAGCTCACATCATCGGATTAGCAAAAAATCTCAGCATTAGCAAAAAGAGGGAAGCATAATTAGTCATGCAGCTTGATGACACGGCCTATTCTATCGAAAAACATCGGGCACATGCTTACACTGAACACTATGACATCCCTCATCCAGTCTGGGGCTACCCTTTCAAATGTCCCCAAAGATGACACACGGTAAAGCAGCTCCAATTCCTCGCCAGCTTCACTTTTTACCCACGTTAGGTTGAACGAATAACCTGTTGTAGACACAATCATGAATGAAAGCTAAGCTTCTCATGAGAATAAATGGTCCTTGAATAAAGAAAAAATTTATCCATTCAAATAAGTCCCCATAATGCTATCCGGACCTGTGCATGTTTGGCTCCAAATTAAGCTTTTGCTTTCAGACTAGCAAACTACTCTATATTCCATATCACTCAGATCGGATTCGAGACTTACATATATGATATCTACGTAGCATATGCCATAATAGCATGACAAGAGGTGAAAAAATTTCTATCAGTTAACTAGCTCACCTCACTACAACGTAACATTCATATATGTCCTGTAGATCCTAGCACTGGTAAATGGCGACCACTACACACATAGAATGTGCACACTTCTAGATCGTAATTATAATTTCCTCATCTTTCCTATGCTTCAAATCCATATTATGAGTATGAAATCCCTTATTGTACATTTCTTACCTACAATTATACTCTTTTCCTTTTAGTAATATATTGCTGTTTGCAAAGTGCGTTTAAAACACAGTAATCACATGTTGGTCCCACCCATTCCCTTTTAGACAATTGTCCATGCTATAGATTGTTTCTATACATAATTCTCTTATTCATTTCTCTTTACGATTCTACACTTATGCCTCTTCATATATAAAAAAGCAAGTTGACCAATGAACTAATGTTTCAGAGTTAACTTTGATGTCTCTGAAACTTTTGACATAGAATAACCAAATTATAAAGCTTTGTCATTGCTTTTCTCAGATGTAAATCAATTTGCAAGATATTACAAAGATATGAGCTCCAGCAGTATCTCCTCAGAAAAAAAAATAAATAAAAAAAAAATCAACAAATATCACATTTTCTATTTGGCAAATTAACACAATATATATAGTGAAAGAAACCATCATAAATTAATGCAATCATATCTTAATTATAAAATTTCAATTTAATTTTCCAGATCCAATATCATATACTGGATACTGCAGAAGCAGCAGAACCAAATGTTATAAACTAATATCACACACAGTAACAAAATAGAGCTCTAAACCATATAATTGTAAGGGATGGTGTGTTAATTAATAAATTTGATGAAAATTTTCAATTATTATTATTTTTGTTTTCACGATTTATTTGTAAGCTTTTATCTTTGTACTCACATATCTTCACTTTCCATCCAATACAATCATCATCAATTTGGATAATAATAAACATGAAAGGCATTTTTCTAATAATATTTAGACATGGTGGAAAAAAGCAATCAAGTTAAAGGAAAATGAAAATATAAAAAATTCAAGAAACCAGAACTACTTCCAGATTTAAATTACCACTTGACTGATGTAGAGCTAAAATGCCTGTGCCTTCAGTTTGATGGCATGCAGACAATTTCATATCCACTAGGTACTCAATAAGATCTTGAAACAGACAGTTACCAGGGCCATCATCATTTGCACCAACTGGAAATAAAATAAGATAAATAAATACATCCAATAAACCAATAGCATCATGCCAAGCAAAAGCCATAAGGTCAAAACTTCTACACCCACCTGATCTGTCAATAGTTCTTTTACAGCATTCTGGCTGGAGATCACATTAAAATAGTCAGAAGGAATGAGAAAACTAACTCTGAGCTGGAAATGAAGTGTTTACGGACATACCCGCTGATCATATGCTGACCCAAGTGGACACAGTCTCTTTTGATGAATCCTTGGCTGATTCTACTGCAATAGCATCATCTCGGCCACTGTCGCTGGCCATAACCATACCTTCTCTCTCAGCCTCAGAATCCCTTCTTCGCTTTCTTGTCATTCCTTTGGCTGAGACACTGGACAGTTTTCCAGATGTGGTTTGAGCACCTTCAGGAGTATTAAGCAACATATTATCATTCCTCCCATCCTTTGAACGGGAAGAAATGGCCTCTTGATGAACCTTTTGGAGCCTCTCAACTTCTTGAGACAGTGCTTCATCTGCCATTAATTAGGCCCCATCAACAATTAAACAGATCAGAATATTCAGCAAAAAAGTAAACAACAAATAGGCCAACATGTAACATACATTGTAATTGCACATTATTCACCATAAAATGGTAAAAGGATTTTTTTCCCAAGACTTTGTTCTTGCCAGAGAATTACTAAGAAGGCTATAGAACCTTTTGATTCCTGATCTTGCTCATGAGGATGACTAAAAAAATAAACACTTGGGTCAAAACAAGTAATAGAAAAGGTTGGAATCTCCGGAAAGAACCATCTAGATGCCATGCAAAAATTGTATTTTAGGTTAATAACCCTTTAAAAGAGAAAATTATCGGATCTCTTTGGGCCTTGGTTTATTGCATTCAGCCAATTCAATTTATCAATAACTACACTTCCAATTTCTCAACTGTTATTAGCCATCTTGCTACTAACTGTTAGAGAGCCTTATATCATTTGTTGGGCCTTTTCCTGACAGCTTAAAACTTTTAGGTCATTTGATTACTAATATATGGTGTTCAGAGCTTGGTTTGACCTAGGAGTCTTGGGTTCAAGTCCCCCCCTACGTGATTGTATTTGCATTTATTTATAAAATTGTTCTAAGTTTAAATATGTGTTTGGGCTTGGTCCACGTGCCAATCCCGTCGGTTTGGCACATGAGGGGGTGTGTTATAGAGCCTTATACCATTAGTTGAGCCCTTTCCTGACAAGTTGAACTTTTAGGTCTGTTAGTTACTAACACTAGCTACTTTTAAGAAAATTCAAAGATCTACCTGAAACACACCTTGATCAACCTAGGCTAGTTTGGTTCAAAGCTGAATCAGTATGCACTTCCATCCCTAAGAAGAATTTGAGTGCAATGGTTCTACATGTTTACTAGCACAGACTTGTGTTTATAATTATAGAACATATGTTTACTCATGAACTGTCATAGTATATTAATAGGTGTTCATGATCTTATTCTTACTGATGAATATCCTCGGGCATCATTCCAACTTTCCTACTTAGTATCAATGGAAATTCATCTGCATCTTGAAGGTTATAGGTGGAACCAAACCAGAATGCTCAAGGTTTCAAATACAGTCATAAAGATGCATTATGTAAGTTTGTTAGCTTCTATTAAAATAGTCAATTGATTCTTACTCTTCTGCTTCTCTTGCATAAAAAGGTTTTGGTACTCCACACATTGCTCATTGTTGGTGGACCTGCAGTGACAGTAAATATGTTAAAGACTTCTGTTATTTGGGTCCCTGCATAATGGATCTTATCAGAACAACAAAATAAGAGAGCAAAAGAAGAAAATACAAGAGCAAAGAATTGATTAAATAGTTTTTTAAAAAAAGTAACTTGAGAATGCATGCCTGATTGAGTCTACTTCAGCTTTCAAGTTGTTAACTTGCTCACATAACTTGACATTTTCACTTCTTAAATGTTCTATCAACTCCTCTGCAGCTGTAAAAACAGAAAATAAACAACTAACCAGTTTAGAGGATTCTTAAAAGTTTGAGTTTTAACTGAAATCTATTGAATACGGTAAGCCAGTTTCTCCGACACAAATGACTATGAAAAATCTACAAACACTTCACAGAGAGAGATTTACCATAGTAATGTAAAAAATTATACTCTTCTTATTTCCTGGAGCTAAAGGAATCAAACAATATTCCTGTCTAACCTTAATAAACCAATCCACTAATTAGAGCAGTAACGCAGTTAATGACACCATAACAGTTTATTACAATCTTTAATTTTCCTCATCTGCAAATACTTAGTATTCCTATACAAAATAAACCAACTATCCAAATCCAACAATACTTCACAAGGAAAACTACACGTTGTAACATATAAAAATATTCTCTTCTAATTTTCTGGAGCTAAGCTAAGCAAATCCAAACAATATCACAATCTAAAATCTTTTTCAAATTGAGCACTGGCACAATTAACAAAATTTATTACAATCTCTTTTTTCCTATCCGCAAATATTCCCATACTAAGAAGCAGGTCCAGAGTATGGTTATCATATCACAATAACAACAAAATCACCATGAGTTGTTGATAAATTCCGTTTGAATTATTCTAAATATTCAGAAGCCACATCTATAGGAAAAAGTAAGGGTTTTGTGCTAACAAAAACCTAAAAGATGGTAAAGAGCTAAAAAGAACCTCCATCGGTACCAACGTGAAGCCTCAAAGTGCCACGTATGGAAGAAAACAATAAACAAGGTTTCCAAGGAAATTGTAATATTTTCAGATCTATATATATATATATATATATATATCATAGTGCCAATCAATATATATATATATATCATAGTACCAATCAATATTCCGTATCTTATAGCATCAACCTGAACATTAATAAAATGTGTTAAAGTCCACTGATGATGAATAAGGAATAAGTCTTAAACCAGTTTGGCTGTTCAAATTTGAAACTTGAGTCCAGATCGGACAGTAATGACACAAATTGAGCTGAATTCTAGGATGTTAAGAATCAGATTGTAAGATAGTAAATTGGTCTAGAGCACTAGCAACGTTACTTAATCTGGGACAAACCGCAAGCAGCTCAACTCAATAAAGCACAGCACAAAAATATAAACAGACGTAGAATAAAGGGGCACTTTCATAAAAGGCATAATTTGCAAAATTGAAAAGAAAAAAAAAACAGAAGTATGAGGCTAGGTTCCTAAAATCTATGGCAGTTTTCAGGCATAATTCGAAAAAAAAAAAAATGGCTACTTGAGACAAGATTCTGACAAGGCAGTTTTGTTCTAGAACAGCAGTTTTAAGGTGCATAAAGCTTTCAGGAACCGGATAATGAGTTAGCCACGAAAAAACGGAAGACTTGAACTCTCCTAAAATCTTCCAACTATAAATCTACGCTCTTACAAGCGTAGGCTGAAGCAGAGAGTTCAAATTCACAAAATCGGATGAAGTATCCAGAGAACCGACAGGCATAAACCTCATGTATAACAATCAATCTAAAGTAAATAAGATCAAACTCTACAAATGCATATACAGTTTATTATAGTCATATTTCTTGCAATATCACACAACACAAATGAAAAATAGTTGATAATTTGGATAAAACATGGTAACTGGAAACGAAGAATTACTACATACCAGACACATAATTCACAAACTTCACCTCTTGATCTTTGTTGATCTCATCCAATTCTGAAAACTTTTTCTTCTGAAAAAAATAAAATAAAAATAAAAATAAATTTCGTTTTATTTTCCACAGTTTTCTGGTGAATCAATGAATAATTGTATCATAAAAGAAAAAGAAAAAAAAACCTTGAGTTTATCGTATTTATCGTAGAGCTTCGCGTACAGAGACTCCATCTGCAATAAAATATAGAAAAATAATCCGATTTTAGTTTCCTACTAGCGAACGGAGAAATACAGGAAAAATATGAAAAAGATTGAATTTAAGAGACGACCAAGGGCGGGAAAGTGGAATTTCAAATTTGAAAGAGAAGGCTATTCACTCACTTCGCTTTCCTGCTCTTAGTTTTGCCAGAGAATTTTAGGTGAAGACGAGTTACAGAGGGGTCGAACCGAAGGATTGTGTACGGTATCGTACACTTACCAATTACTTTCTACCACGTCAGTAGTCACTTACGGTAAGCCGAACCGAGCCTAAACGAATTGAACCGATTTAGTCGGATTCAATTTGATCAGTTCACGGGCCTGTTGGGCCATATAAATGGCTTAATTTTTATAGTATTATTTAGGGGTGCTTACGGTTCGAATCGACTACAATTTTAAACTGAACCGAATCAAAATTAAAAGTGTAAATCGAAGCGAAGTGAAAAAATACAGTTTACAAATGATTAAAAATGTTTTTTTGACTGGATTTGATCAGAAAAACATCTGTAAAAAACACACACACAAATGGAGCAGAAAGCCTGAAATCAACTAAATTGTACATATATGTATATCTTCTGGAAATTTAAAAGAAAATTGCAATTAAAGCTTGGCCAAAAAACAAAAAATTATAAAGATGAAACAAAAACCCCAGCTCAGAGACTGAAGATGAGAGAGGGTTTCTTCAATGGAAAGTGAGAAGCTTTGATGAAATTAAACTAAATTTAAATTAAAACAAAACTACTAATACAGACACAGAAACTAAAAACTGACATGAACTTTCAGTGAGTTTGCAAATGAAAATGAGGTTGAAGAGAAAAAACAGAACCAGCTTTTTATATATCAACCAAACCTAGTTTGATTTATTGAGGAAATGAGAGAAAAGCAAAGAGGAAAAATAAAACCCCCAAAAGCTTAACACAGCTAAACAGAAATAAAGAAGTCTTTTCTCTCTTATGATCAAATCTCTATCTGCTATAGCCTCCTTTTAATTAATAAGAAGAAAACTCCAAATTAGGTTTGAATTTTCTTTTGAAACAAAACCTTAAAAAATCAACAGATCAGATGATCCCCATTTAAACACAAGAAAAATTAAACAAAAACGAAAAAAATTAGAGATTAAACAAAAAAGGAAAAGAAGACCAAGGCGAGAGAAGGTGAGGTGAGGGAAAGAAAGCGGCAGACAGTGTGGGTTATAAGCGAGAGAAGGTGAAGTGAGGGAAAAAAATGTGATGAAATGAAAGTTAGCGTGTTTTTTTTTTTTTTATTCTACAGACCAGGTTTTGAGCAACCCAAATCCAAATCAAACTGTTTTTATACGGTTTTTTTAAAATTAAATCTCAACCGAACCAAAATCAAATACAAAACAGACAGTGTGGGACCTGTGGGTTAGGCGAGAGAAGGTGAAGCGGGGGGAAAACCGACTCAAATTATAAAAAATGATTCGAATACGGTTCGTATACGGTTTAAATCGGTTTTTGTACTCACCCCAAGTATTATTAATTGGAAAATTATCAATTTGATCCCTAACTTTTAAAAAATTATCAATTTTTTAAATCAGTTTTGTTTATTAGTATTCTTGGACCCTAACTTTTTGAAAATGTATTATTTTGGTTCCTTTGACTAATTTTTTAATGGTCAAATCTAACAAAATTGGTAAAAGACTAATTTACCCTTCACTCTATTTAAATGAATTAAAATTACAATTTTAACCTCAAATTTTTTTAAAAAATTATTAATATTTAGAAGGGTAATATAGTCATTTCAGATTAATATTTAAAAAAATTAAAATTTTTTAAATGGATCTCCACTGTCCATCAATATTGATGGAAGGTAGAGATTAAATTGGAATTTTTTTTAAAAAATAGAAAGTGAAAATTAATTTTTTTTTATCAAATTTTTTTTTTTTGGTTCAACAAAAAAATTTGAAATTGTTCTTGGTAGAATTCCAGATTGGATCTCCACCAACATAAAAAAAAAAAAAAAAAAAAAGAACCATCTGGGAGCCTAGATGGGTTCATCGGCAAAGAACCTATCTGGGTGCTTCGATGAAGAACCCATTTCTGGGTTCTTCACAGAAATGGGTTCTTCGGCGAAGAACTCGATCTACTTTCTCCGCCCCAGATCGGGTTCTTCGACGGAGATTCATTCTTTTTTTTTTGGATGTTGGTGGATATACAGATCTCCACCGTTCATCCAGATCCATCCATCTGGATGGACGGTGGAGATCCAATCTGGATCTCCACCAAGAAAAAAAATAAAAAAAATTTAATTTTTAATTTTTTTTATAAAAATTTCAATATAATATATACCGTCCAATAATCTCGATGAACGGTGGAGATCCAACTAAATTTTTTTAATTTAATTTATTTTTAAAAGTTTTTTGAAGAAATATTTTAAATTTTTAATTAGGGGTAGATATGTCATTTTCCTAAAAATTTACTGTTGACCATTAATAGGTTTAAAGACGAAAATACCCTTAGAACCGTTAAGTTTGACTAACAGTTGACTTACAGAAGGACCAAATTGATACATTTTCAAAAAGTTAGGAGTCCAAGGATACTAATAAACGAAACTAATTTAAAAAACTGATAATTTCCCAAAAGTTGGGGACCAAATTGATAATCCCCCTTATTAATTATATTTTAAACATATTAATTTAAGACTAAGTCCTCAAATACGCAACACACGATTGATAATTCCCATGATATAAAAACAACAACCAATATAATTATTAACTAGCCTTGGTGGTTGGAGACCTCAAACTTTTCTATGCCACCAAAATTCAATACCTTGTGTAACCATGTAAATATATATTCCCACCATTACCCATAAAAATACAATTGTATGGGTAGATCTCTTCCCTGTGTTGGAAGTAGACCTCTCCCGTTGTTGGGAGTAATTGTCCGGGCCATAGGTCCTGGTAGTTCTCGTCTTCCGTTGGTAGGAGTAGTTGTCTGGACCGTACTTATATGATTTAATCTCGGTTGGTCCCGATAGTTTTCTAACCTGTAAAGTGTTAGATTTAAAAAAAAAAAAACCAGCTGACATCTAAACAAATTTCACTTTGAATTTAAGTACAGTCTACATGAGCATAATGCAAGAAATGCAACTGACACATCACATAAGCATAAATAAAAAAGAGAAACAACAAAATGCCTTCAACAATACAAATAAACAAATATTCTTCTTTCTGAAAACCTCTTGGGGGATTTAGGGTGAAAGCAGATAGATAGAGTTTTTTGTCTCTTTCTTCATTCCTAGTGAATGCAGACCTGGTTATTTTTAGTTCCCTTTTATTAACTTGCTATATTTAGTTTCTGTTCTTTTGTTCAAGTTCTCTAACATAGATACAATAATATATAGTGGAACTTTGTGCTTCCCTCAAACAATCTGATGAAGAGGGTCCTGTGCAACAGGTTGGTGGACGACTAAAGGATGATGGTTCCCAAAAAATATCTCTTTCTCTAGTTGGGAAACTATTAACTAGTCGTCAAACCAATAGGGAAGCATTCAGAGCTTTGATACCAAAAATATGGCGAACAAATCAAGCTATTACCGTCGAATTGGCTAGAGACAATATATTCTCATTCCACTTTATCAATATTTAGGATAAAAAATGGGTCCTTTATGGTAGACCACTGGAACTTTGTTAACTCCATTCTCATCCTTGAGGAGCCACAGGGTTTGGGAGATTTTAAAAAAAATGCAGTTTTCGCATATGGATTTCTGGGTTCAGATTCACAACATACCGCTTCTTTGCATGACACGTGAGATTGGTTTGATGCTGGGTTCGCAGATTGGTGAAGTTATTGAATTGGATTTAAGAGCTTCTGGTGATTGTATTGGAAAGTTTATTCGTGCTCGCGTTCGGGTTGATATGTCAGGCCTTTGAAGAGGAGTATACGTATTCAGTTAGAAGGGACTAATGATGAGCAAACATTGTTAATCCGTTACGAACGAATGCCAAGTTCTAGTTTCGGATGCGGGTTAGTTGGTTACCCTATCCGAGAGTGTCCTCACACAACTAGTTACAAAAGGAGCAGGTGTAGTTCAAGACCATAAGTATGGGACCTGATTACGGGCATCCAGTCCTCCTAAAGAACGATTATCTCGTAACGGAAGACAGTTTGGTCAGGGTTATTGTTGGTGTGTGTAAGGTTTGAAGTTAAAAATCTTCAATCCCACATCTTTTATTTTATACCATATATTATAACTATCAAATATTTGACTTGGGTCTTAGGGCTCTTGGGCTCGAGCTCCCTTTGGGTTGAGTTTGGGCCTGTGAGGGCCCTGGCCCAATTACCATATTTTATTTTGATTTTTAATTTAATTTTAATTATTTAAATTTAAATTTAAATTATAAAGATATACCTTTTGATACAGAGTTGTATCTCTTCAAAAAGAGTTGCACTTTTACAAAAAGGTGCACTACTTCACAAGAGTTGCATTGTTTCAAGACACCTTTTGATTCTTTATAAATAAGTGTTCAAACATTGTAAACTTTAACTCAATTCTTTAGTTGTTTATTTCCTACTTTGCTGTCTAAATACTTATGAGAGAAAATACTATTTGTAGTGTGCCTGACTTCTGGGCTGTGTTGCTTCAGCAAAGAAGATTTGATAGTTGAATCCTGGGGGTAGACTCCATTTGTCCTTCAAGCAATCGGAAGGGGAGAAGTACTGTCTTAGGACATTGCACAAGTGCAAGCCTCTATCACAATTTCTTTCTACAAATTTTCCATCAGGTTCTTATTTATTTAATTTTTTGTATACTGTTAATTTTTTGTATACTGTATCTTCTTCTACATTTCTTCTATTATTAATTTTATTCAAGTACTGATTGATTGCTCTAACAATCTAAGACAGTATTATGGATCCACAATCAGTCAGTAGAGTCTTCAAAAATCTGGATGAGAAGCCTGAGAAATTCAAGGGGCTTGATTTCAAGAGATGGCAACAAAAGATGATCTTCTGGTTGACAACCATGAACTTGGCGCATATTGTCAAGAAAGATGCTCCCAAATGTGATGAAGGTCCAATGACTAAAGAAATAATGATGACTTTGGAGGCCTGGAAGCAGTCAGATTTCCTGTGTAGAAACTATATTCTCAACAGGTTGGATGATACACTGTACGATATATATTCTGAGTGTAAGACTGCAAAAAGTGTTTGGGAATTACTTGAGAAAAAATACAAAACCGAAGATGTTGGTGCAAAGAAATTTGTAATCGGTAAGTTTCTAAAATTTGAAATGGTTGATACAAAAACTGTGATCAAGCAGGTTGAAGAACTGCAGGTGCTTATCCATGAATTGCATTCAGAAGGATGTTCAATCAATGAACATTTTCAAGTCGGTGCAATAATTGAAAAGCTGCCTCCCTCTTGGAAAGATTTTAAAATTTATTTGAAACACAAAAGAAGGGAGATGTCAATGGAAGACCTGATTCTGAGGCTTCGGGTTGAAGAGAATCACAGAAAATGAGACAAGGCTGATACAAGTCTGATGGAAAATAAAGCCAACATGGTGGAATAGATTGCCTCAAAACCAAAATTTCAGAAAAAGAATTATAAGAAAACAGTGAAGAAAAATGTTCATCCGCATGCACCAAAGGGCAAAACTTTTAAGAAAATAAAAGGCACTTGTTGGGTGTGTGGGAAACCAGGACATAGAGCAAAGGACTGCCGCCATAGGAAGGATCAGAATGCTATTAATTCTGCCTCAAATAATCATGCCAATGTTACAGAAATGGACGTTGATCTTATTGCTGTCATTTCAGAAATCAATATGGTTTCAAGTGTCAAAGGCTGGTGGGTCGACACAGGAGCAACAAGGCATGTTTGTGGAGATAAAAGTCTATTTTCAAATTATACAGAAATTTCAGGCAGTGAGAAGCTCTACATGAGAAATTCTTCTTCAGCAACTGTAGAAGGAAAAGAGACTGTTTTATTGAAGTTCACTTCTGGAAAAATAGTGACTCTAGTTAATGTGCTATATGTTCCTGAAATAAGGAAAAATTTAGTATCCGGTCCGCTGCTAAGTAAAAAGGGATTCAAATTAGTTTTTGAATCTGATAAGTTTGTATTAACTAAGGCAGGGATGTACGTGGGAAAGGGTTACTTGACTGAGGGAATGTTCAAACTAAATGTAATGGTTTCGAATGCAATGAATAAAATTAATAATGCTTCTGCTTATGTTGTTAACTCTTTTGATATATGGCATGCTCGATTAGGACATGTAAATAATAGATGTCTACTTAGAATGGTTAATTCAGGATTATTGCCAAAATGTAATGTTGATATAAAACAAAAATGTCAAACATGCATTGAATCCAAGTTTGCTAGGCAAAGTTTTAAAACTGTCCAAGAAAGATCAAATGAATTACTTGGTTTAATTCATACAGATCTTTGTGATTTCAAGTCCATACCTACAAAGGGTGGAAGAAATTATTTCATCACTTTTATTGATGATTGCAGTAAATATTGCTATGTCTATTTGATTAAAAATAAAGATGAGGCCTTAGAAATGTTTAAGACATACAAGGCAGAAGTAGAAAATCAATTAGACAAGAAAATAAAAATAATCAGATCAGATAGAGGTGGAGAGTACGAGTCATCTTTATTTTCTGATTTCTGTACAAAACATGGAATTATACATTGCAGAAAGGAAAAATAGAACTCTCAAAGATATGATTAATTCCATGTTAAATAGCTCAGGGCTTCCATATAGTTTTTGGGGAGAAGCTTTACTTACTGCAAACCATATATTAAATCGAATTCCATTTAAGAAGACGAATAAGTCTCCTTATGAAATATGGAAAGGACGGCTACCAATTTATAAAACCTTAAAAGTGTGGGGTTGCCTAGTAAAAGTCCAAATTCCATTACCTAAAAGAACTAAACTTGGACCTAAAACATTAGACTGTGTGTTTATAGGCTTTGCTAAAAATAGTGCAGCATATAGGTTTTTAATTATCAAATCTGAAAATTCTAATATGCATGTAAACACTATTATTGAATCTGTTGATGCTGAATTTTTTGAGGGAATTTTTCCCTACAAAGAAGATATGTCCGATTTTTCTAAAAAGAGAGTATATGATGATACTCTTGATGAACCATCCACTTCTGGTATTCAAGATCACAACTTGGAATCAAGAAAGGGAAAAAAGACAAAAATTCCAAAAGATTTTGGACCAGATTTTGTTAGTTTCTTAATAGAATCTGAACCACAAACATACAAAGAAACTATGTCTTCACCAGAAGCTCCTTTATGGAAGGAAGCTATTAATAGTGAAGTTGAATCTATTTTACATAACTATACATGGGAATTGGTTGATTTACCACCTGGTAATAAACCAATAGGTTATAAATGGATTTTTAAAAGAAAGCTTAAAGATGATGAGACTATTGATAAATATAATGCACGTTTAGTTGCTAAAGGATATCGGCAAAAAGAAGGGTTGGACTATTTCGACACATATTCTCCAGTGTCTAGAATAACATCTATCAGGATGTTAATCTCTATTGCTGCTTTATATAAAATGGACATCCATCAAATGGATGTGAAAATGACATTTCTTAATAGAGAACTTGATGAAGAAATTTATATAGAACAACCAGAGTAATTTGTGGTAAAAGGTAAAGAAAACAAAGCCTGTAGGCTAGTTAAGTCTTTATATGGACTTAAACAAGCACCAAAACAGTGGCATGAAAAATTTGATTATACAATGCTAACACAAGGGTTTAAAATTAATGAATGTGACAAATGTGTCTACATTAAGGTTATGAAAAACTCTTGTGTCATGGTGTGCTTGTATGTAGATGACATGCTTATAATGGGAACAAGTAAGGATGCCATAAATTCCACAAAAAAGATATTGAGTTCAAAATTTGACATGAAAGACTTAGGTCATGCAGATGTCATTTTAGGAATTCAAATAAAAAGATATACCGATGGCTACATTCTTACTCAAGCCCATTATGTGGAAAAAAAATATTAAAAAGGTTTAATCAATTCGATTGTAAACATGCTGTTACACCTTTTGATGTAAATTGCAATTTAAAGAAAAATACAGGAAATGCAATTTTTCAATTGGAATACTCTCAAATAATTGGCAGCCTAATGTATTTGATGAATTCTACTAGACCTGATATTGCTTATTTAGTATCGAAATTCTAAATAATTTATTGGCTCACCAAAATTATAAAAGCATGGATGTTTTTACTAAACAATAGGAAAAGCATGACTGAACATATGAATAAGATTATATAACACCCATCAATCATTAAAAGAAGCTAAACCAAATATTAAATTGAATAAACCAAAAACCAAATTTATATTAAAATACTTGTCTAAATTGAATCAACAATACACATAAATAATCTTAGGTTTCTCCCCTCACCTTAGTTAGGAGATTAGTTCTCCATGAAAAGAAATACAAAAATAGATAAAAATGAAGGAAGGAAAAGTAGTAGCTTCTCTTCTCCTCTATTCTCTCTCTCCTTTCTCACTTTCTTGGATTTCTTCTTAAATGAAGAAAATGGGGTATTTATAAGAAAATTCAGGGTACTGTTCATCGGTGGTACTGTTCACGAATACTACACTGTTCACGCACTGTTCACGATGTCACTGCTTACGAATACGACTGTTGACGTCACTGCTTACGAATACGTCCATTGACTGTTGAAGCCGCCATTTCACTGTTCAAGCCGCCATTTCACTGTTCATCATGTACTATTCACGTTTACGGTCCTGTTCACGTACTGTTCATCTAGGCCACATCATCAGGAAAACATGCTCAAAATACATAAGATTTATAGACAATAAATATCACGTTTAAGTACTCATCACACCCCCCAACTAACTTATTGCTAGTCTTGACACGCTCAAACGCGTGGGAATAAATCCCAAGTGCAGGATGTGTCGAAGTAATAATATTCCCGTGAGTACGGGGTCGAATCCACAAGGAAGAGGTGGTTACCAATACCAAACTAAAGATGTTATAAAAGTTCAGAAATTCAAATCAATGATTTTTAGAATGATGTTGGTGAAATTAAATTCAACAAGGCTATGAGTAACGAAGGAATGTATTCAAATGTGAGGAAGTGTTACGTGGTCGAATGGAAACATTCATGAGAGTCACTGGTGTAATCAACTTATTGAAGCTTAATATATATTTAAGATAGAAGTATTTCCTAACATTGGCTCATCAAATTATGGTCATGCATTGATGATTCGAATTCAATAACTTCACCCAATGGCCATTAAGTGATGCAATCAAACACCCAATATAGTTGCACTTCTTTAGGTCAATTAACACTTTCGTGGCTCAATCAACTTAACTATTATTGCTAGACTATCACTAAACTCATTCATACCCTAATGATTTCTCATAGAGATAATAATTTCCATATTAATCATAAACCAAAATTCATGCAGACACTTTCGTAATGCAAACAATAAGATTAATGTACTAATAGATTACATCATCTAGCAACAAATCTCGAAATATATATATATATAGAAATGTTCAGTCAATTACACCATTAAATCTCAATCTTGGTCCATTGACCACATAACTAGGAAATTAGTTCAACATAATAATAAATACTACAACAAGAAGAGAGAGAAGATTGATAAAACCCATTATGATGCCACCCAAGGACAAGCAAGTATTGATGAAGATTGAGCACTGGAACCCTTGAAAGTGACTGCTGGAACGAACACTCTATGTTTGATATGCCTCTAGTGGTCTGTTTTATAAAAATTCTGGATTCTTTTTAAATGAAGGAAAGGAGGTATTTATAAGAAAATCTTCGAGTACTGTTCATTATGCACTGTTCATGTATACGTCACTGCTGACGTATACGGTACTGTTGGCGCCGACATGCCACTGTTCACACATACGTCACTGCTTACGAACGGTACTGTTAACGTCACTGCTGACGCATACGGTACTGTTGACGCCGACAGTCCACTGTTCACATATACGTCACTGCTTACGTACGGTACTGTTGACATCACTGCTGACGTATACGTACTGTTGACGCCGACATTCCACTGTTCACATATACGTCACTGCTTACGTATGGCACTGCTGACGCATATGTCACTGTTCATGAGACGGTACTGTTCATGTGTACTGTACTGTTCATTATACACTATTCATGTGTACGGGTACTATTCACAGGCGGGGCCAAATCTTCAATTTAGTCCACCAAAGCTTCCTTGGTAAGCTCCTGCGCCTCATACCAAGAATACATGTCCCGAATTGCCCGATTTTGTCTCAACTCATCGTGTATTCGTACTAATTCACAGGGCTCATCTAATAGCTGAACATACTCACAAAACACATTAAACGTACCAAGAATACTCAAAAATACAATCAAAATAAACGATCCAAGGGTTGTAAATATATAATAATAAATGACTGATCAAATACCCCCAAACCTATCTTTTGCTTGTCCTCAAGCAAATCGGCACACAGCACAACAAAAATAAAGCAACTAAAATTAACAATAACAAATAAATAAATTAAGCTATATCCATTTTCGTAGGATGAAACGATGGCACTTAGCACATGCCACAAGCCTTTAAACCCCTAGGTGGCCCTAGTGGACGAGTTATAGTCTCGTGAGGGTTTACCAGCTACGATACCCACAAACGTTCTAAGCTAACCACATACATAGCTACACATCAAATCAAGTATATACACAAATACAAAGGCATAAGAACATCACAAAAATTAGAAATCTAAAACACTGCAAATAAGTCTAAACACTATATCACACAAGACACTGACATGTAATGCATTTATAATTGTGACACCTTCCATACTAACAGACCACTGATGTAATTCGCCTCGACTCTAGTCTCACAAGTTTTCACTCAATGACACTCAGAACCTAAGCTATTTATACTTTCAACTGCATATGACTGGAATTTATAAGTAAAGAATTTCAAAATGTGTCATATGCATCAATAATTAGAAAGAACGCACAGATTAAGCAAAGGATCTCATGAAAGATATCAAATGTTAAGAACGGAAAAATCAAATATACATATATGTCAAATATTACAATTAAGTTTCCTAAGGAGATCAACAGGTCTTTATATGGTTGTAATGGAGCTTAGGGTGATTGGCTTAAAAAGAACGGAAATCGGGTTCAACTCACTTGGAAACTTATTGAGAGACTTCATAAAATTTTCAATTCGTGAAATTTCTCTCATGACTACCAAATTTGCTCAACTTTTCTTCCCTTTCTCTTCTACACCTTTCTCTTTCAATCTCTTTTTCAACTTTCTTCAATTTTTTTTTTTTTTTCTTTATGCACTTCACTCCTTTTTCTCATTTTAGCCAATTCTTTTCATAGATATATTTTTTATTTTCTGTTGGCTATTATTTTTTTATTTTTCTGCACATTTCTACATCCATTTCATCTTTTCTACTCCACTCCTTTTTCTCACTCAACACTGACACATTCCCTCTTTAATTGTCTCTAGTTTCCAAGCGTCAACGGTAAGGCGTTACACTTTCGGCTAGGATTTTTGGACAGTATAGGTCATACAATAAAAAGCTAATGTGCGAGTGTTTGGCCGCGAATGGGATAGGGAGCACACAATTTAAGGACAGGAAACTCACCTATTTAAGGTTTCACACACAATGCCTGGATCATATCTCCAAAATCTACTCAATTGAACATTCGACACATACATACAAGATTCATATTATGCAGTTCATTAACATCCAATGCAAACCTATAGAGATCAATCTAATGACAATAAAACTCAAGAAAGTGTTTAAGAGTAGAAACAAAAATTTTCCTCAGAATAAATACGCAATAAGCTCAAAATCTCACTAAGGGTAGTCTCCACTATTAATCAGGGCTACTAATTGGAAGTTTTCACATATTACAATGCAAAGTCGTCAGACCTATATGTTTAGATGCAAAGACACTACCAGCATTATTCCAGCTAACAACTTTGTACACTCAAATGACCTAAGCATTTACATATTATTACTCAATTATCTGTAAAGCATGCATACGATTTGCTATTTTAAAACAAATAAAACAAAACACGAAAAATACAGTAAAAGACTCAAAAATTGGTGTACGTGGCATTGTTATGCCTAAATCTTCCAAACGCAGTGCGTATGAGGAAAGTCTAGGTTTCCAGCCTATACACACCAACAAAACATAAAAGCACACAAAAGATAAAAATACCCCCAAACCTAAGATAAACATTGTCCTCAATGTTTAAAATCCTAGATTCAACGAAAAAAATAAAAACGCATAAAACATGAACACAGAACAACAGTCCTAGTATCCACAACTAACAATCCTAAATATCAACAACTATCACTTCATCCCACCTCACTCCCCCGTACTTCATTTTCTCAACACAAGGCACAACACTTCAATTGGAAAAGAGAAATTGAATGAAAATGATAAAAACACAATAAAACAAGCAAATAAAAAAAAAATAATAATAATAAAATAATAAAAAATAATAATAATAATAAATAAAATAAAAATAAAGGGTTACCTCCCTCCTAGTGCTTTATTTAACGTCTAGGCAAGACGGTGCGTCCCCTTAACGGACATCGGCTGGCTCAATAAAATGGACAACAGTCCTTAAAGGAATCTCGTCAAGGTATTGCTTCAAACGTTGTCCATTTACCTTGAACGAGGCGCCAGTCTTCTCATTTTCCACTTCTACAGCTCCATGCGGAAATACTTCTTTCACTCGAAATGGCCCGGACCATCTGGACTTAAGCTTGCCGGGAAACAGTCGGAGGCGGGAATTAAACAAGAGCACTCTCATACCGATCTCAAACACCTTGTGGTGAATTCTCCTGTCGTGGTAAGCTTTCGTTCTCTCCTTGTATAACTTTGCATTTTCGTACGCATGCAGCCTCAATTCTTCCAACTCAGTGAGTTGTAGTTTCCGTTCCTCACCGGCTTTGTCCGTATCAAAATTGAACTTCTTTATAGCCCAATATGCTCGGTGCTCCAATTCAACAGGCAGGTGACACGCTTTACCAAAGACAAGCCGATAAGGACTCATTCCAATCGGTGTCTTAAATGCAGTTCTGTAAGCCCATAAAGCATCATTCAACTTGCTGGCCCAGTCTTTGCGTGTGGAATTCACCATTTTCTCAAGTATCTGCTTGATTTGACGGTTACTCACCTCAACTTGCCCTGATGTCTGCGGATGATAGGGAGTTGCCACCTTGTGAGAGATGTTGTATTTTTTTAATAATGCCGCAAATGAACGGTTGCAGAAGTGACTCCCCCCATCACTAATGATAGCTCTAGGAGTGCCGAACCGTGCAAAGATCATCTCCCTCAGAAAACTGACAACCGTGGCGCTATCATTTGTCCGTGTTGCCAATGCCTCCACCCACTTGGAGACATAGTCAACAGCTACCAAGATGTAGTTGTACCCAAATGAGGTGGGGAACGGTCCCATAAAGTCTATCCCCCATACATCAAACAATTCCACTACTAAGTTGTTGGTAAGTGGCATCTCATCCTTTTTGCCAATTCCGCCCAGACGTTGACACCTATCACATGTTAAACAATGACTGTAGGCATCTTTAAACAACGTCGGCCAATAAAATCCAGACTGCAGAATTTTCAGAGCTGTCTTCTTAGCTCCAAAATGCCCTCCACAGTGCCCTTCGTGACAGAATTGTAGCACACTTGTCTGCTCAGACTTTGGAACACATCGCCGCACAATCTGATCGGCTCCAAGTCTGAAAAGGTATGGATCGTCCCAATAGTAATACCGGGCAGATGCATATAGACGCTTCTTTTGCTGTGATGACATATCTGCAGGCACAATACGGTCAGATATATAATTAACAAGATCGGCATACCAGGGTTCCTCAGTGTGCACTTCGTATAGCTGCTCGTCTGGAAAACTCTCTTGTATTGGTATAGCAGCATCTCTTGCTTGGTTGTCATCATAGTCCAGAAGTCGAGACAGATGGTCTGCAACCACATTCTCGCTTCCCTTCTTGTCCCTGATTTCTATATTAAACTCTTGCAGCAACAGGATCCACCGGATTAATCTCGGTTTCGCTTCCTTCTTTGTCAGTAAATACTTTAATGCACTATGATCAGAATATATGATGACTTCAGACCCAATGAGATATGATCTAAATTTTTCTAATGCATGCACAACCGCTAATAACTCCTTTTCAGTAGTGGAATAATTCATTTGGGCGGCATTCAAAGTGCGACTAGTGTAGTAAATGACATGTGGAAGTTTGTCAATACGTTGTCCTAGAACAGCCCCTACTGCATAATCTGATGCATCGCACATAATCTCAAAAGGTAAAGACCAATCAGGGGCCATGAGAATGGGGGCAGTAGTTAGTTTGGCTTTCAATGTATTAAAAGCAACTAAACATGAATGATCAAAATTGAAAACAACATCCTTGGACAACAAATCACACATGGGTTTGCTAATTTTTGAAAAATCTTTAATAAATCGCCTGTAAAACCCTGCATGCCCAAGGAAGCTCCTAATTCCCTTCACCGAAGTGGGTGGGGGAAGTTTCTCAATTACATCGGTCTTTGCTTTATCTACCTCTATACCCCTATTAGATATAACATGTCCCAAAACAATGCCCTGCTTAACCATGAAATGGCTTTTCTCCCAACTCAATGTCAAATTAGTCTCTACACATCGTTCTAACACAGATGATAAATGCACTAAACATGAGTCAAAAGAATTACCAAAAACAGAGAAATCATCCATAAATACCTCCATGTACCTCTCTATCATGTCAGAGAAGATGGACATCATGCACCGTTGGAATGTGGCAGGTGCATTGCATAGTCCGAATGGCATCCGACGGTAAGCATATGTCCCAAATGGACAAGTAAAGGTGGTCTTCTCTTGATCTTCTGGGGCTATAGGTATTTGATTGTACCCCGAGAAACCATCTAGCAAACAATAATAAGCATGACCTGCAAGTCGCTCAAGCATTTGATCAATGAAAGGCAAAGGAAAGTGATCCTTCCTTGTTGCTTTGTTGAGCTTCCTGTAGTCTATACAGACTCGCCACCCAGTGGTCATTCTAGTTGGTATCAATTCATTTTTACCGTTCTCGACCACCGTGATACCTGACTTCTTCGGAACCAAGTGAATCGGACTTACCCATTTGCTGTCAGAGATTGGGTATATGATACCAACATTTAGCAACTTTAGTATCTCCTCTCTCACCACCTCTTTCAAGTTGGGGTTGAGTCTCCTCTGGGAGTCTCTGAATGACTTGGCATCATCTTCTAACAGGATTTTGTGCATGCAGACTGTAGGGCTAATTCCCTTAATATCTGCTATTGACCATCCAATAGCTGCTTTATATTTCTTGAGCACATCTATCAGTCTGCTCTCTTCAAAGTCATTCAGATCTGAGGCAATGATGACTGGAAGAGTTTCCTTCTCACCCAAAAAGGTGTATTTGAGATTGGAAGGTAGTTGTTTTAGCTCCAATTTTGGTGGATTGATAGTTGAAGGCAGTACAGCAGTTTCCCATTTCTCTGTATGGTCTATGCCCAATTCTGCTTCAAGTTCTGTTTCATCAGCTTCCTCCCAATTTTCCTCTGCTTCCAACTCTCTCTCTAATTCCATAAGCTCCTCTAGCTCCTCTTGAGTGAATTCCTCATCGACCATTGAATCTATAATATCAATTTGAAAACAATCATGAGAACCCACAGGATAAGGTAAAGAATCAAATACCTTAAATTCGACTGTCTCATCAAGGACTGTCATAGACAGTTTTCCATTTTGCACGTCGATAATTGTTTTGGCAGTCGCCATGAATGGTCTCCCCAAGAGAATTGGAAGATCCTTCTCTGTTCCCCTCTCATCATCCATGTCGAGGATGACGAAGTCAGCAGGAATAATCAGTTTATCGACCTGAATGAGTATATCTTCAATAATCCCCCGCGGATGTCGTGTAGAACGATCCGCCAGTAGTAATGACATAGACGTGGGTTTTAAATCATGCAAACCCAACTGCATGTAGACTGAATATGGCATCAAATTGATACTAGCCCCAAGATCTAGCATTGCTCTCTCTTTCTTGGTATTTCCCACCGTGATGTCTATGTTGAAACTCCCAGGGTCCTTCAATTTGGGTGGAAGTTTCTGCTGCAAAACTGCACTCACAGTTTCTGAAATCATGACCCGCTCGTTGTGCCCATAATGCCTTTTCTGTGTATTAAGCTCTTTAAAGAACTTAGCGTATGCTGGCATTTTCTGAATCATTTCCAGTAATGGCAAGTTGACGTTGACCTTTGAGAGAATGTCATAGATGTCTTTAAATGCCAAGTCATTCTTGCTCTTCTGGAGGCGACCCGGAAATGGAACACGAGGGACAAAAGGATCTGCAGCCTTGGGAAGAATAGGTTCCTTTGTAGGATGACAGACTTCTTTCTCTTTTGTCACTAGAGAATCTGGAAGTATACCTGTACCTGCATCATTAACAAATTCATTAGAAAGTTCATCCCCAACCTTATTATTAACCACCTTACCACTGCGTAAGACTGTCACTGCCTTTGATTGCTCTGGCTGACTTGGAAACTTCCCTGGAACTTGTTGTTGCAGGGCTTCAGCGAGTTGTCCAACTTGTACCTCAAGCTTCCTGGTGGATGCCTCTTGTTGCTGATACATTTGCATCAGCTTGTCAAACTTATCCTCAAGCGATGGTTTGACTTGTTGAGATGAAGGACCAGCCCGTTGATTATAAGAATTCTGAGCATTTGATTGATACTGGTTCTGTTGAAATGGTTGAAACCTCTGGGGAGGATTAGCTTGATATTGCCCCTGTTGTTGCTGATTATCTCTCCAGGAAAAGTTTGGATGATTTCTCCATCCTGGATTATAATTGTTGGAGTATGGGTCGTTCCTTTGTCGCTGTGGATAGTCATTAAGTGCCTGGACTTGCTCCTGTTCAAATTCTTGACAAGTCTCCCTGGATGAGCACTCATCAAACTCATGCCCATTAATTCCACAGATGGAACATGCAACATCTGGTCTCTTTCCTCTAGAAGATACTAGACTCTGCACTTGCTTGCTAAGTTCTGCCATTTGCTGAACCATTCCTGGAGTGGTTTTCATCTCGTAAACTCCTGATTTCTTCCCCCTAACACTCTTTTGCTGTGAATTTGCACCCAATTTTTCAAAGAGCTGGAAGGTCTCTTCCATAGTCTTTTCTGCAATGGCTCCCCCTGCAGCATTGTCGACTGTGGCCTGACAATTCAGAGTCAATCCATCATAGAAAAACTGATTCTGTAGCTCCAAAGGGTACCTATGGTGAGGACAATGATTTAACAGCAACTTGTAGCGATCCCAAGCTTCATGAAATGACTCTCCTTCTGCCTGAGTGAAACAAGCTATCTTGTTTCTTATCTCTGCGGTTTTCTGATTGGAATAGAACTTCCCCATAAATTTCTTGTAAACTGCTGACCATGTGCAAAGAGACCCTGCTGGTAGAGTCATGAGCCACTGCTTAGCTACATCTTTCATTGTGTATTGGAAGCATCGCATCCGGAGCTGCTCTTCAGACAACCTCTGAAGAGGGAAAGTTGTGATTATGCTATAGAACTCCCGCATAAATGTCAAAGGATCTTCACTAGCTGCTCCGTGGAAATATGGCAGCATGTTGAAGTGGATATTCTTCAACTCATAGTTCCTAGACATTTCATCCAGTAAAATGCACGATGGAGAAGTTTCAATGACTGGTAGTGCATAATCTCGCATGACTGGAGGCATGACAGGCTCCTCGTGTTGATTCTGCATTTGACACCTTTCGGCCTCATCTACTCTTTCTTCCATCATCTCAGATTCTGAAGTGGAAGAATTAGAATCAGTTGATTTATATGCGATTCTGTTGACTCTGTTGATATTATCGTTCAGTGGCAACAGCTCTCCTTCTTGAGAACGACGACCTCGCATACAATTATGCACAAGTACCTGAGAACAAAACAAAACCAAACTAAGGATGTAGTAGAGAAATGAAACAAATAAAAACAACAATCGTTAGCGTAGTACTAGCAACCGTAACTACTTCCCCGGCAACGGCGCCAAAAACTTGACACGCTCAAACGCGTGGGAATAAATCCCAAGTGCAGGATGTGTCGAAGTAATAATATTCCCGTGAGTACGGGGTCGAATCCACAAGGAAGAGGTGGTTACCAATACCAAACTAAAGATGTTATAAAAGTTCAGAAATTCAAATCAATGATTTTTAGAATGATGTTGGTGAAATTAAATTCAACAAGGCTATGAGTAACGAAGGAATGTATTCAAATGTGAGGAAGTGTTACGTGGTCGAATGGAAACATTCATGAGAGTCACTGGTGTAATCAACTTATTGAAGCTTAATATATATTTAAGATAGAAGTATTTCCTAACATTGGCTCATCAAATTATGGTCATGCATTGATGATTCGAATTCAATAACTTCACCCAATGGCCATTAAGTGATGCAATCAAACACCCAATATAGTTGCACTTCTTTAGGTCAATTAACACTTTCGTGGCTCAATCAACTTAACTATTATTGCTAGACTATCACTAAACTCATTCATACCCTAATGATTTCTCATAGAGATAATAATTTCCATATTAATCATAAACCAAAATTCATGCAGACACTTTCGTAATGCAAACAATAAGATTAATGTACTAATAGATTACATCATCTAGCAACAAATCTCGAAATATATATATATATATATAGAAATGTTCAGTCAATTACACCATTAAATCTCAATCTTGGTCCATTGACCACATAACTAGGAAATTAGTTCAACATAATAATAAATACTACAACAAGAAGAGAGAGAAGATTGATAAAACCCATTATGATGCCACCCAAGGACAAGCAAGTATTGATGAAGATTGAGCACTGGAACCCTTGAAAGTGACTGCTGGAACGAACACTCTATGTTTGATATGCCTCTAGTGGTCTGTTTTATAAAAATTCTGGATTCTTTTTAAATGAAGGAAAGGAGGTATTTATAAGAAAATCTTCGAGTACTGTTCATTATGCACTGTTCATGTATACGTCACTGCTGACGTATACGGTACTGTTGGCGCCGACATGCCACTGTTCACACATACGTCACTGCTTACGAACGGTACTGTTAACGTCACTGCTGACGCATACGGTACTGTTGA
The DNA here is from genome assembly GCA_003430845.1 of Xanthoceras sorbifolium. Classification (NCBI taxonomy): domain Eukaryota; kingdom Viridiplantae; phylum Streptophyta; class Magnoliopsida; order Sapindales; family Sapindaceae; genus Xanthoceras; species Xanthoceras sorbifolium. The sequence goes on along the minus strand of CM010620.1, from coordinate 21,233,770 downwards.
CGCCGACAGTCCACTGTTCACATATACGTCACTGCTTACGTACGGTACTGTTGACATCACTGCTGACGTATACGTACTGTTGACGCCGACATTCCACTGTTCACATATACGTCACTGCTTACGTATGGCACTGCTGACGCATATGTCACTGTTCATGAGACGGTACTGTTCATGTGTACTGTACTGTTCATTATACACTATTCATGTGTACGGGTACTATTCACAGGCGGGGCCAAATCTTCAATTTAGTCCACCAAAGCTTCCTTGGTAAGCTCCTGCGCCTCATACCAAGAATACATGTCCCGAATTGCCCGATTTTGTCTCAACTCATCGTGTATTCGTACTAATTCACAGGGCTCATCTAATAGCTGAACATACTCACAAAACACATTAAACGTACCAAGAATACTCAAAAATACAATCAAAATAAACGATCCAAGGGTTGTAAATATATAATAATAAATGACTGATCAAGTCTATAGCAATTCAAGCGACTCAAAACAAATTGAAATTCAAACTACTAAAAACAAATTCTACCTAATTTTTCTTCACATTATTAGCTCAGAGATTAGCCGAATTGTATGGCAGAATGTTACAGTTTCAAAAGGCGACTACAAGAGTGAGCAAAACTTCTAGACATTTTTTTTTTCACAGCAAAGGCTAATTCATAAACATCGATAATAGCTCAGTCATAATCAGTACACTCCCTTGCTTTAGTTTCAACACAAACCAATCAGCATAAATAAGCTTCAACTTCAAGTCTCACCATGGATATGTCACTCAGAAAAAGAAAAATATCACTCATAAATTAGTTTAGTATTTCACTCAAATGATCTCATAAGGGTGTGCCGCCATATGCTTGCTTGTCCTCCAAATCTCCACTATCAATATCACCTGAATCAAGAGGTCTTTATATAGGGTTGTAATAGAGCTGAGGGTTAAGGCTAAAGAAAGAAAAGATATGGAATACACATCGATTCTAGGAACTAGTAGAGCATATATAGAAGTAAGAGATATAAATTACATAAAGCTTAAAATTCACTTCATACCGGAGCCATGTATCAACTTTTTGGGCTCAAGCTTCATTATAAACATCACTAGTATAACTAAGAATCAAATTCAACTCTCTCTTTTTGTCTTTTTTTTTTTCACTTTTTTTTTTTAATTTTTTTTATATATATTTTTCTTCTTTTTTTTTTCACTTTTTTTTTTCATTTTTTTTATATTAAAAACCTTAATCACCCTGCAACTTGAATCATTCAATCATGTATCCATCAACAACAAGTAACCTTCCACACCAACATCTCTTTTAAAGCTCTACCAATTCCATAGAATAGGGTAGGATATAGTGTTTAAAGTTTTTGGGTAAAGAATATATGGTTTTATGAAAGAATATGTTTATTTTGGCTCAAATGGGTTAACTAGGGGTAAATATTAAAAGGGCACAGGATAATTTGGCAATGGTGGTGTGTCTGAAGTGCCTCCATCCTTTTCAGGTCATTGAGTTGATGTATGTCTTGAATGGTTTAAAGCAAGTTCTAGAGTATACACACAAAAATGAGATCATACGCACATGAATAAGTGTGATTGATGCATAATGTTTCAATCATAAAAAGCTCAAAAGCTCACAAGGTTTATGCAAGTCTACACTTAATTCATGACTTTTCAACTCGTGCAGATTCCGAAACATCGAAACGTACCAATATGGCTGCATAATTATAAATGGTATGAAAAAGAATGTTTTGCCGGCTAGAAACATAGAGAATTAGTGCTCACATTCATAATAACCAGCTGAATTTGTAACATCAAGAAAATCATCTCTTTTATGCCATATTATAAATATACCTACACATCTCATCATTGCTGAGAAGCAAAACAAACAAAAGAAAGAAGAAAAAATAAAATAAAATAAAATCAAACAACTTAGAACCAACAAATTGGAGAATAAAAATACTAAACAGACTATTACTCCCCCAACTTAAAATAAACATTGTCCTCAATGTGATAAATCAAGTAAAGGATAAAAGACAACTTATTTAAAGTGAAGAGGAAGAATAGGAAAGAGTGCACCTGATGGTGAAGAGTTCTCCAAGCAATTTCTCTGCAACTTGCTAGTTTTCAAAACAACAAAATAAAACAAAGCAAAACAAACCAATAAAATAAAATAAAAATAAAAATAAAGAATACAATTACAACAAATTGGACATCAAGTCCAACAAATCAGTCTTCATAGACCGGATTCTCTAGAGAGATGGTCTCATCCTCTAGAACCAGATTTTCTAAGAATGGTTTAAGACGCTGTCCATTAACTTTAAACACATTACCATTCTTAGGGTCCTCAACTTCAATAGCACCAAAGGGAAAAACTCTTTTAACCACAAAAGGACCTGTCCACCTAGAACGAAGCTTGCCAGGAAATAAATGCAATCTAGAATTATACAAGAGAACTTTCTGACCAGGTTCAAAATTTTTTCTTAAAATTTTCTTATCATGAAAAACTTTCATGCGTTCTTTGTAAATTCTAGAATTCTCATATGCTTCATTCCGAAGTTTTTCCAATTCATTCAGCTGTAATTTTCTGAGAGAACTTGTATCATTCAAACTGAAATTAAACGTCTTTATAGCCCAATAAGCTTTGTGTTCCAATTCTACAGGCAAGTGACAAGCTTTTCCATAGACTAATCTGTAGGGGGACATGCCAATCGGGGTTTTAAAAGCTGTACGGTAAGCCCAAAGAGCATCAGTTAGCCTTAAAGACCAATCTTTGCGGTTTGGATTCACCGTTTTTTCTAAAATCTGTTTTATCTCCCGATTGGCAAGTTCAACCTGACCACTTGTCTGTGGGTGATAAGGGGTGGCAACTTTATGAGTAACACCATATTTTTTCATCAAAGCTTCAAAAGGTTTATTGCAAAAATGTTTGCCCCCATCACTGATAATGGCTCGAGGTGTTCCATGTCTAGAGAAAATATTTTCTTTCAAAAATTTCAAAACAGTGTTATGATCATTTTTCCGACATGGAACAGCCTCTACCCATTTTGAAACATAATCAATGCCTACCAAAATATAAAGATATCCAAAAGATGAAGGAAACGGACCCATAAAATCAATGCCCCAATAGTCAAATATTTCAATAACCAAAATAGGATTCAAAGGCATTATATTTCTACGAGTTATCGCTCCTAATTTCTGACAGCGCTCACAAGCTCTACAATAGCATTAGTGTCTTTGAAAAGAGTAGGCCAATAGAATCCACATTGTAAAATTTTAGCAGCTGTTTTCTTAACAGAAAAATGACCACCACATGCTTCATTATGGCAAAAAGAAATCACATCATGCATTTCATTATCAGGAACACATTTTCTATAGATTTGGTCACCACAATACTTAAACAGATAAGGATCATCCCAAAAGAAACTGCGTACCTTCACCATGAATTTCTTTCGATCTTGTGCATTCCAATCCGGTGGAGTCTTACTTGTACAAAGATAATTCACAATATGAGCAAACCAAGGTAATTCTGTAATAGCAAAAAGTTGCTCATTAGGAAAAGAATCATTAATTGGACGAATATCAGGATGTTCTTCAAAAATCAATCTGGATAAATGATCTGCCACAACATTCTCTACTCCCTTTTTATCCTTAATAGTGATGTCGAACTCTTGGAGTAGGAGGATCCACCTAATAAGTCGAGCCTTAGCATCCTTTTTACTGAGAAGGTACTTTAATGCTGCATGGTCAGTGTAAACAACAATAGGCGATCCAACAAGATAAGCACGAAATTTATCCAAGGCAAATACTACTGCAAGAAGTTCTTTTTCAGTTGTAGAATAATTCATTTGAGCACTATTTAAAGTCCTACTTGCATAGTAAATGACATAAGGTTTCTTATCTTTTCTTTGCCCTAAAACAGCTCCAATTGCATAATCACTAGCATCACACATAATTTCAAATGGTAAATTCCAATAAGGTGATTGTATAATAGGTGCAGAAGTGAGTAATGCAATTAATCTATCAAAAGCAACTTGACAAGCATCGGACCATTTAAAAGGAGTGTCTTTAGATAAGATATTACACAAGGGTCTTGATATGGCACTAAAATCCTTGATAAATCTCCTATAAAAACCAGCATGTCCTAGAAAGGATCTAATATCTTTTATGCTCTTCGGAATGGGCAACTTAGCAATCAATTCAACCTTAGCCTTATCTACTTTAATTCCTTTGGAAGAAACAATATGACCAAGAACAATCCCAGTAGACACCATAAAATGACATTTTTCCCAGTTCAGAATAAGATTTTGCTCTTGGCATCTTATCAACACTTTTTTAAGATTAGATAAACAATTATCAAATGAATTACTAAACACAGATATATCATCCATAAATACTTCAAGAAACTGTTCCACCATATCACTGAAAATACTAGTCATGCATCTTTGAAAAGTGGCAGGAGCGTTACATAAACCAAATGGCATCCTACGAAAAGCAAAAGTACCAAAAGGACATGTAAAAGTGGTTTTTTCTTGGTCTTCCATGGCAATTTTAATTTGATAATAACCTGAATACCCATCTAGGAAACAATAAAACTCATGGCCAGCAACCCTTTCTAAAATCTGATCAATAAAGGGTAAGGGAAAATGATCCTTCCTAGTTGCAGAATTTAGCTTCCTGTAATCAATACACATGCGCCAACTAGAAACGACTCTAGTGGGAACTAACTCATTTTTATCATTTTTGACTACAGTTACTCCAGATTTCTTAGGCACAACCTGTGTAGGGCTCACCCACTTACTATCAGATATAGGATAAATTATTCCAGCATTCCACAATTTTAAAACTTCAGATTTTACAACTTCTCTCATGTTGGGGTTCAATCTACGCTGTGCATCCCTAGAAGGTTTAGCATCATCCTCTAAAAGAATTTTATGAGTACAATCAAGAGGACTGATTCCTTTAATATCAGCTACAGACCAACCAATTGCAGATTTATGAGCATACAAAACAGTAATCAATTTATTTTCCTGCTCAGAAGTAAGTTGAGAAGATATTACCACAGGAAAGGTGTTATTTGGGCCCAAAAATGCATGTTTCAGACCTGATGGCAGAGGTTTCAGTTCCAAAATTGGCACCTCTATGCTTGACGGCTTATTCTCAACACGTGGTGGGATTTTCTCAAACTTGGGATACCATCCTTTAGCGTCTTGCACCTGAAAAGTATCAAAAAATGCACTAATTTTAGAAATTTCAGCAACTTCAACAGTTTCAGGTGAAGTAGAATCATATGAATTCACAAGAAAATTCTCTAAAGCATCAACAATACTGTTTTTAGCAAATTTATCATGCATTAGAGTTCCAATAAAATCAACAAATTCATATTCATCGTCTCCCTGTGGTTGCTTGAACACATTAAAAATGTTCACTTCCATAGTCATGTTCCCAAAACTGAGTCTCATTACTCCACTCCTGCAGCTAATGTTAGCATCACATGTAGCTAAGAAAGGACGTCCTAAAATCACAGGAATTTAATTTTCAGTCTCAGAAATAGGTTCAGTATCCAAAATAAAGAAATCAACAGGATAGTAAAATTTGTCTACTTGAACCAACACATCCTCAATTATTCCCCTTGGAATTTTTATGGAACGATCAGCCAACTGCAATTTAAGCTTTGTGGGCTTAATCTCACCAAGACCTACCTGCAAGTACACTGAATAAGGAATTAAATTCACACTAGCACCTAAATCAAGTAAAGCACGATCAATCAAATGGCTTCCAATAACACATGATAAAGTAGGATTTCCATGATCTTTGTGTTTTGGGGGAATTTTATTTTGAAGCACAGAACTTACATGAGCAGCTAAAAATGCAGTTTTCTTCACATTATGCTTTCTCTTAACAGTGCACATATCTTTTAAAAATTTAGCATATGTTGGAACCTGATTAATAGCATCTAACAAAGGAATATTGATTTTTACCTGCCTAAAAAGATCTAAGATATCAGAATGATTATTCAATTTCTTTGAAGGCTGTAAAGCTTTTGGAAAAGGTGCCGGCAATGGACAACTCTTTGCAATATCATTTAGTTTGGACTCATCAAGTTTATCTTTACTCTTAGATTTCTCTACATCCTTAGCCGGAGGAATAGTATCAATAACTTTACCATTCCTAAGAGTAAAAGAATCAACATGCTCATATATTTCACAAGAATTTAGACCTTTAGGATTTGGTTCAGTATTAGAAGGAAACTACCCTTTTTCATTCACAGCAAGAGAATTAGTCAATTTAGAAATTTGATTTTTAATATCCTTATTCTCTTCAACTAACTGTCCAATCATGGAATCATATTTAGTGAATATGGTTTCATACCTCTGGCCTTATTTTTGTTGATCCTGCATAAATGCCTTAAGAGTATCTACCAAAGATGGCTTAGAATTAAATGAATTGGGTGCTGAAAATTGATGGTTAGGAGCACTTACCTGTTGTTGAGGTTCATTTCTCCAACGAAAATTAGGGTGGAACCTTGTTGCTGGATTGTATTCCTCTGAATATGGAGAATATGGTTTCTGAAAGTTTCCAATGGCAGCAACCTGAGGGTCCTGCGATACCTGCAAAGAAGGGCAATTGTGACTGAAATGACCAATATCATAACAATGATCACATATTTGAGTAGAATTAACCTGATTAACAGATTGAGGCACAGAAGAGTTATTTAAATTTAATTTGGCCACCAAGGTCTCATATTTCAACTTCCAACTATCTTCGTCCTTCAATTGATAAATTCCTTTACTAGTAGAAGATGTAGAAGGCTTGAAACGATCTGTGTTATCAAGTGGACTGGGGGTAGACCACTGATAGCTTTTTCAGCAATTTCATTCAGGAATTCTATAGCATCATCAGGATCTTTTTTCATGAAGTTTCCATTACACATAGACTCAATGAATTGATGATCCTTAGGGAGAAGTCCCTCATAGAAGTAACTAGCCCGACGCCAAGATTCAAAACCATGATGTGGACATAAACTTAAGAGCTCCTTAAACCTTTTCCATGCTTGATATAATGACTCATTTTCAGTTTGAGCAAAATTTGAAATTTTTTTCTTTAAAGCCATTGTTTTGTGGTTAGGAAAATACTCATTAAATAATGCCTCACACATTTCATCCCATGAACCTATAGACCTAGCCCCCAAAGAATACAACCAACTCTTTGCTTTATCTTTTAGAGAGAATGAGAAAAATTTCAGTTTCACAAAATCCAACCCCTCATCTTGATTATAAAATGCACAAACTGCATCCTCAAATGCTCTAACATGCAAGTATGGATTTTCATTCTCAAGATCATGAAATGAAGGAAGAAGTTGAACCATGCCAGGTTTGAAATCATACCTAGGCATGTTATGTGGTAACATGATGCATGAAGGAGCAGTATTACGTGCTGGATGTAAATAATTCTGTAAAGTTCTTACTGGTGGCGGAGGATTGTTATTATTATTCAATGAAAAATCATTATTAAAATCCTCCATGTCTCCAACTGATGTAGATGAACTAGAAGAAGCAAATATATTTCTCAGACAAATTACAGATTCAGATTTAAATTCGTGTTCAGATTCAGATGCAGGCTTCTTAATAAATCTACCAAATTGATCTCTATAGCGCATATGATGAAAACAAAATACAAAAAAAAAAAAAAATAATAATAATAAAAATAAAAACAAAAATAAGTAAACTGAAAGAAAGTAAAGAAAATGGAACGAGTGTACCAAATGTAGGGAAAATTCGGCGGTCTTTGCTGAACCATTTCCCGGCAACGGCGCCAAAAATTGCTTGCTAATCCCAAGTGCAGGAGTCGCGTAGCAGTATAACTCGGAGTAACGAGTGTCGTACCACGAAGAGCAGTAAGAAAGATCGCAAAATTACAATTGATAAAACAATTCAATTGTGTTTAATTGAGAGTAAAACTTATGAATGAGAAATACTAAGGCTTCGGGGTTCCACCTTCAATTATTTATGCAATATTATTGATTCAATTATTTTCTTAAAACTTACATAAGAATAGACATAGAAAAGATGAATTCGGTTGATGGTGTTCACACATAAGCACAACTAATTTCTTATAGGAAAAATCTTAAGCATAGCCTGTACCTACAGCAACAGTCTATCAAGAAATAATTCCAATCGAAATTCTAAATAATTTATTAGCTCACCAAAATTATAAAAGCATGGATGTTTTTACTAAACAATAGGAAAAGCATGACTAAACCTATGAATAAGATTATATAACACCTATAAATCATTAAAAGAAGCTAAACCAAATATTAAATTGAACAAACCAAAAACCAAATTTATATTAAAATACTTGTCTAAATTAAATCAACAATACACATAAATAATCTTAGGTTTCTCCCCTCACCTTAGTTAGGAGATTAGTTCTCCACGAAAAGAAATACAAAAATAGATAAAAATGAAGGAAGGAAAACTGTTCATCATGTACTATTCACGTGTACGGTCCTGTTCACGACGTCACTGCTTACGAATACGACTGTTGACATCACTGCTTACGAATACGTCCATTGACTGTTGAAGCCGCCATTTCACTGTTCAGCATGACTATTCACGTGTACGGTACTATTCATAATACACTATTCACGTGTACGGTACTGTTCACCTAAGCCACATCATCAGGGAAACATGCTCAAAATACATAAGATTTATAGACAATAAATATCACATTTGAGTACTCATCAGTAGATATACACACAATCCTGACCGTGATCATTGCAAAGCATTGATCAGAGTATTAAGGTATTTAAAATATACTTTAAATTATGGATTGACATATACAACATATTCACCTGTTTTAGAAGGTTACAGTGATGCAAATTGGATTTCTGACAGTACAAAAACCAAATCAACTAGTGGATATGTATTTACATTAGGTGGAGCTGCAATTTCATGGATGTCCTCTAAGCAGACGTGTACAGCACGGTCTACAATGGAATCAGAATTTATAGCCTTAGATAAAGCTGCTGAGGAAGCAGAATGGTTAAGGAATTTTCTAGAGGACATTCCAGTCTGGCCTAAGCTTGTGACAACAATCTGTATACACTGCGATAGCATGACAGCTCAAGCAAGAGCCAAAAATAGTGTATACAATGGAAAATCAAGGCACATAAGGCGCAGACACAATACTATCAAGCAGTTGCTCTCAAATGGAGTAATTTCCATTCAATATATAAAGTCAAAGGAAAATATTGCAAATCTTTTGACAAAAGGCTTACCAAGAGAGCAAATTAAGCTTATATCGAGAGGAATGGGTTTAAAGCAAATTCAATGAGTTGAACCGGACGGAAACCTAACCTAGCAGATTGGAGATCCCATGGTCTAGGTTCAATAGGCAAACTGGTTGGGCAAAACTCAAATTGTGGAACACACAATTTAACCCTTTCTTATGATGATGGTGTGTTTTATGACGTATAAGGATATGTTTTGCATTTAATGACACTTATAATTTTATATAGTGTCACCTATATGATAGAAAATGTGGGGTCGCATTTATGAGAATGAAATGCTAAATTCTCTAAAGCTATCATGAATACTGGGATATGTTCAGGACCAAAATGAACAACAACGTATAAACTACAGTAGCAAAAGAGATGTGTTATGTGTGAGACTTATTGTCTTGATTTACTAAGATAAAGTGAACAGTTCAAGATATTTATTTCCACTACGTCACTAAGTAGATCCGATATGATCTCACTAAAGGTAAGTTCAAGTTTACAAACACTTTTCCTGAAATATGACACTTCTGATTTCTCTCATTAGACAGCCGGCTTATAAAGTTTTATGTGGAATTGAATTTTTAATTCAAATGTGGGGTATTGTTGGTGTGTGTAAGGTTTGAAGTTAAAAATCTTCAATCCCACATCTTTTATTTTATACCATATATTATAACTATCAAATATTTGACTTGGGTCTTAGGGCTCTTGGGCTCGAGCTCCCTTTGGGTTGAGTTTGGGTCTGTGAGGGCCCTGGCCTAATTACCATATTTTATTTTGATTTTTAATTTAATTTTAATTATTTAAATTATAAAGATATACCTTTTGATACAGAGTTGTATCTCTTCAAAAAGAGTTGCACTTTTACAAAAAGGTGCACTACTTCACAAGAGTTGCATTGTTTCAATACACTTTTTGATTCTTTATAAATAAGTGTTCAAACATTGTAAACTTTAACTCAATTCTTTAGTTGTTTATTTCTTACTTTGCTGTCTAAATACTTCTGAGAGAAAATACTATTTATAGTTTGCCTGACTTCTGGGCTATATTGCTTCAGCAAAGAAGATTTGATAGTTGAATCCTGGGGGCAGACTCCATTTGTCCTTTAAGCAATCGGAAGGGGAGAAATACTGTCTTAGGACATTGCATAAGTGCAAGCCTTTATCACAATTTCTTTCTACAAATTTTCCATTAGGTTCTTATTTATTTATTTTTTTTGTATACTGTTAATTTTTTGTATACTGTATCTTCTTCTACATTTCTTCTATTATTAATTTTATTCAAGTACTGATTGATTGCTCCAACAGTTATAAGGTTATTCCGGATTCTGGGAAGCAAAGTAGGGAGGCTGAGAGTGGTGGTGTCTGAAATATTAATACTAATAGAGACGTTCTGCCGGTTACAACATCCTTAGAGACAGCTACGCATTCTACGGGGAAGGGAAAGGAAAAAATTGGAATCTTGCCTAATGAGATAGATACACCTCTCAACGGTTTCAATACAATTAACTGCATTACCTTATCTTGGTCAATTAATAGCGGATTCTTCGGATTTACGTTTTATGGGCATGAATAAGAAGATTGGGATTGAAGAGGATGATTCGTTGCTTTATGGCATTAAGGAGGCAAATGAGAGCAAACGGGCTAGTAAAGGGGATATGATGGATATTGATAACGGTTGGGGGTAGGACGTGGCTCCTACAATCAAGGAGAATGTGTGTGAGGAGATGACAGGTTGTAAGGACTCTGATTCCCACGTGGATGCTTCCATTTATGACTCATCTAGTCAACCAGTCCATATGGAGAATCCTGTGTTTCCAAGTTTGGAAGAACCAATTGTGAAGCTAAAATGGGACACGTGGAAGCGTGTTCCACGTCAGCAGTCTCATGCAAGTCCAAAAGCTGCAGTTAGCACGAGACCTCATAAACATACCTCTACCTCTGATGCACTTGACTCACCCAACAAGGGGAAGAAGCTGCGTACTGGTGCGAGTAATGTTGAAGATTCAGTTATATCGGCGAGACCTGGATGTCATCAGGCCTGCCGGTCGCTATGAAACTCCTCAGTTGGAACGTTCGGGGGTTGAGGAATCCTTGAACGTTCCAGATCCTGCAGCGCCACATGTGGGAATATAATCCCGACGTGGTCTTTCTCTCGAAAACTTTTAGCTACAAATTCTCAAATAGATCAGATACATGTTCGTTTGGGATTGATTGGAAATTTTATAGTTAATAAAGTGGGTAGAAGTGGCGGCTTGAGCCTACTATGGTTGAATAAGGTTACTATTTCTCTTCTTTCTTTCTCTAACTTTCACATTGATGTTATACTTCAGACTCAAGATAATCACTTTTGGCGCTTCACCGGTTTTTATGGCAACCCTGATACCACTCAACGATTACATGGCTGGAGTCTTCTTCGTCGCCTCTACTCTCGTTCTTCTCTACCTTGGATGTGTGGTGGAGACTTTAATGAGATTCTCCATAACAACGAGAAGTATGGGGTTTAGCTAGGCAGAGTTTTTTAATTAACAACTTTCGGGCAGCTCTTGCTGGCTGTTCTCTATATGATTAGGGCAATGTTGGTCCCCATTTTACTTGGTGCAATAAGCGAGTCGGTGCAACTTTTGTTCAGGAACGTCTCGACCGTTTTGTTAGCAATGTTGATTGGAAGTTGTTATACCCAAATGTGACAGTTACTCACCTGGATTTCTAGGGTTTAGACCACAGACCTATCCTTATTGAATTTCACAAGGCAGGGGTTGGTAATGGGTTGGATTCTTCGCAAGGTTGACGATGTTTTCACTTCGAAGAGGTGTGGACTGATCTCTCAGAATGTGCTGATTTTGTCCAACGCTAATGGAGTAGTACTCGCTTGACTGGGACTGTGGCAGGTGTTGCAATTAGGTTGGAGGGTTGTACATCTTTCTTAATAAAGTGAAAATTTTCTACTTTCAAACATCTTCGTCATAATATTTTGGCAAAACAGAAAGAGTTGCATCATCTGAATGAGCTCTTAGATGGTGAGAGTTGGCAAAGAATTAGAGCGGTGAATAAGGAGCTTGACGTGCTCTTATACAAAGAGGAACGATATTGGTGGCAACGTAGTTGAGTTGAGTGACTTCGTTGTAGCGACCGAAACACACGATTTTTTCATAGTAAAGCTTCAGGGTAGAGATATAGGAACCGTATTCTTGGTCTCCTTGATGATCATAATGTGAAGCACACCGATCAACTTTGTGTTGCTGGGATTATACAGTCATACTTCTAGCGTATTTTCACCTTGGATCAACCCTTCTTTGTTGATTTCGGTAGGGTTCTTCAGGCTCTTGATTGCTGTATTACTCTCTCTTTGAACCGTGTTTTAGATGTTGTCTTTATAGCTGATGAAGTTCGCCGTACAATTTTTGATATGGCCCCATTGAAAGCTTCTAGGATTTCACAGCAAAGCTTCAGGGCGGAGAGATAGGAATTGTGTAACATCCCGGATTTCGGGTAATTAATTTTATATATGTGAAAATAAATTTTACTATTTGAGGGGGTGTAAATGTAATTAAATGTAAAATGAATAGTGAAAAATGAAAAAATGAAAAAAATGAAAAAAATGTAATTAAATGTAATTTTACCAGATTGAATAGTGAAAAATGAAAAAAATTGAAAACTGGACTAGAGAGCATCGCGACCTGGTCATCGCGACCACAGGTCGCGATAGTTCGCTCGCGATGAAAATGGCAAAATCTGGCAGTGAGCATCGCGACCAGCCACCGCAACCACAGGTCGCGATGGACTGCTCGCGATGAAATTGTCAAAGTTTGGCAGTGAGCAACGCGATCTCTCGCGCGACCAAGGCGCGCTCGCGAGGAAGGCGGTGCGCACACTCCAGTGAGCATCGCGACCTGGTGGCGCGACCATAGGTCGCGACGGCGGTCGCGGTAGCGGAAAAAAAAAAAAAAAAAAGAGAAGCTTCTCGCGAAAGCGAGAAAACACACACAGAAAAACAGAACAGCGAGAAGAGAGAGAAAGAGCCGAGAAAAGAAGAGAAGAAAGAAGAAGAAGAGGAAAGAGAAGAGAAAGGAAAGGGAAAGAAAAAAAGAGATCGTCGAACCGCGATTTCTCGAACGAAAAATGGTACCGAGGTAGGTGTACTCTCGTTTTCGAAACCGTTTTGAGAAGTATTTCATTTACGTATTCGTTTTAGTTTCGTTTTCGTTTTCGTTTCGATTTCGTTGTAGTTTGCGATTTCGTTGAAAACTTTCGTTTTCGATTTTTGTATAAAAAGAGTTTATTATATATGTGAAATTGATGATTGATACACTTGATTGTATTTCGAATAGTTCAATTTTGTTCTAAAGAGTTGACTTAGACTTTTATATGGTTATTGCTTATTTTCTTGAAGATTATTGTATAAAATTGGAGATGTATTGATTAAATATTGATTTGTACTTGATTGTGAATTTCGTTGATTGAAATGGCCCTAGGATACTTAGACATAGAAATGGATATAGGAGGTTGGTATACCAGCTGGGTTTTACTGAGCAGTACTGCGCCGTTATTATTGTGTGATTGTTGTTGCGGGGCAATCTCGGACAATCACACCGATTTTAGTGATCGTTGTTGCGGGGCAATCTCGGACGATCACAATGATACTAGTGATTGTTGTTGTGGGGCAATCTCGGACAATCACGTTGATATCAGTGACTGTTGTTGCGGGGCAACCTCGGACGTCACATTGACCCATATTCCAGTCCTAGAATGTTTAGTATTCTAGTGGGCCAGAAATGATTTGAATTGAAACTGAACTGAATGATTTGATGGATCGAATTCATATGTTGATTTCATTATTAATTTAATTGTTTTGAAAGTGATTTAGAAATGAAATTCATATTGTGGTTTATTGCTTCTCTAAAGAACAATTATATTATGAGTTATTTAATTGAGTTTTTAGTACACCCACTAAGCTTTATGCTTAGCGCGTTAGTTTTGTGTCTAACGCGTAGGTACCAGGAATCCAGAAGAGCCGAAGGACTGAAGGAAGAACGAGTTGCAGACCGAGTCACAGAGATTGTACAGTTGGGTAGCTATATTTTTGTTATGTGTATATATTTTCTGAAAGCATGCATATACAGGGAATTTGTAAATACGTTTTGTAAAATGTTTTGTAATTAATTAGTTTATGATTTATGTCTTTTATTATTAAAAAAAATGTTTGTAACTATTAAAGTCTGTTTTGTTTTATTTTATAAACTGTATTGATAAGTCGCACTAAACTGCAGAGTGCGCAACTGTTGAACATGAGATATTGAAGTGTTGTTAAAAAAATTGCATTTGAATTGATTTGTGTAAAAGCAGGTTTTGGAAAATCCAAAAAACAAACGAAACTCTGCCGAATTTTTGTAAAAAGTTTATTTATTGCTATGGGCTCACTTGAAAAGGATTCCTAAACTGTTTTATGGGCTCACAATGAATTTTTGAAACGTATAAAACTGATTTTGAAAGTTCTGAAAACCGGTAGCGCTCCCCGGGTCGGTCCGGCCGGGTCGGGTCGGGGGGTGTTACAAATTGTATTCTTAGTCTTCTTGATGATCATAATGTGAAGCACACCGATCAGCTTAGTGTTGCTGGGATTATACAATCATACTGCCAGTGTCTTTTCACCTCAGATCAGCCTTTCTTTGTTGATTTCGGTAGGATTCTTCAGGTTGTTGTTTGCTACATTACTCCCTCTTTGAATCGTGTTTTAGATGCTATTTTTACAGCTGATGAAGTTCGCCGTGCAATGATATGGCCCCGTTGAAAGCTTCTGGGAAGGATGACATGCCTACATTTTTCTACCAAAAATACTGGGAGATCGTAGGTAGTGAGGTCACCAAAGCTGGTCTTAACTTTCTTAATAATGGAGGGAGTCATCACGACATCAATTCTACCTTGATTACTTTGATTCCCAAAATTCATCAGCCTGAACGAGTATATGATTTCAGGCCTATTAGCCTTTACAATGTTCTCTATAAGATAATTGCAAAGGTTCTGGCTAACAGGTTTAGCTTGGTTCTTAGTAAGGTGCTTAGAGTGCCTTCCTTAAAGGTAGACTGATTTCAGACAATGCTATTATCGGGTTCGAGTATCTACATGAGTTAAAAAATAGACGATTGAAAAAGAATGAGGGTATTGCTTTGAAGCTCGACATGGCCAAAGCCTATAACAGAGTAGAGTGGGGTTTTCCGGAGCAGATGATGCTTAAAATGGGTTTTTCGAACAATTGGGTCAGTCTTACTATGGTGTATATCTCTTCTATCACTTATTCGCTTATTGTTAATGACAGCACTCTGGGTTCTATAACTTATTCTAGAGGTCTTCAACAGGGAGACTTGCTCTTCCCATATCTCTTTCTCATATGTGCTGTAGGTTTATTGGCTTTAATTCATGGCATTTGTTGCGAGATAGAAATTCTGTAATTCATGGCATTTGTTGCGAGAGACAGGGGCCGTCTATTTTGCTCTTATTCTTTGCGGACGACAACCTTTTCTTTGCTTCTGCTTCCATTTTGGAATGCCAGGCTTTGAGGAGCATTATTGATACTTACTGCAAAGGTTTAGGCCAGTTGGTGAACTTCAATAAATCTGCTGTATGGTGAAGTAAAGGGGTTCCGGCTGATATGAGGAAGGATTTACGACACGTGTTAGGTGTTTCTTTAGTGCATTGTCACGAAAAATACCTTGACCTATCGAGCTTTGTTTAGCATAATAAAAGATAGCTCTTTTCTTCCATCAAAGATAAAGTCTGGACTAAGCTCCAAGGGTGGCAATCTCGTTTCTTTTCTATAAGTGGGAAGGAAGTTTTAATTAAGACGGTGATCTAGTCTATCCCCACCTATGCCATGTCTTTTTTTAAGCTTATCTTATTGCTTATTCGTGAGCTGTATGCTATGAGTGCTCGCTTTTGGTGGGGAGGTGGAGGAAATAAGAGAAGTATTCATTGGTGCTCTTGAGAGAGATTACGTAAACATAAAGATGCTGGTGGCTTGGGTTTTAGGGATCTCTCTTTCTCTTTAACTAGGCGTTACTTGTTGAGCAGTGTTGGAGGATTATTCATAATCCATCCTTCTTTATTGGTCGAGTCCTGAAGAACTGTTATTTTGCTAACTCTTCTTTTTTGTAGGCTTCTGTTGGTCTTGCCCTTTCCTTTGTGTGGAGTAGCTTCCTTTGGGGGAGGAAAATTCTTGATATGAAGACTCGTTGACGTATTGATAACGGTGATTCTATTCATATTTACAAGGACAAATGGATCCCTCGTGCTTCAACTTTCAAATTTTCTCGCTGCGCTGTTTTGGAGATTCAGCTACTGTTAGCAACCTTTCTTCCTCGAGTGACAGCTGAAATAGGTCTCTTATCTTGGCCTTGTTCCTTCCTAAAGGTGTTCGTGCCATTCTCAGTCTCCCTCCTCCTGTCCCTGGCCGCCCAGATTTTTATTGTTGGGCATTCGATAAGAACGGGTTTTATTCTGTAAAGAGTGGGTATCGTCCATCCTTATCCTATATTCTGAATCCTAGCTCATCAGGTCACTCTGGTTTGGAAGAATGGTGGAAGTTCTGCTGGAAGCTCTACATCCTTCCAAAGGTCAAGCTCTTCCTTGGGAAAGCTAGCAACAGGTGGCTGCCTTCCATGGAGATCCTTGCTGGTCGCAAAGTGATTGATAATTCTATGTGTCTGGATGTCTTCATTACAGTGAGTCCATTCTCCATGCGCTGTGGAGCTGCCGTGAGTTGGCTGCTGTGTGTGATATTTGCTGCCTATTCAAGGATATTAGCTTTAAAATTTTTTGCTCCTTCTTTGAATTTTATCCTAGTTTTTTTTTTTAATCTTCTCCGTGCTGAGTTTGAGAAGTTGGTTATTGTCCTTTGGCGGGTTGGTATTGTCGCAATAAGGCTGTCCATTATCACATTTTGTTGGATGCTACTGAGGTGGTTCTTTGGGTAACTTCGTTTCTTGCTGATTTTCGTTAATGTTCGGGTTAATATCCTCCTTTGCCAACTCCTGTTTTAGCTGATTGTTTTGCTAGGTGGTCTCCTCCTGCTGATTGCCCTTATAAGCTTAACACAGATGCTTCTATAAAGAGTCATTCAGGGCTGTTTGGACTGGGGGATATCATTCATGATTCGTCAGGGAATGTTCTTCTTGTAGGAGCTCAGAAACTCTCCCAGCATATGGAAGTTATTTTTGCTGACGCCTTGGCTTTGAAATTTGGTTTGATCTTGGCCAAAGAATCTGGCATTTGACCTCTCCAGGTTGAATGTGATTGTTTGAGTTTAGTCAACAATATCCTTGCTCATCGTCTTCCACTTTCTGAGATTGGTGTTGTGTTGGAGAAAATCCTAGTTCTCTTGGCTGATTGTCGTTCTGATGGTCTATCTTTCGTTCCCCATTTTGCCAACCGGGGTGCTCATGCTTTAGCTCATTTGGGTTGTTCTATTTCTAATTTTTCTATTTGGATAGAGGAGGTCCCTCCCTCTATTGTTTATGTAATTCTGGATGATTCTGAAGGGAAGAAAAATCGATTTATCATATAAACGCAGCGGAATGAGTTTTAAAAAAAAAATTATTTTATTTTGAAAACACTTTTCAATTAGGAATGAGTTCCTGTATACACGCGAATATTGATATATAATTACAATTATCTTTTGTTGCGTTTTAACTCTCTGACTTCTTGATTCACCACCAAATCTTCTGAGCTATAATCCGCAATCTAATAATGCGTGTGTGAGCACGTAACTGATGGAAAGATAGAGGTAGCAGAAAAGCGGAGAAACTTCTTCTTCCCTTGGCCGGCCACACCCTGCAAGACAGGAGGAGTCAGAAAAAAAAAAAAAAAACTTTTTTTTCTTTTTTCTCCTTGTGATGGCCATTTATTTCTTTTGCTAGGTTAATTGCATTTGGTCAATTTTCCTAGTAACATATCATATACATACTAGGGCTCTAGGGTTTTAACTTGATAAAGTCAAAATAGAATTCTAAATCTTTTTATTTTTGATCTCCTTAAGTTTGAACCACTACAAAAAAATGTTATATTTGCCGTAGATACTAATCCGTGGCAAATATTAAAAATTTTAAATCTTTTACCGCAGATTTTAAGCCTTTTACCACGTATGTTCCGCGACAAAAAGGTTTTTGTAATAATTATCACCCGCAACAAAACTTTTTGTCATGGCAGTATTTGCAGCACCTTTTACCGCGGATTATAGTATATTTTCTTCGCGGCAAAAAGTCACTTTTTTTGTAGTGAACCTTTGACCTCTTGGACTTATAATTATATTATTTAATTCTTTTGTCCTTGTCATGGTTTGAACTTGCAACCTCCTATTTAATAATTAAAATAATTAATAATTAATAATTTTTATTTAATTATTTAATTATTAATTAAATAATCATATTATTTAATTAATTCTCTTTAATTAAATCGTGTTACTTTCGTAACACTATTAATTGGACCATCCAATTAATTTATCGTGACCCTCATTACCAACAACCATAAGGGCTAGCAACAGAACCTAATGAACCCATAATTTTGAGTTCCAATAATACTTAGTAATATTAATTAAACTTTTTAATTAATATTCCATAATTATTAACCTCGGAGTTATTTCACTAAAACCCGAGGCTGCACTCTCACAACTGTAGACATGTTTGTACAATCTGAAGTTTTAATCTCCATTGATATACCTATTTGCATATAGTGTGATTCTCCACAAGTAGTTCATAGCTAGAGCTGGGTCATAATGTCCGTTATACCCCTCTAGTTATATCTTTTCCTTTAAGCACCGTTGATTATATAATAAACAATTATATAATGTCTTTCTCACGGAAGAAGAAGAGCGCTAATAATCGTTCAAGCCCCGAATCAACCTTTAAGGGAGCTACTCATCTATTTCAATCAAGAAGTAGTGGATTCCACTATTTTGTTCATACCTTCCCAGTCACAAACTAAACTGCAACTCCAAGATACAGAGGTATTGGTCGAGAACACTACATCGACTTCACTCATGGTAAGTCAAAAGTCACGATCCAACTTGAAGGAGTCGATAAGACACTTGGGATTAAGATCACCTATAAATAACCATCGTTTGTCGATATATACGAATCTCATCTATTAACGGATCTTGGTGAGAGATTCATATAAATTGTGGCACAGTCCTATATGATCTCATCATATAAGGTTCCTCCATTCTCATGTCAACTACATGAGTGGTCTATGATAAGACCACTGTACGTTACAGAATGGATCACAACAGTAGATCAACCATAAATAAAGTACCTAGCTTTGTTTGCTCTTTACGGACTTTTTAGATTGCATGTCTCAAAATAAATCCTACTATACATGACTTTCATATACTCATTTTGAGATTACATCTTACAATCTCAGATGTTACTTGCACAATATAAATGTATGAATAAATATAAAATGCTTTTATCTGAATGATAAACATTTAACATTTTATTTATGTTTAATAGCATTTACAATTACAAGTTTTAGGGTATAAATCCCAACAAATTCCAGTTTAGTTTTAGTTTAATGAATTTCTTTCCTTTCAGAAAAAAAAAAAAATGCAAATAAACAATCAGTTATCAACTATACAAAGGAACAAAACAAAATCGAAGCTTTAGATCTGAAACCACAGACAAAGAGACACCCATAAGAGCCCATGGTTTCAAGTACTGATCTTGGTAAACAATAAGTTTGTACTTACTGAAATGAAAAGAGACAAATAGTGACGGGAAGCAGGCGGGACCAACAACGGCGAGAGGACGACGAGGGTTAGGGATGAGCGACGATGGGACCAACAACGAGATGAAGATTCAAGAGACAAAGATGGTTTTTCGAGTTTGAGAGATTTTTTGGGAGAGTTTATATATATATATATATATATATATATATATATATATCGGGTCAACCAGTTCAGTTCTCGGTTCGCATACTCGGTTCCTAAAATTTCGAACCAAACCGATTCAATTGAGAACCTTAAACCGGTCCCAAGCCAATTGGACTGGTTCGATCCACTGGATCGGTTCGGTTTAGTTATTTTTTGCCCACCCCTAATCATAAGCACAAATTGCAACCCATGTATTTGATATATTCCTAATTACAGACGAAATTCATTTATAGGGAAATTAACTGCAGACCTTCTGCCGTTAGTCATTGACCATTAAAAAGACAGTTGACCATTAAAAATATATAAAACAATAAATTTACTCCTAAGTAAAAAAAAATCTAAAATAAAATTAAAATAAAAATATTTTGAATCTCAACCATCATTTGGATGGTGGAGATTCATTCATGAAAAAAATTAAAAATGAAATAAAATTAAATATACGATCTTCATCGTCCATCTGAAGGTTTATCTATTTTTTTTTAAAAAAAAATAAAAAAATAAAAAATTTAAGGATTAGTGGAGATTCAGATTGGATTGGATTTCCATTAAATCCATATAGTGGCTATAGAAAGGAGGGGGAGGCTCCAACCTTCCCCTCTGCGGGAACCGGGGGAGGCGAGCCTCCCTTGGTTGTTCACAAACATAGTTCGTGGCCTCCCCTGATTCGCGATTCGTGGTTGCATCAACCATGAATCTCACTCATCTCTCTCCTTTCTTCTTCTTTCATTTTTTTTTATTTTTATTTAAATCTCCGCCGTTCATCTCATATGAGATGGACAATGAAGATCTTAACTGTTTTTTTAAAAATATTTGTACAAAAAAGATAAAATGAAGAAGATACCCTTAACATTGTTGACTTTGACTAACACTGATTAACAATAGAGGGGTCTACAGTCAATTTTTCTAAATGTTGATTCCCTCTAATATGTTTTTAATGGTTAACAGTTTTTTTTTTTTTTACGATCAACGCTAACGGCAGGGGGTCTGCATTTATTTTCTCTAAAAATTGATTCCGTCTATAATTAGAGATATCTAAAGTAGGTAGGTTGTAACATCCCGGATTTCGCATAATTAATTTTGAATATGTAAAAATAAATTTTTGTGATTGGAAGCCTCCCAGAAATGTTACAGAAGTTAGAAGTTTTCTAGGCTTGGCAGGTTACTATCGACGGTTTGTGAAGGGGTTTTCATCCATAGCAAGTCCATTGACTAAGCTACTGCATAAGAATGTCAGATTTGAGTGGACTGACAGATGCCAAGCAGCTTTTGACCGATTGAAGGCAATGCTTATTGAGGCTCCAATCCTGATTAAGCCTGTTTCATGTAAAGACTATGTGATTTATAGTAATGCCTCACATCAGGGTTTAGGTTGTGTATTGATGCAGGAAGGCAAGGTGGTTGCATATGCGTCCAGACAGTTGAAAAATCATGAGCTGAACTATCCGATTCATGATCTGGAACTTGCAGCCATAGTCTTCGCTTTGAAAATCTGGAGGCATTAAAGAGAGAGGAGAGACTGAGGAAGAAAGAAAAGAAAGAGAAAGGAGAGAAAGAAGAAAGAAAGAAGAAGAAAGAGAAGGAAGAAGAAGAGGAAGAAGAAGAGGAAGGAAAGAGAGAAAAGAAAGTGTGGGTGAAAGAGAAAGGTAAAAGGGAAAGGAAAAAGAAAATCGTGGAACCGCGATTTGCCGAAAGGAAACGGTATCCAGGTTGGTGTACCTTCGTTTTTGAACTCTTTACAAAAAGTATTAAGTATTTTTAGTTTGAATTTGAGATTTATTCGAAGATTTATATTTTTATGTGTTGATTTTAATTTCGTTGAATGATTTTATCGTTGATCGTATTTTCATTATTTCGATTTCGTGGAAATTACTCGTTTTCGATTATTGTATAAATATTGTTGATTTTGGAATGATTTTATGGTAGATCGCATTTTGATCGTATTTCGAATATTTCGATTTCGTTAAAAATACTTGATTTAGACTTTTGTATGACTATTGTTTATTTTCTTGAAGAGTACTGTGCGAATTGTATATTTATTGAGTACCTATTGATTTGTAACTGATTGTGAATATAGTTTATCGGAAACGGCCCTAGGATACTTAGACATAGAAATGGATATAGGAGGTTGGTATACCAGCTGGGTTTACTGAGCAGTACTGCGCCGATACTGATTGCTATTGATGATTATTATGCACCTCCTCATGGATTCGTCCAGGGGCAGGGAGACACGTACCTCCTCACGGATTCATCTTGAGGGTTGGGAGCCACGTACCTTCCTAAGGATTCATTCCTGGAATAGGGAGTTTTGTACCTCTCTAGGTTCCGTACCCCCGGTCCTAGAGTAAGGAGATACGTACCACTCTTAGGATTCGTCCTAGGGTGGGAGTTTGACCCATATTCCAGTCCTAGTATGTTGAGTATTCTAGAGGGTCAGAATTGAATTGAATTACATGATATGTTTATAAGTGCTTTTTGAAATCGATTTAATACGTGTAATTCAGTGTTTATATTAAATGATTGTAAACGAATTGTGTATTTCAGTGTTTATATTAAATGAATTGCGAAAATGAATTGAGTGAGAATATTGTTTTAGTTGAGCTTATGGTTTGATTTTGAAATATATATATATATATATATTGTGATTTGTTTCCTATTAAAAGTTATTTATGATTTTAATATTTGAGTTTAGTGTACACCAACTAAGCTATATGCTTAGCGCGTTAGTTTTGTTTCTAACGCGTAGGTACCAGGGATCCGGAAGAGGCTAAAGACTGAAGAGAGAGAGAGAGAGTTGCTGACAGAGTCCCAGAGTTATCACAGTTGGGTAGCTATATTGTTGTTATATGTATATATTCTGAAAGCATGCATATACAGAGGATTTGTAAATATGTTTCGTAATATGTTTTGTAATTAAATATTTTATGATTTCTGTTTTTTATTATTAGAATGTTTGTAAATATCGACTCTTGAATGATTTTATTTTATAAACTGTTGTTGGAAAGTCGCACTAAACGGCACGGTGCGCAATTGTTTGAAAACGATATTGAAGTATTGATATTGAATTTGTATTTGAATTGTTTTGTGGAAAAACAGGTTTTGGAAAATCCGAAAAACAAACGAAACTCTGCCGAAATTTTTGTAAAAAGTTTATTTATTGGGCTCACTTGAAAATGGTTTTAAAACAATCAACTATTTTGGTTTTCTAATGTTTTGAAAATCTATCAATGGGCTCACAACGATTTTCGGATTATAAAATGAATTTAGAAAGTTTTGAAAAACCGTGTAGCGCTCCTTGGGTCGGTCCAGTCGGGTCGGGTCGGGGGGTGTTATATGGGTTGTAATCTGTCCATTGTTAGAGAGAATATATATATATATATATATATATATATATATATATATATATATATATAACACATCCACTCATTTCTTAAGTGGTTAGTGTGCCTCTTTTTCATCTTATCATGTCTCACTATGCGCATTTACTAGCTGAGAGTATCTCCTGTAATAAGAGTAGATATCTGGAATACACGTCTAATGATTTATTAGATACCGATAGACTTGTTATATATATATATATTGATTGTTAAATACTTCAAATATTGTTATGAAATAATTAAAATAAATAAGAAAATAATATCATAAACTCAAAATAATAGAAGAGAGAAGTAGTAGCCAAAAGAGAAGAATATATTTTATTCCTTAGATATTTCCATCAAATGCATCAAATATAATGTTGAGAGTTCCTTTATACAGCCTCAGAATCACAAATTACATTGGTATACATAAATTACAATATAATGAATCACAAATTCAATGATGGAGATAGTGTAAACTAAATAGATGGAAGTTACATTCCATGGATTGAATTGACATTCAATTTCACATAGTTGCGTTGCCATGACATTCATTTTCATAATGATTTGACATTAAAAGAGAATAATTGCAACGACTTCATGGATAAAATGTCATGAATCAAATAAAATATAAAGTTGATACTATTTTATGATGCGGAGAACCCAAAAATTATTTAGCAATCACAAAGCATACTCATTCATAAGATGAGTTGAAATTAAAATAGATATAAAAATAAGTAGAGAAGTAAATCATATAAAAATTCTTATAGTCTAGTATATAAAAATATATAATTCCACACTAGGGAATAGGGATGGCAACGAAACGGGATGGCCCTCCCCGCACCGCATACTATTTATCTTTAAAATCCATACCCTCTTATCTAGAATAGATGGAGCGGTCGGGGCCGAAATGCTTTTCCCATCCCATCCCCACTCCATTTACCCTTTTATCAAATTTTTATTAAAAGAATAAATATAAAACACAATAAATTTAATATAATATATAAAGTAACTTAACAGAAATATAACAACTAAACGAGCAAATTCAATCCTTTTTAAATAAATTCAGTAACATAACATATAAAGTCCGAAGTATAAATGTTTAAATTTTTAATGCTAATTGTTTAATAGCTGCATTTATTTCTCTATTTCTCTCTTCAATGTGTGTATGACACCAAAACACGAATTATAGTTATTCAGTTTTTATTTAGACAATCAAATAGAGACCGAAGCCGACATGAATACAGCTCCATACAATCAAATACAATGATGATGAATAGATTTTATTCCTATAGTATTTTCATAAAATGATCAAATACAATGTTCAGAGTTCCTTCATATAACCTTCTTTTTTTTTTTTTTTTTGAAGGCTCCATTATACAACCTTACAATCATAAATTACATTATATGAATAATAAATTGATCAGATGGAGATAGTGGGAAGCTAAATATATGGAAGTTACATACCGTGGATTGATGGATATTCACTTTCGTATAATGGTATAATATTTATAACAAATACAAATTTGTTTAGTTTTTACCATTGAAATGGAAAATAATTGTAATTTAATCGATAAATTATGCTCATTTAAAAATTTTAAAATCTCAGGGGTTGTACAAATATATAAAGAACACATTATACCCCACCTAAACGAGGTTTGAGATTCACACTCAGAAACTGTTCATTCGAGTAAGATCCATTGGTGCAAATGAGAGGTGTTGTGTAAGAACCAGTCTGAAGGGGATCTTGGGTTTAGGGACCTGGAGTGCTTCAATCAAGCAATGTTAGCAAAACAATGCTGGAGGTTGATCTCTTCTCCAAGGCTGGTCGGGTTTTGAAAGCTGTGTACTTCCCTCGATGCTCTTTCTTGGATGCTCCCTTAGGCTATTCGCCTTCTTTTTTTTGGAGGAGTCTGCTTTGGGGTCGAGATTTAGTGGTTTTGGGTTCGAGAAGGCGGATAGGAGATGAGGCTTCTACTTTTGTTTATCATGATCGATGGATCCTGAGGCCGTCAACTTTCAGATTGATATCTCCGGTTGCGCTTGATCCTTTGTTGAAAGTTGTTGCCCTTAAATCTCCTAGCGAAGGGTGGAATTCAAACTTGGTATGGAGTTCCTTTCTTCCGGATGATGCTGCTTTGATTTTGAACCGTCATTATTCGTCCTCGAACCACCCTGATTCTTTGATGTGGCATGCTGAACGTTCGGGTCTTTATACAGTGAAGAGTGGGTACTGGATTGCGTTTGCGCATAAGTTGCAGCTGTCCCAGCCTTCTTGCTCTACGGTGGTGGGTACTAACTGGTGGAAGGTGCTTTGGGGCTTAAAAATCCCAAGTAAAATTAAACTTTTCTGCTGGCGCGCCTGTAATAACTGGCTGCCTACGTTCCATGTTCTTCGCTGTCGCCATATGCAGGTTAGGGACTGTTGTGATTCTTGTGGGGTTGCAGATGAAACTGTTCTTCATGCCCTCCGGTCTTGCTCTTCACTCAAAGTAGTACGTGATTACTGCCCTTTTTTAAGCATCAGTGTTTCTTCGGCTCTCCCTCTTCTTCCTTTCTGAATTTCTTTGTGTTTTGTCGCTCGAACCTTCGATCTGCAGACCTTAGACTCCTGATGGTAGTGTTGTGGAGAGTCTGGTTTCGTCGCAATAAGTTGGTCAATGAGCAGGTCATTCTCCCTGCCGTTGATGTGGTATGCTGGTCTAATTGCTTTTTATGTGAGTTTGATGCTGCCAATCTTTATCCTCGCCCTAGTGTTGCTTATAGTGCTGCTGTTCGTTGGGCTAAGCCTCGGCGTGGGTGGCTAAAACTGAATGTAGATGCCTCCTTGAAGATTGAGGCATTTCTAGTTGGGTTAGCTGCAGTGATTCGTGATCATCAGAGGTTGTTTATGGCAGGTTTATCGCGAAAGCTTGTTGGCTTGGTGTCAGTTGAAGTGGCAGAAGCTGCAGCCATTTTGAATGGGATCCATCTATCCATTGAATCTAGCTTCAACCATCTGTTGGTAGAATCGGATGCTCTGAATATTGTCAGTTACATTAAATCTCGTAGGCCCCCCCGGAAGTTAGCCTAGTCATCTTTGATATTCTTTCTCTTTGTTCTAGAGTTAACGTTGTTTTCTTCATTTGTTCCTCGGTGTGCTAATTCTGTTGTCCACTTGCTTGTTAGGAATAGTTTTTCTATTTGTGATGTTTTTATTTGGTTGGAGAATGCTCTTTCTTGACTGGATCAGGGTCTTCTGTCTGATATCCAGGCCTAGTTTTATTTCTTTTTTTTTCCCTCAAAAAGAAAAAAGAAAAAAAAAAGAAATAACTTTTTGAAAAACTCCTGATTACATCTCTTGAGATTAAGTTTCACTGTTAAAAAATAGAGGATTGACTGTAAATAAGACAAAAATTCCCCTAATTATAAAAATACTTTTTTTAAGAAATCATATTTAAAAAAAAATATCTTCACCGCCCATCTCAAAAGATGGCTTAATTCATAAAAAAAAATTGAAATAAAATAAACAACTGAAAAAAAATGTCTCTAAGAAAAAAGAAATAAAAAAAAGAGAGAAAGAGGTAGATGGATATCCACCGTCGAGATGGATAATGGAGATCAGATTAATTTTTTTTATATACAAAAAAATTAAATGATAAAAAGAAAGTGAAGAACCAATTGAGATTGGATCTCTACTGTCCATAGAGATCTCCATCTATGAAGATTTTCATGGATCTCCGACCTCTCCTGCCAATAGGGGAGGTGGGATAGGTCAAGCCTTCTCCATTCGCGACGAGGGAGGCGGGTGCTTCAGGGGAGACTATTCACGAACAAGGGGAGCCTAGACTTCCCTCGGCGCTAATGGGGGAGGCTCGACCTCCCTCGCTTCCTTTGCCTCCCCTATTACGAAGGGAGGTTGGAGATCCATCGAGGTCTCCATGTATTGAGATCATTATAGATGAAGATCTATATGGACAGTAGAAATCCAATCTCCATTGGATTTCTACTTTTTTATTTTAATTTTGTTTTTTTTAAAAAAAAAATCAATCTGATATCCACCCTATCTTTTTTCTTTGTTTTTTTTTTAAAAAGATATCTACCGTCCATTATCCAAGATGAACGATTGAGATACAATTAATTAATTAATTTCATTTTTTATCTTATTCAATTTTTTAAAAAAATTAATCTTCAATATCCATCTTTTAAGATGGGCGGTGGAAATATTTTATTTTTCTAAAATATGTTTTTTTTTATATTTTATATTTTTTAATTAAGAAAATTTTTATTTATTTTTTACATAATCAATCTTATTTTTTTAATAGTCAAATTTAACATTAGACAACAGGGAGGTTGGAGATCCATGGAGATATCTATGGATAGTGTATGATTGATCTCCACTCATTTTTTTTTTTAATTTCGCACGTTTTTGTTAAAAAAAATTCAATCTGATGATGGACAATGTCCATTATAAAAAACAGATTTTGTTTTGTTTGTTTTATTTTGTTAAATTTTTAATGGATATTTTTTCTTTTTTAAAATAATCTCTACCTTTATCATAGATGATGGATGGTTGAGATACAATTTTTGTTTTCATTTTTTATTTTATTTCAATTTTTTATAAATTAATCTCCACTATTTATCTTTTGAGATTAGATGTGTAAATATTTTTATTTTATTATTTTTAAATCTATTTTTTGAAAAAATTATTATTTTTTTAATATAGTATTTTTTATCTTTTTACTGTTTTTAGACGACCAACCCTATTTTTTAATGTTCAAACTTAACACTAGGAGAAATAATAATAATTTTTTTAAAAGATTGATTTTAACTTCCGAGTGTGAAACCCAAACCTAATATAAATGAGGTGTAATTTTTTTTTTTTTTTGACATATAAATGAGGTGTAATTTGTTCTTATATAAATACATAAAGTGATATTGTATCATGTGTACCATAAAAAAATGGTTCACTTATTATTATTATTATTTTGTACATGTTCAATAGTTTTTCCATAATATATATTCGCGTGTACAAAATTATTGCCACAATTTTCAAAATCTAAGAATCCCAAATGACACATAAGGTCTATTGTTTTGGTGGTTAGAGGTATTAAAATCCTCTAAGCCACCAAGGTTCAAATCCTTGTGTAGACTTGTAATTGTGTGAGTAGACCTCTTCCCTGTATTGAGAGTAAACCCCTCCCATTGTTAGGAGTAGTTGTCCGGGCCATTGGTCCCGATAGTTCTCGTCTCCCGTCACTGAGAGTAATTGTCCGGGCTTGTAACATCCCTAATTTCGAATACATATGAAAAGTATGATTGAATTCATTTTGAATATGTGAATATGATTTTTATGATTTGAGGGGTGGAAATTGTAATTAAATGTATGTATATTTTTAGGTTTTATAATGGACCAATTTGAACGGTCGAAAACAATGCACGAAGAAAATGGTGAAAATCTGGACAGTAGGCATCGCGACCAGGGATCGCGATGAGCAGCTCGCGGTGAAAAGGATGATTTGGGGCAGTGAGTACCGCGACCAGTCATCGCGACAACAGATCGCGATGATCAGCTCGCGATGAAAGTGGCACATTTCGACCAGTGAGCAACGCGACCACCGCTCGCGGTACCGGTCGCGATGGCTCAAAAATTTTTAAAAAAATATAGCACCGCATGATGAAGCGGTTGAGCTTCATAAACCAAAATTGAAGCAAAACAACACAGAAACAGAAACATCACAAAATTAGAACGAGGGAGAAAGAAGAGAGAAGAGGAGAGAAAGAAGAAAAAGAAGAAGAAGAAGAAGGAGAGAAGAAGAAGAAGGAGAAGAAAAGAGGAAGAGAAGAAGGAAAGGAGAAGGAGGAAGCTTTCAGGTTTGGTGTACACGTATTTTTCGAATTTTCAGTTTTCCAGAAATTTTCGGAATTGTCAAATTTTAGAGTTTCTGAGTTATTTGAATTATATGGATTATAGATTATAGTTTAGATTTGATATATACGTGTTTTGGAATTTTTCCAGTTTCCAGAATATTTCAGATTGATTGAAATTGATTAAATTTGCGTTATTTGAATTATATTGATTATCGAATATAGTTCAGGTTCGATATATACGAGTTTTCGAATTTTTCCAGGTTTCCAGAAATTTTCGGAATTATCGAAGTTTATAGTTTTTGAATTATTTGAATTCTATTGAGTAAAATGGATAGGTTGAAACTGATTTCGGAATGATTTGAATACGATTTGTTTCTAATAGTGTTATGGAAATATATTGTTTGTGAAATGTATCGGAAAATGATTTTGGGGCAATTTGATTCGAAACGGAATTATGAAATACGTATGAGTATATTTTGGATTGATTTGATCTGATTATTGATTTATAAATACATTCGTATATTTCCGTTATATTATATTTGATGAATTTTGTATTTCGAAAATATATATATTGATATGTATTGAAATTGAATTCGATTATTCGGAAAGAAATAAAATATGTTGACATTGGATTGGAGAAAACATTTTGGCTCTGATGTGTATGAACATAGATATGGATATAGGAGGTTGACATATCAATTGGGTTTCTGTCTGAACAGTACTGTGCTGATTATACCACCCTTTGGATAGTGCAGGCCCCAAGTGCCGGTCCTAGGGTTCTGAAATTTGTCATAGGACATTTACAGCGGGTGATTCCGTTGGTGTTCCATTCTGATCTGATGTTCGGTGAGTGGCCCCGTTTGCGTCCAATACCGAACAACCCGTAATCCAGTCCGATAACTTATGTTTTGTATGTCAGGAGCCCAATCGGAAAATTGATTTGTTATCTGGAAACGTTTGAGAAATTAAGAAAATATGTCTGTTAATTGATTTTGGATATTTGATTTGATATGAGCCCCATATATTGTTTATATATTTGTTATTTATAGTTTTACTTGATATAAAATATTTGTATATACAATTTTGTGTACATCCACTAAGCAATATGCTTAGCGTGTTGAGTTTTCTCGCACGCAGGTAACAAAGGTTCCAAAGGCGAAAAAGATAAAGAAGAGTAGAGGTTGCAGAACCAGAGTCGGGATCACATCTTTCCTGCATACATTTTGGTAGTTTGTTTGTATTAAGTTTATATATTTTGATACCGTGTGCATATACAGAAACTGTTTGTAAATATTTAACGAGTTTCCGCTATGTAAATATTTTATGATATTTTTATGTTATGTGAATCTTTATAAATTATACTGTGATAAATTGGTTGGTAAGTCGCACTATATTTGGAAGGGTGCGCAAAATTGATTTGAGAATTTGGAAGTTGATTTTATAATTTTATCTGTAAACAGGTTTTGGAAAGTCAGAAAAACAGAGGAAACTCTGGTAAGATTTTCGAAAATTCTTTGGACCATTTTCAAAGGTTTTTAATATAATGTTTATCTACAGTAAAAGTTAGCTTTTAGTACATTGTAGCGCTCCCTGATTCGGTCCGAGTAGATTTGGGTCAAGGGATGTTACAGGGCTATAGTAGTTGTCCGAGCCGTTGGTCCCGATAGTTCTCGTCTCCCATCACTGGGAGTAATTGTCCGGGCTATACTTGTATGATTTAATCTCGGTTGGTCCCGGTAGTCCTTTGACCCGTAAATGTAGTCAGATTTCAAAAATAAAGAAAAAAAAAATCCCAAATGACATTATAGATAATTTAATTTGTAATGACATAATCACTTTACTGTAAGAGTAATTTACATATTATGTGAATTTAATTACCACATTATAAGTGCACATCCACTCATAGGTCAAGTGGTTAGTGCATCTTCCTCTCACCTCAGTGGTGAGGGTTCAATTCCCACCATACACATTTACCAACATGTGTAGTAGCTTTCTCTCCTTATTGTGGGAGTAGATGTCTCTCGATATGAGAGTAGATATCCGGACCGCACGTTTAATGATTGATCTCGGTAGGTCATGGTAGTTATTAATCTTGTAATTGTATCCCTTCAAAAAAAATAAATAATTACCACATCATAAGTTAT
Organism: Xanthoceras sorbifolium; assembly: GCA_003430845.1. Taxonomy (NCBI): domain Eukaryota; kingdom Viridiplantae; phylum Streptophyta; class Magnoliopsida; order Sapindales; family Sapindaceae; genus Xanthoceras; species Xanthoceras sorbifolium. The sequence continues at coordinate 21,202,238 of CM010620.1, read as the reverse complement.
GGGTTATTTATTTTTTCCACTTATAATTTATTGGGTCTGAATTGGACCCGTTAAGTTATTAAACAACTTAAAAAAAAATAACAAATTCTGACTTTTTTACTTAATTGCAAATCACTTAAATATATTTAAAATATTTTCTTCCAAAAGAATCTACCTAAATATAAAATATTTTTAATTTTATTTAATTTTATATCATACAATTTTATTTCTTTTACCCTGTTTTTTCCATATACAGTTTTTTTTTTTTTAAAAAAAAAAACTCTAATCATTTCTCATCCTCAAAGTTTCTTGGAATCGAAATATTGAATTATCTCCAAACAAAATTCTAGTAAAAATTATTTATTTTTTTTCTCAAACTACTTGTGCACTATATAAGTTTATTGATTGTAATGAAAAATTATAACTTTATTTGTAATATATACATCAATTATAGTATTACAGTAGTAGAAAGCTAAATACATATATATTATTGTTTATAATTGTGATTGAATGAAATAATTGTGCTATAATTTGAGACTTTATATATATATATATATCTCGTTCTTAACCCCTAGAACAAAAATTATTTTTTAATATAATTATTTATTATATTTTCATCATAAATAAAATCTCATTAATATATACATAAAAATATGTAGGATTTATTAAATTATTTAGTTTTAGTTGTTTGTATTATAGCTAATAAATATAAAACAATTAATAGTAATAAGGGTATAAATGTAAAATTATATGTTTTCAGAAATTTTTATTTTTTAAAAAACAAACAAGTTGAACCATATTCAGTGATTTGAAAAAAAAAAAAAAACATGACTTTTAGATTTCAGTCACCATTCAGTAAAATTCAGGACTGTTCAGTTTTCGAATAAAAAAATACCGGCCCCTTAAAATATGATACGATACAAAAGATGAAATGTCTAAAATTACTCTTAATATAATTTTGTAAACCAGACATGGTTATATTTACTTTTTTCGTTCCTTTTCTTTTCAAAGTCCTTCTTGCTATTAAATTATCAAGGAAGAATGAGAAATAGAATACCTCATTTTGTTGCGCCCAGAAAAAAAAGTTATTATAATAGCTGTTGTTCCTTGCATGGTTTAAATATAAGACTTCTCCCGAGTGAGATTCAACTGAACAACACAGAAAAACAGGCTTTTACTTCACAAAAAAAACTTGTAACATACATTTTACTAATAAAGAGAAACCAATTATGTTGCCAAGATCTATTATTGTGTTTTACATTTTCTATAGACAGACAGTATCATACTTGGTTGACTAGAAACATTGAAAATCATGAACTTTTTAAGGTTGCTAAAGCATCCTTGGTTGCGGCTGAGATAACAGAATCCGAAGCATTTGGCAAGTAATAATATTTTCCTGCAAAACAACTTTTGTATTAGTTCGCACATGAATGTAGAAAAACCAGCAAATATTGAAACTAAAATGTACCTTGAGCGACTCTTGCAATTTCTTTGGCAAAACCTGTAGAAACAAACTTGTTTTCTGTGTCGATTACTAAGAGAGACATCCCAGATTTGTATATTTTTCCAGCCACTTCAAGAATCTCATCCTTTATCAAACAGAGACAATTATTTAAGGCCCTTATAGAAAATTAGAACACATGATTTACACTTGTAATAATGAGATTCCTGAATCATTTAGTTAGAGCTGGTTTACCTGGACAATCGTGCATATTATTTATTGAAGCTATGTCCAGAACCCGATAACCAAAAATGTAGTTAAAAATTGATGAAAATTTTATCTCATTTTGAGGAATTTTAGGCTTTTAGCAGTCAGCACCAAAGCGAAGCTCAATATTTTGTCCAGTTATGAACCGCAATCAGTAAGCTACATGTTGGATAATGGTTCTTAACATTTACCTTCAACTCTTGGGTCGAAGGTCTAGGGGTATCAGAAGCAACTGCTTCAGGATCTGTGGATCTTTTCAGCGATATATTGGCTCTGCCATCAGTTATTGCAACAATCATTACACGTCCAACATCACCACTCTTCTCTGCATTTAGTCCCACCCTGACAGCCTAAGCATGTTGTAAATGAAGAAATTAAAAAAGGAGAAATCTAGAATTTGGATTACGTAAAAATGCAAAAATACATGAAATGATGATAACAAACAAAAAAGTCAAGCAAGTATTAAAAAAGATATTTTCAACAATTTAATTATAAATTAGAAGAAAGCAATGAAATATCCTATTGAAACAATAAGGAACAACAGGGTTTTCCAATGATTAAAAGAGAAGTCATTTGTAATATTCACACATTGAAGAAAAATATTGTAACAAAATATGTTATACAGGCACCTAACTTGAAGTTTCAATGATAGACCACTAGAACATTCAGGAAATTCATTGTCAAAATGCCAGAAATTGAAGGAATTTACTATATCTACACACCGTGGTTAAGCCATGAGCTAGAGGAGAACCACCACCACACGGAAGTCTCTCAAGTCGTTTTCTTGCCATTGCAATTGATCTGGAAGGAGGTAGAAGGACTTCTGCAGAGTCTCCGCGGAATGGAATAATGGAAACCTACTCAACATTGCCAGCAAAGAAAACCCGAAATTAATTATAACAGAAATATATACAACAGAGGCTTGTTATGTCAGTTTTAGAGGTTTACTTATTTGCAGAACCACATGGAAATCGTAAACGTATGTCATTAAACTTATGTTCTCAAGGGAAGAACATTCATTTAATTAAAACGAAGCAAGAAAGCCTATTACACCCTATTAGACAAATATCTAAGCTTAGGGCTTCACCAAAGGATCAATTTAAAACATGCGGGCTATTACAGACTACATTCAAATATGACTTGTAAACTTGATGATTGTCAGTCATAACTTACACAAAAAATAAAAATATCCAGAGTTTAGCAATCACAACTTTCTTGCATTCTTATAAGCAGATGTCCAGATGAGTTTGATGGCAAGAACTTTATTTCAACACATCCATGGGAAAAACTTAGATGCGGTTTCTAAATCTGTGTGGTGGTCCAGTTAGTCAACAACATGGCACATGAACATCTCAATCATTTGCCAATGACACCATTTACACAGTCCAAAAATCAACTGATACCCTTTTTACTGCTGAAAGGCAAACACCTGTTTTTCTCTCTCCTTTCTTTTGTAAAAGAAATTCACTGCAGAAAAAATGTTTAATCTTATATATCCAAAAACAAGTTTTTTTTTTTTTTTTTAAGGTTAGATTAAAGAGAATAAATATAAAGAAAAAGTGGGAAACAATGAATACTAGAATGTGCATTTAACTATAAAACTAGTTGGAATTTGTTCTGAAGCCATCAACCGCCAATGTCAGAGAATTGCTTTGATGATATGAGGCAGCAAATAACCAGTGACATTAGATCGATGTGCTTATGTCAAATTGTACATTTATTTGTCACGAGTTAAATCAGTTTTTACTTTCATTAATTTCCATGTAACACTTTTCACACGCCATGCTCCCACCGATGAACCAGATAAATACTAGCTATGGAACTGTAAATGAGTTCTGCCTATTTCAAAGTGCTTATTGATCAATACTGAAGTTCTATATTTTTTGTTTTTTCTTTTTTTGAAAAGAAAAAAGGAAATTAACTAAAATTTGGGATACCAGGTACATCATATGCAACCTTCCAATTTCTGAAAGAATTTGTGCTTTCAAGTTACCTGATCCCTGCTTGTATAACTCTCAGCAAGTAACTTAAGTGCAGCACCTTTAGCATTTTGCATTCGGTTTAGTGCCATGCTCCCACTTGCATCGACCACAAATATTACCTACCAAGGACTTAATATTTTAGAACTCAAATGCATCAAAAAGTTGGATACTTCCACTGGATCTATATATATATATATATATATATATATATATATATCTCACACACAATAATGAAAAATACAAACAGAAGCAAACATAAATGTTCAATGGATTCCAATCAAGTTTCGAAAATCAGATTTTGTTATACTTTGGCTCAAACCAACATAACCACGGCAAGTTATGAAACTGAATTTTTTATGAAAACATTCATGAAAATGTGTAATAAAGTCATAAAAAATATGAAGCACCAACCAAGTTGAATATATACAGCTGCAAAAGAGATTTTGCATCACAACTTTATTTTTCTTTTCCACTTTATATATATATATATATATATATAAAAGAAAATAAAAGTTGACTGTAAGTATAGGAGTATCCAATCCTACCAAAGCTCCCGCTTTTCTTGCCATTCTTTTTGCCCTCATGTCAGTTTTCTCCACATAAACTTTCCTAGTTTTTTGAGTGTCTTTCTCTCTACGTAGCTTTTGATATGGTGCAGCTGCCCTAAGGGTTGCATCAACAGCTAATCTCTTCACAGGACCCTGCAGAAATTAATGAAGTTTGTTCAGAAAGATGAAGTTAAGTATGCATGGATATAACAAATCAAAAGCTTGCAGAAGAGAACACTACAAAGCCAATGAGATAAACATAATGCAAAGCAATCAAACTCACTGCATATAAACTATAACTTCCAGAAATAAGGATAAATGTTGGGAGAAGGCCACAAACATCCACAGCAGATTTTTGGTTCGTATTCTGAATAGAAGAAACAAGGGGATGTGAGAGGGTTAACCTTTGGGAGCATTGGCTTGATGTATCGGCCTCTATCCTCTGAAAATATAACATTCTTTGCTCTCCCAGCCTTCCCACGGCGTCTCTGTGCTTGTTGTGCAAAGAAAAGAAGTTTTTCATCTACCAAACCCCCTTCCGCATCAAAAACAAATTCTTCAGGTATTTGTTCCTGTTCCTGTTCCTGTTCATTTTCTTCATTTTCTTCATCATTTTCATCCTGGAGAAAAACACCATGACAGTTAAATCGAACATATTTCACCTTTTACTTTCTTTTATAATATAAGATGAAGGTTGAGTCATCTAAAATAGTGACCCATTTCAATAACCTCTTGATCTTCCTCTTCATTCTGCTCCTCCCCTGAATCTTGATTTTGTGGAGGAGGTGGTGGCGGAGGCTGTTGGTTTTGTTGTTCTGGAGGGGTTTCATTAATGATTGAACGGGGAAGAATGACCAATTCCACCTGTATTAGATAATATGTCAAAAATGAAAAGTTTGTGGACTTTTCCATTTCCTTCTGTGTATTAAAATGCAGTTAATGACCAACTGACAACAAGATGCTGCGGTTACTGTTCATTACCAATTGCAAATGTTTGATCATAAAACATATGTTGCACAATTTGGCAGCATCAACAAGATCTATTATCTTATGTACTCGGAAACTGCTTCAAAATTTGCTAATCTCATGGGAAAAATAAAATAAAATAATAGCCGTAAAAGCTAGGTCAATATGGAATTGTGTTTAATAAGAAGCCTTTGAAAAGTACTAAGCTTTTGATGCATGTCATGATCAATAGACTGAAAAGCATATACATTGTGATCCAGAAGAATACTTAACAGCTTTTTTCAGGTCATCCACATAAACTTTATCTCGTCCTTCCAGAGCCGCTAAGCACTTTGCAACCCGGGCTGCATATAGCTCTGCTCTGTGTCCCTGGAATCCACAACAGAAAGTTTATAGTTATACAATTGCAGTAACACATATAAGAGATTCTTGGCTTGTTTTTGTTAACCCACGCAGAAGGAGTGGCAGAATGAAACCCATGCAATAATATGATAGAAATTGGGGATTTCAATGTCAGCACCTGGCAACCACCTCGAAGGGCTTCCATAACCAGGTACTTCAGTTGCTCTCTGCCAATAGTAACATCCTTCAAATATTCTCTCGCCAGAATGATCTGCCATGGGTAAAAATATGCACACACTCAATCCTGTATTCAATTAAAGAAAGAACTTCATTTTTATCATAATAAATTCCATAAAGAAACAAAATTATTGGATGCACATATCATATGTATGTAGCTTGAAGTTTAATTAGAGATGAATATGTGATTGTGCTACATAACAGAGTGGACTTTTGAGGAAAAATCCAAACCAAATGATTCAAAATCTCATGCAGAAGCAAGCATTATTACATGGGTACCTGAGTCTTTGCATAGTCTGTTTCTTCCTCAACCATTTTAAAAACTGCATTACTGCTTTCCTGAAATTGTGTTGCAATTCCAACAGCGGCAACACGATCTTCAAAACTCATTGGAAGATCTGCGCTGCAGAAGAAGTGTGTCAGTAATGGAATGAGAAGAATACGAAGCTCATTCCATTATCTAAAAAATATGGTCTAACCTCAAATTAATTGCAATACGATCTAGCAAGTGTTCACGTACAGCACCCTCTTCTGGATTATAAGTAGAAATTAAAAGTGGCTTGCACGGGTGTCTGAAGCTGATTCCCTCTCGTTCCACAATATTAACTCCTTCCGTCAATACATTTAGAAGCAGGTTACTAATACCCTCATCCAAAAGATTAATCTCATCAACATATAAAACACCTCTGTGAGCTTCAGCCAGAAGGCCAGGCTGGAAAACAGTTGTTCCTGTTTTCACAGACTCCTCAACATCAACAGATCCGATGAGTCTGTCCTCTGTGACTCCCAGTGGAATCTGTAGCAGGAATTTGCCTCAAGTAGCTGAAAATGAAAACAATCTGAATACTTTGTCCTCTTTAATGAACATACCTGAACAAAAGGAGATCTGACAATTTCAGTCTTTAAATTTCCAGTAGAATCATATTCAACTCGTTCTGCTAGGCCATCATCCCACCTTCAAAAATTTCGACACAAAAAGCCATCATATGAAGAAAAAACCAGTATGTATAGTTGAATTATTTGGGCATAGAAAACAATAGCAGATCAATGATGTAAGCATTATTTATATGATCGCCACTATTTACAGTTGCACATGCTTTTGTAACTGAAATTTGATCTGTAAGTGCAAACTTCCATAAAACTTGTTAAATTTTCTCACCTTGGTTATATTTTTGGTGTTTATGAGAAGTGACCTATTAAGTTGTGGTATCCATTAGTATATATATCATTCTCTTGCTTTTTATGACTTCAATGTGGAATTCATTCTCAGCTTCTCTAGCTTCACATATAGGTTCTCAAATACTCCCTCTCACATGTGAGTTTGGTTGGCTTTGATTGTGGCCCCCATATTTTATTTCTTTATTTTTGAGTTGCCATTAGTCAGGCCCATATGATGTTTTAACAAAGGCTCTGATACCATGTAAAAATTAGACTCTAATAATTTATTTATTGAGAAAAGATTCACAAAACTTTATACCAAAAAAAGGAAAATATCTTTGAAATATTCTACCCTACAAATTAGAAATTGACATACAAATAAAAGGATAATACAAAAATAGCAAAATAAAATTATTATGTACATCTACATTTAATTTTCTAATTTTGTCATCCAGATTTTGAGAAATCTGTCAACAAAACATTATACCTTTTTTGTTCTACCTGATATCTGGATGCTATATAGATTTTATGGTAAATTTGGACAAAGTAATTGTTTAATGCAGGCAATGGAGGAGATTCATTCAGCAAAACATGTCAGATTTAAGGATGAAGACATTCAAGAGCTGGGAGTGAGATCATAATATGACACACCATATATAGTCTTTGAATACTCTATATGTATGAAGCTGGCTCTCTTTCATTTACCCACTGGATATAATTTTTGAGTAAGTCAATAATTACCAACTAGCACACATGCAATATAACAACTTAATAAGAGAATGGGAAAAATAGACAACCTATTGCAAAAAGATCAAGGTTAACAAAAGATTGCTTCATTACATGTGTGAATAAATTTCAATCAAGTGCAATAACTAATCTCAACTTTCCTAGGTAGATGTCCATAAGCTTGTATATGCCAACAACGTTACAACTATAATTGTTGAGAACCACATTCTTCAGAATGAGCACCGGAAATTTCATTATGAAAAAATTGAGAACAGCATGATAATTGCAACTAAGCATTCGTTGACTAATATATAAGCAAAGAAGTTCTCCAACTTGGATTTTAAATGGGGTGTGATAAGAATTAATGAAGAACACAAATAGAAAATATTTTGGAGAATTCATATTAAAAACTTTTTATTGCTAGTTTACGAATACTTATTTTGAGTAGGACTTTACTTTCTTATTTTAAGCTAATAAGTTTAGGATTATTTAGGTTTCTTTCTTTCTCTCTTTTATATAACTATATTTTTGGCATTACCCTCCTCAACCCCCTTTAATGTAAACCGAACTCTCCAAAACCCAATGTGAGCAAAATCTGAACCAGAAACTTCTGCACAACTGTAAGATATTTTGCCACCTAAAGTAGCTCGTACCAATTCTTTACTTAATTGACGTAGATTAGGTTTGTCTATAAATAGCCTCAAAGTTATTTTGTTTAGGCTTGAAGATTTGATTAATGAATTGAATTTTTAGAAACACTATTTTGTCTCTAGCTCTTCTATTTTCTCCCTATCCTTTTATTATTCTCCCTTTTTTAAATCTTCTTTTATCTACTCTATTTCTCTTTTCCTCATCCTACAACAAAAAAGTTGCCTCAAAAGTGAAGGAGTCAATTTATCATGAGGTGTATGTAAAACCTTTCCTACTTGAAGGAGAGAATTGTAAGAAAAGATTGAATGCATAAAATCAATGAGAAAGGAAACCCAAAACGCTCCTCATCACTGATCTAACCTCCTTAAGTCAAATGAATATGATAACCACAAGTCAACATCCATTAGTTATCTACCTAATCAGATGGCATTAACACTTTTCACTTTATTTTCTCAAAGTTCTACCTCCAAAACTGTATTTTCACTTTATTTTCTCAAAGTTCTCATCCACTACCATATATTTTATTTACAAGATATGAAACACAAAGCCTTCTTATAGTTACATCATATAAATCGTAAGTATTGAAATACCATTATTTAGCTGTATGGGGAATAACTAATAAGCATACAGTAAACTTACTCTTCAAGGCAGGCAGGATCCGCATTTGCTACTGAACCAACAACTACTTCAATAGGTGGCAAGATTGCATGTAGCCCACGTGCCATGACTGTCTTGGCTGTTCCTCGCTTTCCAGAGATGGCAATCCCTCCAATTTCACGGTCAATAGCCCCAAGTAAAAGAGCTGTTTTAATAGCATCCTGTTACACAATAGACATCGTCCACATACATCTATCATATTAGCTAACCAGCACTAAGCATCATCATACATTGAAAGGCATTAGACATGATTAAAGCTGCACAAAAGTTTCCTTAAAACTAATTTTCATCATTAGAAATGTCAAATGACAAAGATTCAACATAAAGAAGAATTTTGTAAATATGTATAATGAATAAATTACATGACTTCTCATAAAGCTTTGTAGAATTTGAATCAAACTTGAACTTTTTAAACATATCACTTCAACACTTTTCCATAGATTCAGCATTCAGATTTGACATGTTAGTCATTTCTCATTGAGTCATTCAAACACCACTTTCATAATCTTTTCATTTGTACTCTTTATGACATACACCTGACTTTAGAAAAAACCCACTATTATCATAGACAAAATTCTTAAAAAAACACAAAAAATCAACAGCAGCTTCAACCTTAGGCCAACGCATCAGGCAGACCCCGCTTACATACAACCACAACAACTTCCATTTTCGAAATGTTTAAACAACATGCTAACTACCTTTTTTACCGATGCGATAGAGGAAAGAAAAAAGGCCAGATTGAGCAAATAGAAGGCCTCAATCTTATGTAACCATACTCAAAACAGACAATGCAAGTCAATAGAACAAGCAAAAAGAATAAAAAGAAGCTAAAGCTATTAGAGAAACAATATGCGAAAAGCTAAACAAAACACAATTGTACAAAGAAATAAACAAAAGCATACACATATGAACGGAAATTGAAATAGAGAGAGAGAGAGAGAGAGAGTGCGTGATGGACCTGGCCAACAACAGCAGCCATCGGGAAGAATTGTCTTCCATAGGAGTCGGAATCAAGGGTAGCAGGAAGGGCAGCGCCATTGGCAGAGTCAAGAGTAGCATTAGAAGAAGAAGCGCGAACACAGAAAAGGCGGTGGCGGAATCGTGTCTTGAAGTTGAAAGAGAAAGGTAGTGGGTATAGTTTAAATGAAGGGAGGAGGGAATGAGAGTGGAGGTGAGAAAATGAAGGAGTTGTTGGTGGTGAAAATGCCATTGAAAAGAGAGCTAGCTAACTGATCTTGTATTCTTATCTGTTACATATATATAATCAGTTGCGACTCACTTCACTTGTTATTTTATTTTATGGACTCTTTTAGCCCTCCTCTTCTTCACTTCTTGTGGGGGTCTTACTGTCCATGCGTATTATAAAATGAAAAGTGCAAAGAATAAAAAATACAAATTTGATTTAACCGTATCAACTTAAAAGTTGGATTTAAATTTATAATTTCAATATACATTCACGCATTCAGTTATTTCCTCTCAATCCAAGAGTGAAAAAGAGTAGAGGAATTAATAATAAATGATGGTTCTTACTTCTTAGATTCAATGAAAATAAATATATTTAAGTTAAAATTTTACCTTTATATTAAATTAATTTAGAATTTATCTACAATATCCTTATCATTACTGTCCATTCAAATGCTTTACCTTTCTAATCAAGATTAATAATTTAAATGCCACCTTTTTTTTTTCTTTTTTGAAGACGTTTGGAGAACGATTTGAAATTTTAACATCAAACATTTGTTAAAATATTAAGAGACTCAAATATATTTATTTATTTATGACCACATCTATTTATGTTTGATTGTTGATGAAGCAACAATTTAGAATGCATGTTTCAAGAAATGCCCTTTGTCTCAAATTTTATTTTTGTGCATTGCAACCTTGAACACATCCGCATAAAACATGAATTTACATTTACAATACACTTTTCATTACAATAATTGCGTAATTTGTAGTAGCTTTCATGTATACCCAAAATTTGAACCAAAATGTTAGGTACTGCTTTAAACTCCTAACAAGGTAGAAAATCTATATTTAGCAACTAATTTCAACTTTTTTATACAAATGGAAGCAGTAGTATCAGCGTTCTTGCTCGAGAATACAATTAATCACCTCCACCGTAATTTAAACATACCCACTTGGCATTTTCATAATCAACATCCATGATCTCGGTCATAAAACTAATCATGAGTATATGTAATCAGCTCACACAATATCTGGTTTTAATTCACTAAATATATATGTACATGGAAATCAAACAATTGATGGAAATATCACAATTATGTTGGACAGTACCACATTAAAATTATCGGAGCCACTCAAATTCAGTTCATGATCAACTGCCTTGGAATTCTGCTCGAACTCAGATGTTAAATGTACTCACAAAATTGAACACAATACTTGAATATGATGCAGCTCATCACAGTTAGACTAAATAAACAAATTGCTATATCCACAAATTTCATAAACATTTAATAATTCACCATCCAGGAATCAAGAAAGATAATTATAATAACAACTGACTTGGTATCCTTGATTTATGCATCTTGTGTGCCAAACTAAAGCAAACTCGACTTGTTGTCTAGCGAAGCCTCATTGGCTCATCTCAAATTGTGTAAACACTTTGAAAAAAAATAAAAAGAGTGGAGCATAGGGGAAGTCAAAAAGAATAATCTTAGATCAAACAAGGAAACCATAAGAAGCAACCTTACATATTCAACCAACAGAAATGCTCTTAAAGATTATAAAAATATAATTTGCTGATTTTGGTTAGCATGAATATGATCTTTTTTAATTGAAACTCTACCAGTCCACAACTGGGTTCATTCCAGTTAACAGGGGCCACAACATATTTTTCCTACAAAATATGATAAACAAACATATGTTAGACTCAATATTGAATAGCATCATAGCAGGGTGATTACCAATTGGTTCGATACAGGCCCGACTCCATCCTGATCTGCTTTAAAAATTCAGATTACTGTAAATGACCTTTAAAGCAAAACAGCAATCAAGAAATTGTTCAACATAGCTGGTTAAAAAGTTTATGCCTATTTTTTCAAGCTCTACCAATGAATGCCAACAGATCGCTCTTATTCTTAATCTTCAAAAATGATAATCAGAAAGGGAAAAAGGAACAAACCAAAAGAAAGACTTCAACCAAATTGCAGTATATATACAAGCGACAGAATATCTCTATCCTGGCAAAAAAGGTACCTTTTAACTGCAGGCATTGTCAGGCAATCATGATGGCAATCCCTTTATGGATCAGATGTGAGCTTCCATCGCTCCAAACCACGTAAGGGAACTTTCACCTCTAAGTGTTGATGGTACCTAAGTATCAAATGGCGTTCCCCACGTAGATTTTAAATTTTAAATTAAATATACTATATTAATTTTAAGTACAATAAACAATAAAAAAATAAAACATTACAACAAGAAGTTGCTTCTTGTTCAACAGAAATTCCTTCAAAAAGGACCATTATACTCTATACATGCAAAAGAATCAGATTAGATGAATTTTCCCAGAAAGAGTTTTCTCCTGATCAGGTTTCATTTTCACAATACATGTATCATTCAAACAACTACAAAAGAGATGCATAACTTGGATCAGAAAATGAGCTTACACCAAGAAAAATATATAAGAGAAAGGTAAGCCTATTATCAAAAACCAAGAAATCTAGAGGATAAAAATACATTTTAAGCCGCAGTCAATTAGGGGGGTTTGGGGGGTGGGGGTTGTTGGAAACTGTAGCAAATAAAGTTATGATAATGGTATATTGTATAGCAAGTATATACTTGTCCAATATATATTGCCGATGCTGCAACACGAAGACAAATCGCCAGAAAGCCGTATATAATTCATACTGCTGATTCTACAACACTGAAAAAGCAGCAGAACCCATACATTTTACATGTGTATGTGTGTACAGATAAAGACAGTCTTTGCCACTAGAAGTTTGTACTACACAACACACAAAAAGAAAATCATATATAAATGTACAATTAACAAAGGTATAAAATTAAACAACTTCTCAAATTCCATGAAGCTGAATCGTGATCTACTCATTTGCATTTGATGTGCATGTTAGTTGATTCTGTTAGCATGTGTGTGTGCAACTAAGATTTCTGAATCACACTCAGGCTTACTTTTTCTAGATTCTAATAGAACAAGCATTGAGTTTTAACCAGAGTCAATCCAAATAATTGCAAACTGACTAGAAACATATAAATAACCCTATTTTCAGCACATATGTGAATAAATGGACCATATAACACTTCAATTAGTGCATCCAATAACTATTCAATGAAGTTATACAGATGCATCATCTATGGCATCATGTAAAGACTAAAATAAAATATAAAAGAAAATGTAAACATCCTATGAGAAGTGACACTGTATATATAATGAATTCGCAACTGGAACTTTCATTTAAACATACAAAGAAGATGTCCAAATATAAACTACCTGCAAAAAACCTCTCCAAGCAGCCAAATGGTGGATATTTCATCTTCCATCATCCTCAAATCACAACACTGACCAGAAGTTTAAATCTAAATGTAGAGACAATAACTTTAGATACTGGAGCCCCTATCTCCTCTCTCCTACCCCACCCCCCACCCCCCTCCCCACCAAACACCAATTATCAAAAATATAAAAGGGTAAAACACCACAAATTTGGCTATAAAATAATTGTATCCACAATAAGCATTTGAACATCAATCACTACCTCCCATTATACATCATGTCTACCGACCTTTTCAAGAATTTCACTGCCTCCCAGACATACTGCCCAAGCACAACTCACATCTCTTTGTTAATTTGTTATCCATATACAATGCAACAAAGTGTAGAATCAAAAGGATGTTGTCAATAGAAAATTTATGGTTAGATAAAATCTTATTTTCAGTTTCAAATGAATCATTCTGATGTATTTCTAAATTTCTGCCAGGATGTCGACAACATTAGAAGATTTACAAGTAATTCTAACCTAACAGATAACCCTGCCCTCCACAGTAATGGTAGTCTTGTTACACCAATTAAATGATAAATTGTAAATCTAATCTAAACTGTTTTTTCTTCATCTAACACTTCATCTGATGCCATATATGTTTGTGAAGGCAACTCGATGGAATCTAAAGGTGATAGGGTGGCTGTTTTCTTCACCAAACCATCTTTTTCCTTCTCATGCTGTAACAACGCTGATTCAGTATCCATCAAATCCCCATTAACCTTGCAGGAAGGGGGCTCTAATTGATCATGCAGAACCACAGGAACATCACTTAATTCTCTGACTGTATTGTCCTCCAACAGTACAGTTTCATTACATGCTGTTAGCATATCTGGTTTCAAATCCTTGCTAGAAATATGAATTGAATCTGCATTCTGCACAACTGGAAATAAGCCTTCAAGATCTTCATTAATATGGGACTGTTGTTCTGATTTTAACTCGCTTGGTGGTAGAACAGGTATACATACTTCCTCAGCACATCCAATCTTAACATTATCTTGTGTCTCAACCAGATGGGATCCAACACTTCCCACGGATATCCTATGGGGACAGACAGGAGGAGTCCTCTTACGGCACACATGACATCTAAAACCAATAAGCATACAGATGTTCTCCGCATTAAGTCCATAAGCATCTCCATGGTACCACTCTGCATAACAAGACGAACAAGTACCAAGGAAAACTATGAAAACATGAAACCATATAAGAATCGAAAAGAAATAAAAATTGATTTATCAATGGACTGTTCTAAATCAACAAAAACAATATTATGTATCACTAGAAAGCAATGCTGAGAATTGTTACCTCCACAAATTTCACAAGCAATGTAATCTGAAGTCAACATACATCCAGATTCACAACAAAGACAGCATTTGGGTTGATCAAGGACAATGGTCAAGTGTTCAGAAGAAGCAAAGAACTTTTTCGTCCTAAATTGCATCACTCGTTCGTCATTTGGCTTTCTTGATAACAGAAGACCATTGAGCCAGTAACTATAACAAGCCTGTGTTCTCTTCTTCCGCCAAGAAGTACCCTTCCTTGGTTCCTTCTTTGGTTTTTTAGAAGTCTTCTTTTTAGTTTTCTGTTTCCCTTTCTTGCGCCCGCCGGTGTTTTTATTTTGCGCCAACACAAATTTAACTTTCCTAGTCGAGCGACGCAGAGGTACTGCAGGAATGTTTTTATTTTGTGATTGTACTGGCCGCCGACCCCGCACAGATTTTTTGTTGTTCTTTAACTGCACTGATTTGCCAACTGTGGTTGCCTTTTTTAATTTTTGTGACTGAACTTTTGAACTTCTTGTGCTTATTTTCCCTTTGATTTTGTTACCTTTTGCAGTTCTTGTGTCAGTCTTACTATACTCCCCATTTTGGCATCGGTAACATGTATATTTACAGTCAGAAATGGTCGCCCCAGCTGACTTCTTGATGTGCCTCTTATGAAAGTATCCTGACATGTGCATCACAATACACAGAAATTGGACATTAGAAGTGCAAAGAAGTGCATATGCCAGAATCAGCTTAAGGCTGTTATATAATAAAGCAATAGAAGACAATTCTTAACTATTACACCAATCATACAAGCATCTAAAATGAACCTAATCCATAAGACAGGTTGCAACGAATACTTCTTTAACCCAAAAAAACTGCAGATGTTACAGCTAATAGCGAAGCAAACTGAGCTGAGAAATAAGGGCTGTAAAAAAAAATTCACTGCATCGACTAATATTGATAGATGACAAGATAATTTAAGCGCCAATATATTTCATAATAAGAAAAAAGATTCTGGCATTCTGCCAGAGAGATAAATACAGAGATTCCCCAGAGAGGAAGATGCTTCAAATAGGCAAATCATGGATCATCAAATACAAACAAGAAATTGATATTGTAATATGAAGTAACCATGAAAATCTTAAAAGCATGAGCATGAGCATGACAATGATGCGACATCTAAAACTATACTTGCAAAGAAATTGATCTCACAGCTGTTACGGAAAAAACTTCTTCTTCTTTTTTTCTAGTTTTGGGGTCTAGCAGTGTGTTTGGGGTTGATGTAATTTATGAAATAATAACTTATTTCGTAATTTAGGATCCAAAAAGTGTTTGGTAAATTAATTAAATTTTGATTTTTTTTAAGTTGCTTTTGAAAATATAATATTAGAGAAACAACTTAAGAAATAATTTATTTTTAATTAATTTGCCAAATATTTTTTGGATCATAGATTATAAAATAAGTGATTATTTTATAAGCTATAATAATTGCAAATGCACCCTACGTTGGCTACCATCAATATTACCTAAACAAGTCTTTCATCAGATCTCAATATCAACCTCCTTTCAGCCACTCTCAGCTGCATTTAGAACCTCCTCTCAACCATCATAATTTATCAGTACCATCATTAAAATTTTTAGAGTCTGTAAATCAGGCAAAAATGCTACTTGATCAACTATCATAGCCACAATAAATTTCCAGGATACAAATTATGCTTTCTTCCTATCTTCAACTCAATTGTTTTTGGACACTCCATCTCATGTGACATTGAGCAAAACAAATAGGTGGAAAATTTTAAGAAAATATTTTATAAAATATATAGGGTCAAAGAAAACTATCTATGAATGTTTATCAATAGAGTTAAGATACAGAAAGATGCATGGAAACAGCGAGAGAACAATAAGACTTCTCTTTACAAAGTAGAACCATTCATTATAAACATCACAAATTTCAACGCTGCAAATCATACAATTAAGCACAAAGTAAATTTCATGAGTAAATTTAGTTGCTTACCTTCGCAATACTGACAGCAAACAGCTTCCCTGTCATTTGTTTTCCGGAAAAAAGAAAAAGAGCAAAAGTGAAATGAAGTCAGTGTAATAGCAAATAGAAGAAATGAATCTGCGCAATACAATCCATGCATAATTAGCCTCTAAAATTTAGAATAGATATTAGACTACCACAGCTCCAAGCATTCTATATTACTGTTTTATATTCCATGTACCTAAGCCACCAGATCCTCTAATGTATGGAAGATAGCTGTGAAATTAGGGTAATAAATGGAACCAAATAAAGGAAATAGAATCAAGGTGAGTCAAACTCCTTTGACACAGAAGGAAACATGAAAAAAGTTATCAGCTGAAAAGGGGTAGATTGGTCATTTGAACGTCACCACTGACATGGTTTCTAGTTCTCAAAGGTCTGCTAGCTAGTTCATCCCAAAGTCCTATAATTTCATCCCACCTCCATGAAGAAAAAGAAAGAAAGAAATCCAAATGTGTCAATGCCGGACTGCATAGCTTGGCGCCTTGGCCTCCTATTCCAAATCTCTAACATTGGTGCCACTTACACTAGTGAATAACAGCATCAGTTACACTTTCATCCTTATAGTAGTATCTTTGAGTTAACCATCAGCAGTCTACTCTTTCTATATGTAAATTTAAAAACCAAACGTAAGAATCAATCTTACAATCAAATTAATAACCTCAGATGAAGTAAATTAAATGCTTCGTTAAATAAATGACACTATTACACCTTTAACTTTAACCTTTACAACTGTCACCAGATTAGTCATTTGAGTTTTTATAGCACAAAAATTGGATTTGAACAAAAATACCCTCCAGTTCCCTCCTCAAATCAACACACACAAAATTCAAAGTTAAAAGATAAAGAGTTAGGAGTTAGAGAGAGTGACAAAGATTCCGATGTCAACAAACACCAATGACGGAGGCAAAAATTACTGCGAAAAAGGGGAAAACCATGACGGTAAAGCCCGAAATGTTAGAATATGGTAATATGCTACAAAAAACTTTGTTCTTCTCATCAAGACGATTCCAACAACATATTATGAACCCAAGTCCGACGTCGTTTGCCCCCTCAAAGGCCTTTCGAAAGTGTCTTACATCAGCCATAAAAATAGATCACGATCAAAGAAAATAGATCACTATCATAAAATAGTTAGCGACCAAAGAAAATAAATCACGAAAATGATTTCATGGTTAAAGAAAATAAAAAACACACTCAAAGTGTCTTATATCAGCCACGAAAATTGATCACAATCAAAGAAAATAAAAAACTCACTCAAAGAGAATAAGCAATGTTATCTTCATCACTTAATGTATGTTTTCAACTCCAAAGGTGAATTTTTAGTGTGAAATCAAAGAACTTTGAGGTGCAAATCAACAATAAAGAGGTTTAAATACAAGATTAATCTTTAAAACTCTAGAAAAATGAGTGTCCCACACAATAAAGCAATATGGATGCAAATCCAAGTCTTCAACAATGATATTATTACTGAAACTGAGTAGTGGTTCCAGTGATTTTGAATTCTCAAGCTAAGATTCCAGCTTTCACTTGTTTAAATGAAGAGAAACAAAAGGGATTTAGAGTGAGAAAGTGAGAATCGAGAGAGATGGTAAGGAGAAAGAGAATAGAGGTGAGAAAGACAAAAAGCAACTAGCTGAAAGCTTTTACTACCTTTAATGAATGGCAAAATGGGCAGGTCCTTTACTTTGGTGCTAAAAAACCTCAACTTCCTAAATAGCGACATTCCCAAGATAGGCGCCAGCTTTAATGTTGTTTACCCGTATTTTCACTAAATTAAAATAATATTTACTTTAATAGTTACAGACACAAACATAGATAGTGGATATCTATAATTAGAAGCATGTCACATTTTTGTTTAATATTAAGAGTTTAACAACATAGTTATAACAAGTACATTTACGGGTACATACACCAAACACAATTGGATTATTTTTTGGGGCTGGATTGCATTGGGATTGAATTGAACTGGACTTGTTGGACATAAACTAAAACTTGAATTGAATTAGACGTGATTGTATATAATACTATCCTTCGCTTGGTATAGGATTGGATTGACTACATTATTGTATATAGTGTATCAGCTCAAATTTCACCACCATACCAATTAAAGCTAAGTTGAGTAAAAGCCAATTACATATGTCAATATAAATTAAATTCATCATTAAATTCTATCTAGAATAAAACTTAACAAACATATATATTTTTATTTATATCATCGATTATTTAATTTATTTCACTAAATATTATATTAGTAATCGTATATAATTAATTTTAACATTAACAATTACATAATTCTAATTTTACACCCATAATATAAGTTATATCCATTAAGGGAGGGAAGGAGAGAGGGAGGGTGAGGTGGGATGGCATGGGTTTAGATAATTATATTGCGAAGGGGCTATGTTGGAGGTGGGATTATTAGTCCAGTCAATGTGCAGTATTGTACACAAACACACCCTTAAGATAAATTCATGCATTAAATGATAGTTCAAATATCGCATTTGTCCTTTTTCCTCCATGGATGCAGTTGGAGATACTCATTCCAATAATAACTAAATTGGCAAGTCATTCTTAAATAGAAGAAAATGATCAAAAGCAATAAACAATATTACAATACCTGATTAAGACATCTTTCTTGCAGTGCACACACTGATAATACTCTGACCTTTCTGCCTTTGAAAAAAGATACGAAAACCCCTTTTTTCTTGAGGACTTCTTCATGACTTTATTAGCCTCCAAAAGCTTTCCAGAAGTTAGCTTACTAGACTTGCGGGCAAGTCTTCTTTCTTCAAAACCCTTAAGGAGATGCAAGGGCACATAAGATTCACTCAGCCAATATTTCTTTTTTTCACTAGAAGAATCTTCGACCTTTGACCCATGTTTCACAACAATGTCAGGAACACTTCTCCTCTTTCCAAAATCAACAAGGTACTTCACACCTTCTCCTTCTTTCAAGCACTTCCGGCGGACAATAGCCTTCTTAAACAGCCTACTTGATTTTCTAAATTCCTTGTCCATCGCACATAGAGGATGTGTATTTTCAATGTCATTCCACCGAATGTTCGAGTCAAATTCTCTAACCTGAAGTTATAACAGGATAATGGAGCAGCATCCCAGAAAATTACCAGTTAGTGAACATACTGCTGCAATCTTAGTGTGAAAAAGATTCTAAAGTAAAACTATCATTTATGGTGGACACTGCCCACCTATCTTAGTAAGAATTTAAAAAAGGAAAGGATTAAAAAATGTGTAATCAGATATCCCAATATATTAAATAAAAAAGGTCAAACACATTACAACATAACTAAACCATAGAAATTTATTAATGAGAACAAGCCCACATGAAAAATAAGCATAACATCTTTTCCACAAAACACGTGGACCAAAAGGCCTGACCAACTGTTCCAATTAGATCATAATTGTAAGGTTAAAAGGTTTTCCCAACAATGGTTTGTCATCCTACCTACTATTTATCATTGACTCAACTCTGCGCACAATGGCATCAATAATTAATGAGGTTCATTCCTGTTTCCTTTACAAATTATCATGCTCCTAATGGAGACAATGCTACTCAGACTAACCATTCATGTGATGCCTAGATAGAGAGAGAGAATAACTCCAGCTCACAACAGGCACTCACCCGAAAGGGGATTGGAAGTGGTAAGCTTAGGTACCCATCCAGATTACATAATTTGTAATAAGAATTGCAAGATGCAAAAGAATGGCAAGACTATTAACCATCTCTTTCTTCATTATATGTTGCCTCCTTTTTATGGGCTGGTTATACAAGGAGGCGAAAATTGTTGACAGCCCCAGAATTATATAGTGCTCTCCTCATGGATAATTCTTTTGCTTTTGGTAAAGGGAAAAAGTCAATATCTTATGCAAGTTTGTGGTCTTGACTCTTCTTTTAGGTGATTTGGCAAGAGAGAAATAGTTCCATCTTTCAAGATAAAAAAAAAAGAAGATTTGTGTTCACGTGGAAAGAACCCGATTATTGGCATCTTTATGGGTCTTGGAAACAAAGAAATTTAAGAATACTTCATTCTTTTAATTGGGATGGGGCTCTGGGGTAAGTTTGTATAATTTTGGGTAGTTTTTAATCCTTTTTGGGGGATGGTTGTACATGGAAATATTTATTTTCCAATAGATGTTTTTGCTGCTCTTGCATAGCTATAGGAGATCTTTCTCTAGGAATGTATGATCCTTTTGGTGGGCCATTGGCTCACTTCTTTTGTTAATAAAATTGGTTTCCAACAAAAAGAAAGTAATATGAGACAGTGTTATCAGATAGTTTTAGGGGGATCCAATTGAACCGAGCTTTTATTTAACTATTCAAGTACAACGTGATAAAGATTCAATCTGGTGTGATTTGTTTAATGAATAAACTGAGATCAAGCTTGGTCCTTGGTTTGTTCCACTTTTGAGCTCAAACTTGAAGCTCAATAAGTTAGGTTTGTGAGCTTAAGATACCTATATATTATATTCTGAGTAATGCTTGAGTGCCCAAATTATTTACCCAAAATCATGTGTAAATGTGTCAAATAAGTTGTAACTAACATACCATCCACCTCATCATCTCATGATTTACTTGGTGGTTACTACTCATACGCCACATCATTTGGACATAATTTTAGACAGCCTAGTATTTTGAATTTTGCTTGAACTTCATTACATCAATCAATCTCAATTGAGATCAAACCGCACACAGATTCTGAATAATTTATTTGAGCTAAGCTCGAATAGCCAAGAATTTAGCTTGGCTTGTTCAGATACGTAGGTTTTCAATTAAGATCAATTTTTTCATTAAACCAACATTTTATATAGCAATATTTAACTCACTTTAGAAAGAATGACTAATGTTCAGAAAATAAATATACTGCCTACCTGATTTTGTTCTTATGATGTATAATATCCCCTTTCTTCCTAAAACTTTATATCCCATTATGTTTTCCCTTATATATATATATACACACACACATATTTGTTAGAAAATTTAGGGAAGAAATTTTATTAGATTAACAAAAGGGAACAGCTGTCCGCTAATGCTCCAAACAACCTGAGAAACTAAGCTCCTTAAACTTTACAAGCGCATAAGAGATCTTCTGTCATAAAGATAATGTAAACTTGTAAAAGAAAAACAAAATTGAACTGAGATGAAAGAACAAAATAATAATACCACATCTAAAAGCTATATAATCCAGATATGGCAGGACAAAAAGAGGGGAAAAAAAAAACAGAGGACTGTAAGTAATAACAGTTAAATGTTGGTGACAACAGCTTTAATTTAGTTAAAATTTATTCACCACCTCAACTACAAAGAAGAGACATCTGAATTGAACAACAGGACTTCCCTGGTCCTGCTCCTATAATAGAGAAGTCACATGCAAATAATATGACAATAAAATCAAGAATCAGGAAGGTAATTTCCAAGCTTAAAAATCAGGATGAAAAGAATCATATCAGCATTTAATATATAGATCACAGTGAAGAAGATTGGTGACAGTACCTGTATGGCTAGCTGCTCGACAGTGGCTGATGACTCAACTGCAGCTCTCCAGGCAACATTTCTGCTTCTTTTTGCAAAATCTGAACTCTCAGGGTATAATATGCCCGGTATTTTCATACGCCCAGCTGCAGAATTTTAAACTTCAAACAAATTCAGAATATTAATTCAGTTGATTAAACTGCAAACAACACCAACCCAGGCTGTATAGAAGACAAAGAGGAAACATTGCAGACCTTGTCTAGCAGCCTTGGAAACCAAGGAATGAGGTAAGACCTTCCAATTGAAAAGCTGACGAGAGACCCTGCCACCTCTCCACCAGTATATACGCAATCCCCCAGAAGCATTCGAGGAAGGCTTACTCTCAAAATCCAAGTACCTGCCCCTTTTTCTGCTAACCCCATTCTTTGCTCGTGATGAATTAATCACAATATGAGAAGCTGAACCGATTGTAACAACAGAATCCACAAGTTTCAACCACTCAGCTGAAATTGCTAGATGATGCAGATTTGACTCCAACTGTACAATGCCATGACAACGTACGCAAGCATTAGAGTAAAACAAATTTATATAATATATAAATAAATATATATATAATAGAAAATCCATAAAGATCATCACATTTGGGACAGTAACTATGCTATGTTATGAAAAAATTATAGGTTCAAGGAAACCAGAGTGTCCTAAATGGGTTGGCTCATGTTAAGAGTGTTCGAAACTTCGAATCCTATTGTTTGGGCTCTTACCTACACTACAAGCTCAAGAATTTGGGTTAAAGGGTTACATAACATAGTATCAAAGCTAGTTTTACCAGCATCACCTGAGTTCGAATCCCCCCACATGATTGTATTTGCATTTGTCATCATTATGTGTGTTTGTTCTGCATCTTAGACTGCTTGTGTTAGGCCCGAGTCCAAGAGACAAACCCATTGGTCTTGCACATGAAAGGGTGTGTCGAGAGTACTTAAATACTATTGTTTGCGATATCACCTAAAAATTCTAAGATTTTGAGTTTAGTAGCTACTTAACTGTACAGTTTAGTTTGGTGCTAATAAATAGGGCAATTAAACTAAAACAATAATAATAAATAATCACTAACAAGTCACTAATTTTGGTTTTATGCACTCCATATTAATAGATTGTAAATAAGCCACAAAGAGAAATATGACAATCAGAATATACAATGTATTGGGCTGGGTTGTGGAAGTTCGTAGTCAACTGATTTGGTACTATTGTTCAGCTTGACTACAGGTAGGCTCTAATTTACTAATTGTTTTATGCACTCCATATTAATAAATCTAGCTGATTGTAAATAAGCCACAAATAGAAATATGACAATCAGAAAATACAATGTATTGGGCTGGGTTGTGGAAGTTTGTAGTCAACCGATTTGGTACTATTGTTCAACTGATTCATAGGCGAAATTGACCATCTATTGCTGCTAAGTTATAGACCAAACATTAATATCCGAAATCAT
The DNA here is from genome assembly GCA_003430845.1 of Xanthoceras sorbifolium. Classification (NCBI taxonomy): domain Eukaryota; kingdom Viridiplantae; phylum Streptophyta; class Magnoliopsida; order Sapindales; family Sapindaceae; genus Xanthoceras; species Xanthoceras sorbifolium. The sequence goes on along the minus strand of CM010620.1, from coordinate 21,178,475 downwards.
AAGTTCAAAGCTATAACATGGAAGCATGTCCATACCGTGAGTAGTAATTGTTTTGCAGAGGTCACATCAGCTGTCTTAAGTGAATTCTTTCGCCAGAGTTTGCTATAATGTGGATTCAGCCAAGGACCTAATAGAAGTCCACGCAAACGATCTTCAATAGAGAGAATATGACATATGACGTCTATAAGATGCCCTTTCTTGTTTCTCTTTGATTGAAAGCCAACAACCTCGCTTTCTAACCTTCCAAAAACACTACCATTATTCATGTTAAACAAGCAATCTGCCTCAACTGCAGGAGCTTTGCAAGAGAAGCACCACCCACATTTTTCTCTCTGTATATCTACATTTAGATCCTGAATATTTGGCCAACAAAATTTGTCCCATTTCTTCAAAATGGCCTTCATTTGTGTTGAAATCATCTCCTCCTCCGATTTTATGGACAATTCCTTGATTTCATTTGGGGACTTATGCAACTCTTCTGCAATAGATGAGGCTGTTTGAGCAAAACCATAACAATTCACATAAGCAATATCACATTGCACTTGTGATCTGCCCCCTAGTCTAGTGTTTATCACAGATGAGGTAGAAGATTTAACTTTCTGATTAATATCTGAACAGGTAGAAGTCATGGAACTGTCTCCAAATGTTGGCAATTTTCTAGGTACCTCAGACTGATTTGAGAATTTAGCAGCTCTATTAGAATATTTGGGGCAGTGTTTCTGAAAATTCTGAAAGGTTGCCCTCATTTCTGTCGTTTCAGCAGATCCCTCAGAACTTATATTCGGCATCTCCATTGCGGTCACAGAATCCAGTATGCTCACCGATTTAGGAACGTCAGAGTCCAGATGACAAGAATATCCAGAAAGAAAGTTTCCTTCAGGCTTTCCTTCTTTAACAGTCTCACTCATAACTGCATGGGTTTCAGAAGACACCAAGGATGCCGAAGGCATACTAATAGCAGGACGTTCTGCTTTCGTATGCATATCTGAATACTCAGCGTTCAGAGAGTCCAAATTACTCACTCCATTCAAGCCAACTGTAATATCCCACTCCTGGCATATTGCATTTATTATGCCACCATAAAAAGTATCTGACGACTTTAACACATCAATAACAACATTCAGCTCATTTCTATGGTAGAAACTGAATGTACATTCCGTATCACAAGAATTTGACCTGCAGGTTCAACAGAACATTAAACCAATGTAAATTCCATGTTACAAGAATCTGGCATATTGCATTTATTATGCCACTGCATACACATTACATTCTTCAAATTAAGTAAATGACGCCTTTTATTATATGATGAGTTATCCCCTATAGAATTCAAATTTTTCATGGTTTTGATAAAATCCAATGGACAAACCTCGCCTTATATGTTCAAAGTCAGGCATGCCAACATCTAATTCTTACATTATATAGTACTATTGTTACCGACACATGGATATAGGAATTAAATAAACCATATACTGATAAAGCACCTCATAGTATAATAGACAAGCTAACTACTTGAAGGACTGGAAAAAAAGCTGAAATAATGAATAGATCAAGTAGCCAATCAATGGTTTGGGCTTTAAGGCTTTACTGCCTTCAGAGGTTTACTAACTTCAGTTCCTGAAAATTACAAATTAAACTTCATATTTATAATTCATATGGGGGAAACCAGACTTTGGGCAAAAAAAAGGGGAGACGAGATTTTGCTTGCTCTTCCTAAAATTGCAATACATTTGACCATCTCCTCTTAACAATAGCAACAGATATATAAATGGAAACATAATGAGTTGAACTTACACTAACAAGTAACCACAGCTGCTAAAATATAAGCGGCCATGATGATCAACTCCCAATAGCTCTGCTCCTCTAAGTAACTTAGAAGGTTTCACACAAGGTTTACCTCTGTCTATAGCACACTCAGGGCAGAACCAGTCACCCTCCGGCAATAGATCATTGGCAACACCTACGCATTTTGAATGATACGCAGCAGGACAACCATCGCAGCATAATAAATTCCCATCCATCTTACAGAGGAAGCATTCATCACTATTCCAATCATTAGCATCATCAACCACCTCCTCGGTCAAGCAAGAGGCAGCAGACATATCCATCACAACCCTTCTTTTTTTGCCAACTTCATTGTTTGTATTTCGATCAAAATCCATGTCAGGCTCAGCCGCAGACGATCTTCTGTTAAGTTCCAATCTTATGGCTTCCACCTCAATCATATCATCACAGAGACACCGAAGCATCTCAACCTTTACGGACACAGGTTGTTTGTAATACTCACTTTTGAATAGCTTCAACTGACTAAGTTCAAAACCAGGTTTCAATCCTGAACTATGAATCATTAGGTACTCGATCATGAAAACTGGCCAAGTAACCGAATCCAGCAAACCCCAGTTAAGACTCCTACAATAAATAAACAATCAAAAAGAAGTATCAATGAAGTAAAAAATAAAACAAGGGTCTAAACAACAAAATAAATTGACCCTAAGTAAGAATAATATGAAGGCAAAAACAGAAATGATACCTCAAGCAATTAGAAGCAGATTCAGAACCTTCTTTTGAAAGGTGCTCCAGATGTTTTCTCAGAGTATGCAAAATGGAAACATGAATGCAATCAAATAATGAATTAGAAGACTGACATTTCAGTGCAGTCACAAAGTCCTCCAACTCAAAGGGACTTAAAAATAATAAAGTACTAAATGATCTCAGACAGGCATAAATAGAAAAAACGTCAAGTACAGGTATTCCATCTAAATCCAAATTCTGAGATGAAGGGGGTAATTGCAACTTTGGAGGAAGAATCACAGGTTCCTGAACCCTTTCACCAGTAGACAAAACTGGTAACTCCTCCATTAACAGACCAGCAGCAGAAGACGATGATATATCATTGACCACGCATGATGTTGAGCTCAAAACATTATTCCTAGCAGAGCCTCTACGAGTACTTCTTCTCAACACCATTTCATTTAAGGAATTCACATTATGTACGACTTTCCTTTTTTTTCTTCTACCACTCACTCGTTTGTACGAACTTCCCTCATCCCCTCCGCACCCATCAGTAGCTTCAATACCAGAAGTAGTTAATGCCTCCTTAAACCGAACTCCATCAGTATCATCACGGGCCTTCAAATCCTTAATGGAAACACTTTCTTCCTTTCGAACACTATCAACTAACTCAAGACCAAAATCTTGAGTCACAATAACTTCTTTAAGTGCCCCGTTGGCGACAACCTCTTCCACCTTATGCAGAGAAGCAAACTCCTTCACTTGCCTTGCACAATCCCCATCTTTATCATCTTTACTTTCATCATCAACTCCCAAATTCAAATCAAACCCACATTCCCTCTTCTGGGTCTCCGCAATTTCCAAATTTTCTTCCATTTCTCCATTGGCATCCAAATTCAAATCAATACACTGTCTCTTTAGCTTCTGCAAACTCATATTATCGTTCCCTTCTACATTATCATCATTTAAATTAAAATTAAAGCCGGCATTCAAATCAAACCCCTCTTTGATTTCAACATCCACCATCAAATTCCCATTAACAGAGCCCATCTCTCTTAAATCTCCAACAACTTCACATCCCTTTTCCGGAATTCCTTCCAATTCAACATTTCTGCTGAACTTACAATTAACTGAATCACTACCTCTCAAACTCTCAAAAACCCCGTCATTCAAATCAACAAACCCATCAACTAAATTAGCATTAACCCCACAACATTCCTTCTCTAGGGTTTCGTCAAGCTTACCTGATTCTTCCCGAAAGCCGCCGCGATTCCTCTCCACTCTTGGCCTCTTCTTGGGCTTCCTGCCAAGCCTCGGCTTCACATGAACCGGGTCAGACTCGTTCTCTTTCCAGACACGATCCTTGTCCAACAGCGAAGCGACCTCCGAGAGATCCATCTCCTCAGAATCACCGTCCTCGTAGACGATCTCGAAGAATTTCGAAGACTCGTCGTAGGAATGGACAACTCCTGTGAAAACCCCAACCCCATGAAACTCTTTCTTCACCGTCCGACCTACGAACTCCATTCGGTTTCCCAAGAACCGAATAAAAACCCTAGAAAACGATCCCAAAGCGAGAATTCAAAGGTGTCTCTCCCTCTAGAGCTAGAGAGAGAAAGTTGGGGCAGCGTTTTTATCGGTTTTAGACGAGATGGCTTTTTGTTTAGTTGACGTGCAAAGAAATGTGAGAGAGAGAGAGAGAAAAGTTGAATTTTGTTTGAGAGACTCCAAGTCGAAAATCGAGTTTTGACTTGCGTTTGTTTTTCTTCTTTTCTCTTTTTATATTGCAAGAAGAATTTTGTAGTGATTTGGACTTCAGATTTTAAGACCATCATTTTATAGGATTCTGTGGATTTTCATTTGGTGGCAATTTGTTATTTTTTTTATATGAATAATTATTTATTCTCATGTATTTCTAGTGTTTTAGATTTGAATTACGGATTTTGTTGTTTGAAAGATTTGAATAATTTGTATACTTTTTTTTTCAGATTTACCTTAGTTAAAGACAATAAGCCAATTTTATGTTCTATTAACTATCTTCTCTACAAAGAAAATTGATAACAAATTTAAAAATAAATATAAATAACTTTTGAATAGTTACGTAGAATATTCTTAACGAACTTTTAAAAATGGAATCTTTTTTCTTCATTAACGGCAAATTCTATATAAAAAAATAGTTTCTAACGAAAATTTGAAAAATATGAAAGAATTTTAAGAACTTACTTAAAATGTTATAAACGAACTTCTAAAAATCAAATTTATATGAAATAAAGTTAGCATAATGGTATACATTTTAACCATTAAATCATTTAGGCTGTTTGTTTGACTCGTATTTTACTTTCTAAAATCTAAATTAATTATAATAATTAAAAAAATTAATTTTATATTTTTCATCAATGACCTTTTGTATAAAGAAAGTTTTTATGGAAATTTGGATATGAAAGACTTTTTTATAGTTTACATAGAATATTTTTACCAAATTTTTAAAAAAATCAAATTTATATATAAATATAAATATTTATCAACGACTCTTCATATAAAGAAACTTTCTAATGAAATTTGAAATTTATGAGAGATTTTTTGACAGCTCATATATATTGTTCCTAACGAACTTTTAAAAACTAAATTTATATTATTCATCAACGAAGTTTGAATAAAGAAAGTTTTTAATGAATTTGAAATTTATGACATATTTTTTGACAATTCAAAGAGTATATTATAACGAACTTTTATATAACCAATTTATACTATTTGTCAACAACTTTCCATATGTAGATAGTATTTTACGAAACTGAAATTTTATAAAATATTTTATGACAATCCACATAGACTATTCTTAACGAACTTTTAAAAAATTAAATTGGTATTATTCGTTAATGACCTTTTGTCTAAATAAAGCTTCTATCGGATTTTTGAAAAATATAAAAGCTTGTTTGCTGTCTACATAAAATATTCTTAACGTAACTTTTAAATAACCTTATATTTTTCTTCAATGTCATTTTGTTAAATATTTGATTCTTTCATTTATTATCTACCATATATAAAATATTTTATATGGTTACCTTTTAATATTTAAATTTAAATTTGAGTTATTTCCATATTTTTTTTATAAAGCGAATTGTAATGAAATACCCTGGTGTTTGGTCATATTACAATGAAATCGTGTGTTTAACCTTAATTACACTTTAATACCCTACCGTCAGTTAACACAGTCAAATATAACAGTTTGACCAAGACTTATATGTGAAATGACATAACTACCCCCGGTTAAAAAATTAAATTAAATAAAAAATGAAAAAAAGTTAAAATTTAAAAAATGAATCTCCACCGTCCATTAATCTTAATGGATGGTAAAGATTCATTTAATTTTTTTTATAATTTTTAACAATTTTTTTTAAAAAAATAAGATGAAATAACTATATTATCTGCTTTACAAAGAAAGTTGATAACAAATTTAAAAATAAATATGAATGACTTTTTAATACTTACGTAGAATATTCTTAACAAACTTTTAAAAACGGAATCATTTTTCTTCATTAACGGCAAATTCTATAAAAAAAAAAAGTTTCTAACGGAAATTTGAAAAATGTGAAAGAATTTTAAGAACTTACTTAAAATGTTATAAACGAACTTCTAAAAGTCAAATTTATATGAAATAAGGTTAACATAGTGGTATACCTTTTAACCACTAAACCATTTAGGGTGTTGGCTTAACTCGTATTTTACTTTCTAAAATCTAAATTAATAATAATAATTAAAAAAAATCAATTTTATATTTTTCATCGATGACCTTTTGTATAAAGAAAGTTTTTATGAAATTTGGATATGAAAGACTTTTTTATAGTTTACATAGAATATTTTTACTAAATTTTTTAAAAAAATTAATTTTATATATATAAATATTTATCAACGACTCTTTATATAAAGAAACTTTCTAACGAAATTTGAAATTTATGAGAGATTTTTTGATAGCTCACATATATTGTTCCTAACGAACTTTTAAAAACCAAATTTATATTATTCGTCAACGTTTGAATAAAGAAAGCTTTTAATGAAATTTGAAATTTATGAAATATTTTTTGACAATTCAAAGAGAATATTATAACGAACTTTTATATAACCAATTTATATTATTGGTCAACAACTTTCCATATGAAGATAGTATTTTAGGAAACATAAATTTTATAAAAGATTTTATGACAATTCACATAGATTACTCTTAACGAACTTTTAAAAAATAAAATTGGTATTATTCGTTAATGACCTTTTGTCTAAATAAAGTTTCCAACGGATTTTTGAAAAATATAAAAGCTTACTTGCCGTCTACATAAAATATTCTTAATGTACTTTTAAATAACCTTATATTTTTCATCAAAGTCATTTTGTTGAATATTTGATTTTTTCATTTATTTTCTACCATATATAAAATATTTTATATGGTTACCTTTTAATATTTAAATTTAAATTCAAATTTGAGTTGTTTCCATATTTTTTTTATAAAGTGAATTGCAATAAAGTACCCTGATGTTTGATCATATTACAATAAAATCATGAGTTTAGCCTTAATTACACTTTAGTACACTATCATCAGTTAACCCAGTCAAACATAACAGTTTGACCAGTACTTATATGTAAAATGACATAACTACCCCCAAGTTAGAAAATTAAATTAAATAAAAAATGAAAAAAATTAATTTTTTAAAAATAAATCTCCACCGTCCATCAAGATTGATGGACGGTGAAAATTCATTTAATTTTTTTACAATTTTTAACAATTTTTTTTTTAAAAAAAGATGAAATAACTATATTACCTTTTGACTATTGGTTAACCGTCAACTCTAATGGTCAACCAGTTAGTCAAGGGTACTAATGTATAATTAAGACTAAACTTATGATTTCATTATAATAAGTCCAAACGTCAGGATACTTCATTATAATTTACTCTTAAATTTTTCTATTTTATGTAATATTGGAGGCTTATAAATAGGCTTCTATTGTAATAGCATAAGTATAACGACAATAATAAAATTATTCTCTCATATTTTACATGATATCAGAGTCTCGTTTGATCCTATAAACAAATTCTTCGTTGATAAACCGTTTAAGTGGCAGAAGGCTGGTGCTGTTTGTAACTTTTTCTAATTGCTTATGTATATCAATCATTGTTTGGATCTTCTTCTGATCCAATCATTTTTCCGGATCACCTTCGTTTCTCAATCTTTTATTCTGGATCACCTCCAAACTCAATCATTGATTCAGATCACTTTCGGATCACGTCCAAACTCAATCATTAATCCGGATCACCTCTGGACTCAATTTCATTATGGATCAACTCCAGACTCAATAATGGTTCTGAATCACTTTCGGCCCCATTTTCAGTTCGGATCAACTCTGCCTCAATCAACGTCTCGGGTCACCCTGGACTCAATCATTATTCTGAATCACCTTTAAACTCATTTTCAAGTCGGATCACCTCCGACTCAATCAATTTCTTAGATCACCTTCGACTCAATCAACTTTCTGGAATATGTTTGGATTCACTATCGTCTCAGATCACCTCCAAACTTATCATTATGCCGACAAAGCTTCATTTGCAAACTCAACTTGACTTTGCTTTGCCACTTTGAGTTTGTGGGGGAATGTTGAATATTTGATTATCTCATTTATTAACTACCATATATAAAATATTTTATATGATTACCTTTTATATTTAAATTTAAATACAAAATTGAATTGTTTCCATATTATTTTATATTTTCCTATATTATGTAATATCTTAGGCCTATAATAGGCTTTTATTGTAATTGCATTGTTATAACAAAAATAATAAAATTATTCTTTTCTCTCATATTTTTCACTTTTTGTATAAGAAAACTTTCTAACTAAATTTCAAGCTATGAAAAGACTTTTGACAATTTACATAGAATTTTCTTAAAGAATTTTTTTAAAAAAATGTTGATAATAGTGTAATTTTAAGCTCACGTAATTTAGACTAAATTCAAGGAAAGTAAGTGAATTTGTCCAAAAACCAATATTACTAAAAAAAAAATTCTTTTGCTATATTTATTTTTATTTTTTTTAATGAAATGAACCAGAGAAAACAAAACTAGCTGAAAATAGCCTCCTTCTAAATAAGCTTAGACAAACCTGGAGACACTTCTTCTATCAAAACAAGATCAAGGCCATGGCTTAAAGCCATTTTAGCAAGACTATGAGCAACCTTATTGGTACTCCTAGAAGAGAAAACAACATCAATAAAATCAAACGAATCACGAAGAGACAGAATATCATCTAACACCAGACCAATCTCAAGTTGAACTGAATAACCGGACAGAAGCAAGTTGATAACCGAACCAGAGTCAGATTCAACAACTGCTGGCAGCAACCTAGATTCTGAAGCAAGCTGCATTCCATACAGGAGGGCCTGAGCCTCTACAACCGCGGGCGAGAAGTTGCCATCCAGACTCTTCAAACTGGACATCACCACAACCATTACGAATGACCACACCAAGGCCAACACGATTATTGGCTACAGAGATAGCAGCATCAGTATTGATTTTGAAACCAGCAGTTTCAAACGGTCTACAGGCTTGATTAGCAGGCATAGTAGGCGAAGGGCGAGGAGAAGAAGACAGCCTAGTAACTTGGAAACTGGCCAAGTAATCACGAGACCAAGGCACCACCTGATTAGAAGGAAAACAATCTTGCCCATGGATTAGCCTGTTCCTTCTGAACCAAATCCGCCACCAAACAACCGCTATCAACTCAAAGTGCTAAATCGAATTTAGGTGTTAACAAGAAAGTAAAAAATCCTGAGAAGAAATCACATCACGACCAGGATGGACAACCAAAAAGGAGCAATAAGCTTGGACGGAACGCATAGCCTTACAGCTCTCGATGGCATGAACAACACAGTCGTCATTCTTTAAGAAAATTGGGCATTTCGACTTCAGTAGAATGCGCTGGCCAACCAACTGAATACAAGTTGGAAGCCAATTATGGAACACTCTCCAGATAAAAAGCTTGATCTTCAAATGTATGTTCAACTTCCATACTAATTTCCACCAAGCTGAAATACACTCCATGTTAGAAGAGGATGGCACCTAGTAAAGAGACCTAGCAAGCCAATACCCATTCTTCACAAAGAAATCACCAAGCTTATCAAAATGCCAAAGAAGGCTATCCAATTTGCTGCGAGACGAGGCCGAGATATTCAGAATAGCTTCAGCTTTGAAAGGAAAGAACAACGCCCGAATAAGGTCGACGTTCCACTCACCCAATGTGGTCTTCAGCTCACTCACTAGCATCTGCCTATTCAAGTGACAAAGAGACAGTGCTTTCCAGCTGGTAAAAGAAGACCCATCGCCTACCCTCCACCGAACTCCTTTGTCCAACAGCTTCTTAACCCACACAATGCTCTTCCACAAGAAAGAAGCAGTTGTCTTCGAAGAAACATGCAAAAAAGAACTCGAAGGGAAATAAAACCCTTTCACCACCTGCGCAACCAACGAAGAGGGGTACTGAAAGATTCTCTGTCCTTGTTTATCAAACAACGATTGATTAAAATCCTTCAAGTTACGAAAGCCCAGGTCATCGTCCAATTTGTTCTTACACAAAAATTTCCAAGTGCACCAATGAATCTTCCTAGCTCTCATCGAATCACCCCACCAGAAACTCACCATTAACCGATTAAGGTCATTATTAAAGAACTAGGTAAACATAACAAATTCATAGAATATGCAGGGATAGCCTGGAGAACTGCCTTAATCATAACTTCCTTCCAACTTGTGGAAAACAGTGAGTTGTCCTAACTTCTAAGCTTCTTCCAAACCAGCTCCTTGCTTCCTTAAAAAACGTCCATCTTTTCCCTCCCAATCCACCTAGGCAGCCCCAAATAACAATTGTGATTAGCAACCACTCGAACACCTAACAATTGAGAGAGAGAGAAGCAGTAGTATCTAAGGGCATATTCCTTCCAAAACAGACAGCTGGTTTCTAAAAATTGATAAGCTGGCTAGAAACTCGGGCATAAGAGTCCATGATGTCTTTAATGGCCAAGCAATCATAACTAGTAGCCATTATAAATAAAAGGTTGTTATCCGTGAAGAAAAGATGTGAGATCGAGGACCTGTACGGCCACAACGCAACCCGATTAATTGACCCCTCTTCCTTGCCCTGCGGATAAGCGTTGAAAGCCCATCTGCACAGATAAAGAACATGTACGGGGAGAGAGGATCACCCTAGCGAAGACCTCTCGTCGGACTGATTGCCCCACAAGGTTCACCATGAACCAGGAACGAGTATCGCACCGTAAAAACACAATGCATGATCATGCGAACCCAGTCCGCCGAGAACCCCAACTTTAGCACATTATACCTTCCAAGAACTGCCACTTCACTCTATCATATGCCTTAAACATATCCAGCTTTAGAGCCAAAAAACCCTTTTCTACCCAAGTAGCGATGTTTGATAGCATGAAGACATTCAAAACCAATAATTACATTATTAGTTATCAGCCTACCTAGAAGAAAAATGCTTTGATTATTTGACACCACATCTTCTAATACCAATAGAAACCGATTAGTGAGCACCTTCACAATTATCTTGTACAAAATATTGCAAAGGCTTATAGGACGAAAATCAGTAATCCTATTAGTACTAGCCACATTTGGGATTAAAGTAATTAAAGTCGCATTTGCCTCAACAAGAGAAGCCCTGCCATTCAAACACCCAAGACAAGCCGCAGTCACTTCCTCCCCCACAACCTCCCAATGCTTCTGATAAAACAACGTCGGCAGGCCATCAATATCAGGAGCTTTAGTTGGGAACATTTGCTTAACCGCTGTATGAACTTCCAAAGAATAAAATTTTCTAGTTAAAATAGTATTCATTGAATCACTAACACAAGGACGAACACAACCCAACACTTCTTGCAGATTCGCATCATTAGGCTGGGAAGGCTAAAAAATGCTAGAGAAATACTGTTGACAAACTCAAACCACATTATCCCCCCCACTATGCCAAATCCTATCATCATCCAAAAAACCCAACAGGGCATTTTTTGATTTTCTCCTAGTAGCCTTTTGATGGAAAAATCGGGTATTACGATCTCCATTTTTCAGCCAAGACACTCTAGAGCGTTGGTGCCAGTAAGATTCTTCAGTAAGAAGGAGAGCATCTAAATCTTTCTCCAAGCCGCGAAGGTGGCTTCAAGACCCTGTAGAAACAGTTTCATTCACAGCCTGCAGCTCCCGCCTCTTTCGAATAATATCTTGCTGAAGAGCCTTTCTCCTAGTTGAATTCCACTTATATAAAGCCACTGCACAAGCTGAAATGCCACCCATCACTGACTGCGAACTATCCGCACTACTAGCAGCCCATCCTTCCTTCACAAATTCATGACTATCAATTTAATAGTTATATAACTATCAATTTAAGTTCATTATACTATTTTGCATCACATGCTCTTCTATTTATTTATTTATTTTTCGAAAAACAAAACCTTATTAGAAGTGTAATACATTTAGAAAGTTAAAATTGATGAATATTATTCCATTAAAGATCATCTTGTTGTACTTTAAATTTTATTTGAATACTTTTAAAATTTGTGATTGATTAATTAAAAAATAATAAAAATAAAGGAAATAAATCTTTACCATTCGGTAAAACTCCTATAAAATAATATTTTTAACATTAAAAAAATTATTATTTTAATGGGATTATTAATTTATCGATAAATGAATAATTTATTAATTTATCGATGAGTGAATATTTAATAATTTAAAAGGAGATTTATATTTTTGCTATATATATTACCAGGATATATGTATGACTTATAAATAAAAAAAAATAATGGATGTGTAGAAGTTAATAATATGCATACATAGAAGATTAAAAGTTAATATACAAATACATAAAGTTAAAAATATTTATAGAAGCTCAAAAAGTAATATATATATATATATATATATAAGTCAATAAGTACATACATACAGTGGATGTGGTTTTAAAATTCAATACCCTATAAAATAATTTCTATAAATTGTCATTAGGTTGGTTCAATGCTATACTCCTCACATTTACATCTTTGTGAGTTCGAGTGATATCATCTCCCCTAAATTCTTAATTAATTGTAATAACTCAAAAGAAAATAATACTTAATTTAATTAAATGCTTAATAGACTTAATGGTTAAGACTCTTTTAACTTGTTTGTTTTTTCCTTTTGGACTTCTTCCTCTATTTTCCCTATATTCAAATCTCTCTATTCTCTCACTCATTTCTTAGATAAAAGTAACCAAATTGTGTGAAATCAAATAATAAGGTGTTATAGACAAAAAAATCAACAAAATCGAGTGGTATTTTAAATTTCCTGTTGAATCTTGGGAGGAGAAATTTTAAAAAATAAGTTTCAAATCTTATCAATAGTGGTACAAATGTAACACCCTTAAATATAGTAGTACAAGTGTAACACCCCTAAATGGGAGTATGGGCCATGGTGCCTATGCAGGGCTTGGTAGGGTGGCACCAAGCCAAAAACAAGGCATGTTGGGTGGCATGAACTTGAGGCAGACTTGAGCGTTGCTAGTTTCTACGATGAATGTAAGCTTATGGCTTGGAAGTGCGTAGTAGGGGTATGAGCACGACACAGTGTATAGTGTATGCCGTGGGCTGATTTTCTATAAGAGGCTGCGGGTTTTTGCATATGTGTGCAGCACACATATACAAATAAATGTGTGTGTGCGCTAACGTGTGGGCGCATATGGCTGAGCAAGCTTGTACGAGGCAGTTACGGGCAATTCCCATGGTAGAGTGTTGCTTTTGTGCCAGCAAGTGTTGGATGTTGATGTGTTGTAGCATACTGGTTGGTGTCAACTTATCTAGCAAAGCCTGATGTATGACTGGTTGTTACCAGCAAAAACTTGTACAGTTGGGGTTATCAACTGCTGGTGTGTATGTGTACCATTTGAAATATATATGGTTGCATATTTTATACAGAGACACTAGTGTGTGTGGTGATCATGCAACCATTATAAAAAGAATTCCTAATTACTAATAAAATGTGCATTGGGTTGGGAGCGGTCTCCTATAAAGGCTGATTGTTATGTTCTTGTCCTTTAATGTAATATAGGCTGTATGTAGTGTTGTGTGGTTGTGTGCGTGAATTGCAGCACATTGAGTGCAAGTATACGTGTTATTGTGGGCATTGGCCTTGTTGGGCAACGCTTGTGTGTGCTATGTCGGAGTGGTGTTGGGATCTTGCTCCACTAGCGAGTATGTGTAGAGAGTTAGCTGGCTAGACAGGGTTGTTTAGTGCCAGCACAGTATGAAAAATTCTAGGCAGAATTATATCGTGTGGTAATTGTATCAGAGCCAGGTTAAGAAAGGGTTCTTCGTGAATTTGTTGTACAAAATAACGTTGGTTGATACCAAGAAAAGGATTGGTCGATTAGAGAGGATTATCAATGAACCTCCATCTAAAGATGTTCTAGCACTTGCTGTCATGACTGTCGAACATGAGGAACAAATTTTGGATCTCCGATAATCTGTTACTGACATATTGAAGGACTTGGAAGTCAATTCAACAATGTTAGGGTGGAACAGACTAGTGTGGTAGACACTGTGATTAGGGGTGGGCATGAAACCGAACCGAACCACGGAACCGCTGACCCAAACTAAACCGGTCGATTTTCAACTGGTTCAGCAGTTTTTGTTGGTTCAGTTTGGTTGGATTTTTTTTCAAAACCAATCGAAATAGTTCGGTTTGCAGTTTGGAGCCCCAAACCAACGAACCGAACTGTAAAACCGAATGTGTGTATATATAAACCTAAATCACACTAATTTCCATCTATAGTCTTCATTCTTTTGGTTCTTTAATGTTTGGACATCATTATGTAGGTTCTTCCCCCTCCAAATATGGCTAGAGCCCTTTATATAGGTCATGCCCTTACTATTGTTATACAGGTCTTGTGGTAACAACATATTGCTTTCTGATTTCTTGTATTTTACTTTTTATAATGTACAGGCTATTGACTTGAGTTTTTTATCATATGTAGGATACAATTATCCGTTGGAAGAGAATGTCTGGTTACAATACTTTGTGGGCACCTGGTATGAACCATACTCGGACAGCAACACATGTTATATTCTCATACCCTTTGATTGGTCTAGTTTTGGGTAAATTTACAAAAAAAAAAAAAGGAATTTATTTCTTTGTATAAATTTATCCATCATGATAGCATGAACTCTACTTTTATACCGTAATGCTCATAGGTGTTTTGGGCATAACAAGTTCAAATATATATTGTTCTTGACTGGAATATTCAGTACCATAATTGTTTGATATACTAATGCTTGATTTATTTTGTAAATTGACATAATTGTTTCTTATTGAATCATTTAATTGATTTTGTATTATTGGATTGATTATTGGATTATTGAATTGATTTTATATTATTTAGAATAAAAATTGATCATATTTTGATGTAAAAAAACGGAAAGCCCATTATAATTTATATGGCCCAATAGGCCCACAAACTAATCACACCGAACCGAACCAAACCGATTCAATTCTGTTTGGTTTGGTTCGGTTCACTTTATTTTCGGTTCTCAGTTTGGTTCACTTTTTAAAAAACCAATCAATTGTTGGGTTTTACCCAAAACTAACCGAATCGAACCACGCCCATCCTTAACTATGATAGAGAGGATGAGGGCTATGAATGACATCACAGTACTAAGAAAGGGTACTTAATAGCCTCGTGTAGGAAAAACGACGAGTACGGCGTAGCGGAAGGTGCAAAAACAAATATTTTTGCATTGGTACGTTTTAAAATTTTTCTAAAAGAGATCTTAACCCATAGTTAATTAAATATATAATAAAAGGTAACATATCTTTTGAATTACGTGAGACTTGATGTTGCGTCGATTATGAACCGTAAGATCTTTCGATCTTTCACGAATATGAATCACCTTGGAGTGTGGACTCCCTTTCTTTGAATTGTATACCTGAGGATGAGAAACAAAAAAAACTTTTCTTTTTTGTTAGTCACTCAAAACCCTCCTGAGAAAACAAAGAACACATTGTTCTTTCTCTCTTTTCTCTCAGGCGAATTCTCACACTTTTTTCTAGAGATGGTGAGTTTTTTCTTGACTTCTCAAAGCTCACAAAACTCAAACTTGCCCCCTCTGGAACTCCTGTTGGCTGAACCCTCCACGATGGTATATATAAGATGGTCGAATCCTCCCTTAAGAAGGATTTGTGTTTCACCCAAAAACCATCAATCCAAGAGTTTAATCTTATTCCATCTCTTGAATCTATTATCTAATAAATTTCTTAAAGGATAATTGAGAATTAGTGACTTATCAAAACTTTCTAAAAGTAACTAATAGTCAACTTTAGAGTTTTGATAAATATCAAAAACTTCCTAATTTGATTTGATAAATAATTCCTTTTATTTATCTCCTTATCAAATAAGATTTTTGATACTTATCATACTATTACCAAATAGCATGAAATTAGGAATCCAATTCCTAAGTAGAAAATTAATTTGACTTTTAATTAAACAATTAATTAAATAAATAAATAATTAACTAATTACCATTTAATTAATATAATAAAATAAAACAAAATAATTGGCTAATTTATCTAGCCATTTCCGCCCACCCCTTTTGGCATGGGCCAAATTTTATTTTTCCATTTTATTAATCTCATTTGACCTCTACAAAAAGTCCACATGTGAACTAGACCCATTTTTATAAAAAGAAACAAGTCTACATGCCTTTAAATAAATATATTTAATATAACTTGACAGCCCTATTTAAATAAATGTGCTAATTATATTATCAATATATTTACGGGATGTTAAAAACATCCCTTAGGGCCGCTTAAGGGATCACACACCCTTGACCGCCCATCCCAGGTATTTTGACTAGTTACTGCATGTCTTGATCGAACACAAGAACGCACCTCTCAAAACTTTTGGAAAGAATTCCAAAAACAATTCTATAAAATGGATCAAAGAAATGATCCAGTAGTATATAACTAGTGATCCATTCAAGTTCGTGTGGATTGGGGATCTTGGCGGACTATCTAAATTTAAACTTCAATAGACACAACCTAATCACAATCAACAAATGATTCACTTAGGTCCGATCCATTAATTTTTGTTCATTCCACTAAATAACTAAAATTGAACTCTTAAATAAAGATAGAATAAGTGAACATACTAATTCATACCCTAGACAACCTAAATGGAGAAAATGTATCATCGTCAAAAATACCAGTAATCGCCAAGAGCTCATAGACCGTCTATAGCTCTCCAAGTTACCATATTTACTCATATAACCATATTTTCGAACTTGGATATTTTGACTTGTCTAGAAGTCATGTTTCAATATCTACAATTGAAAACTTACGTAAAGAGTTAAATATTCAATACCTCAAAACATCCATATGATGATATTCTACTAACATTTGCTAAATACAGTCACAATGTCCATTTCTATAAATGATGTTCTCTATCGATATACACGTGAATACCACCAAACCATCGAGGATAGACTATGCGATATAATCGTACTCATTGACAGCTCAAATGATAACGCGTGCAACCATATGTCCATAATTTATCTCAGGATTCAGATAGACTCCCTGGTTGTCTCAGTTGAATACTCTTATCCACTGACGGCTGCGGATAAATTTTTCTACAGTTATCCTATTCAATGCATCTAGTGCACTAGATTCTTTTGTCCAAAGACACTTTGATGATTTTAGAATCTTCATATCACATTTAATCCCGCTTAATTGCTAACAAAAGAATCTACAACTTTAACAAGACAAAGGCGTCCAACCTTATATCTTAAGTTAGTGAATGCGTATTCGAGACTAACTAAAGAATTGTGTCTACCTCATACATATCCAGATGTACGAACAATTCTTTTATTTCTCATAGTCTCTTGACCTTATGATTATTTACTTTTGACAATTAATATAATTTCTATAATATTCGTTATATTATAAATCACTTTTATTTATATGAAAAGATTGTCAATTATACTATTACACTCTTGCTATTGAGTATAATCCTAACACCTCGGTGGATCAGGTAAATGGCACTGTTTTGAAGATCAAAGTGTTGGAGCCTAAACATTTCAATGGCAGCAGAAATGCTAAGAAGTTGGAGAATTTCTCATGAAACATTGAACAATATTTTCGGGTTGCAAGGATACCTGAGAGAAAACAGGTTAGCATCACTAGCAAGTATCTCAGTGATGATGCAAAGTAGTGGTGGTACACTAGGTTGGCAAATGGTCTTAGTAATGGCAGACCCAAGATCGATACGTGGAAAATGCTGAAGAAGGAATTGAAGGATCAATTTATGCCTTGCAAAGCTTCGCGGCTTGCAAGAAATTCCCTAAAGAAATTGAAGCAAACTGGTTTTGCGAGAGAATATGTAAAGGAATTTAGTTCGTTGATGTTGGACATTTATAACATGTATGAGGAAGATAAGCTATTCAACTTCATGTCTGGTTTGCAGAATTGATGAGACAAGAGGTGAAGGACATTCCTTCGACTATGGCTGCAGTTGAAGGTTTGGTTGATTTTCACATCAGCAGTTCATCTCCAAATATCGATAAAAAGAAGTCTGTTGATGGCACGAAGGGGAAGAATAATGACTGGAAGAAGAAAGCTGATGAAAAGAAAATGAAAGAGAGTAAATCCATAATGGGAAAAGACCGGAATCAAAATAAATCGAAACACAAGGCTATTTCATTTGTAATACTCCTTATCGTGCTAGACATTGCCCGAAGAAGGAGAAAATCAATGCCTTGAGTAGCCAAGATGCTGGTGACTCGGAGGATGCTGGCCATTCTCAGATGAATCCCTTACAAATGTTGAATACAATCTCAGCATTTGCAAGGGCTTGATGTATGTGACTGCACAAATCAATGGTAGAAATCTACGGGCTATGTTGGACACAAGTGCGACCAACAATTTTGTGGCTCAGCGAGAGGCAGACGGGTTGGGGTTAAATCTGTCGGGCAGTACTAGTTAGATCAAAGCAGTGAACTCTAGTGCTATGCTTGTGTATGGTGTGGCTGATACAACATTAAAGTTGGGTTCGTGGCAGGAAAATTGTAGCATGCTGGTGGTGTCTCTGGATGACTTTGATTTGATTCTTGGTATCGAATTCTTTGTGAAGGCCAATGTCACATTGATGCCTTACCTTCGAGGTATTTTTCTAGGGGATGAGCAAAATCTTTATTTTATACAAATTGAGAGTGGAACTAAAAAATAGTAAGAAGGACAAAGGGGTGGAGATCTTTGCGAAACAACTTGAGAATAGCTTAAAGTGGGGGTAGACTACTTATGTAGCAGCACTGGTGCAGATCAAACCAGATATTGTGGTTGAAGTACTTGATGTGGTAGCTACAGTGTTGAATGATTTTGCTGATGTTATGCTGGTAGAACTTCTGAAGGAACTTCCACCTAGAAGGACTAGTGACCACAAGATAGAGCTGCAGCCTAGAGCGTAACCACCAGCTAAGGCCCTTTATCAAATGACACCATCTGAGTTTGCAGAGTTATGAAGGTAGTTGAATGGGCTGTGGGAGGCAGGCCTTGTGCAGCCTTCGAAAGAGCCCTATAGTGTTCATGTGTTGTTTCAGAAAAAACAAGATGGATCAATACGAATGTGTGTGGATTATAGGGCTTTGAACAAGGTAACCATCAATAACAAGAATCCAGTGACAAATGCAATGAACTTATTTGATCGATTGTCAAGGGCTTAATATGTCACTAAGCTTGACTTGTGGTTCAGGTATTGGCAGGTTAGAGTTGCCGAGGGTGATAAAGTAAAGCCCACTTGTGTTACAAGGTTTTTGGATTAACAAATTCACCTGCCACATTTTGCAATTTGACGAATGATGTGCTATATGAGTTCTTAAATAAGCTTATAGTTGGATATTTGGATGATATAGTGATTTATAGTGAATCTTTGGTTACACATGTGGTTCACTTTAGGCATGTATTTTTTAAACATAAGGAACATAAGTTGTATCTTAAAAAGGATAAATGTGAGTTTTACCAACAGGAAGTGATGTTCTTAGGGCAACAGTAATGCATTGTCTTGATACATGAAGGAATTATTTGTTAGGCACTAAGTTTACTATGGTGACAAATAATGTGGCAAACACTTATTTCATGACACAAAAGAAACTAACTTCTAAGCAAGCTCGTTGACATGAGTTTTTGACAAAATTAGAGTTCGTATGTGTGCATCGTGTAGGCTGTGAGAATCAGGTTATTAATGCTTTGAGCAGAATAGAAGTGTAAGGTTATGTTCATGCCTTAGTAGCGTTGTAGGTGACTTTTCTAGAGCAATTGAAGGAATAGGTTGAAGTTGATTTGTCTTACATCAAGCTGAGGCAAGAGGTGTTAGATGGGCTGATACAAAGGCATTGGGTTGAAGACAATCTGTTGTATGCCAAAGACAATATATTATATGTCCTTAATGGTGGCAGATTAAAATAGGAGTTGTTGAAAAAGATACATGACCCGCGTGGGCAGTGTTAGGGTTTTTGCCCTAAAGATGTAACTTGTAAATGGTTTTTTTATAAATAAATAAAAGAAGAGTTCAATTCATTCTTATCGTGTCATTTATAATATATAAACTTGTACATTATAACATCCTAGATTTCCGGATGTAATCTCATATTGTGTATATGATTGTCATATACAGATGGATACAGTAAGAGATGTGCAATCTAAAGAGTCCATAGATAGCAAATAAAGCTGGGTACTTTATTTGTAGTTAATCTATAGCTGCGGTCCATTCTGTATTATACGATGATTCTATTCTGAATCATTCATATAGAGATATGGGAATGGAGGCACCTTGTATGATGTGATCATATAGGACTGGGCCATGATCTATATGAATCTCTCACCAAGATCCGTTTACCGATGAGATTCATATACATCAACTTATGATGGCTATATATGGGTAATCTCAATCCTGAGTATTTTATCGACTCCTTCAAGTTAGATCGTGATCTTTGATATACCATGGGTGAGGTCGGATGATTATTCCCGATCAATATTCTCCGTATGTTGGGATTGCGATTTGGCTTGTGGCTGGGAAGGTTTGCACACAATAGTGAAATCCACTCCTTCTTGTGAGAAGTAGAGAGTAGTTCCCTTAAGAGTTGATTCGGGGCTTGAACAATATGAGCGCTCTCCTGATTCCGTGAGGAAACATGATTTATTGTTCATTAGAGAATCAACGGTGCTTAAAGGATATATATATAATTAGAGGGGTATAACGGACATTATGACCCGGCTCTAATTATGAACTACTGTGGAGGGTCACACCATATGTAATAGCCTATATTGATGGACACCGAGTGATATCGGTCTGTGTAAAAGCGTCCGCAGTTGAGAGAATGCAGTTTCGGATTTTTAGTGGAATAATACCGGAGTTGATAATCAAGGAATATTAATTAAAGAGTTCAATTAATGATTCTGAGGATTATCGGAGCTCAAAATACTGTGGGTCCATTAGGTCCCCTTGCTAGCCTGATCCATTTAGGTAACAAGGGTCACGTATAATTAATTGGATGGTCCAATTAATAGTGTTACGAAAGTGACACGTGTCAGGAGTTAATTGAGTAATGTGATTATTCAATTAATTAAATAATGACAATTATAACAATTAAATAATAAGATTATTTAATTATGTAATTAGTCATAAGAGGAGGGTAATAGTTGATATTTTATTTTGAATAGTGAGATAATAGGATTATCCCATTTATTAAATAAAATAAAATAAATTTGAATTTAAAAAGTTTAAATTCAAAAATTTGATAATAGTTTATTTTTATTTTTTGAATATAGAGATAATATGATTATCTCATTTATTAAATAAAATAAAATAAATTTGAATTTAAAAAGTTTAAATTCAAAAGTCTGATAATAGTTTATTTTTATTTTTATTTTGAATAAAGAGATAGTAGGATTATCTCATTTCTTAAATAAAATAAAATAAAATTGAATTTAAAAAGTTTAAATTCAAAAGTTACTGATAAATTAATAAAAAAGAGTTTTTATTAATTTGATAACTTAAAATAGAAATATTAAAAAGAGTTTTTAATTTAACAGACAACTGAACCAAAGAGTTTTGCATTCAAAGTTTTTTTTTTGTAAGAGATACAGAAAAAAGAAAAGTGACCGGAGAGATACAGTATCTCTCCAACTCTTTTTTCGATTCAACCTCTTCACTGATCCTGACAACGTGACGTGCTCACACGCAAGTTATCGGTGCCGGGATATAGCAAGGAAGACGTAGTGGTACAAACTAGGAGTTGCAGAAAAAAATACGAAGGAGCCTCCAACAGTGGTATGTTCCTTAATTTTTTTTTTTTCATTGATTACGATTTTCTGTATATAAAATAAACATATATGTGATATATATTATTTTTATTATTCTGAAAATATAGTTTCAAAGTTTTACTGGTCACAGATTGTTTTGCAATCTCTATAAAAATTTTAAAATCTTATTTCCGCTGCATGACCAGTAGAACGGAAAAACGGTTCCTACAGGCATAGCCTCTAGGTATGGAAAAAATAGTAGTATTGTTGTCAAAAAGCTACTATTAGCCCAAGATGTATGAAGATGTGGAAGCATATATGAAGACTTGCTTGGTTTTTCAGCTTGACAAGGCTGAGAGAGAAGCAAGTCGGGTTGCTGCACATTTTGCCCGATACAAGAGAAGTCATGGGTGTCAGATTTCATTGTGGGGTTTCCAGCGATCGACGAGGTAAGGTCTGCCTTAGTGGTAGTAGATAGATTCTCGAAGTATACAGTGTTCATTCTTGCTCTTCACGCATGCCCAGCAGAGAAGGCAGCGGTGTTGTTCTTCAAAAATGTGGTGAAGCTGTTTCGGGCGCCAGAGGATATCGTGAGTGATAGAAATGCTCGGTTTATTGGCAAGTTTTGGAATTTTCAAACCAATAGGGTCAGAGTTGGAGTTTTCCACATATAACCATCCATAAATGGATGGGCAAGCATAGAGGATTAATGCACTTTTGGGGGAGTATTTTATGCATTATGTTACAACTAGTCAGAGGAATTGGGTGGAGTTGCTTGATGTGGCACAATTTTGTTACAACTTGCACAAATTTTTAATAACGGGGATGAGTCCTGCAGAGTTGTAAATGGGATTTCATGTAACACCCCCCGACCCGACCCGGCTGGACCGACCCAGGGAGCGCTACTCGGACTTTCAAAACTTTCTAAATTCATTTTATAAATTCCAAAATCGTTGTGAGCCCATAAAACGAATTTTCGACTCATTGGAAACCATAGAGTTTATTATTTTAAAAATCATTTTCGAGTGAGCCCGATCAATAAAACTTTTTATAAAATTTCGGCAGAGTTTCGTTTGTTTTTCGGACTTTCCCAAAACCTGCTTTTACACAAATCAATTCAAATTCAATTCTCAACAACACTTCAATAACATTTTCAAACAGTTGCGCACTCTGCCGTTTAGTGCGACTTACCATCACAATTTATAAAATATAACAAATCAAACTTTAATATTTACAAACATAATAACAATATAAGACAGAAATCATAAATAATTGATTACAAAACATATTTACAGACTCACTGTATATGCATGTTTACAAAATACATATATAACAATAGAACTACCCAACTGTAGTAATTCTGTGACTCGGTCTGCAACTCTTTCTTCCTCAGTTTTTAACTTCTTCCGGATCCCTGGTACCTACGCGTTAGAAACAAAACTAACGCGCTAAGCATAAAGTTTAGTGGGTGTACTATAAACTCAATATATATATAAAAAAAAATCATAGATAACTTTTAAATGAGAAACATATCACAATATATATATATATATATATATATATTTCAACTCTATAATTTATGAATCCATTTAACTTTAAAAATCAAATCGTAAAACAGTTTCCAAGCACTTTAAATTCCATAATATAAGCAACATATAAATCGATTCATAAATTCATTCAATTCACTTTCCAATTCACTTCAAATCTGGCCCGCTAGAATACTAAACATAACAGGACTGGAATATGGGTCAAACTCCCACCGAGGACGAATCCTACGAGTGGTACGTGTCTCCCAACTCTAGGACCGTGGGTACGGAACCTAGAGAGGTACATAACTCCCTATTCCAGGAACGAATCCTTGGGAAGGTACATGGCTCTCAACCCCCAGGACGAATCCTGAGGAGGTACGTGTCTCCCAGCCTCTGGACGAATCCAAGAGGAGGTACATAATAATCATCAGTATCAATCAGTAGCGGCGCAGTACTGCTCAGTAAAACCCAGCTGGTATACCAACCTCCTATATCCATTTCTATGTCTAAGTATCCTATGGCCGTTTCGATAAGCTATTTTCACAATCAGTTACTCAATATATATACACTTCGCACAATACTTTTCAAGAAAATCAACAATAATCATACAAAGTATAAATCAAATATTTCTAACGAAATCGACATATTCGAAATACAATCAAAATGCGATCTATAAGAGAATCGAGCCAAAATCATCAATAGATATATCAATCATAAATTTTTCATATAAACTAAACACTTTTCATACTAATAATCGAAAACGAAATCTTCCAACGAAATCAAAAACGAAAACGAAAACAAAAACAAAACAATAACGAAAGACTTTTCGTAACGATTCCGAAAACAAACGTACACCAACCTGGGAACCGTTTTTTTTTTTCGTTCGAGAAGTCGCGGTTCTACGATTTCGTTTTTCTTCCCTTTCCCTTTTCTCTTTCACCTACACTTTCTTTCTCTCTCTTTCCTTCCTCTTCTTCTTCTTCTTTCTCTCTTCTTCTTCTTCTTTTTCTTTTCTTTTCTCGGTCTCTTCCCTCTCTTCTTCTTGCTATTCTGTTTTCTGGCTTCTGCGAGAAGCTTCTCTTTTTTTTATATTTTTTTCGCTACCGCGACCGCCGTCGCGACCTGTGGTCGCGCCACCAGGTCGCGGTGCTCACTGGAGCATTCGCCCCGCCTTCGTCGCGAGCGCACCTTGGTCGCGCTGGAGATCGCGTTGCTCGCTGCCCGAATTCGACGTTTTCATCGCGAGCAGCTCATCGCGACTTGTGGTCGCGGTGACTGGTCGCGATGCTCACTGCCAGAAATCGCGTTTTTCACCGCGAGTAAGCCATCGCGACCTGTGGTCGCGGTGACCAGGTCGCGATGCTCTCTGGTTCAGTTTTCAATTTTTCATACATTAATTTTCAACCATTCAATCTGGTCCGCTGGATATCATAAAAATAAACATACATTTAATTACATTTTCACCCCCTCAAATAGTAAAATTTATTTTCACATATATAACATTAATTACCCGAAATCCGGAATGTTACATTTCAGCCCCTTACTCCATTAGAAGTAGCTCAATAGAAGGACTAAAGGTTGTGTCCAACCGTATATAGGTTCGCCCAAGACAAGACATAGCTAATGGGGTGTGCCATCAAGAGTTTGGCTAAGGTGCAGGTTAAAAAGAAAACGTATGCAATGGAGGTTTTAATTTTTTTTTTCTTTTTACTTTTGAAAACACTTTTCAAAAACTGATTTATTCATATGCGATTTCGAACGATTTAATACCTTTTGTTACCATCAAGTCTTTAACGCGTGTGTGGGCACGTCACGAATATCAAAATGGAGATTGCAGACAAAGAAAAAAGACAACACATTTGTCTCTTTACCTGGCTGGCCGTACCTGCAAAACAAAGAAGAAGAAAACTCTTTTCTTTTTCTCTCAAGTGGCCGCACTGTTCCTTTTGTCTGTAATGTCTTAGGTATTTATTTTTCTGATAACATATCCTCTATATATCAGTTCTCTAGGGTTATAGTTTGATTAGGTTAAATAAGATTCCAAATCCCATTTGATTTTAGTCTTCCTTAGAGTTTGAACCCTTGACCTCTTAGGACTTAAAATAATCTTTATTATTTTAATCATTTATATTAGTCATGATTTGAACCTGCAACATCCTTTAATAATTAAATTAATTAATAATTATAAATTATTAATATATATTTAATTATTAAATTATTAATTAAATAATTATATTATTTAATTAATTCTCTTAATTAAATCGTGTCACTTTCGTAACACAATTAATTGAACTATCCATACCGTGAACCTCATTTCCAATAACCATAAGGGCTAGCAAAGTGACCTAATGAACCTACAGTTTTGAGCTCCAATAATACTTAGAAATATTAATCAAAACTCTTTAATTAATATTCCATGATTATTAACCTCGAAGTTACTCCGCTAAAAATTCGAGGCTGAACTCTTGAAACTGCAGATGTTTTATACAATATGAAGTCTCAGTGTCCATCGATATACTTATTTACATATGATGTGATCCTTCACAAGTAGTTCATAATTAGAGTTGGGTCATAAAGTCCGTTATACCCCTCTAATTATATATTTTCCTTTAAGCACCGTTGATTCTCTAATGACCAATTAAATCATATCTTTCTTACGTAAGAAGGAGAGCGTTCTAATTGTTCAAGCCCTGAATCAACCCTTAAGGGAACTGCTCATCTACTTCAGTTAAGAATAAGTGAATTATAATATTGTGTTCAGATCTTCACAGCCACAAGTCAGACCGTAACTTCAAGAAACAGAAGTATTAATTGAGAAAACTACATTCGATTTCACTCATAGTAAATCAAAAGCTACAATCTAACCTGAAGGAGTCGATAAGACACTCAATATTAAGATCACCTATAAATATCCATGATATGTCGATATATATGAATATCATCTACTAAACGAATCTTGGTGAGAGATTCATATAAATTGTGGCCCAGTCCTATATGATCTCATCTTATAAGGTGCCGCCATTCTCATGTCAACTACATAAGTGGTCTAAGATAAGACCACTGTACATTACAGAATGGACCGCAATAGTAGATCAACCGCAAACTAAGTACCTAGCGTACCCATCTTTGTTTGCTCTCTACAAACTCTTTAGATTGTAAGTCTCAAAATGAATACTCTTGTATATGACTCTCATATACTCAGATTGAGATTACATTTGCAATCTTGGATGTTACGAGTACATTATATAAACGTATAAACTTAAATAAATTACTTTTATTTGAATGAGTAATAACTACTTTTATTAATGTTTAATCTCATTCACAATTACATGTCTTTATGGCATAAACCGCAACACAAAGCAGCTTGGGGAATGAAGAAATATGCTGATAAAAATCGTCAACCATTGGGGTTCAATGTGGGCGACAAGGTTCTGTTGAAACTAACTCTGCAGATATGGAAGAAAGTCACGGACCGTTTGTGGTGGAAGAACGGGTGGGCAGTGTGGTTTACAGGTTGGAATTACCTAACAAGTTGAAGATTTACCCAACCTTTAATGTGAGTTTTCTGAAGCTTTTCTGTGTAGATAATGCTGAATCTAGCAGGGCTAAAAAAAAAGGCACCTCATGTTATTAAGAAGGAGTTTGTGAAGCATGTTGAGAAAATTTTAAATCACTAAAGTGTTGGTAAAAGTAAGCTGAACCGGAAGACGAACTATTTGGTGCAGTGGAAAGGTTATAGTGAGTCTAAGGCTACTGAGAGCGAGGGGTTACATTGTGGTAGTTTGAAGATCAAATATTGTGGTATTTGAAGAACCTCCCGATGAAGACATCAGCTATCTCAAGTTGGGGAGGTTTGTAATACCCTTAAATGTGAGCAAAGGTCATGGTGCCTATGCACGACTTGGCGGGGTGGCACTAAGCCAAACATAAGGCATGTTAGATGGCATGACCTTGAGGCAGACTTGGGCATTGCTAGTTTCTACGATGGATGTAAGCTTATGGCTTGGAAGTGGACAGCAATGGGGGCATGAGCATGGCACAGTGGCTGTGGCACTGCATTGTATGTTGTGGATTGATTTCCTATAAGGGGCTGCGGGTTTTTGCATATATGTGCGGCACACATCTGCTGATAGATGTGTGTGAGAGGGCATATGTGGGCACATGTGGCTGAGCAAGCTTGTGTGAGGTAGTTACGGACGGTTCCCTTGGCAGAGTGTTGCCTTTATGCCAACAAGTGTTGGATGCCGATGTGTTATAACACGTTGATTGGTGCCAGCATGTCTAGTAAAGCCTGATATATGGCTGGTTGGTGCCAGCAAAGCCTTGGGCAGTTAGAGCTGTCCACTGCTGGTGTGTATGTGCACCACTTAAAATATATATGGCTGTATTATTTTATGTAGAGACACTAGTGTGTGTAATGATTCTGTAAGCATTGTAAAAAGAATTCCTAATTAGTAATAAAATGTGCACTGGGTTGGGAGTGGTCTCCCGTAAAAGCTGATTGTTGTGTTCTTGCTTCTACCTTGTGGTAGTATAGGCTATGTGCAGTGTTGTGTGGCTGTGTGTTATTGGGTACGAGAATTGCAGCACATTGTGTGCAAGTGTGCATGTTGTTGTATGCATTGGCCTTGTTGGGCAGTAGTTGTATGTGCTATGTTGGAGTGGTGTTGGGATCTTGTTGCACTGGCGAGCATGCTAACGAGTATATGCAAAGAGTTGGCTAGTTAGATAGGGTTGTTTAGCACTAGCACAACGCGAAAAATTCTAGGCAGAATCATACCGTGTGATAACAAGTGTGTAATACTCTTACGTAAATCCATTAATCTATTTTGAGACATCAACAGGTTGGGTTGTTTTTTTTCTTCCATTATTGAAGTATTTGAGAAAAATCAAATACCGAACATTAAAGTTCGTCATTTTTCAAAACGTTTAACGAACTGACCTACGTGAAACCATTATGCTAGACCTATATGAAACAATTATGTCATACTACGTGAAATCATCAGGGTAGACCTACGTGAAATCATTATGCTATACTAAGTGAAATCATCATGCTAGAACTATGTGAAGCCATCATACTAGACCAATGTGAAATTTTCACGAGCCAACTTTAATTTGGGTCAATACAACTTTCAATTGGTCAATACTAATTAAAATTTCCTATATGGTTAAAAAAAATACATTTTTTATGTTCTAGGGGGCCATTTATGAAAATTTTCTTTTTTTTGCACGAGATCCAAAATTTCATTTGTAATAATCTCCATCCCAGGTTCCATGATCTAACAATAACATTAGAGTAACAATTTTCTTTTCCGGACCATCAAGTATGGTTTTGAGCATATGCTTGTTTTATTTTATCTCCGGATACTAATTAGAAGATCTAAAGCTTCTTGTCACATTCAAGAATCAAAATTCAGTATAAATTTGATAATTTAATAATTTGTTATATATATAACTACAGTTACAATTTTCTATACTAAAGAAATTTGTAACAAATGAAAAATATAAGTGTACAAGAATTCAAAATAATAATAAAATAAAATAAAAACAATTGGCAGAAAACCACAAAAATGAACATTTTTAAATATCCATCTTTATTCGTTGAGTTTAAAATAAAATCACCATATTTGCAATTGAAAAAGTAATACCTTAGAGCATCTCCAATGCTATTATGCATTTGGAGAAAATTGAGTGCCACATATGATTTATATTGAAAAAGTTAAGAAAACATTCTCCAATGCAATTATCTAACTTTAATATTGATATGATGTGACAACAAAAAAGTTAGAGAATATCAAGTAGAGTTTTTAATTGTAGATATCCTCCTTGATATGCTGACTAGGATTTCTAACTTTTTCCACAATAAAATTTTAGTATTTTGTCAATGCATTTAATTATTATATTGAATGGAGAGAGAATGTAACAAATGACTTGTGATGATTGATTTAAAATTACTATTTAGATATTCACATTGGAGAAGTGAATATTCATTTCTATAATTTTTTTAACAAGGGAGATTCATGTTATTTAGAAATGCTGACGTGACACTATTTAGATACTCAAAAATACATATTTGTATTGGAGATGCTCTTATATAACAATGACAAAATTTGCTACTTGTAAAGTAGTAAAATCACAAAACCCCTATTGTCATATATAATGTACATTAGTAAATTCACAATACCTTTAGGGTGCGTTTGGTGTGCAGGATTGGTTTGAACTATTTTTATGGGATGAGATATGATTGAATTGGATTGTATTGGACTAATTAATACTGTGATGTGTTTGATGTAGTATGGATTGGACTAATAATAGTATTGTCCCTTGTCTGTGTATAATGAAATTAGATAAAATTAAATTTGATTAAATTAATTTTATATAAAATAAAATTATTTGAAATATTATATAATTAAATTAAAATTATTTAAAATAGATTTAAATAAAATATAAAATTTTAAAAAATTAAATATATGAAATATAATTTTTAATAAATTTTTAAATTAAATTAAATATTTAATTAAAAAAGAAAGCTTGGGACTATTAGTCTTAAGCTGTGCGGTGGACTAAAGAGTCCCGCCACAGTGGGATTATTGCCCACACACAGGATTAAAGAAATCCAATCTTATATAGAGAGCAAATAAAGGACTAGAATTGAAGAAATCCAATCGTGTGCTGGCCCGCAAACAAACGCGCCCTTATTGTCAAGCGTAATATATCCACCTCTTAAAATAAACCAAAAGTCAAAACTCATGATAAAAACGTATAAAATCTGCTTTCAAGTTTGTGATAAGATCTGAAAACAATGCTTCCTTTTTTTTTTCTGAAAGCTACAATGCCTCCACTTCATCAACTTTTTTTTATCATTTTGTTTAGTGTCAATTGCATGAACACCTTTGATTTTAAATAAATATATCTAACTTTTCCTTTAATTATGCCTTACAGTTAATCAACTTTTATCATTTTGTTTACGGTCAATTGCACAAACACCCCTAAATTTGAACAATATTATTTGCACTAAAATTAGCGATAATGCAATAATAATACTTACTATATCTTGACCCATTGACTAACGGTTGATTAAAAATTGAGGACAGTTAGTAACTAATGGTTGAAGAATAATTTGATATTCTTACAATATTTATTCGAGTAAATGGAAAAAAAAAATTATATCTAAGCAAATATCGCCACATCAGCCCTAAAAATTTTTATGAATTAAAAAAATAAAAAATTAAAAGATTAAAAGACCTTAATGCCTCCTGTTTTTTTTTTTTCCACCACCACCATTTTTTTTTGGATCTAAATAAACTCATCTTTTTTACCACCAAAAACTCAAATCTTCTTCTTATTTACAATCACAAAATCACATTTCTTCTTTAACATAGCAAACTCACAAAAATACTTAAATACTTTTTAAATATTACAAAAGAAATTTAAAAAAAAAAAGCAAAAAACAAAAAGAATAAAAAAAGAAAGAAAAGATGATCTCCTTTAATGGAGATCTGCAATCTCTATTAATAGAGATTGCTAATTTCCATGGAGGAGATTTGGTTTTGGAACCAAATCTTCTAGCTGCGATCTCCACAAAGGAGATCACAGGTACCTATTAACGGAGATTGCAGATCTCAATTAGTAAAGATTTTTAAATTTATCCATGGAGATCTAAGATTTCCATTAATGGAGATATCAGGAGATCTACAACCTCCATTAATGGAAAACTTAGAGGTCTATGGATAGATTTGAAAATCTCCATATCTATCCATGGAGAGTCAATAGATATTTTATAAATTATTTGATTTTTTTATTCTTTTTTTTTCTATTTTTTACTTTTTTTATTATTCTCCAAATACAATTATAAGTGCAAAAGTGACATTGCCCTTATCCATTATTGTTAGTCAACTGAGTCAAGGGATAGTAAGTATTATTATTGTATTCTCACAAAATTTAGTAAAATTATACCTATAATCATAGTAAGTTAGTGTCATTTGCCTGAAAATTTAAAAACATTTCTTTCTAGAATTTAGGGAAGTATTTGGGATAAAATTTTTAATTTTTAAATTTCATGACCTGTCAACATTAGATTATAAAGAATAATATTTTTGAATTTTTAGACCAAGACATTAGTCAATGGCTAATTTTGTCAATGACTAGTTAACACTGGTTAAATGGATATTTGTATAATTAAAGGAATAATTGATTATGCAATCAACATCGCCTAAAGTCATGGACTTTTGTGCAATTAACCCTTTTGTTTATACCCATTCATAATTATTGTTTGGATAATTTATACCAAACACAAGATTAAAGTTTACCAAATGTAAATGAACAATTTTTGTTTTCTTCTTTGGAAAATCTTGAGGGCCGGGGCCATTCTTGGTCCTCAAAATGGTCTACAGCTGAATATCAGGATGATGCTCCTCAGTTTAAGGAAAGTGGGGAAAAAAAAAAGGGCCACCTTGAATGCGTGATCAAATTGATACAAGTCCTCGTCGCATGAAAATGCTAATGTCCAACTTTGGCAGGCAATAGGGCCATTTGATTGGGAATTTGGGATCTATATGCTCAACGTTCCTCAAAACGTTAACATTTGACGTCTCATATGAGAGCACTATATGCTAGTCGGTCCCAGACCTCAAAACTTATTTCTTTTCTCATGGGAGGAGCGTTAAATACCTTTTTCCCCAATAAACATGGAGAAAAACTTGTATGGATCGGATACAATATATCCAACTAATTAATCTCATACCACATGATATAGAAATTAAATTTAATTAATTAACATGATATGAATATCATAGTTAAGATGCATTGCATCCGAAGCATGCAAATTTTTCTCACAAAGACAAGTACTAAATAGTCATAATGTTACATTTTGTATCTAAGGTATCTCCTCTAAAGTCATTATCAATGAAAAACACATGATTTCTGTCTATAATTAAGCCAAAACCTCTGAAAAAGGACCCTCGAAAATTCTGGAAATATGTTTAGTCCATAAAGATACAACAATAATAGCAGTAACTCAGCTATTGAAGCTCTATCAAAGCTCGTTTTACACAACTGATTGTCTATAAACACCAGTCTGAAAAGAACAGTCCCACGTGCTATATGAAAAATCTCATGATTTTAGCTTCTGGTTTGCTGCTTTTGTCACTAATATACCTGATTGTTTGAAACTGAAATAATTAAACATCTAATAATAAACTTTGCTGCTCAACATGCTTCCTTTCCCTATCATCTGCTTACATAATTTACATTAAATAAGAAAAAAAATAAATAGAAGAAATATGGTTCAAAATATGAAGTTACAACAAAAATTAGCCAGTTCATGCTTAGTTGATGGCTCGGCGTAGACCGGAATAAACTGCTTTCCGGAAGAGAGGATGTGCGTCTTCAGTCAATACCTCCGCATCCAGCTTCTCAATATGGGGCCATATCTACCATACACAAAATAAATGCATTAAGAAAGTCAGAAACCGAGATAGCCACTTTGTTTTCGGTCATATGGACTTAAGTTCTTTGGGGACAAAATGAAGAAAGTGATCAAAAAAGGAAAATAGGAAGATATAAATGATAGGATAAATATGAATCAGCATACATCACAACATATCAATATGTCACAGTCACAGTCACAGCCCAAGTCCTAGATACCACCTTAGATTTACCACCATGTTAATCATAAGTGGAATGAACATAACTGCTGGAGCTTACTGAAACCAACTGGTATACTCCCTAGCACCAAGCAATTTTCCAAACAATTAACAACAGATATAAGAATTAAGCTTTTAATCTTACCCGCAGCCAAAAAACGCTTTAGATTATTGGACCTAGATAACAGTTCTAAGAGTCTGCTAGCAAGATGGGGGAGAAAATAACCGACTCTTACTGCATAAAAGAATTGACATAAGGTAGAGGGGCAGAGATTACGGACTGAGAAGATCAGTGGCTGTAAAGGGGTGTCTGTTATGCAAGACCAGGTTTCTTTTATCCTTTTGTTTTCAAACCTCTTGCATTCAGAAGTACTAAACCTAACCACTCCATCTCTTGCATTTATTCACAAAGTAAAATATATTTAAAGTAACTGTGCATTAAATAAGCCCAATTAAAAGCATATGTTGAATCAGAAAGCATCATAACAACCTGGTTAAGTGCAAAATTTCAAGTCCAGGCACATAATTCAGGTCATCACAATCACACAATGACACGGGTGATCTGTGATAAGAAAGGCAGGGCCCAAGACAAACTGAAACAATGACGAAGAAAACCTCTAATAGACCCCAAGCAGCAGAAAGATCTTCATTAAGTTGAAGGAAGATGGTGGATGTGTACAGGCAACTATTAGCTTACCACAGAGAATTGTTAAGAAATATACAAGAAACATTTGAATTTATGCACTTCTTAAAAGAGTTGGACAATTATATATATGCTGCAATGTAGCTGAACTGGAATATGCAGCTACATTGTCTGTCACTTAGCAGAAATGTACTGCAGCAGCTATAACAGTTCTAAAAAAATAGGGGACAAGGACCTTAGACTAAACAAGCAAGTCACAGGAAATTTATGTAGGGAACAGAAGCTCTTTTGCAATGTTTACCTCAGAAGCATATTGCCTTGAAAAGGATTTGACATATCCCAGAGTTGATAAACACCACTGCTCTTTTTCACCTATGTTGTAGACATTGCTTGTCCTCTCACCGTTTGTTTGGCTGCCGTCATTAAAAAATGAAACAGGGTAAATGTGACATTGACTTCAATTTATAGCATGGATTGCAAACAGAAAGAGAAGAAAAGACAAGGGGAATCACTTTTTGGGTTTTCCATTCTCATCGTCCAATTCCATCGCTGATGATTCTTCAAGGTCAATGGTCATTTCATCAACATGTATAGACTTTAATCCATGTAATGTTCCAGCTCTAGATGCATCAGGCAGGCGTTCCATCAACACATTTGAGAAATTCTTATAAAGAGAGAGGAACAACGCCTGTATATATAGGTTCAGATAGATATATAAGTTCATCCACAAAAAAGAAAAAAAATGAAAACAGAAAGAGACTCAAGGTACCAGGTCTAGAACAAATGAATGAAAAACAAGAATATCTTAAAAAAAGGACATGCAGACAGATATATAAGTTGTTAGTAACCTTCACTGACCAACTGTTAAAAGAAACGGCCAATTATATTATTAAGAAAAGGATATTAAAAACTACACAAGCCCACTCAGATGATTATACAATGAAAGTATAAACGGAACCAAGGTTCAATATGCAAGGTGTAATACAAATTGCAACTCAATCGCAAGTAGTGTGTGACGAGATGAGATTGGTCAAGTGATATATCCCTCAAACTTGGGGATTCAAGTCGTGTCCTCTCTCCCCAAACCCGGAATTAATTGTAATACTTAAAAAAAGAAGCAAGTAATGTGTATTTTTTTTCATTCTCAAAGCTAGCATACACACAGGTGAAAAAGCCTGATCTCAGTGCTCAAACCCCTGATTTATCCGTTTCTGGGCCAGACTAGAAGAATGAATACATAATAATCCAAAATAAATAACATTTAACCTACCTGAGGTTTGATGAATTACTACTCGGAATCAAAATTTGCAAAAACTCACGCTGACCTCCCATGACGTTAAGTTTGACCGTTATTAGAGTTACCAACTAAAATTAATAAAAGGACAAAAATACCCTCAGTTAAAAATAAATAAATTATAAAAATAAAAAGTAAAAAACTAGCTTTACCTTCCATCTGCCGTCTTTTCGGATGGATGGTGGAGATTAATTTTAAAAAAATACATTTTAAAATAAAATAAAATATGAAAAAAATATTGAATTTTAACCCTCCATCTAAAAAGATGGACGATAGATTATTATTATTTTTTTTTATAAAAAATTCACATTTGATACCCAAAAATAAATCAAAAATAAAAAAGGGTTGAGATCCAATCCATCAACCTTAGCTGCCATGGATGAATCTTCAAGATCCATCCATGACAAAAAATATGCAAAACTTGCAATGAATTCCATAGTTAAAAAAAACCAAAAAAAAAATGAAAACCAGCAGTCTCCAACAGTGATACCTGTACAACACAACAGAGCAGCATGAAAAGGGAAGGAATTTGGGTCCGCAATCGGATCTAAACCGGAAAAGCTGAATGCTGGAATGGAAGTGTGTGCTTTTTGTTTGGAAGAATAGAACGATGAAATCATTCATGGAACCAAAAATGCACAATTTTTGAGAGTGAGAAAGTGAGTGATTGAGCAAGAAATTGTTGGGAACATAAAAAGAAAAAAAACAAAGATGAGAGAATGGATGAATGTGCCATGGATGGATCTTAAAGATCTATCCATGGCAATTGGCAGCTAAGGTTGATGTGGTGGACGGTGGTGGATCTCCACGTTTTTTTTCCCGATTTTTTTATTTTTATTTTTGTATCAAATGGGGATTCTTTTATAAAAAAAAGTATTTTTTTTTTAAAAAAAATCTCTACCTTCCTTCTTTTAGATAGAGGGTTAAGATTTAATATTTTTTTATATTTTATTTTATTTTAAAATGTATTTTTTTTTGTGAATTAATCTCCACCGTCCATTATGGTAGATGGACAGTGAAGATCAAAAGCTAGTTTTTTACTTCTATTTTTATAATTTATTTATTTTTAATTGGGGGCATTTTGTCCTTTTATTAGCTTTAGACGGTCAACTCTAATATTTAACGGTCAAACTTAACGTCAGGGGAGGTCAATGTGAGTTTTTACAAACTTTAATTACGAGTGTAATTCATCAAATCTCAGGTAGGTTGAGTAGTTATTCATTCTAATAATCCATGCCACTCAACAAGTTCATTTCTCATTTCTTTTTCTTTCCATATATACACCATATTTCCTCCACTCTCCAAGACATGATTCATAGTTCTCTATTTTCTTCTCTCCAGCAAAACCATAAAACTCTCAAATGACAACACATGCTTCATTTAATTTATTTATAACTCATTGACGTACTAATGAGATAGCAGTGTAACATTTTAAAGAGGGAAAAGAAAGAGAATACAATTAGAGTACCTCATTTTCACCTAGGGCTCGAGCAAAAAGAGCATCCTTTGCCTCTACAGATTCACGTGCTGACACCTCCTCCTTTTCCGCTTTTTCAGCTTGAGCTTTCAAGCGATTCATCCTGGCAGGGTTATCACCAAGAACAGGTTCACCACCCATCAGCGTAAGCTTTGACTCAGCAGCCTGCAACTCTGCTTTAGCCTTTGCTGCAGCCTCTTCTGCTAATACAACACCCTTCTTAAGAGACGTAATATCTCTCCTTAGATCACATATCCGATTATAAGTCTTGCTAACTGCATTTCTAAGGATCTGTAAAGATTGAAATGGGGAAAAAGAAAAGAAAGATCACAGTTAAAAGAGATTTCACAAAAGTTCATCACAATATTCCTAAGCAATATTAGGAGGGAAAAAAATTCTGGAAGCAGCTTTAGGTGCCAAACAAAAGGTGCAAGTTTGTACAATAAAATGGTGTTCACGTTGAAGGAGCAAAACCTTAATTCTAACTACTTAGGCTCACCAATTATCGACGTTTAGATTTAAACATAAAAGCCTTCGTTTCTCGAATTTTAGAGGAATCATCTAAACCAAATGGTATTCACATATTCAGTAGAGCATCTATGAGGGAACAAAAAGAAAAGAAATATCTCTTGACAATGTACCTCCCATGGACGATCTGAGATATGAAATTGATCAATGTTTGCCGGAGAGAAGACCCATCTTACAATAGCCAAATTAGAAATTAGCCGATAACCCATCATTCTATCAATTGCTATGGCCGTCATTTGGGCATTGTTTTTCCAGTAAGAACTCACTTCTTCTATCAACATCACTTGCTTATCTTGATCAGGACATATTTTTGAAATGACTTGCCCATATCTCTCCAAGACCGTGATTAAATGAGTGAAACTCTTAGACCCAATATCAAGAAGTGTTTGAACAATCACTTCCAGGGTACCTTCCAAACCATGAATAGGAAAGACACTTTCTTCCACCCATATGATCATTTCTCGGGCACTTTGCCTTCCTTTCACCTTGTTACTGAGTTCGGCAGAAAGCACATCTAGTTCACTTCTTTCTCTACCATCTTCCAGACTGTACTTGAAATTTGGACTACCTTTTGGTGGAAGCAATTCTTCTAAAGCAGGTGCATTCTCAATGCTCTGTAAGGATAAAAATTATACCGGAAAGAGGTTTAAAGAGTAGTATCATACCAACAACAAATGAAAGAAAATGATCTTCAACAAAAGAAAACCTAAAATTTGCTTAATGAATTTGCTTCATTAAGTCAGTATCCCAATGAAACCCAAATCCTACACAATTTCCATGTTCACATGAGAGAGAGAGAGAAGATTTTTTTTTTTTTTTGAACGAGAACAAGTAAACTTCAGACAAAAAAAAAACATAAACAAAGATGAGAAGGATAGCCTGCCCTATCTTACAAAAACTGGCAAGGCCGGCAGCAAGAGAATACACAAAACCAAAAAGACAGGTCCATCCAAAAAGCCCTCACAAAAAGAAGAAAAAAACCCTCAATCAGCATACAGCTGCCTCCCGATTAATGTTTATAAAGAAGAAAAGAACTTCTTTGAACTCAGCATAACAGAAGCCCAAAGAGACGCCCAAAACTGGAATTTGTCCCACAAGAAGTGAACCTCTTGTCCCTTATCATCTTCAAAGATTCTTCTATCCCTTTCTAACCAAATTACCCAAAAAAGAGCCATAATAGGATGAGAAGATAACACAACTGAAGCCGAGCAATTCCAGTAAAAAGCTTATGTACTTTTATTCTTAGGATACAAGATGCTTAAGTACTTTTATTATAGCATACAAAATGCTTAAATACTGTTATTTTTATAAGATACAAAATGCTCAAGTACTAATAATACTAAAGTAAAAATTTTGAACTTCAACAGCTGTATTCTCATATCAAGTTTAGCTTCTTCCATATAAACTACCTTGATCAGTGCAGCAGTTTACTATTGACATCTCATAAGCTCCAAGACAATAGAAAATATGAGTAGAATTAGGACATATTGACATCTCAATTAGTGTCACTTGGACTCTCAACACAATACAACTAATTAATATACAACTACTTAATCTTGTACCTCCTTAAAATTTGATTGGCACAATAACCAGGTGTTGAAGGTACTTCATCAGAAAGTTGTTGTGATTTCATATTTGAGATTGTGGAACACAAAGTGAGAGAGAAGAGGAAAGAAGAGGGGAAAAGTTTTTACATGATAGACAATTCAAAAAAGGTGAAAAGTTATAGAGAAACAAATGCAAGCTCAATAAAAGGAATTTGTAAATACTCCATCACAGAAAAAAGTTATTCTACATGTAAATACTAAATACCAAAACATATAACACCAATGACAAAAGTAAATATGGGTAAATGATGGAAAATTCAAAAAAGGTGAGAAGTTATAGACAAACACCTGTGCAAGTTCAATAAAAGAAATTTGTAAATACTCAATCACAGATAAAGAGACATTCTACATGTAAATACCAAAAGAAATAACACCAATGACAAAAGTACATACAGTTAAATACAATTAATCCTATAATATAGTCAATGATTATAGATGCAGGAGTCATAAGCCTAGGAAATCAAGGTGCAAAATGGCAAAAATGACCTCTAATCGTAGGCATAGTAATAACAAACCCCGCAAAAGTTTTAAACCTTGAGACCTTAATTTGAGTAACAACACCATTGGTCACCATCATTTGAAGTCAGAACATTTAATATACACCAATGGCAATATTATTAAGACTTCATATTTCGCAACTATTTTGAAACAATAAATAAGAATGTTTTTAACTTTCTCAGTGATCAGTGTGATTTATTACCTGCTTAACTTTGTCCCAGTAAGACAGGCGAACTTCTCTATCCAAAACCTCTTGAACAAACACGCGTTGTGGGGCCCATTTAGGGAGGTCTAAGACATAAGCCCATTCTTCCCAAGGCCAAATGAATTGAAAGTTTGATCTGAAAAGTAGAAAGCCATCACTAAGGCACATGGACCAACTAAAAAATACATCTAAGTCCTGGTAGGAAGATCAAGGGATAGAAAATCAAGCATGCATTTACAAATAATTCCAAAAACGATTGGAATTTTAAAATATAGTCAACTCAATAGCATGAAAAGTTATCCTAAGGAAAATATATACGAGACTCCAAATTTTGTCCCATCCAAAGTAATTGAGGAAGAAAGCCAAACAAAGGTCCTTCACCATAGGATTTCTAGTCCAACCATTATCAGTCATGATTACACCAATCATTCATGGCCACAACCCACCCATGGATTACGGTGATTTTCACTATTCAATTCATAGGAAAACCAAAAATAACAACAAAAAAAGTAAAAACAGTAGTAGAATGTTGATCTACATATCACCACCTCAGTTCCTCAACCTCGTTGTTAGGAAAAAAAAAAAAAAAAGCATTCCTAATTGACATGTTAATTTTATAATTTCTAGACTTACAGGTGGTGTGAGAACCAAAGGATGAAACGTGTCCGACACTCCATATCCAGATCAGATATTTTCTCAAAGAGAGCACGAACAGCACCAGCCACAACTGCAGGGAAGGCCCCAGGAAGAGCCTAAGCATTAAATCTCATTGTCAGAAACTGCTTTTAGTAAGTTCATCAAAACAATTGCTTCCAGAAAACAACAAACAATTTAAGAGAGACATAATTTAGCCAATATAATAGCTTCTATTTTACCTTACAGAGATCCATAATAACAAGCGTGTAATATATTGGCTTGAATGGGGGTTGAGGTAGCAAAAGTAACTGCAAGGAGAATGTAAATAGACCATTCTTAGATCAAATATTCTTATTACATTAAACCTCATTATAATAAATAACAAAAAAATATGTATTAAAGAAAGTAATTTAGATGACAAAATCCATTCAAACATATATTCTCTAACTAGTAACAAGAGAAAATTATTAAACTGATCCATTCAGAACATGCTAAAATTATATGCTTGAAAATACAAAGAAAGGCCTTCTACCAGCTGCAGAGGTCAGTTCAAAACAAGAAGATTTGTTTTTGTCATGCTTCTTAAGATAAGAAAAATTAAATATGAAGTTAAATCATTTCTAAACAATGAAAACTTCACCTACCAAAGCCAAGTAATTTCATCTGCTTAGTTGCATAACTTCTAAAAAATAAGCTTGTGGCAACTCACAGGAATAATATTTAATTTCAAGAAAAAAGAAAAACAGACACTTGAATTACTGATTGCTTCCACCTTCTCATCAACTAAATAAAATGCAATTCTTTTTATATATCCTCATTGACATTGGAGAGCGTGGGGTCAAAAGGATTTGGGAGAGCAGTCCTTTTACAGTTTTAAAATTAGGCTACCATGCACTGTCTTCACAAAATGGAGTTGTAGTGAAGTGCTTGTTGTTATAATCAAAATACCGTGAAACACATGCTTTAGCACCCTACGTCAACAAAACAGATTGAATTTCCACTCCCTTCACAATAAGCAACAAGAAAAGGTTCAAATACATTTTTATAGCTAAAGAAAAATGGTAACGAAATGTTACCTGAGAGAAAATTGTCTCTGCCATAAGATACTCATATCGGAAGGGCACAGGCAGGCTTACCATGTAAGAAGCACATTCCTTTCGACTAGCTTTGCAAGAACCAAGAAACAGAAATAATTAAAATTGTCCAAAGGCCAGTATAAATAAATCCAATATGGTAAGATGTAGAAAAACTGTATAATTAAAAATATGAGACATGCATAAAATCGGAACAATAAAATCAAGTTGACCGAGACCAAACACAAGACAAGACAGCAAAAAAGACACTAGCGGCATAAAGAAAATAATATACAAAAAGCTCCAGCAGACCTTCAATTTATGAAGTCCTAGCATATTCAGCAAATTAGTCTAAAGTCTCAACCCAAGAAAGGCAGGGGCAAGACAGGTAAAAAGAATAAAAGAGATCCTCTTTCCAGACAAAATCCCATCTATATAATTTACAGAAACCAATGTCATTTAAATAGCAAGGATTTGTTTGCAAAAATCTCATCCACACAACTCATTAACCAAAAGCAATCCCAAACCCATTAGAAAAAACCAGTTGACAAAATAAATGGATGGGGTTATAGATTATGCATAGAAAAACAAATGCAATTGGGTGTTTTTATTTGAACCCATTGTGTTATGATTCTGATTTGACTGAGCAAACTTTGACAAACAAGATTCCACTTTAAGACAACATTGCAAGGCCTAGCAAGGATGAGAAGCTTCAGACAAATAAAAATTATTTTAGTTTCTTACATAATTCAGATAACATCAATTTCCCTATATAAACAAATAATCTGTTAAAACAATAAAAACAAACTGAAACTGGATTGTAACAGTCTAAGGCATATATACAAACCAGCCATTGAAGAACAAAAGAACATCCAGCAAATACTCTTCCACAATGAAGCGATCAATAGGCTGCATATCCTGTCATCCAAACAAAAACTGAAACTTTAAAAATGGACAAATCAAAATACTACAGCAACAAGTTCTCATTTATTATTAAAAAACTCACATGACTTTGGAAGATGCTGAAATGGTAAAGACTCAATATTGAATATCATAACAGTATTTGTTCTATGGGATAAATTATAAATATCTTGACAATATCTTTTGCTTCAATGGCTGGAATTCATAATGGGTGCAGTTCCTTCAACCCTTATTCCCAAACTCTAGCAAAGGCAGGACTCAATCCTAGTTCCCAAGCACAAATATAAGACATATTCTAAGCTAGCTCATACATAAATGCAACAGATTGCACACAACCTAAGTTCTAGAGTCTGATAAACCCTTTTGATTTCCTGCCAACTCAAAAGCCCAAAAAAGGTGGTCTAAGAAGTTAATGGCAATAAGTTCCAGTAAAAGCAATCCACAAAACCACAAAACGTTTAAATGATGCACCAAAATGCAATTCTTTGATCAGAAGCTTTTATAAAGAATAGAGAAGAAGAACATACAAAAGATAGTCTTATTCATGACTATTGAGATCTTAAAGAGATCTTAAATATTATTATACCTCATGTTTACTTGCTGGAAATATATTTAGCCTGCGTATCCTCTGAGGGTATTTCAATTCTGCATCGTGCTTTTGTTTACCATAAGTTATGCCATCAAGTGCTGAAGGCAGCTCAGGTTGCTCAGGACAGCTAATGGGCCCGAACTCGTGAGATTTTCCAGAAACCAACTGAGCTTCAAATGAGAGGTGAGGCCTTGGAACTAGCAAGTGAAAATACAGAACACATGATCAAGCAATGAAATCAAAACCAAGTAGGAAAAAGATTAAAATGGAAGAAAAAAGTACAAGCACGCGTCACAAAAGATCTATAACAGAACAATCTTATATGTGGCAGAGGCTATAAATTTGATCAATCAAACACATGACAGAAAATGTTGCCTTATATTATATTAAGCACTCAATTAAACTTGTCATTTGAAGACAATGAGAGTCAAAAATCAACTTAATAACAGGGCACTCATTAAGGTTTTGAATCAAACATTCTTTTTCATACACGTACTAATTGACTGTGGCATAAAATAAATGAGACTGCGAAGCATTGCAACATGAAAAAACCTCGGGAGACACGTATTTCCTGAGTTATATAAGAATCAGATTTCTTCAAGTACTCAATGTTAACATATTTTTCCTTCTCTTTTAGTTTTGTTTCTGTATAAGGAAACAGAGAAGCTTAATAAAAACTGGGTCAGAGGAAAGGTTGACCAGCAGCCCACCTCTTAAGAACACAAGATTAATATGAAACAGTATACCAATTTGCTTCAATATAGAAAAACGAAGTATTCTAAAACCTTCTGAAACCAAAGCCCAAGAATATGCAAAAAAAAAAAAAAAAATCTCTCCGGTATAAGATCAACTTTCTCCTCACAAATCCAAAAAGATGGTTTTTTTCACTCCACTACAATTAGAGAATGTAAGATATTGCCAGTCAAAAGATGTTCCTCAAAGGAACATTGTATATTTAACTAAATATAACTAATACAAGAATGTAAATGACATAGCTTGCCATGTCACAGAAAGGAGATGAAAACAGTATACAAGAATGGAGAATTAACAATTA
This sequence comes from Xanthoceras sorbifolium, assembly GCA_003430845.1. Taxonomy (NCBI): domain Eukaryota; kingdom Viridiplantae; phylum Streptophyta; class Magnoliopsida; order Sapindales; family Sapindaceae; genus Xanthoceras; species Xanthoceras sorbifolium. Next base: position 21,134,902 of record CM010620.1, on the reverse strand, counting down.
AAGCTAAAAGGTAATTTTACCACTATCAAGTTTCCACCCATTGCTTGATAGAGTTTGTATCCGATCCCACAAATCTTCCAAGAAGTCCTGAAGAAAAGAATAGAGCAAATTAATGTCGAGGCAGTAAATGCACATGCAGTTGAAATTTTGGCTATTGATAAACAAGGCATATGGTTCTTATGGCATAGATGGGTTGACAAGCACATGTAAATAAAAGAAAATTACCCTTCGAACAACATTTGAGAACCTAGTGATAGAATGTCTAAATGTGTGAATATGTTTCCAGAAAAAGAAAACGGTGCAAAGATAGAAAAATAAAGCAAAAAACATGCAATTAACATTTTAAATGAATAAGCAATTGACAGAAATCGTACCTTTTCAGCAAGACCTGTACCAGATTCATCATCATCCTCGAAGAAAGATAAGCCAGTGTCAGACAAGTGCTTTCTAATGCTCAAATAGGCTTCTAAACCAGCCAGGACTCTCTCAATTTCCTCAGGAACTTGCTGAACATATATGTGTTTTGTCAGAAAACAATAAATATAACACTTAAAGTTGAATGCATTTACAGTAGGGACCTTACAATATATTATAAATAGTAATCCAGAAATGACAAGAAAGAAAAAGCAGGGACCTTAAATATATGCATTTAAGGCTGAATGGGAGGCATATAAATAACCAACTTCAAATCTCTTGCAATACAAAGGAAATAATGCAGCTTATTCTTAAGCTCCATCAAATGTGGAAAAACAAAAGAAGAAAAAGTAATAAGTATAGTGACCGTGATAAAGAGTAAACATCTTTCTTTTTTCTTTTGGTTGGGTGGAAGATAAGAAACAATAATGTATTTCAATGGTTACATCAAATTTGAGTACGATTATGTTGAACATATAGTCCATCTAAAGGAAACAAAGTAGCACAAAACAAAACTAGCTATGCAGCAAGTAATAGCTAGTACAAAACAGTTTCCAAGTTGCATGAATAAAGAAAGATGTATCCTGAGAACCTTATCCCACAAAAGACAGATCTCCTCTTCAAGAGCATCTTAAAAAATTCTACTATTTCTTTTTTGCTAGAAAGAAATAGCATCCTACAAATAAAGAATTAGAGATGCAGCTCCAATATCAGGCTTCAATATATCCCACAGACCCTACACAGTTGATTAAATTAAACCCTTAGGTTCACAGCTTACAAATTCTTTACCATTTCTACTCCACACATGCAACAAAAGTGAATCCTAACAGCACAACTGTTCAAGATTCATCAATTGCGACAATAAACATCATTTTAAAATACACCAAAAAGCAAATTTTGCTAGAGTTTCAGAGTAACCATATCAACATAACTTTTAAGAAACAGAAAACATATTTCTGATTTATAGAACTGAAAACTAACAGTGGAGGCATAACAATAGTAATAAGTTGAGAGAGATTGAGAGAGATCCAACGCTAATATGCCACCTAAATCCAACAAAGTATCCATTACACACCAAATAAGCATTACCTCAATGAGTTCTGCTCCACCCCATGGAAGACAAGACAAAATGCAAGTTACATAAAAGTCGCCACGTGCTTGCCAGGAAGGATTTCCTTTCTCCTCATCAACTGTTGTGGCTGCTGATGATAATAATGTTTCAAAGACTACTACCAGAGAACCAGGCTGGAGGACTTTGCTGCACATCTATAAAACATAGAAGAAAGTACAAGATTAAAAGTTATGCTGTTTTATCTGAAATTGAAAAATAAGTTCACATCTTAGCAACCAGCTAAAATGAAAACAAAAATATAATTTATTTCAATGAAATCCTGATATTCCACCACATACTAATGGCAAATGAAAAATAAGAAGCCTTAAGTTCTCAGAATCATATATAAACTACTTCACAATCTTAAGAGTATTTTTTTTAGCACATATATCTTAGTGTATATTTTTTAGCCAGAACTCCACCAACCTTTCCATTGTTCACCGTGTTCTAAACCAAGGGCTACTGTTAGACTCTACAACCTTAGTAGCCATAAAACTCTTAGGATGTTTAATATTCTGGGCAAGTAGCCACAATGATATTGAACCCTTGACCTCTTGGTTGAAGCCACCATCCTCAATAGGTCAACCCCTTAGAATTACATATATCTTAAGTGCATTAAAGTACCAAGACCCAAATATGGCACCTAGACTTGGTGATAACCCCTTGTGCGCAACATACCAGATACTTGCATGCAAACCCCAATTATCACACTAACTCATAACCAGGAATGAAAGAGAGGTCCTAAATGCACACTTTACAAGAGATATAAACAATGTACAGTAAATCAATAAGTAAACACTCTAATTACAATTTCTTCCAAGAAATCTTTATGCGTTTTGCCCTAGCTTATCATTTGGAGAATTATGCAATTCATAAAAAAGATGATTGCCAATAGGGCATAAAGGCAGCATTATGTGGCCAGCTGGCACGTGTAAAGGATTAAGGATGTCAAACATGGTAACTTCCCAAGACAAAGACACTTAGAATATAACCTTAGTGAAATGTTTGGTTGTGAATGAATCTATTAAACATGACATTGTATTAAGACACAGTCCATGTTTTATCCTCTTTGAATTTTGGCTCAACATGCAAATCCAAAATTTACAACAAATGTTCTGATTTTTTACTGTTTAAAACCAACTGTTTTAACGTATAAGGAAATCAGCCAGAAATCAACAAATAGCAACGGAAACATAATACGTACCATGGCAGTCAGGAGTCTCATCAAAATACGAATTTGGTCACAGTTTCCAGAATCCAAGGCATCCTGAAAATTTCATCAAAGTAAGAGGCAGATGATCATATACAATGAATAACATTGCAATAAAAATAGTGATAGTACCTCCCAGTTTAACTAAATATTGTTTATGCTTCTAAGATAGCCTCAAAGAAAGAGTGTTCACATAAGCCCATGAGTTGTTTGGCTAGACTCAAATTAAACTACAGATCTATACCTATTTAAGCACATATCACATGCACCGTGAACACTTTCTCTCTAACCCATTTGAGCAAAACTTGCATCCACCACAAATACTGTTGTTAGTTAGTTTGTCTCAGCAGTAGCTGATTGTTGCTGCGTTTATTTTTCTGTTTTTCCTGATTTCTTAGGTTTGATTATCTTGTTAGTTATTTAGTAGATAATATGAGATTAAACAGTAGTGTTTATCTCCTTGTTAGTTTAGGACTCCTAGTTGTTTAAATAAACTGTGTAACTAGAGTTATATATATCCTTAACCGTTTCATTTAAAGGTTAAGTGATCATAATAATAACTCGTCTCTATCAAGGTTTCAATTCTCTTCATGGTATCAGAGCAATTTTTTTTCTGAAACCTAGAAACTTGGAATGACAAAATATGGTGTGGCCTATCCAAGTACCACAACCGACGAAGCCTCCTCCTCAACTCAAACTACTGCAAACAGCGGCATTGGAGGTGGAGTATCAGATCACATACAATTTCCTAATCTACCCATCACTAGTCATAAACTAAATGGGCACAACTACTTACAATGGTCACAATCTGTGATGATATTTGTGAGTGGTAAGGGAAAAGATGAATTCCTCACCGGAAAAGCAACAGCCCCTGGAGAGACTGATCCAACCTACAAAAAGTGGAAGACAGAGAACAACATGGTGATGTCGTGGCTCATTAATTCGATAAATGACATAGGAGAGATTTTTCTTCTCTATGAGACTGCAGAACGAATCTAGGAAGCTGCAAAAGTAACCTATTCCAGCCATGACAACACAGTGGAATTATTTGGGGTAGAAAACACTCTTCACGAGTTAAAACAAGGGGAGATGTCTGCTACCCAATATTACAACACCTTGACAAAATATTGGCAGCAACTAGACTTGTTTGAGAAGTACCAATGGATGTGTCCAGAAGATGGAATCAGATACAAGGAGATAATTGAGAAGAAAAGGGTGTTCAAATTTCTAATTGGTCTCAACTAGAATCTAGATGGAGTTCGGGGTCGAATTTTAGGCACAAAACCACTCCCATTACTCCGAGAAGCCTTCTCTGAAGTACGAAGGGAAGAAAGTCAAAAGAAAGTTGTCTTAGAAGCCACTGTCAAATCAGACATCACTGCCACAGATGGATCAGCTCTTGCAGTAAGAGGAGGTCAAAATAAGTCCAATGACAACCAATTTCGGAAAGGGAACAGACCATGGTGTGATCACTGCAAGAAGCCGGACCAAAAAAAGGAAGGGTGCTGGATTCTACATGGAAAACCTGCAAACTGGAAACCTAACAGATTTATCAACCGAGAGAGCCGTGGAAATACCGTGACGCAAGAACAACAGGGAAGTGCAAATAACCTACCTTTCAACAAGGAACAGATGGAGGTCCTGCAAAGATTGTTCACCCAGTCAACACAGAGTAGTCAGGGTAGTCAAAATTCAGGAGTGGGAACAGGGTCTTTGGCACACAAAGGTAATTTTCTTACTGCTTTTATGGTTGGTAAAGAAAAGAACCAGTCATGAATAATTTTCTTACTGCTTTTATGGTTGGTAAAGAAAAGAACCAGTCATGAATAGTGGATTTTGGTGCCTCCGATCACATGATAGGTGATGCCACTAAGTTTCACACTTTCCAGAAATACACCGGTAATTTTTCGGTAAAGAATTGCTGATGGTTCATTATCAAAGGTCACAACTATTGGGACAGTTATAATCTCACCAGATCTGTGGTTAAAATCCGTGCTTTTAGTTCCTTCATTGGATTGTAACTTGCTGTCAGTTAGTAAGATCACTAAGGATCAAAATTGTTTTGCTGATTTTTCACATTCTCAATGTATTTTTCAGGACTTGGTCTCGGGGAAGACGATTGGCAATGCTAGGATGTGTGAAGGGCTATATATTCTCCAAGGGAACAATTCTACTGGAAAAGAGAGTCAACCTAGAGAGTATGTGTCATTCAAAAGTCAAAATATTGAGTCTGTCACCCTGAATAAGGATAATGCCATAATGTTATGGCACTTTCGTTTAGGTCATCCCAATTTTATATATCTTGAGAAGTTATTTCCAAATTTATTTATCAATAAAAATGCAAGTCAGTTTCAATATGAAGTTTGTCATTTTTCTAAACACACTCGTAGTTCCTATCCAAGTCAATCCTACAAAATATCATCACCATTCTCTTTAGTACACAGTGATGTATGGGGGCCATCTAGAGTTGATAACATCACAGGGACTAAATGGTTTGTATCATTTGTTGATGATCACACAAGGATCACTTGAGTTTTCTTGATGAAAGAAAAATCTGAGGTGTTCCAGATTTTCAAAAACTTCAATAACATGATAAAAACCCAATTTCAAACCAGGATATGTGTTCTTAGGATTGATAATGGAAAGGAGTATTTCAACTCCAATATGACTGAATATCTATTAGGAGAAGGAATCGTGCACCAAAGTTCTTGTCTAGATACTCCCCAACAAAATGGAGTTTCTGAGAGGAAAAATAGACATTTGCTAGAAGTAGCTACGTCTCTAATGATAGCCACAAATGTTCCTAAAAATTTTTGGGGAGAAGCTGTTCTAACAACTGCCCACTTGATAAATCGCCTACCTTCTAGAATTCTCAAATTCCAAACCCCTTGTCAAATTCTATCTATGAAATTTCCTCACAACAGGCTCCTATCTCATATTCCACAAAAACTGGGAATAGCTAAGAAAAGTACACCTGTGGACAAAGGAAGATATCAGCGGCTGGTAGGAAAATTACTCTACGTATCACATACAAGGCCGGATATAAGCTAATTGGTGAGTGTTGTCAGCAGATTCATGAATGACCCAAGAGAAGAGCATATGCAAGCTGTGTACAGAATACTTAAGTACCTTAAAATGACTCCAGGAAAGGGCTTATTGTTTGAGAAGAACTGTGATAGAGACCTAACAATCTATACAGACGCTGACTGGGCTAGTTCTATGGTTGATAGAAGATCAACATCTAGGTATTGCTCTTACGTGTGGGGCAATCTAGTTACGTGGCGCGGCAAGAAGCAAGCAGTTGTGTCAAAAAGCAGTGCAGAATCTGAGTTTAGATCCATGGTTGCAAGTATTTGTGAGGGTATTTGGTTGAAGAGAGTAATGACAGAGCTTGGAATAGAAGATCAAGGACTGGTCAAGATCATGTGGGACAATCAAGCCGCCATAAGCATGGCAAAGGATCCTGTATTTCATGACAGGACAAAACATGTTGAGATCGATAATCATTTCATCAAAGAAAAATTAGGAGGGATCATCAAGCTAATCTACACTCCAACTTTATCTCAAACAGCAGACATTTTGGCTAAACCACTCCCTAGGAGCAGCTTCGAAAACTTAACTCACAAGCTGGGCATGGTCAACATTTATGACCCAGCTTGAGGGGAGGTGTTGTTAGTTAGTTTGTCTCAGCATTAGCTGATTGTTGCTGCGTTTATTTTTCTGTTTTTCCTGATTTCTTAGGCTTGATTATCTTGTTAGTTATTTAGTAGATAATGAGAGATTAAACAGTAGTGTTTATCTCCTTGTTAGTTTAGGACTCCTAGTTGTTTAAACAAACTGTGTAACTAGAGTTATATATATCCTTAACCGTTTCATTCAAAGGTTAAGTGATCATAATAATAACTCGTCTCTATCAAGGTTTCAATTCTCTTCAAATACTTTGTCCCAAACCCACCTTTCATGCAGGCAAAATAAACTCTGTCCAATCCACTCAGCACATCTTAAAAAAAACTTATAAGTGCTTTAAGCATCAACATATCGCCAACAAAAGAGTAAGAAACTTGTTAGCTCAGATAAGGTACTGCAGCAAGTACGGTATCCAAACTCTATGCAAGCAAATAAGCACATATATTCCTTGGGTGGCAGCAGTTAACCTGGCCATTGCTATTAGGATTTACTAAAATCATATATATCCTCCAAGCTCAAGCACAGAATCATAGTTATCCTCAATCCCAGTCACAGATATAAACACTAACCAGAGTTCAAGAGAATCTTCCCAAACTAGAGGTCCAGCCAGCTGTACCCTCATTGTGGTCAGTTCTCAGACTGACCATTGAACCTCTAAACACTAACGCAAAACACCTAAACATAAGCAGTAATGAACAAAAACAGGAGAAGGAAAAAGGTAATGTAACCTACTCCCAACGCCATTACGTCAATTATGAAAGTAAATTTTATCACAAAACAAGATATAACATCTAAGTCATATATCATTTACATGGCAGCAGTTCAATAATTAGTTTGCTTTTCAACCTAAATTTTAAAATTAACTTAAACTCCTGAAACAATAACTGAAGGTAAATACCTCACAGCCTGTCCTTTAGACTTGCTCACCTGTAAATTAGTTTGAGTTTTGACCATTATTTTTCCAGCAAAGTCTTCATTTTCCAAGTTCAGCAAGCCAACCTGAGTGAGAGAGAGAGAGAGAGAGAGAGAAATAAGTATTAGTAAGATTTTTCATCAATTATGCAGAGAAATCATCCAGAAAAAAAAACCACATACTCAAACTTTACAATACATGACTGAAGGGAAAACCAGTCAATTATCAAAAAGCAAACGTATAAAATTCTAAGGCTGCAGTTTTTGTATTATGTAAAGTAGCATACCACTGTCCCATAGAAAGGAATCTTGTGAGGCAATTGTTCAGCGCATTCGAGAAGGAACTGTCAGGATAAGAATATGAAGTAAAATTTCAGCCCATGGATAATAGCAGAATATATAACTATATGGAAAAAAACTATTAAACTCAACTGAAAATTTTCTCATTCATATAAATAAATCAGATAAAAAACACAAGGAAAGTACATTGATTGCACATTAAAAGAACTCAACATGTACTGAAAAAATTCAAAGACAAAAACATAAAAATGTATTATGTGCTTATAGGTGTGCATGTCTAGAACACTAGTTAATATTTACAGAGATACTAAACATTATATCAATAACTAAACCCCCTTGGTTCATATAAATTTGTCATAGAATATAATAAGTAAGACCATCAAGGTATATAGTATCTAAATCATAATTAGTCTCCCCAGGACCACTGTCTAACTTGTCGAATTACAAGATGTGGAAATGCCTTACAGAACTTCATTCAATTATAAACCTACAAATTCCAAACTATTATTATTCAAAAGAACCTTTCATTAATATTCAATTATAATTGTCCCTTACCATCCATACGCCATAAAAAAAAAAAAAAATTGTGATTCATATAACATTGCTAATTACTAGAGCTCTTTTACTAGTTTACTCTTTACATATATTTATCTCTCTTTCTTATGAATTATATATAATATGCAGCCTATGGGTTCATTGGTGTCATCTTCTCTACAGTCTACTCCTCGTCCCATTAACTTTCAATATTCAAATGCAAATTTTAAGAAGTGGATTTTCTTTCCTTGACAATTTTACAGTAGACATTACAAAATTCAAAAAAATACTATCATAACGAAACATGTTTATAACTACAAAAACCTACCACCATTCTGATGATAAATTTCCTATCTTACAACTTCCAACTGTTTGGCACAAGAACCCACTTATTTTCTTTTCAATAATTTCTCAAACTGGGTGCCAAAGGAAATCACATGAGATTCTAAAACGTGCATCTCTACATCTTACCTCCACAATATTTTAACACAATTCAAGAACAATTTTCAAATTTCAAATTTCAAAATTACAATAATAGGGCACAGTAACAAGGAAAAGAAGAAAGCAAACATTACAGGTAAAACATCGTCCGCAGAGTGCTCGAGCTCTCGCCGAAGTACGCCGAAGCACGTTTCCTGCAAGTCCATATAGAAGTGTTAACAGAAACAAGCTAGGGTTTTCAAGTGAGCAAGTAACAACTACAGACTCAAAAGTAATGTGAGAGAGAGAGATAGAGAATTGTACGGACAATGTGATCTTTGAAGTCGGTGGTGGCGCCGTACTCGGGAGACTTGTCGCCGATTCGAAGGAGAAGATTCCTCCAGCTGTTCATTCTCTCCCTCTAAGACACGAAAACAGTAAGTAAGGTCAATAAGAGAACAGAGAGACAGTACAACGTTCAATGGATAGAGAGAGGGAGGGATTTGCAGAGTTTTATGGAATGTGGTATACGGACAAAACTCTGAACCTAGAACCCTAAAACGAAGCAGGTCCGGCCCGTGTTTTAAACCGTTTAATCGATCGAATTTCCAAATGTACGGTATATGCCCATGAATAAATCAACCCGAATATAATCCATTAACGTTATTAATTTTTTATTTTTTTAATTATTCTTTTTTGAAAAGCTAATTAAATTATTTGGTGTGCTATTACCATCTAATAAATTAAAGATAAATTACAGTCAACTTATCTAGGATTTGTTTTTTTACAGATAAAATCAATTTATTAAAAAACTAACCGTTAACTTCTCTTCCGTTAGTTTTAAAAGTGTAAAAAAAAAATACAATAAAAAAAACTTAAATATAACAAACCACCATCCATTTAGATAGTGGAAATTTATTCAAAAAAATAAAAAATAAATTAAAAAACTAAAAACAAAAACTTACGAGGGGAGCCATGAAGAACATAGGCATGCGACAACCTTCATCTCACCAGGGGAGGCTCGCATCTGATGCCACGAAGGGGAGGATAAGGTTTGCACCTCTACAGATCTCCATGGGAGATCTTGGAGATCAATGGACTCTTTATATATATATATATATTTTTTATTTTTTAATAAATCTTCACCGTCCATCTCATATCTGAGATGGATGGGGGGATCTTTTTTTTTTCCTTTTTAAAAATATTTAAAAATAAATTAAAATTATCAAAATACCCTTAGAATAGTTGCTTGATCAATGTTGACTAAAATCTTATAACAGTTGGCTAACGGCAGATGAGTTAATTGTTAATTTTTTAATAAGTTGATTCTGTCTATATAAGGGTAAACTTAAGGTGGGTTGGCTGTAATTTGTCCATAAATTAATTTGTACAATCAATTGATAAGTACACATGTAACACCCCCTGACTCGACCCGTCTGGATCGACCCAGGAAGTGTTACCGGATTTTCAAAACTTTTCTTAATTCTGTTTACAATTTGAAAACCAAATACTTCATAATTTAAAATCCTTTCTAGTGAGCCCATTAAAATCAGTTTTAAAAATTTCGGTAGAGTTTCCTCTGTTTTTCTGATTTCCTAAAACCTGTTTTCAACAAAGTCCAAAACAATATAATTTCAACACTTCTAAATCAAACTCTCAAATAAATGCGCACTCTGCCGTTTAGTGCGACTTTCCAAACAATTTTAAAATAGAACAGTTCATAATTCATTATTTACAATCCTTTGAAAATGAAAAACAGAAATTATAAAACAATTAATTACAAAACATAAATATATAACACATTTACAGATTTCTATATATGCATGCGTACTGAATATAATACACATAACTATATAACTACCCCCAGAAATTTGACTCTGAATTCTCCTCTGCAGATAGTATCTCTTCAGTTTTTTCCTTCCTCGGTATCTCTGTTACCTACGCGTGATAAAAACCAACGCACTAAGCATATTACTTAGTGGGTGTATACTAAACTCAATTATCAAAATCATAAAATAAGTTCATAATAAAAATATTACAATGCTAACGTATAACAACATTATAAAATTCAATTCAATCACTGGAATAAATCATATGAAATCAGTTTAATAAAAACATCTAAATTCAATCAATAACTCATACGAAATTCAGTTTTCAATTCTTTTCTAATCATTTTATTCAATGCATTCTCAATTCTGGTCCTTTGGTATACTTAACATAATTCAGGACTGGAATATGGGTCGTTCGACCTCAGTGACTGTCTGTCAAACATAACTCCCAACCCGAGGACCGGCTCTTGGGGCTCGTACTATCCAAGGGTGGTACATATAACTCCCTACCCTAGGACCGAGTGTTCGGAACCTAGAGAGGTACATATCTCCCTATCCCAAGACGAATCCTTAAGAAGGTACGTGTCTCCCTACCCCAGGACGAATCCTTGGGGAGGTACGTGTCTCTCTACCTCAGGACGAATCCTTGGGGAGATACATAATATCAACATCAATATCAGTATCGGTGCAGTACTGCTAAAAGAACCCAGTTGGTATACCAACCTCCTATATCCATATATATGTCCAAGTATCCTATGACCGTTTCAATAAAGGTTCACAAATCACAGACTTTATAATAAAGCATTTCATTTCCAAAATATATATTCAAAATTATATTCATAATTCAGCAATAATATTTCCAAAACCATACTCATAGTACAAACAATATTCTCAAATAATTTATTCGAATATACTTGTTATTAATCGAAAAACGAACTAATTCAAATTAAGAAATTCAGTTTCGAATCAAAACACGAAAATAAAATCACAGAGTTTTTTGAAAATGTGTGTACACTAACCTGGGTACCGTTTTCCCGACTATTTCTTTTCTAGATTTCTTTTTTCCCTTTTTCTTTTCTATCTTTCCTCCTCTTTTTCCTTTTCCTTTTCTTCTTCTTTTCTTCTTCTTCCTTTTCTCTTCCTCTTCTTCTTCTTCTTCTTTCTCTTTCTATCTCTTCCTTGCTCTCTCTTTTCTTTCTTTTTCTTTTCTTTCTTATCTCCTCTCCCGTTCTCTCTTTCTATTTTTTTGGTTGCTTTCTCCAGAAGCTTCACCACCCACTTATTTTTTTTTATATAAAAAATCGGTCATCGCGACCTGTGGTCGCACCACCTGGTTGCGTTGCTCACTAGAGGGATTTCACTGCTTTTATCGCGATCAACCATCGCGATATCTGGTCGCGACGTTGGTCGCCATGCTCACTACCCAAATTCGATATTTTCGCCGCGAGCTTCTCAGCGCGATCTATGGTTGCAGTGACCAGTCGCGGTGCTCACTGCCTTAAATCACTATCTTCACCGCGAACAGCTCATCGCGATCTCTAGTCGCGGTACTCACTGCCCAGTTTTCCACCCTTCTCTTCGTGCATTGTTTTTCTACCGTTCAAATTGGTCCATTTGAAAACCTAAAAATATACATACATTTAATTATATTTTACACCCTTTAAATCATAAATATTATATCCATATACTTAAAATTAATTATTCAAAATTAGAGATGTTACAACACACATCACTAGATTTTAAAATTTTAATAGATTACTTTAGCAATTTAGGCCTTCTCTAATAGTTCTCCATTTTTTTTCAAAATGGAAAAGGGGTTGGTTTCTAACCATGCTCCAAAGAGGGGTTCCTAAAAAATATAAAATGAAGATTGGCAAATCGAACTCCAGATTTGGAAATCTACTATTTCAATCTCCATATTTTTTTTAATATTATATATTCCACTATTACCCTTCTATTTATTCTTTAAACAAATTTCATTTCTCTCATATCTTTTTTAAATTGTTAACTAAACTCAATTAACTTATTATAAAGTTTTATTTATAAATGTAATTAGCATAAAAATTATATTATTTGAAATATTTTGTTGAGATATTTTACGTGAGTATAATATTATATTTTAATTATTTTCAAAATTTGTATTTATCATTTATTAATCAATAACATAATAAGTATTTTATTTAAAATAAATTATTTCAAAGCCTCTATATATATAATTATCATTTAATATAATAATTAACTCAAAATAATTTAGTAAAACAAAAACAATTGCATTAACATCCTCAAATGAAAATATTACAACAAAGTAAGGTGTGATGATTTAGGAATAAAATAGTTAGGTGTGAAGATTTAGGAATAAAAATATATTATAAATTTATAAGTGTAAATATATTATGTGAGTAAATTATTATCTAAAATAATTAAGAGAAAGCTTGAAAAATAATTTATGAAGTAAAAAATTTTGAAAAATAATTTATAAAATAAAAAATAATAATATTTTATTATTTGGATATTGTAAAATGGAGAATGGTTAGAGTTGTGAATTTATAGAGATAAAATATTCTTGAAATATTTCATTTTGAATCTCCATTTTAAAGAAAAAAATGGAGAATCATTGAAAAAGGCCTTAAAGCATCGCTCTAAAATAGAGTATGGACTCTAAAATAGAGCACACTTTGCTCCAGCAATACTCTAAAATAAGTATCCCAAAATATATATATATTTTAGAGATGGGTTGGTTGGTACTCCAAATTTGAAAATCCAAATTTGGTTCTCTAAATTTAGGGGTTGTATGCAATCTAAGGTTGGTTGGAATTTAAAAGTATATCGAAATCTAGGTGTATTCAATTTAGAGTTTTACAGATTTTTAAAAATTCTATCGAAATCTGGGTATATTCAATAAAACTTCTAAATATTTTATAAAAATGTAGGTGTGTTAAAAAAGTCATTGATTTTGCAAAAAATGTTTAAGTGATAGAATTAGATGGATTTTGATGGATTTTAAAATGAAAAATATAAATAAAAATGTCCATAACAAATCTTGCTTTGCTTCCCTAAAATTTGATGGATTTCAAACTAGTATCAATCAAATATTATTTTTTTTAAAGATAAATCATTAAAAATCCATCTAATTCCATATAAATACGTGGAAAAGTCCAACAAACTTTTTATAGAATTCTTATAAAATTTACATGGAACCTATAAAATTCGTGAACTCTACCAGAATCTATCACTTAAAAAAATTCATTAAATTCCAACAAATCTGGATTGAATATACCCTCCTTACTTTTAAAAAATTATATTTTATTTTTACTCTCATGTCTATAGTTATAAACAAATATTTGATATTGATATCAGTTTTACATTTTTAATTAAATTCAATTAATAAATAATAATTTTTAGTTTATAAATTCTATTATTATCAAAGTTATATCATTACAAAGATTTCATCTAAATCTTTAAAATGAGACTAATAGTAAATATTTATTTATTTTAAAAAAATTAAATATTTATTAATTAATTAATATTTAATAATTTTTCATTTATTACTATTTACTTATTATTCCTATACTTTATATTTATTTGCATATTAATAATATAAGTCAGTACTAAAATAAATACCGAAATAATTAAATATAGCGACATTAATATAAAATTATAAATGACATAAATACATTAAAATAAGAATATAAAAAACATAAAAAAATAATATTTATAAATATTTAGTTCGAAAGTAAAATCATATGAAAATAATTTATTGAAAGAAACTAAAAAATAAAAATGAAAATATAAGGTTTTTTTTTTAGATAAAGATAGAGAGTATTGTTTGAGAGAAATTTTTTTCGAAATAGAATATAACAAGAATATTATCCATCTCCATTGCTATCTTTCATTAAATAAAAATGGTAGCATCTCAATGGTTAAATATTAGACTTTTAGACACTTTTGAGCAATTCATTAATCTTTAATCATCAAAACTCAGTATGCTGATGTGGTAACCAAACTTTTGATGAAAAGAAGTATAGGTCCGTTTGGCAAGACTTTTAGAAGTTTGCTTTTGGCTTTTTGTGCCTAAAAGCCTTTTTAGAAGTGTTTGAATGTTATCATAGAAGAGCTTTTAATCTTTAAAAGTTCTTTCAGGCGAAGTTAAAATATATAATTTTTACAGGAAGAACTTTCAAGAAGTCAAAAGTTTTAAAGTAAAAATCCAACCAAACAGGCTTATGTCTTTTTGAGAGTTTTATGAACTAAAAAGTCAAGCTTCTACCTTTCAATTTTATTTTTTTCAATTTTAGTGCATAAATCATTAGATCAAAACTTTAATCATTTCAATCCCTTTATTTCCTTCTTAATTTGTTACCAAACAGATAGATTGAGACAATGAGATAAAAGAACATAGAACTTGAACAATAAAAAGAATTAAAAACCAAATCATTTGACTTTCCATTTTTCCTTCCATTTCCTTAGCAAGCTAACGAGATTCAATTAAAAATCACTCAAAATAATTATTTAAAATATAATGTGCAGGTTGATTGATGTGAACAATAATTTAATTTATTTCAATTGAATTATCTACTCCTTATTTAGTAGTTTTATGTAAGAATACTTTTGTAATTTAAAATTTTAATAAAATTGGTATACAAATTAATTTGTTGGGTGGCAATAATGGCACCCTAAATATTATGTGACAACCATAACTCATTATCTTTTTTTTTTAAAATAATTTGTTAACTTGTTATTTATCTTTGTACTATTCTATATTTTACGAAATAATCTTATCGAACGAGGTAACAAATTATAAAGATTTCAACTTAAAAATAACACGTGCCTACTTGATGATAACCCAAACGCTATCAAATTTAATTCAAATCCGTTGATTTCGTCTATGTTAAGTTAGATATGACAATTGTCGACATCACTTAGTGGCATGACACGAATACCATGTTTGAGTTGAGCTCTTTTAAGCTCTCTAACTTATTTAACACAATTATTTTCAATGTCGTAAAAATTCTTTAGAAAATTTGTATTAACTTTCCATGAAACTTTATCTTAAATTTGTATTAGGTGAAAATATATTATAGTTGATTAATTTTATTTGTTGAATGAGTTTAGTGAATTCAAATTGTGTAATTACATTAAAATAAATGTTAAAATTAAAGAGTTTGAAATAATTTCCTAGCTATATAATGCAATTCTACGATTTTTATACAAATAAGAAACAATCAATACAAATAATAAGTATAAATAAACAGAAATTAAAAAGTAAGGGTTGAGAGAAAAGCAAACTCAAAATTTATAGTGTTCGTCTGTAACTGGTGCCTACATACACTTAGATTTACAAATTCTCAAGTGTCAATACTCAAATACAATTAATGTTGATAATATGACAATATTTATTTATTAATAGAGTGGATCTCCAAACTTAGCTCAAGATATTAGAAAGTTGTGTATTTTGGCTAAGAAAGTGAAAATTTTGAAGATAAAGATCAAAGCTTTGAAAGAAGAGGTGGAATGCAAAGAAAAAAAAAATTACTGATTTTGAGATCACGTGAGCAAGAGGTTGCAAAAAAATTGGCTGTGGTAGAAGAGTCTATCAAGGGGCCTACTTTAGGTGCAAAGAAAGTGGATGATGTGATCAAGCGTGGAAAAATGTACAATGACAAGCGAGAAATTAGATTCAGCAACAAGTCAAAGGCCTCCACAAGCAAGATAATATTTGTGAAGGCGAATTCTCCTAAGCAACATGATCAAGTGTACAAGCCGTTGTTTTAAGCCACGAGAAGCACAAGGTAAGTCTTCTGACTTTATCCCCACATGCCATTATTGTGGTGTTGAAGGGCACATTAGACCTAACTGTTATCAGTATATTAGCATGTATCATAGAGGACAAAGTATCAAGTACTTTTCAAAGAACTATATGTTAATAATGTTAAGAGTAGTTTAAAGTTTTATCTCAAAAGACTGGCGTCAAATCTTCTAAGTTTACATCAATTTGCCACCACTGTGGTAAAGAAGGTCACATTAGGCCTTGGTGAATACTCTAGCAAGTGCCAATCTATGTCTGGTGGAAGAAAATTGCAGAGGACTAAGGTACGTATTTTTAAGAATTCCGATTTGGTCGATAATGCTCAAAACAAAAATCTGCATGTTGATAAATATGTTGGGTTTGTTCCACCTATGAATGACTCCAAGAAATTGGAGGAGTCCATAGGTGAAATTAATTTTGAATAATTTCCTTTCAAGAATGAGAACTCAAATCAATGTGCATATAATATATACCATGCTTGTTGAGATATATTGTAGGATGAGTAAATGAGTAAATAGATGAGTTGTAAATATGTTGTGTTTTTGATTGCATGTGATCTCGAACGATTTGCTGAAATTACTATGTGTTATATTGCCTTTAGGATATATGTATGTCAAATGATTAGATCGATTCTTGAATGACATGAAAGTGTGAAATTGTCTGAAGCTATTATACTAAGAATGACCAATGGTCAGTATTCAAGTGATTTTTGCACCTATAGATCTATTGAGCATCTCTCTTGGAAAGGGTTATAGTTATAATCATGCAGCCGCCTAGTGTAGGAAAGGGCTACGCTTGTAATATTAAGTGAAAGCCGTCATGAGAGTTATATAATAAAAAAGAACATGAAAAAAAGAAAACATGCACATAAATAGGAGAATAAGATGTTGAGAAAATAGCAAATAAAAACCAAAAACATGCTAATGCATGATGCTAAAAATACATGGAAAAGTTGTAGAGAGTGAAAATAATAATAATAATAAAATACTTTTAAGGAGTACATTTGCACACACCATTGCTTATATGAGTATTTTTTTATAAGTGACATTAAGAATGATGGTCGGTTTGAATTCTAGTAGAAAACATCTGGCAAAATTGCATTATTGTTTTGTTCATGATTGAGAAGCAAGCATTATATATATATATATATATATATATATATATATATATATATATAGTTTAAGCAATGTGACACACACATTTTGGTAAAGATTTAGTGAATTTAGTGCAATATTTAGACAACACATGTATGTAGGAAAAATCGTTTGAGAATGCGCAGCAGAATAAAAAAGTTTGGTATAAGTTTTCAATTTTTTTTTTCCGTTTTATGAATCTTGATCCTTTACTAATAACGTAAATAAAGAATTCGTATATTTTCTTTCGTGATGATTGGGATTGCGTCAAAGTTTGTTTTCCCCAAGATCTTCCAATCTATTCACGAATGTGAATCACCTTGGAGTGTGGGCTCCTTTTTCTTTGAATTGTATATCACCCGTGGATAGAGAAAATAAAAGTCTCTTTTCACTGAAACAAGGACTCTAGAGAACGTTTGGTCACTTTTGAGTTCTCAACTTTTTCAGTCAAGTATTCGCGTGAATCCAAGATTGATGTTGTATACAAACCTTTTTATGCAAAAGCTTCTTATATATTGTCTAAACTAAAACATTCTTTTCTCTTTGTCTTTGGCTATTGCCAAAATTCTCATACACAATTGTCTTGGCCGAATTCTTTAACAAAAACTCAATCAGTGTTGGCCCAATTTTCAACTAATTATTTATATGATTTCAAAGCTAGAGTCCTA
The DNA here is from genome assembly GCA_003430845.1 of Xanthoceras sorbifolium. Taxonomy (NCBI): domain Eukaryota; kingdom Viridiplantae; phylum Streptophyta; class Magnoliopsida; order Sapindales; family Sapindaceae; genus Xanthoceras; species Xanthoceras sorbifolium. The sequence goes on along the minus strand of CM010620.1, from coordinate 21,116,878 downwards.
CTAGAATTCCTTAGTTGTATTTAATTATGACTTCATAGTTTCAATACAACTAGAATTCCTTAGTTGTGATTTATCATGACTCTTAATTTAATTGATATAAATATATCATATATATATATATATTTATCCACCAATTAAATCTAGTAATAGTATTAATCCAACTAGAATATCTAAGTTGTATTTAACTATAACTCCTAATTTAATTGATATAAATATATCATATATATTTATCCACCAATAAATCTAGTCATAATTTGAATCCAACTAGAATTCGTAAGTTGTGTTTAACTATAACTCCTAATTTAATTGATATAAATATATCGCAAGTTGTGATTTACTATACTTTTCTAATTGAAAAATATAATTTATATATTTATCCATCAATTAAATATAGTTATTTAATTCTTTTATACTTCCAATAAAAATATAATATTAGGAGTCCTCTCCTAGTTGAAAAAGATCTTAATTAATTAATTAATTACCATTCAATTAAATAAATAAAAAACAAAGTCCCTAGGCCATCAAAAAGGCCTAGCCGCCCATCCTAAACCAAGATGGGCTCTTACATTATTTTTTTATTTATTCCATTGGACTTTAATAAAAAATTCATATGTAAACTAGACTCATTCTTTTAAATAAAAGAAAATAAGTCCACATGCCTTATTAATGCATTAACATAATGATTTAGCCCATTTATTAAAAATGCGCAATTATATGTAATTGACAGTAATTAGAAAATTACCCAATACATTAATGAAATGCTAAATGCACCTTATAGGGCCACCCAAGACTTCCCAAAGTCTTGGCTGCCCATTCTAGGTGAATGAAGAGTGACCGCGGACCTTGTGAAGGGAGTTTTAGAAAAGATTTTGATTATCGTATAACATGCGGAATTGGGTTTCAAAATTTTTTCTTATATTGAAAACTTTTTTCAATCTGGAACGAATTTCTATATATGCGCAAAAAAAGACTTTAGAAACTATATACTTTTTTCTTGATTTTCTTTTTTCTGATTCCTCGATCTACCACCAGATTTTCTGAGCTATGACCTGTGGTCTAACAACGTGTGTGTGGGCACGTTACGGCAAGAGATGGAGGTCACGTGAAAAGAACGTCGGCCGAATCTTGCAAAAGAGGGGAGAGTCAGAATTTTTTTTTTCTTTTCTTCTCTCTTTGGTGGCCGAATTCTTTTTTTTTTTCACTTGTGTGCTTGGTTCGCTTTTTTTTTTTCTAACTATATAACACTTATATAGTAGTCATTTAGGGTTTTAGTTTGACCAAGTTAAAATAGGATTCTAAATTCTATTTATTTTTAAGTCTCCCTAAAAACTTGAACCTGTGACCTTTTGGACTATTAAAATAATCTAATTATTTTAATTCTTTTATCCTAGTCATTATTTAATCACATGACCTCATATTTAATAAATATAATTAATAATTAATAATTAATAATTTTAATTATTTTATTAAATATTTAATTAATTAAATAATCACATTATTTAATTATTATCTTTTATTTAAATCACATTACTTTCGTAACACTATTAATTGGACCCTCCAATTAATCTACCGTGACCCTTGTTATCAACAATCATAAGGGCTAGCAAGGGGACCTAATGGACCTACAGTTTTGAGCTCCAATAATACTTAGTAATATTAATTAAAACTCTTTAATTAATATTTCATGATTATTAACCTCAGAGTTATTCCATTAAAAACCCGAGGCAGCACTCTCAGAACTGTAGACGTGTTTATATATCTGAAGTCTCAGCGTCCATTGATATAGCTAATTGCATATAGTATGATCCTCAACAAATAGTTCATAATTACAGCTGGGTCATAAAGTCCGTTATACCCCTATAGAAATATCTTTTCCTTTAAGTACCATTGATTCTCTATTGAACAATTAAATCCTGTCTTCCTCACAGAAGAAGGAGAGCGCTCATAATCGTTCAAGCCCCGAATCAACCCTTAAGGGAACTACTTATCTACTTCAATTAAGAAGGAGTGGATTCCACTATTGTGTTCAAACCTTCCCAGCCACAAGCCAAATCGCAACTCTAAGATACGGAGGTATTGGTCGAGATTCACATCAATCTCACTCATGATAAATCAAAAGCCACGATCCAACCTGAAGGAGTCGATAAGACACTGAGGATTAAGATCACCTATAAATAGCCATCGTTTATCGATTATATATGAATCTCATCTACTAACGGATCTTGGTGAGAGATTCATATAAATCGTGGCCTAGTCATATATGATCTCATCATATAAGGTGCCTCCATTCTCATGTCAACTACATGAACGGTCTAGGATAAGACCACCGTACTTTACAGAATGGACCGCAGTAGTAGATCAATCACAAACAAAGTACCCAGCTTTGTTCGCTCTCTACGAACTCTTTAGAGTGCACGTCTCAAAATAAATGCTCTATGTATATGACCATCATATACTCATTATGAGATTACATCTTGCAATCTAGAATGTTCTTGCATAATACGAATGTATTACTGAATATAAAACTTTTACAAACTTGAATGATAATCTGAATAATTCTTATTATTGTCTTTAACAATTTACAATTACAAGCTTTAGGGCATAAATCCCAACACCTTGTACACACATGGTCGCACCGCTTCAACTCTTTTAGGTTCTTGGACCCAAAACAATTCTGAATGGACCCATCATTTGGCTCGATAGAATATATCGAGTGATTCATGTAAGTTCATGTAGATTAGGGATCTTGGTGGACTATTTAAATTTAAACTCGAATAGACTTGACCTAATCACAATCAACCTATGATTCATTTAGGTTCAATCTATTAGTTTTAATTCATTCCACTAAAGAATCAAAACTGAACTCTTAAATAAAAATAGAATAAGATAGTGTTTCTCATTCCCACCCTAGCCAATCTTTTTAGGAGAAGGTGTATCCTCGTGAAGAATACCAGTAATCGTCAAGAGCTCATAGACTGCCTAAAGCTCTCCAAGTTATTAGTTTTAATCATTCAACCATTATTTTGAACTTGAATAACTTGACTTTTCCAGAAGTCATATTTCAGTGGACACTATTGAAAACTTAACGTTAAGATTTGATATCCAATACCTCAAAAGACACATATGATGATATTCTACTCTCATTGGTAAATGGAGCCACGATGTTCATATCTATAAATGAAGTCCTTTATGATTAACAAGTGAATAGCACCAAACTATTGAGGATAAACTATAATATAGTCGTACTTATTAACAGCTCCAATGATATCAGTTGCAACCATAAATCCATCATTTATCTCAAGATTAAGATAGACTCTTCGATTGTCCTCACCTGAAAACTTTGATCTATTGACGGTTCTGGATAAAGTGTTTCATTGTGATCCTATTCAGTACACCTGGTGCACTAGATCTGTGAGACCCAATTATAAAGAACAAAATAAATTAATTAAGTTCATACGGTAAGATTCGGATGTGGAAAAAAATTGGGTTAGTTTCGTAAAGCCCGACGTGGAAAACGAAATTAGATTTGAGAGACCCACATGTCACGAATTAAATCCAATTTCCTTAGGCCCATTCAAGCCCAATATGGTGCAAATTTACATGGTAAAACACTGCTGGAAATGCAAGGGACAACAACTGCTTCCTTTATTAAATTAGAGCAGCTGGTGGCAAATTAAGGACAACATACCTAGCTGTCATACAAGTCAATACAGCAGCATACTATGCTGCCAGACAGCACTCTTGCAAGCTGCTGCTTGACACTTTTTTGACATTCTAAATTGTGACTTAGTGACTAGGAAAAAAGGTGGAGCATAAGGCGGCTTAAATAGGTGAAAAACAGAAAGTTTTGGTGAGAAAATGTGTGAGGAAAACTGCTGGGACAACAAAGAAGTGAAGAGAAAAATATTGGCAAAAATACTTGCTAAGATTTGGGGTATTCTTAGGATTTCAATCCTAAATTCTTCTATAGTGTTTTCATTATGATATTTTATGGATTCTAACCAAGTTCTTGGTGATTTTTAGGGGAGAAAGAGATACAAAGGGAATGTAACATTCTTGAACTCAACTAGAATCTCATACAAGTTGTGAGTAGATTTTTATTTGATTTCCATAAAGAAATTATTGGTATTTTCAAAATGAATTGATATATATTTTGTGTTGAGATTGATATATTATATTGTGTTATATAAAATTGATTGGTTAGACATTATATGAAGTTTTATACAAATGATTTATATATGTTTATTAAAGATTTAGTTATGTTTTACATGAATTTAATTCATGTATGGATGTTAGAGATTTATTACGTTTATTTGATATGATTCTTAAAACCAAGTATTTTATATGATTTTGAATTATATGCGGACACTAGAGATATGGTTATGTTTGATGAATTAAGCTATTGAGATTTTTGTTATATGTGAGAAAAATAGAAATGCTTAATGATTATATTATAATGAGGATTTATTTAAGCATAAAGTTTTTGAGTAGAGATTGAGAGAAATGTTATGAGTTTTTGAACACCAATTTCGTACCATTCTCTATAACTAAGATTTAAGGCTTTCGGGCCACTCTGCGTACGTATGTGAAAATCATTTATCTGCACAGGCGAAATATATTCGTACGATGTATGTAAGGTAAGTCCCAAGCTCTGCGTGTGCTTTGTAGTATGGACCCCACGACATGTATGTGAGAATTTTCCTGGGTACGGATATTGGTGTAAAATTATATTTGTGAAATGTTATATATGTTTTAATGATTAACTTATAGAGGATTATTGTTTTTAATGTTTCAGTTATATATAATTGAGATAAGGTTTTGAAAGAGTAAACATATATATATATATATATATATTTATGTTTTGTTTGTGAAACAAAAAGTACATTCACTCACTGGGCATTAGTGCTCACCTTTTATTTTCTTTAATTAAAAAAAAAACTACTATGTTTGGTAGTCTTAGTTATAAATGCAATGAGTTTAATATGCATGTTTTAGTATGCTTTTTAAAATGATTTGAGTTTTACCTTATTTATTGAGTATATTTGATTTTGAGAAATAAAGAAAGGGACAGGCAGTCCTGTTTCGAAGTTGAGATGTTGTTAATTTAGAAGTGTTATTATAATGTTTCAGGAGGAAATGTTTCAAAAATAGAGGAAATACTGTCAAAATTTTTATTAAATAGATCTTAAACTCTAAATTTTATATTTTTATATATAGCATTTCCTAAATAGATTGAGAATGTTAAACAGTTTTTAGAACTTCACATGACTCCCTTTGACTCAGGAGAGAGGTCGGGGCGGGTCTTGTCAAGATTCTTTCGCCCAAAGACACAACACTTTGATGATTCTAAACTCATCATAACACATTTGATCCTACTCAAATGCTAGCAAAAGAATCTACAATTTTAAACAAGATAATGACGCCCAACCTTTATCTTAAGTTGTGAATGTTGTTTAAGAGTACTAACTGAAGAATTGTGTCTACCTTATATATATTTAAATGCATGAACAATTCTTCATATCTCATAATCTTTTGACCTTATGATTATTCATATTTAACGATCATAATATTACAGTATAAAAGCTATAAGATTTGTTTAACCAAATTCTCTTTATTAATATGAAAATATTGTTAAATTACAATATTACACTCTTACTATTGAGTATAATCCTAGCAATGCATTCATGAAATTTTGGTGATATATTTTCATTTGAATGTGGTATGAATTTGAAGAAAAGATTTAAGTTACTCATAAAAATCGCTATGCTTGAAAATCTTTTTATACAGCTTTTGAGAAGTTTGTTTTTGCGCGAATAATTGAAATATTCAATTCATATGCTTTTAAGAAACAAACTTTTTTTTATTCATACATACTCTTGTCTATTTTGAAAGTTTTTAATGAACTATTTTGTTGTGAAAGCATTATTGAACAAGTCGATTTCGAAGGAACACTATCGAAATGAATATTCTTTAGAGTATGAAAAGATATCATGTAAGGTTATATGTCTTCAGAGTTGGTTTATTCCGTATTCCGTACTAAAATTCCACTTACTTGTAATTCACTTTGTTTTAGTGTCTTAAGATACTCCGGGCTTTAAGCTTCAAGCGGATTCAAGTTTTACTGTTTTTGAAAAGCTCGTGCATAATGGTAAGCAATTGCTTGTCTTTAGCTCTCGGAAGACTAGGCACAAAAAAAAAAAAAAAAAAATTGCATATTTGTGTTTCTGCATCATAGTGCAACATATTTATGCATATACATACACATCGCATTTGTGTCTTTGCATCTTTGTCCACTTTACCTTCATGTATTCTAGGACTCATTATACCTTAGAGTCCATATCTATTAGTTTGCATGTAGTTTTTGTCATTTTCTGTTGAATCTCGGAAACGTCCGTGCTTGAGTTTCTTAACTTTTCCAAAAGGACGTTGTGTTCAGCCACTTTCTGGATATTCTGGGTTTTCCCTTATGCAAGTTCACGACCATCCTTCTGTGTTTGCTAGTGGCTGGTTCCTTTTCATTTTAGGTCTTTTGAATGAAATTCGTGACCCCGTGTGCGACTATATGATCGCAGTTTCTGGATCGCATGTTGTCATCCAGCTTCTGGTTGCAACTCACGACCTGTGTCTGCGTGCTTATGGTTGCAGGTTTGGTCCCGTAGTTTCTCCCTCCCTTTCTGGTTAAAACTCGCGACATTCTTGGCACTACTTTTAGCCAGCGGTTTGGCCATAACGGTTTTATCTAGTGTCACTGAGTGAAACTCGTGACTACATATGCTACCCTAAGGTTGCAAGTTTGTCCAACGAGTTTCCTCTAGGAACAATTCATGATCTAGACTCGCGACCTTGGCCAGCGACCTTTGGTCGCAAGTTTGCTTTCGGGTATCATGCGACCCAAATCCATGAGCCTATGACAACGGTTTGTGATAGAGGTTTTGACCGACGAGTCTCATTAAGTGAGCTTCCTATATATACCCATCTTATCCTATTTCTCAATAGACAACCCATAAGAAGATTTCAAGTGAGAGACCCTATAGAGTAAAGGTCAGTCATTCTCCAACCCAAGAAAGCTTGTTTGATATTTTCGTTTGTCTCCATTTGAAATCCATCTCTCTTTGTCTCATCTGCATCCTTGGTGGTAGGGTTTGCTTTATTTGTAGAGTTGATTCATGTTTAGCTTCTCCTAGAACTAGAAATCACTGATTTCTTTGTATGAGCTTTATATTTACTTATACTAGTTATTCTTAGGGTTGTTGAGCTATTGGGTACTTAAAAATTTTGATTGCATTTGTTTGACCTAGATTTTGGATATTTCAAGAACTAGGGTTATTTATGGTTGAGCTTAACTCACATAGTTCTCGTAGAGTATCTTACTCTATTTGTCTGTTTATGTATTGATCAATTAGACCAACTTTGTTTGAGCTAAAGTCTTACTATTTGGAGGTACCAGATTAAGTAATCACATTGTGTCAGGGGTCACTAATAAAAGGCCCGCAGGGTAGGGTTGATGGGGTACAACCAAATATAGTGAGATTAGGAAGTTTGAACCTGAGATACCAAGAGTGGTGCGATTAGTAAGCTTAGTCTGAGATACCAAGAATTGTGTGATATATGTACCAACCTGAGGGAGTCAAGAGTGATAGGTTGAAGATCTATCTCAAGGAGTTAAGAGTGGTCAACTTAGAAATCGCTTGGGGGTGTAACCATAATTCAACCAATGGATCCTGTGACTTAAGTGGCCAAAAAGTTGGTCTCGTGGTTTTTACGCTGTTGGGTTTCCACGCTATATTCTGTGTTTAATCTCTTTATCCTTATCTCTTATTGTTTTATGTATGCTAGAGATAAAGTTCGTATTTATATTCCGCAATTTATGAACTAAACACAAAAATCAGACATAACCCATCGACCCCCTTTAGGTTATTGTTGGTGATATAGACTCACACATTTTTCACATCACTTTATTCCATTTGACCAAATTTTGTAACAGTCAAACATTATAGAATATGCATATTGATCATTTTTTTCCTTAACTTTAAAATACGATTTTTCCCTTTATTCTTTAAAATTTAGCAAATTAACCTGAACTTGTAAATCCGATAAGAATCTAACATATATCACCAATTTTTTTTTTAAAATTAAAATTATAAAACACAAAAATTTATAAGAAAAACCCTTGAATATTAAAAAAAATAATAATACTTAAATTTAACACCAAAATAAAAATCTTTAAAAAAATAAAAAAATCATTACAATAAATAACTAATTTATAAAAATTCAATCATTCAAAATAACATTTCAAATTAATATCAAAATATTAAAAAAATAGGTTTTATATATGAAAATTAAATTACATTAAATTAAAAAAAATAAATTATTAAAGTAATTAAAATTTTAAAAAATTCTCATAATTTTTTTTTCTTTTTTTTTAGTTGTTATCATTTTAGTTTTAGAAATAAATTTTTATTTAATAACTTTTTTCTGATTTCTTCTTTATATTTGTAACTTGAATTGTTATTTTATGTGTAAAGACTGAAATACCCTTAAAATTGTTAAATTTGATTGAATGTTGACTAACCGAAGGATTAAGTTGATGGATTTTTAAAAAGTTAGGGACTACATGAGCTAAAAGAGGAGAGATGTTAAAGTGATAATTCAAAAATAGATAGGGACCAAAATAATTTTTGTCGCGTCAAAATTGACTAACTGTTGACTAACATAAAAATTAAGTTGATGGATTTTTAAAACATTAGGGACTATGCGAGCTAAAAAAGAAAAGATCGGATAAAAAGTCATAATTTGAAAAAAGATAGGGACCATAATAACTTTTGCCCTGTATTTTTTTTATTTCAGGTTGCTTTTAATCAATTTGATTGATAGATTGACGATTTTATCCACACAACTCTGCTCAACCGTTAAATGTTATTGCTTTTGACTGACATGAGGATAAGCTTGTGGAATTAATATCAAGGTTGAATATAAAGCCTTTTAACCCATACCGGAGGGTAAGTTTGTGCAATTTGTCATAAATTTAAATATTTTTTCATAAAATCAATCTATGCTTTTCAATCAATGACTTAAGAAAAAAAAAAAAAACACATTATCGTTCAATGTGGTTTGGTGACAAAGAACATTATTCAATTTGATAATATCATAGATTCGAGTCGTCTCTCTGCAAGTGATATATTAAAAAAGAACATACAAACAAGTACCAATATATTGAGATTTTGGTTGAAGTTGTATTCTTCTCATCTAAATTCTAAATTTATAATTAAAAATAACAATAAAAATACAGACAAACTGATATCCATTTACACAATGAGTTTACAACCAAAAATTCGTATAGAGTATACAGTTCAACTTTTGGAGGATTGATAAACAAAATTTTCGGATCTTGACTTATTTTATTTCCTTTCTGTCTTAGGAGGGATTTTTAAATTTATAAGAAAAAATAATTTCAGTATTAAATGGGATATATTTACAAAATAAAATACTTTACTACTGTTCTTATTAAAGAAATGCAAATAAAGTATCAAATGGGTGAAAATATTGCACTTAAAATATATATATATATATATATAATTTTACATATCACTAACGGTAGTATTGTCAGATTGATTGAGAGCCTTTATCACCGAATTACATTGGACGGAAGTCATTTAAAATATGTTACATTTTTAAAAAATATATTTAATTCATTGAATTGAAAGAATTTATTAAAAATCACCGATGAGCAACTTGTATTTAATGAATAGAATCGATAGACAACTTGGCTTTCCAAAAAAAAAAAAAAAAAAAAAGACTTATTGTTTACGAGATATTCTGGATTTTGGCCTTACCCACTTTCCATTTTAATTATTAAAAAAACAAAGCATGCACCCAAATCAATTCTTCAATTTTCTCTCTCATATAAATAAATAAATAATTTTTTTTATAATTTTTTATTCAGAATGTCTTTTTAAAACTAACATATAATTTTTTTTTTGAAAAATACTTTTAATACAATCTTAAGGTGAAAAAACAAGAGAAAAATAACATTTTATTGCTTTTAAATTTTGAATTAATTTTATATTTATTTATATTTCAAGTGATAATGAATTTCCTATTCACATCAGTGATAAGGGTTCATATTCCACCTTTTAGTGGGTATTACTTTTTGATCTGTGCTTATAGCGATTGATTTCACTAGTTCCCGACAGACTTCCTAATTTAACCGATGTCAAATTTAAAAAAATAAAAATAGAAATGAATAATTGATTTTCTAGACTACATTAGAAAGCAATTTCAGAATGAGTGATGGTAATTAGTTCAAATGTTTCATCCAAAATCCTTCTTAAATGATATGACTGAGTGACTTGTACACAGCAATTTACAACATTGTCTCATTATCTATATGGTAAGTAGAAATCATATGCTGCATCGTTTGAGATAAGTCTTGGGACAAACATTAATTTTAGGCTAAGCTAAGTAGTATATATATTACTTTTTCTGCATACAATCTAAAATAAACAATTTTTGTATTGAAACCTTTTATATCTTTAGATTTAAAAAAATAAGGAAAAACAAAAGAAGAAGAAGATAATGGAATATAAAGCCAAATCTCCTCAAAATTCTCAGATGTAGGAGTCTGTGGATGACATAAGTTGGTAGGCTGCTCTCGTCAAAATAGGTTTGATTTTGTTCGAGTTAGTTGGTTTATGTCAAGAGAGCATATTGAGGGTCTAAAAGTGGAAGGAGAAGTGCATGTGACTGGAACATGAAAATGGGCCCAATTGTTTAGAGTTGCACATGGAATGAGATAAGAAGAGGACACTTGGGACCCCATTTTTTCTGTTTTCTGCCATGAAAAAGTGCTCTTTATATCACCAGCTGCCTATAAATACCCACCACCTTCCTTGACAAATTCACACACAACTATCACTTCTATTACTACTACAGCTGCAGTTGTTGTCATTTCTCCAAGCAAAAATGGCAAGAATTATGAGCATTCTCATGTTGTTGATGCTTGTTTTTCTGGCGGAAAACCAGGTGAGTTTGCTTCACATATAAGAGAGAATGCAAATGTTTGTTTAGTACCCCACATAGAGTAGACATTCTCTGGTGCGGACCATCCTGGTTTATCAAAATCCAAACTTGTGTTGTTTTGTTTGTAACACTGTTGATCTACACAAAACAAAAATGAAAACAACAAAATTTTCCATATGCCAAATCTTAAATAGAGTTTGATGGAGTCTTGTCTTTTTTAACTCTCATGTGCATTATTTTTTCTGCTTTTTTATGTTCATAGTTTCTCTGCAATATGTTTAAAGTCAAAAATGTTGTTTTGTCGAGCATATTTTACACGATCAACTGGTCATATACCAGATTTTGTTGATACAAATATTACAAGTTAAATGGTACTATATTAGACCAACCAAGAACCAATTTACACATCTAATTATTTGTATTGGGCTTACTATATCTGCTATAGTACTGTACAAGTTTAAATAAAGACCATGCGAGTCCTGCACATGTTTTTTGTGGGGAGCTTGGTAGGTTGAGTTTTAATTTGCAAAATACATTATCACTGCACACCTTGTCCTGGTGACTGAAACCGATAAGGATTGGATACCTAACAAACATAAAAAGATTTAAAACTCATCTAAAGTTTTAATCCAAACCGATAAGGATTGGATACCGATAGGTTGAGTTTTAATTCAAAAGAGGACCACTCTCTACTCAGGCACTCATCAAAGAAGGAAAAAAAAAAAAAAACCTTATAAAAAGATTTAAAACTCATCTAAAGTTTACAAGCTAGTATTTGTAATTGGTTTCATTTAAGCTTCTCTCTCTCTCTCTTTTTTTGCCATGATGTAATTGAATTTGTCTCAATTATGTCCTGTAGGCTTCAAGCATAGAAGTTGCAGCTTCTCATGAGGTACAGAACCAAGGCAACCTCCTGCAGGCAATGGTAATTAATGCCAATTTGTGGTCTTCTTTTCAATAAATTAACTTGTTTTGCATATAATCATTTTATTATTATATATGGCTAACTCTTTAATTTTGACTTTATTTGACTTGATCAGTATGGCACCACCCAAGGCAGCCTTCGACCTCAAGGTATAGAGTCACAAATTCTTGATATTTCTTATCTTCTTATGTTCTGATTTTAACTTGACCTCTCCAAACTTGGCTAAACTTTAGAGTTTACGGCCTCGCCACTGGTCGTTGTTTCATGTTGTAAATGAAATATATGTGTCTGACTAAAATGGTTTATTTGAATTATGTACAGAATGTGGTGGAAAGTGCACATACCGATGCTCAGCTACAGCATACAAGAAGCCTTGCATGTTCTTCTGCCAAAAGTGCTGCGCAAAGTGCTTGTGTGTGCCTGCAGGCACTTACGGCAACAAGCAGTCTTGCCCTTGCTACAACAACTGGAAGACCAAGAGAGGAGGCCCTAAATGCCCTTAAATTTCACTAACCTTTTCTATTTACACCACCCATCACCACCTACCTTTTTTAATTTTCTTTGTACGGTTATTTTGCTTAATTTTCTAGCCAATATGTCACTGCTTTCCTATTTAATTTGCACATGCTTTCTTGAAAGCACCTCCAATATGTAATGCATTAGAAATATAAATTAATGTCAGCCTATTTTGTTGCTTAAAGTGGATCATATGCTTTTATAAAAAGCACTTCCTATATATGTAATTAGAGTTAATATAAATTAATATTAGTTAATATTGAATTATTGATAAACCACTGTGGTTTCAATATATGTGACATATCATTAAAGCCTATCAAGTATAAAAAGTTATCAATCAAGAGGAACTTTACTTTTGGGACCATGCTTTCAGTCAGTTGCACCGGGATCATGTTTCTATACACTAATTGGTGTCTTACTGGATTAAAATCTTATCATTTAGAAAACTCAATATTGAATAAAAGAAATATGGTAATATTACACAAACAGAAAAATTAGTCTAAAAAAATCAACTCAAATAATGTAGCCAGTGATTTATGCTTATCATACAAATCATGAAATGCTGTGGTAAATGACATAATATGTTAAACCACCTTAATTTCGCTAAAGCTCCCAGCTCTAGTTCTCTCAAGACCAACGATCAAGTAAAGTTGATCATCTGATCAACTCAAGTAGCAGCTCACGCAAACTTGATCAAGGAGGAGCTCAAGGAGCCTTCTTGTAACTAACTCTGGCCACGTCAACTCACAAAATTCATGCCATAATAGATTTACCATGTCAGCAAAGAATGTGAGCCAATGGTTGATAGACTCAAGCCTGTTAGAGATGGCTTTTCTTCTAGGGGTGGGCGTTTTCGGATTGGGTTGGGTTGGAGATCAACCCAATCCAATCCAATTCAATAAAAATCGGATTAAGAAAAATTCAACCCAACCCAACCCAATATAAATTTTAACCCAACCCAACCCAATATTGATCAGATTGGGTTGATCGAGTTGACTTTAAACCAAAAATAAAAATAAAAAGTCATACAACTTATATTAAAATATAAATATTACATCGAATCTCAAATGCTACATCAAATATGAATTATAGTTTTACATAATCTCATAATTTAAATTCTCATAATATATTAAAAACTTGAAATACGATATTATATCAAATATCAATCATAGCATTACATATTGAAATCTCAAATTCATAAGAATGAAACATAACACAAACTCAATTCACCATTTGAAGTCCCATGTTCATAAACATAAAAACATAATACAAATAAGTACATATTGAAGTCCCATATTCATAAAATAAATAAATAAATGGAAGCTACATAGTAAATAAATTTGATAATTTCTCATTCGCCATCATCCAAGCATCATTTCCTATTGACAACGAAAAAGAAACAAAAAAATGAATCAAGTGGAGTTTACTATTGATTATAAAATAAGATTGAAATAAATAAGTAATATAAAAGTTTCTAAGAAAAGTAATTACCTTCGTGAATGTGAAATCACTTATTAAATACGATATCAATCTACAGCCTTATCCAGAGATAAATTGTTCATTCCAATCTCTATATAAATAAAAGAAGAACATATTAGTAAACAAAATAATATTGAAACATTTAACATTATTATATGAAAACAATTTAATAATTTACCTGTTTCAAGTGCTTCATAAAACTCCATCTCATCCGTGGAAGGTGCAATGTCTAAAGAGATATTATGAGCTCGCAACCAATTTTGCAAACAATTAGTATCTCTACCATCTTTGGAGTCAAGGAACTCTTAAATGGATCAAGAATACGCTCTCCGGTGCTAAATGCAGACTCAGAAGCCATGGTAGACACCGAAATGGTAAAGATATCCCTTGCAATTTGAGATAGAATATTATATTTTGAAGAATTAACTTTCCACCAATTAAGAACATTAGAGTTCTCATCATCCAAATATTCATCGGACTCAATTAAATACCTCTCCACCTTATTCTTTAAATCACCAAAATCTTTTTTCTCTTTCAATTGTTTAAACTTTTTAAGTCTTTCCAATCGAAAATTTGAACTTTCATTTGTTTTTTCCACATCAAAAGAAATGGAGGAAGAAGTTTGATCACTACTTAAAATATTTTCAACTTCATTGTAACACTTATAAAGTTGAATTAAAAGCTCCCTAATATCACAAGTCAACTCCTTAGTCTTTTTGTCATCAAACATATCACCAAAACAAAATTTAACATACTCCAACTTGTATCTTGGATCAAGAACAAGTGCAATGATCAACAAGTTATTGACATCCTCAATTTTGCCCCAATATTTATCAAACTTCGACTTCATAGAACTACTCATTTCAGACAACACACTATCATTACTCTTAGCAAAAGATGTTTACTCGGTTTCAATTGAACACAACTCATGACAAAACAAATTAGAAGTAACGGATAAAGAAGAACTAAACTTCAAAGTAATATCATAAAAAACATGCAAAAATTTAACAAACACTTTAGCTTTACTCCAATCATCCTCCTTTGGTGGTCCAACCCTTCTTTTTCCATTCTCATTTTAAAAAAAGTACAAACCATAACGGCCATCCTCCTCCATTAACCTATCAAATGCTTTTTGAAATTTTAAAGCACTTGATAACATCAAATATGTGGAATTCCATCTGGTAGGCACATCTAACACCACAAGATTCTTACTCTCAATTCTTTCATGTTCAATACAATTTTTGAATTTTTGAAGTCTAGAGGGTGAAGATCTTACATATTGCACCGCATTGCGAATACAAGCAACAGAATCATTCATATCTTTCAATCCCTCAGACACAATTAAATTAATAATATGAGCACAACATCTCACATGCAAAAAATTCCCATCTAACACAAGTCCAGATGCATTCCAATTTTTCAACTTTCTTCTGATATAATTTATAGCCACTTTATTGGCATAGGCATTATCCACAGTTATTGTATACACTTTCTCAATACCCCAATCCAATAAACATGACTCAACAAGTTTTCCAATGGTTCTCCCCTTTATAGTCAGGAATCATACCAAAACTTAATATTCTTTTATGTAACTTCCATTCACAATCAATGAAATGGCTTGTAATAACCATATAGTTGATATTTTGAATGGAAGTCCATGTGTTGGTGGTCAAGCAAACTCTTGGTGATTTTTCAATGAAATATTTTTTGAGTTTAGACTTTTCACTTAAATAAAGTTGGTAGATATCCCTAGTGAGTGTTCTTCTAGAGGGAGGAGTGAATCTTGGACAAAGAGCACTACAAAATTCCTTAAACCCATCTTTCTCTGCAAAAGAAAAGGGCAACTCATCCACAATAATCATCTTTGTACAAGCTTCTCTACAAAATTCCTTATCAAACCTCACAACTACAAGATTAGAAGTGACAGGTTTAGAATCATCATCAAACGTCGTAGAATTGTTTGATGCATGGGTGCTTAATACTTTTTGGTTGTTATACTCCACTGCTAGTGCACACATATATTTTGTACATTGCAAATGCACATGATTCCATAGAGTTTTAGTGCCATTTTTTGAAGTGCAACCATAATCTTTACCGCAATAATTACACTTACATCTAGTGAGATCGCCATACTTGGTAAATTTTGTCTATATATCTGACGAACCCTTCCCTAATCTTCCCCTCTTAGTCTTAGTGATGCCACCATGCATCTACAAGAGTAACAAAAAAATATATATTAGCAAACATATTCATATAAAATTAAAATCTGAAAATAATAATTAGAAGCAATACGAGTGGAAAAGAGACGATACCGTAAGTAAATCATTTCCTTCTAATGATTCTCTTAATTCACCACCCGGTAAACTTCTCATCCTTTTTTTTTTTTTTCCATTTTTCAATAATCAATAATTCAATATGAACGAATCTAAGTTTAAAACACAAAAAAAAAAAAAAACACTCAAAGTTATTCCAACAACCAACAAATGAAAAATACTTCCAAAAATACAATCAACAATAAAACACTATTTTATTTGTTTTCATGGTCCAATTATGTTGTGCCTTGCAATTTTGAAATTCTTATAACACACTGGCACAACAAATAGAAAAACGAGGCCATAATCATAGAACAGAACAAGCTTAGAAATTACCAGATCAAGTTTAGAACAAGCTCATAACAAAAATTACCAAATCAAGTTGAGTACCAAATCAGACAAAACAACAAAAATAATCGAAGAACAAGCTTATAACAAGTTTAGAAATTACCAGAAGCTGTGGCGACAGGGGGCGCCCGAGTAGAAGATAATGAAGCAAGGGCAAGGTAAGGCAAAGCAGTAGGACTGGCCGACTGGAGAGCGGCGGGGAGACTTGAATCATTCAGAACACAATTTGATTACAATTCACTAGTTGCAAGTCTAGCAAGGAAAAATAATTTTCAAAAAAAGACCACAACTTTTCTCTGACAAATTGGAATAAAAATCATAATTCTCTTTCTTTCCACAAACTTTCTCAGCAACCAAAAACAGGGTCTAAATTTAATGTTAAAAAATTTTATACTCTTCTTAAATTAACAAATCAAACATCAAACTGCGCTACAATATTGTACCATAAATCATCAAAAATTGGTGATAAAGCTGTAACCTTTATTACTCTATTAATAAACATTAAAAATCAACAAATATATCAACAATAGCACATGATATCACATACCCAGAACCTCAAATCCTCCCAATACCGTAAAAAATGCAATCTTCTGAGCAAAAAATTACAAAATTTCAAAACACTAAAAAAAAGGGGGTCCAAGTTGTTAGCACATACCCATTTGAAAGAGACGACCTTCTGGTGAAAAAATTGTTATGTGTCGATCATATCCTCCTCCACTTCCTCTACTCATTGTCTTCTGCTATTGTTTTTCACTTCTTTTTTTGGTTTTCTTTTTTGCCAAGCTTTGAGAGATCTTGACAGAGAGAGAGAACACAAAAGACGATCCCTGTGACTGTGCTATGTTTTCAAGAGAAGAAACTAAAGTTGGTGACTAGTGAGACTTGAGGAAGAGGAACAAATGAAGCTGAGAAATTTTTAGGGTGCGGCGGCTGTGAAAGTGATTGAGTGAGTGTTGAGACTTGAGGAATTTTTAGGGTTAGGCAGAGAAAGTTTTGCTACTTTTGGTTTTGTAGAGTTAGTCAGAAATTTTTTATTTTTTTTTATATATATGATAACAAAATCGGGTTGGGTTTGCGGGTTCAACATATAACCCAACCCAACCCAACCCGATTTTATTTCGGGTTGTTAAAAAATAATCCGATATGGTTGTTTTTAACAAAGTAATCTGACCAAATCCGACTATTTTCGGGTTGGGTCGGATCGGGTTCACGGATTGGGTTAAAAATGCCCACCCCTACTCTTACCTCCAAATTCTCAGTTCTTCATCTTCATCATTTTTGCTAACTAGAAGAAATTATAGGGGTGGGCATTTTAATCCAATCCGTGAACTCGATCCGTCCAACCCGAAAATAGTCGGGTTGGGTCGGATTACTTTGTTAAAAACAACCATATCGGATTATTTTTTAACAACCCGAAATAAAATTGGGTTGGGTTGGGTTATATGATGAACCCGCGAACCCAACCCGATTTTGTTATCACATATATAAAAAAAATAAAAAATTTCTGGCTAACTCTACAAAACCAAAAGTAACAAAACTTTCTCTGCCTAACCCTAAAAATTCTTCAAGTCTCAACACTCACTCAATCACTCTCACGGCCGCTGCACTCTAAAAATTTCTCAGCTTCATTTGTTCCTCTTCCTCAAGTCTCACCAGTCACCAACTTTAGTTTCTTCTCTTGAAAACATAGCACAGTCACAGGGATCGTCTTTTGTGTTCTCTTTGTCTGTCAAGATCTCTCAAAGCTTGGCGAAAAAGAAAACCAAAAAAAGAAAATTCATTTTTACTCAATATCACATTCCTAGACACATATATTTTGCCTGTGGGATGTATGTATTTGTACCCTTTTTGACTTAAGCTATAACCAAGGAAGATGCATTTGGAAGAATGGAAGTCAAACTTGTGTTAATGATAAGGTCTAAGGTATAGAAAACATGAACAACCAAAATCTTTGAAGAAGTTATAGTTAGGAAGATTGTGAAATAGCATTTCAAAAGGACTTTTCATCCTAAAAACAGGTGTGGGAAGGTTGTTGATAATAAGTATGGCTATTTGAAAAGTATCTACCCAAAAGATGAGAGGCATATGTGCATGTGCGTGTAAGACCAAATTCCACCAAATGTCTATATTTTCTTTCTGTAATCCCATTTTGTTGGTGTCTATAAGCACAAGAAGTCCTAAATTGGATACCATATTGGTAAGATAGGGTAAAAGGGGTTTGAATTCTGTGCCTAAATTAGCTTGAAGGCATCAGATTTTGCTTTTCAACTGACGTTCAGCAGAAGCTTTGAAAAGCAAGAATGTTTTAAGGACTTCGGACTTGAGTGTTAATGTGTAAAACCAAGTGAATCTAGAGAATGAATTAACAAATGCTATGTAGTATTTAAAACCTTCAACAAAACACATGGGAGCAGACCCCTAAACATCAGTATATACAAGTTCAAGAGGACATTTTGCTTTGTAAGAAGATGCTTTGAAATGTAATTGATGCATCTTCCCTAATTTGCATGAATTACAAAAATATACACAGTAAATGAGTCTTTTATGTGCATTTTATGTAATACATGTTTTAGAGTTAAGGGTGTAGGATGTCCAAGTTTGATATGCCATAAGCTTGAATTATTTTTAGCTGTAACTAGAACATTATGCTTATAACAGGTAGCAGGAGTTTGAGTATGTATATGACCAACAGGACTTGACACAATAGACTGCTCATTATTGAAACTGGAAATTACAACAGACTTGACATTGGTTGAAGACTCAGTAATGAAAGCAAAAGTTAAGGCTGTAGAATTATGAGGACTTGAAGCTCTAATAAAATGAAACTCAAGTTTGTAAAGTCCATTCTTAAAAGCCCCTATGAGCAACACCCTCTTAGTACACTTATCCTTCAAGAGACAACAATTTTCAGTAAATTCAGCACAGGCATTGTTATTAAGTATGAACTTTGAGATGTTCAATAAGTTTTTAGTAATTTAAGGTGCACACAATACATCCTTTAGAGTTAAATTAGTTGAGCCATAAAGGAGTAGAGATGATTAATGTACCAATATGAGAGATGTTGAGTTTCTTCCCATTCCCAATTGCAAGCCTGTCATTGCCTCTATAATCTGATTGTATGGTGAGATTTCCTAAATCAGATGTAACACGGATAGTAGCACCACTATCAGCATACCATGATGGATCACAAACTATTTCTGGTGTTGCATAATAGGCAGTTGATTGCAGTGGATTAGCTTTATGTTGTGGACCTCTTGATCATTGTAATTGTCTCATGTTGTTATGTTGAAAATTGTTTTGATTTGCTGTAGAGTAGTTTTGACTGTTGCCTCCTTGAAAGCCTTGGCAACTCCTGTCAAAACAACTATAACAGTAGGGTACACTATGACCACTTGTTCCACATATTTGACATGGTGGCTTATTATTGTTGTTCCACCTTCCTCAATTTCTACCTCTTCCTCTTCCTCTAGCATTATTATTGTTTCTTCCATTTACAAATCCTCCTATACGTGGTTGCTTATTATTAGGTTGATTACTAGCAAAGTTGGCACTAGCATTTGGAACTTCAGTCAATGCAGTAGAATTGAGATGTTCAATTCTCTCTCATGCACCAGGAGCATATATTGAGCCTCTTGGAGACTCATGGTTTATTTTTGACTAGCAATAAGGACTGCAACAGGGTTATATTCGTGTCCTATGCCATTCAATATACTCAACAATAGATCATTATTCTTCACAACTTCACCAGTACCTCTTAATGCATGTCCTATACTTCAACCGTAAATACAAATTCACTAACAGAGCTAGAACCCTTCTTAGCACACTGCAACTGTTGTTTCAATTGGAGTACTTTTGCCAGACTTTGCTGTGAGTACAAACACTTAAGTGTGCTGACAAGCCCCTTTCCTACTATCTTACGCTAGGCGGCCTACCAGCAACCCCACGGTAACTTCCCAGTCGAGGCTTGCCCCTCTGAAAGGATTCCGTGAAGTTAAGCAGTTTTTTATCCTGAAAATCTGAGTAAATTTTTATATAAAACTACTTTATTAAATTTTTGGTAGCATGCCGGTTGTATTTTTGAACAATTCCCATTACTATTCACCTGTAAAACAATTTAAAAGCACTTCTAAAATCAAATATTTTCTCCACCACCATTAGAACCTCAGGTCCATCATAAAAAAATCGCAACTCAACCACAAAAATTAAAGTATCCGAAAGTAGACAAATCAAATTTTAAATAAAATATCCATGCATTAAAACAAATAGTACTTACATAAGGTATTCTTCAAAATATAATTTTACATGAGTGTTACAAATAAAACATAATACGTATCTTGTTTTTTCAATTATCTAATACATATTTTTAAGACAATCACTGCAATGTCCGACTATTCTTGCGTGTCCTGGGAAGTCCCTGCAATACCTGCACCTGTACCTGGGGGAGGTTGGTTTTATAAAACATGAAAATATAGTGAGGTAAACGAGCTCAGTGAGTGTTATTGGTTTCTAAACAAATTTAATTTTTCTAATTAAACCTCCCTAAAAGTATGTTATAGCAATACTAAAATGATACAACAGTTTAAATAATGTTACAACGATTTAAATCTGTAAAAATATATGATCTTCATAACAATTTAATTAAAAATGTACTGAAATGAATAATAATAAGACTTTTCCTGTTTCCTGAAAACTGTGCTCAGTGGTGGTTATAAAATCATCGAAAATATTACTAGTGAAAATCACCATCCATTGACGGCCTATTCCTGAAAAATACCCTAGGTAAGGTACGTGGGAACCTCAGTTTGAATAGTACCTGGCGGCGGAACCTTGGTTCAAGCCACCCAATAAATAAATCAATTTACGTAGCGAAATTCCTGCATCACCAGGTAGAAGCTAGCGCGCTAACTCGTTATATACCCCGAACGTGCAGAGGGCGACACACTAATATATATATATATATATATATATATATATATATAATATCTAAACCCAATTGCTAAATTGACATTATGTATGGTTAGCATAATACCCAAACCCTGCCATGCACGTCTAGGATACCTCTGATAGGTGAATCTTGAATACTAGGGATTCGTTATAGGCCAAATTACTTATCTTGAAATCTTTAGTTTATTTACATTCCCAAAATCATGACTATATTTAGAGAATAAAATAATAACTTTCTATAAATTTACATAAAACATATTATTAAAATAAAATGCACTTTACATAAAATAGTTTAATACTCACTTTTCCGTTACTAACTTTCCGAGCACCAATCCGATTTTTTCGCCTTCGATTTTTCTACACATTTTCACATTCTCCTTTGTAGAAAATGCCACACTCAGACTCATTTACACAACCACTTGCACAAGAGCAAATAAAATCATCAAAACCATTTAAAACAATTCCTTAATTGCTACGGCATTGTTTTGGTCACAACTTGACCATTTTATTTTCAATTCTTTTCCTTCAAGTTCCTACATTTAAGTGTGATGTTTAGGCACATTTTTAAGCATAAAATTAACCCAATTAAATCACATATTATTTCAGCCCTTCACAACAGCCCATGTCATCATTCACTTTCTACACTTAATACATTCTTCTTCTCTTTTCAATTTCCATCACTTCCTCCCACTTTACCACATTTGAATGACCATTTATACACATTAACATGAAGAAAAATTTAACTCAACCATCACACACATGGCTGCCGAAACTTCATCATGCATTTACCAAAAAATTTCTTTCAATTTCTTAACAAAAATTGCATGAAAATTACATCAATTTCTATACTAGTGCCTTAGCATGCATAGATTGAAATTTTCAAGTAAAAATCACACCAAACCCTAGCTTGATCACACACTAATCTTTATCAACTTAACATCCATGACTTTCCTTTGCTTAGCAACATCAAATTCAACATCATCTAACTTGATTTCAACTATTTATAACATCCATTCAAATTTAATTCAAAAGTTCTCAACAACTAGTAACTTACCTTACATTACAAAAAAATAACTCATCCACTACGGGCGCAGGCCCGCTATTAATGCGGCTATAGTGGATAATCTTGATAACAACTACGAGCAGAGCCCGTAGTGGTTATCGTTGTAAAAAAAGTTTCCACTATGGGCAATGCCCGTAGTCGATTTTTTTATATAGCGGGCGATGCCTATTTTTGACTACGGGCTACGCCCGTTTTAAATGCTTTATCTACTACGGGCAATGCCCGTAGTAGATAACCTGACATTTTTTTTAAATTCATTTTATTTATTATACCATTCATATTGATTTCAATTTTCTGCAAAACATTCTGCAATATTGCAACATAGAATTCAAAAAATTATAAATAATAATACAATCAATAAAAACTAATATATTTAATTTGAAGAATAAAATCACATAATCATATCATCTTGATTACAAAACATTAAAGTTTTAATGTACTAATAAACATACTATATAACATATTTTGCTGGCCAAGCAATAAATGAGTTTTGTGCGTCTTCTAGTATCATGAACTCAATAGTAGGACGATACAAAGGAACCTTGCTCACCAAAATTTTCTTCACACAAACCCTCCAACAATCTGGACTAAGGCTCATGTGATGGACCACAACTTGTGGATCTGTGCAATCAACTTCAACTTCGACTACAACCTCTCCATTGCCCATCCAATGTAATAATTTGCACTTTTTTCCCTTTCCACTTGAACCATCCATATGACTTTTAGATGCCTTAGTAAATGACTATCATTTGCAAATAAAATTAAAAGTGATTAAAGGTTAATAAATCTCAAGACACTATTTAATTTATTAATTAATAAAGTTTACTCAAATTTACCTTTGCAGAAGTTCCAGCGATATTCACACATCTATTACCTCCCGATAAATTTGAGGCACTTGACTATTGTAGCTTCAAAAACAAAATATAAAATTTCAATAGACGTTGAAACTTTTTAAACTTATAAAGTTTTAAAGAAGACAAAAATGCTATATATTATTGGATTTTTATGTTATGTACCTTATGCATACTATTAGAAGGAACTCTTTTAGGACTATGTCCTCTATCATTGGTCTGAAAATAAAAAGTAATTAAAATCAATTGAAATATCATTATAAATTAATCTAATATTATAGATTTTTTATAACACGTTACCTGCATATTGAATACAAAACTTTGCAAGTCTTTAAGTTGTTGCTTAAAAGTGTTCATCTCATCTTCATGTCTTTTATTTTATTTTTTCATCTCTTTCTCGAAGTTGTGTTGTAGTTTGTTTACCAACCACAGATGCATTAAATTTTGTTGGTGTTATGCCACCACTAAGTCCTCTAACTCGACCTTGATGTTCTTTCCCTAAAACTCGAGATACAGCATTATCTTAAATCGATGTTGATTGATTTTCATAAATTCCCTCTAATTGTTTCTATACGTCATGCAAAATATTAAGAATTAAAAATGCATAACAAATATATCTATTTATATATTAATTGATGTGTGTGTGTCTATATATATATATATTAATTACTGTCCCATACAATTATTTCTTCGGCATCTTCTGTCACTGGTGTCCTATCTTTGTGTTTGTGGCCAACAATCCAAGTTTCCACCCTATCAACCTCTGCAACTTCTAAGTCTCCACTTTCAACATATTTTTTAGCCCTCTACATTATTATATTACATTGTTAATGTATGTAAAGTGTTCGCGAATCCAAGTTGAGATGGACTAACCAAACCAGATAATTTTAATAATAAAATAAAACTGTTACGTTAAATTCTTACAAAATCTTCACGTAATCGTGCCAATCCCTTACGACTAGTTGTATGTGGAGCTTTATTCTTTTTCGCCAAGTTGAAATATTTGCTACTGATTATCTATAATAATATAAAAGTAAAAGCAGAACTATATATATGACAATATGTTTGACTAGAATTATTAAAGTACACTTACATCAAACTCTGAGGACAAGCGATTTGAGACAAATTGGCTCCAATCCTCATCAGTTATGTAAGTTGGCTTCAATAATTGGATCATTCTACCAGCTTCAGGACCGGAAGAAAGTTCTCTAATTTGTTTTGTTAGTCGACTTTTGTATTGCCTCCAACAAGTATTGATTGAATTAAATACGTTACTCTTGCCAACATCATCCAAACCAAACCTTGCCTACATGTATAAATTTCATATAGTTGACAGAATAAAATAAAAATAAATGAAATATCTTATATATATGGAAACTAATGACACCAAAATTATGTCAAACATATATGGTAGCATATCATAACAGTATAAATATTACAAACTCCAGTGCTATAAGTAATTCAAAATGCAATCATTTTGTATTCAAAATACACAATTATCTCAAACATATATGGTAGCATCATAAAAGTATCAATATTTTAAACTTCAGTGCTATCAATAATTCAAAATGCATAAATAATAATAATAATTCAAAATGCATTCATTTTGGAAGGACCCTAGATTCAAAATACAGTATCGCACAAAATTTTAAAAAAGACTCAAATTACTGAAATCGAAGTTGGAATTACAAGTAGTGTAGATTATTTCAGTATTATGTTTGTTCATGACTAGCAGCGTATTGCATGAACCATGTTTCAAAGAAATAAATTTCAAAAACAATTAACTATATATAGCAACCAACCCTTTTAAATATATATATGGAACTAAAATAAAAACAGAAGACATATTTTCTTTTATATATGGCATAGGACAAGGATGCACCTCTGATACTGCCTAAAATATTGTATTCAAACCTTCGTGGTCTCCCAGACACTGTTTTTCACTACATCCGGTACCTCTGGCCAATTTGAGTACGTTATTGGAATCATTTGAGTAGTAATAGTTCCAATACACGAACTTAATGCTATAGAAGAGTCTCCAAGTGGTTGTCCTATCTCATTAAAAGTGACACCAACTTCTTTGGCTCTTGCAATTTTATTAAAATTTATTTGGTTTGGTCCCCTTCCCTTTCTTTTATTAATTGAAGATGGGGTATCACTAGGTCCTTTAGTTGACATCTGAAATATGACAATAATATAATAAGGTTATAAATAATAAGGCAACATATCGATATTCTAAAATAGAATAACAAAAACAACAAAGATGACTAATTACAATAACATAACAACCTGTAACACTAGATTTGTACAACCATGTCCTCACAATCAATTTGAGCATAATCCTCATTGTCATCCATATTAAAATCAAGTTGAGATACATCTAATAGTGCTGATGTCATGTAAGCATGCTCATCAAATTTTTCTAGATCATGAAAACCTCTTGGAGGTGCTTTCAGTACAACATACCAATTAGACGTATCGGTTTCCCTAGAGTAAAATACTTGTGTTGCTTGTGAAGCTAAAATAAAGGGATCTCTATCGTATTTATTTACACGTGGATGAAGATTAACTAATGTGAATCCGTCTTCAACTTTAACATCATTTTCGCTCACCCAATCACATTTGAATAACGGAACACGAAATTGATTATAGTCTACAAGAAGAATTTTCCTTAAAACACCATAGTAAACCATCTTTTTGGTGACTTATGAACCGTCTCTTCCACTAATAGTGCAAACAGTTTCTGCTTCAATGGAACCACCACTATCTTGAGTAGATTTCTCACTATCGTTTGTGCGATATCGTTTCCTATTCACTACATACCTTGTATATGACATTGCTTCCATCGTTGGTCCAAATGCTAGCCATTTCAAGTTGACTGATGTAGTCAACCTACCTGCTTTAGCAATGACCTATTTTGTAATATTATAAGTAAGATCATCAATAACAAAAATGTCAAGTAAGAATACAATTGATGTATCGTTAGAGTATATCCACCCACCTTAGCTTTAAACCATGTTGCAAAACAAGATGTATGCTTCTTTTGCAGTAAAGTGGGTCGACTTCCAAGGCTTGCATCTACATGTTGAAGTTCTTGAAGGTGTAGGCTAATAAGATAGTTATTCACAATAGAATCACTAATAAATGCATTTTTAAAATTTTTATGTAAGTTATAAATTATGTATAAATTTATTAATACTACTTACTTTACGTACGATTCCACCTCTGCACTGTTAAACAATATATATCGATGTGCAATGCATAGCATATCAGAAGTCATCGTCATAACCGTCCCTGCAGAAATAGGATGCCCTTCCACTACATTTCCATACACCAAATCCTCATTTCTATTATGATTATCGCCTATATCTAAGTTATGACACAATGACAGATCTTGCATATTAAATATAGAAATTAATTTTAGTATATATATGTGTGTGTGTGTGTGTATATATATATATGATATTAGAAATTAGAATAAAGTTAAAATTAAAAAGTTACCTCCCAGTATGGTAGGTCAAAGAATATTGAACTTTTCTTCCATTTAGGATGACACTTTCTCTTCCTCTTTTTGTTTGTTGTTTTTCCCCAATCATCTTCAATTTCCACACATGCAACTCGAACTTGTTTGCCATTAAGAATAGTAGGCGGCTCATCCATTTCCTCTTTCCCATTGAACCATATTTTATTTTTTCGAAAGGTATGATTCATTGAAAGAAATCGACGATGGCCCATGTACACATTCTTATTACTGAATTTCAACCTTTCAGAAGATATGTATAACCCACATACAGGGCAAGCATATTGACCTTTCACACAATATCCTACCAGGTTTCCATATGCAGGAAAGTCATTTATGATCCACATCAAAATAGCCTTTAAGTTGAAGGAGAAATTAATAGACGAATCATGAACTTCTACTCCTGCATGCCATAACTTATTCGAATCTTCTAAGTGGCTGCAAGTACACATCAATATCATTCCCAGGCTGCTTCTTTCCTGGAATCAATAATGTTAGTATCAAATTTTCTTTAGCCATACATTTCCATGGGGGTAGATTATATGTAACTAGCACCACTGGCCAACAACTATATGTAGAGCTTAGGTTTTTGTAGGGATTAAATCCATCTGCAGCTAAACCAAGCCTCATGTTGCGTGAATCTGATGCAAAAGATGGCTATGTGTCATATATAGTCTTCCATGCTTCCAAATCAACAGGGTGGCGCATCTTTCCATCTTGACTTGTATGAGTAGAATGCCATGTCAAGTTATTCGCCATTTCAGGTGATCTAAACATTCTCCTAAACCTTGGTATAATTGGAAAGTATCTAAGTACTTTTGCGGGCACTCCTTTGTAAATGTGTTTGGTACTTTTGTTTACTTTCCATCGAGAAGTGCCACATTTTGGACATTCTTCATGATGCTCCAACTTCTTTCTAAACAAACAACAATCATTTATGCATGCATGAATTTTTTCATACCCCAAATCAAATACTTTAAGCAACTTTTTTGTGGAGTATAATAAATCCGGCAGTATATTATCTTGAAGTAACATGTCTCGAAGGATGCCAAGAAGTTCATCAAAACCCTTATCGGATAGACCATGTGTAGCTTTATGTTTATATAAAACAACAATAACAGATAACTTTGTGTATTTTGAGCAACCTTCATATAACAGAATGTCAACATCTTCTACAATATGAGTGAGGTCTTCATCTCCTATCTCCACATCCGGTTCAATATTATCATGATATCCTATGTCTGCATCCTTATACATTGTAAACGCAGTTGATCTATTTTCAATGGGGGTGGAACTAATTGGATTTTTCCCATGAAAGACCCAATTAGTGTATGTAGGATCCATCCCATAAATGACCAAATGCTCATAAACTATCTTAGTCGGATGCCATCTGTGGTTTATGCATTTTATGCAAGGGCAAGGAATCATGTTAGGATTTCTTGAATGTCTTTGTGCAGCCTCAACAAAGTTTCTGGCACCATCTATATATTCTTGGCTTACTCTAAAATTGAAAATGAAAAAAAAAAAAAAATTGAACAACCAAACTTTGTCATTACTTGAATTCAAGAGTCCTAAATCTGTATATTCAATGAGTTTAGGGTAATAACCTCGAAAATCATAACCATTTCTTATCTATTTGAATACAGAACTCATTGTAAAAATCAATAAAAATTTAATAAATGACAAACACAACCATCATATAGTTTGAGGAAAATGATAATAGAGATTAACAACACAAACTATATATATAAATAACGCATGCTTTGAGAGCAGCTAATATTGTATTTTGTTATGTCCAATGTACTTTTTATTGTGTGATTTTAATTAATTTCCAAACTTGTCTAATTTTAACTGTCTGCAACTTTAAGAGTTGTGGGTGCTGCTGCACTTCCAATGAACAAAATCAGTCCTTTATTGGTGATACACTATAAACATCTATGTTACTTTCAAAGCTCCTCAGTCCTCACAATCAAAGCATCAAATATTGGTGTATATTAGCATTCTTTAAAGAACCAGCTTACCTACATGGATTTTGTTTTTGGTTAATATTTAAAATGAAAGATTATATTATTATAAAAACCATGAAAATTTTAATATTTGTTTTCTAATCTGATTTGAACCTTTGGAATGAGATTAATTTCAAATCAAATGTTAATTAGGTAATGATCATGTTCATACTAATTGTGTTAGACTTTAACTACTTAATTTTTGAATTCTAGCATTTTATTGGAATTAAATTATTATGTGTCAAAATATTAGGTATGTAGCCAATAAAAACTTAATTATTGAATTATATGGCCAATACAAACTTTCGGTACCTATGTGTGGAAGAGATTCAGTTCTCTAATAATATTGTATGATGGTTACATCGGTAAATATGACTATGAGACAAGAAAACTAATCCATTTAAAGTATTCGGGGTTAAGACTCATTTATATTTCTCTTACCATCAATCGTTTTCAACCTACCGAGACTATAACCAAGCTTGAGGGGTAGTGTTGAGATTCAGTTTCCTATTCTGTGTTTCATTCAGTTTCTTATTCTATTTTATTGTTTTAGTAATTGACTAAATAAGAACATTTGGTAACCAAATCTCATCCCTAATTTAGTTTCTAAATTAGTAGAGAATCTTTACGGTTTAGGCAGTAGTTTATTCTCCTAATTTAGTGGCAAATATATAGCTAGTCTGCTACTACATATAAATGGGTATACAAAACTATAAGAATCAGTTCCACAAAATTCCAATAAATGTTTGACATAATTTAGTACTATCCATGTTTGTTTATAAACAATGGAATTCATGAGTTCCAATTACTATGTGATATGTTTTGTAGAATTCAGAATCGTTGAGCATACAAGTCCTTTGAAAAAAACACCTCCAATTTCTTCTTCCATGAAATGTTGGTTTCTAACAAATATGTTTTTAAAATGAAAAGAGATAGATAAAGAACCTGTACAAGTTTTTCAAGAGATGTATTTTACTACAATTTCTATAAGGGATAATTGCAATAAAGTACCTTGACGTTTGCCTATACTGCAATAAAATCGTGAGTTTAGCCTTAATTGCATGTTAGTACCCTATCGACAGTTGACCAGTCAAATATAACGGTTTGACTTTAACTTTTGGATAAAATGACATAATTGCCCCTAGTTTAAAAAAAATTAAATTAAATAAAAATTAAAAAAATTAAAAAATTAAAATTTTTAAAAATGGATCTCCACCATCCATCAATCTTGATGGGCGTTGGAGATGCATTTTAAAAAAAAAAAAAAATTTTAAAATCATACAATTAAAAAAAGTTAAACAAAAATTTTATATTAAAATTTTTTTTTGGTGTTCTTAGTGGAGATTCAGATTGGATCTCCACCAAGAACACCAAGAACAAAACAACAAAACCCAAAAAAAAAAAATGGGTTCGATCACCAAGACAACAACACCAAGAACAATAACACCAAGAACAAAACCAAGACAACAAAACCAAAACAACAACACCAAGAACACAGATGGAGCAGCCTAGAAAGGGTTTGAATCTTCGAACAGTTCTGGGTTCGAGATCGAACCCAGGAGGGTTCGGTGCATCTTCGAACCCTTCTGGGTTCGAGATTCATCGAACCCAGAAGGGTTTGTTCTTCGAACCCTTATGGGTTCGAGATTCATCGAACTCAGAAGGGTTCGAGAAATGAATTCAACATTTTTTTTTTGTTTTTTGAGTTGTGTTCTTGGTGAAGAACACTAAAAATATAAATTTTTTATTTTTATTTTAAGTTTTTTTAATTTTTTTTGTTAATATAATCTCCACCATCCATCAAAATTGATGGACAATGGAGATTTATTTAACTTTTTTTATAATTTATAATTTTTTTATTTTTTTAAAATAAATTATGGTCAAAAAGATCAAAATACCCTTTGACTATTGGTTGACCATCAACTCTAACGGTCAACCAGTTAGTCAAGGGTACTAACATGCAATTAATCAGTTAGTTAAGGGTATTAACATGCAATTAAGGCTAAACTCACGATTTCATTACAATATAGCCAAACGTTAGGGTACTTTATTGCAATTAGCCCTTTCTATAAATGCAACACCATCTGTTTTTTTTGTTGGTATCACACACTTCAAATTTTTTAGCTTTCCAAATTTAGAAAACAAAGTGAACCCATTTGGAGACTTCAGACACCGAAGAGTCGCAGAAAGAACAAACACCAAAACAACACGCACCCTTTTTTTTTTTTTTCTTTCTTCAATCCTTGTAATTCATTCAACACAATCGAAACAAATCAACCCAGAAATGAAACTTATCATACTAGCCGAGGAAGAGTGAAGGTGAAGGGTTACGGACGACTAACGAGCGTTGGGAGATCGACAACTAGCACGAGGGACAGTGGGCGCTGGGGCTGGGCCGCTGCTCGCTGGGCACTGTGGCTGTTGGGCGCTTAGGCGTCTCGCGTTGGGGGATCTATCGTGCTGGAGCGTTGCTGTGCAAGCTGGGTGGTGTGGGCGAGCGAGATGGGCCCAGGGGGCGACCGAGCTGGGGTGGCGGTGGCCGAGTGAGCTGGGCGCAGAGGCGAGCGAGCTGGGCACAGGGGGCGTGGTGCGGCGGGAGGGAGAAAAAAAAATGAAATGTAGCTAGGGTACCAAAAGGGAAGCTGGTGGAAAAAAAAATAGAGTATACACTACGGGCTGTCCTAGGCCCGTAGTGGATGGTTTATCCATTACGGGCCTATAAAGGCCTATAGTAGATAATTAAACATCAACTACGGGCACAATCTGGGCTCGTAGTGGAATCCTTTATCTACTACGGGCTCAATATGCCTGTAGTGGTTAAATGATTTTCTATTACGGGTCTTTAAAAGCTCGTAGTAGATATATTAATTAAAAATGGGCCTCCTTTACCCGTAGTAGATAACCCGTAGTGGATAGACTTTTTTTTTGTAGTGTTGTGACCTTAAATCCTCTTGCTTAGCTTGGATACTTGTTTGATGCCTTAATTCCCACTTAATTCCAATTTGATATAGTTGAACCTTGCCTTTTAGGCTTGTAAAGTAGGCTTGTATGCACTCTTTCTCTTCCTCTCCTCCCTTTGGCCGAACCTTACCAAATTATCTCCACTTTTCCTTATGAAATATTTTTTTTATGACTTTGCTCTTTATATAGGCCTTGATTTCTTTAAGTTTTTGCCCTTAAACTATCTTAAAATTTACAAAAGAGCCATTGGCTAAAGATGATAAGATTTGATTAGTTAAACTCTAATGGTTAGTTGACTTTCAACTAATTCCAAAAAAATCCACTCACTTTTGCCTTTTTATGTCTCCCGTAAAAATCCACTCACTTTTGACTTTTATTCTCCATATAGCTTACCTTGATTTAATCCACTTGTTCACCTCACATTAATCCACCTAAATTTCTTTTCTACCACATTTAAAACACCAATCAAATTACACCATCTCATGTGTCACAAAAATTTATTATTTAACTTCCAAAAATATCCTTAATACTCCGAATTTATGCGAAATCCTTCCTAGGACTTCCGACACTTATAATTGAATTTCGTATACACTTTACGGAGCCTTACTGACCGTCCAAAATCATTCGAAACATTTTGGTTTCCCGAAATAGTTTTCGGATCAATTCCAAAAATTTCCGGATGTTACCGGAATCATCTGGATTTTCTCTAGAAGTGTCGTTTAGGTTCCGGGAGTGCATTTCAAGGCCTTTAATACCCATTCGAATGCATTTCGTAGCTTTTCCAGGTCTCCGGACACCTTTCCGAAAGCCTCCGGACGGATCCAAAAAATTCCATTATAGCACCGTTAATACATCTAACATTCAATTTACTCATAATAAGGATATATTTATTCACATGCGTATCGTACAACAATTCTAGGAAAAATATATTACAATACATATATATGTACAGTATACACTATCATGAGGGTATATTACAATTTCTCCTCCCCTTATAAAATTTCGTCCTCGAAATATATATAATCTACCTGACAGAAAAGATAAGGGTACTAACAGCGCATCTAATCTTCCGATTCCCAGGTAGCTTCTTCCACATCGTGGTTCTGCCACAGGACTTTAGCTAAGGGAATGACCTTATTACGCAGGACTTGCTCCCTGCGATCTAAGATCTGGACTTGTTTCTCCTCATAAGTCAGATTTTCCCTTAGTTCGACCGGCTGATCCTTAAGCACATGAGCAAGATCTGGAATATATTTTCGGAGCATGGACACGTGGAACACATTGTGAATCTTTGCTAGCTCTGGTGGTAAATTCAACTTATACGCTACTGTTCCAACCCTGTTCATGATCTCATATAGCCCGATGTAGCGTGGGCTCAATTTGCCACGCCTTCCAAATCTCAATTCACCTTTCCAAGGGGAAATTTTAAGGAATACCTTATCACTAATTTCAAAATTTAGATCCCTACAGCGGTTTTGAGTTTATTTCGGATAACCCTTATCTTATCTGAAGTGATCTAGACTAATTCAGGATTTAACAGTTTCCTTTCACCTACCTCATCCCAGCATATAGGAGTTCTACACTTCCTGCCGTATAATGCTTCATATGGGGCCATACCTATGTTGGTATGTTAGCTATTGTTATAGGCGAACTCCATCAATGGTAGGTGGGTATCCCAGCTTCCCCTGAATTCCATAGCACACGCCTGAAGCATATCTTTGAGTGTCTGAATAGTCCTCTCCGACTAGCCATCTGTCTGAGGGTGAAAAGTTGTACTGAAATTTATACGTGTACCTAAAGCATTCTGTAAACTAGACCATAAATTTGACGTGAATCAAAGATCACAATCTAAAACTATAGAGGTAGGTACACCATGAAGTCTGACAATTTCGTCTACATAGAGCTGGGCCAATTTATTCAGAGGATAATCACTCCTGATAGGTAAAAAATGAGCAGATTTCCTTAACCTGCCTACAATAACCCATATGGCATCGTGTCCTCTCTGTGTCCGTGGGAGTCCTGTCATAAAGTCCATTGTAATCTTCTCCCACTTCCATACGAGGACAGAGAGGGGCTGCATCAATCCTGCAAGTTTTTGGTGCTCTGCTTTCACCTGTTGACAGATTAGACACCTTGAGACAAAACCTGCTATTTTCTTCTTCAACTCTTTCCACCAGTAATGCTCCTTTAGGGTGTGATACATTTTTGTACTACCTGGGTGCTTGGCGTAGCTGAGGAGTGAGCTTCTTCTATAATTTCCTTTTTTAGCTCATCTATCTCCGGTACACACATGCGCTGACCTTTCATTATCATGCCGTCATCCCTAATTTGAAAATCTGTGCTCTTCTCATTCTCAATCTCTTCTCCTAGCTTTACCATATGAGGATCCTGCCTTTGTCCTTCCCTGAGTTGCTCCACCAGTAGAGAACGGACATGGAAGGTAGCTAACAAAGCCCCTATGTCTGCCATCCCTAACTTCACTCCCAGAGACCCCATCTCCACTAAAAGTGGAAGATACACCGTTTTTAGCTGAGCTAGTGAACTTTCGGGTCTCCTACTTAAGGCATCGGCCACTACATTGGCCTTCCCTAGGTGGTACTCTATCGTACAATCATAATCCTTTATCAACTCCAACCATCTCCTGAAGGGAGTTTTAGAAAATATTTTGATTATCGTATAACATGCAGAATTGGGTTTCAAAATTTTTTTTTATATTGAAAACCTTTTTCAATCAGGAACGAGTTCTTGTATATACGCAGAAAAAGACTTTAGAAATTACATACTTTTTTCTTGATTTTCTTTTTTCTGATTCCTCGATCTACCACTAGATCTTCCGAGCTATGACTCGCGGTCTGACAACGTGTGTGTGGGCATGTCACGACAAGAGATGGAGGTCACATGAAAAGAACGCCGGCCGAATTCTGCAAAAGAGGGGAGAGTCATAAGAACTTTTTTTTTTTTTTTCTCTTTTCTTCTCTCTTCAGAATTCTCTTTCTTTTTCACTTGTGTGTTAGGTTAGGTTTTTCCTAGCTATATAACACTTATAGAGTAGTCATTTAGGGTTTTAATTTGACTAAGTCAAAATAGGATTCTAAATCCTATTTATTTTTAGTCTCCCTAAAGACTTGAACCTGTGACCTTTTGGACTATTAAAATAATCTAATTATTTTAATTCTTTTGTCCTAGTTATTGTTTAATCACATGACCTCATATTTAATAAATAGAATTAATAATTAATAATTATTAATTTCTATTATTTTATTAAATATTTAATTAATTAAATAATTACATTATTTAATTATTCTCTTTTATTTAAATCACATTACTTTCGTAACACTATTAATTGGACCTTCCAATTAATCTACCGTGACCCTCGTTACCAACGACCATAAGGGCTAGCAAGGGGACCTAATGGACCCACAGTTTTGAGCTCCAATAATACTTAGTAATATTAATTAAAACTCTTTAATTAATATTTTATGATTATTAACCTCGGAGTTATTCCACTAAAAACCCAAGGCTGCACTCTCAGAACTGTAGACGTGTTTATACAATCTGAAGTCTCAGTATCCATTGATATAGCTAATTGCATATAGTGTGATCCTCCACGAATAGTTCATAACTAGAGCTGGGTCATAAAGTCCGTTATACCCCTCTAGAAATATCTTTTCTTTTAAGTACCATTGATTCTCTAATGAATAATTAAATCCTGTCTTCCTCACGGAAAAAGAAGAGCGCTCATAATCGTTCAAGACCCGAATCAACCCTTAAGGGAACTACTTATCTACTTCAATTAAGAAGGAGTGGATTCTACTATTGTGTTCAAACCTTTCCAGCCATAAGCCAAACCGCAACTCCAAGATACAGAGGTATTGGTCGAGATTCACATCAACCTCACTCATGGTAAATCAAAAGCCACGATCTAACCTGAAGGAGTTGATAAGACACTCAGGATTAAGATCACCTATAAATAGTCATCGTTTATCGATTATATATGAATCTCATCTACTAACGGATCTTAGTGAGAGATTTATATAAATCGTGGCCCAGTCCTATAGGATCTCATCATATAAGATGCCTCCATTCTCATGTCAACTACATGAGAGGTCTAGGATAAGACCACCGTACTTTACAGAATGGACTGCAGCAGTAGATCAATCACAAACAAAGTACCCAGTTTTGTTCGCTCTCTACAGACTCTTTAGATTGCACGTCTCAAAATGAATCCATTCTGTATATGACCATCATAAACTCATTATGAGATTACATTTTGCAATCTAGGATGTTCTTGCACAATACAAATGTATTATTGAATATAAAACATTTATAAACTTGAATGATAATCTGAATAATTCTTATTATTGTCTTTAACCATTTACAATTACAAGTTTAGGGCATAAATCCCAACACCTCCTCTGCCTTAAGTGCAACTTCTTTTGAATGAAGATATACTGCAAACTTTTATGATCTGTAAAAATCTGACAAGGGGTACCATATAAGTAATGCCTCCAGATCTTCAGAGCAGATACTACTGCTACGAGTTCAAGATCATGGGTCGGGTAATTCTGCTCATGTTTCTTCAACTGCGTAGAAGTGTAAGCAATAACTCTATCATTCTGCATCAAAACACAACCCAAACCCTGTCTTGAGGCATCACTATATATGATAAAACCGTCCTTTCCTAATGGTAAAGCAAGTACAAGAGCTGAGGTCAACCTTCCCTTTAATTCATCAAAACTGCGTTGACACCTCTGACCACTCAAACTTCTCATCCTTGCTTGTCAGTTTGGTCAATGGGGCTGCTATTCTAGAAAACCCCTTGACGAATTTCCTGTAATAGCCTTCCAAACCAGGAAAGCTCCTGACTTCTGTTACATTCGTCGACGGCTTTCAGTTCATAATAGCCTCTATTTTCTGAGGATCTACACTGATTCCCTTAGCTGAAATGACATGACCCAAGAACGCCACTCTGCCTAACCAAAAATTGGCATTTACTGAACTTGGCATATCACTGACGTTCTCGTAGGGTCTGCAATATGGTCCAGAGGTGCTTTGCATGCTCCTTTTGACTGCCTAAATACACCAGTATATCATCAATTACTACGATCACGAACTTGGCTGGCCGAAACTTCATGATGCATTCACCAAAAAATTTCTTTCAATTTCTTAACATAAATTGCATGAAAATTACATCAATTTCATAGTGCCTTAGTATGCATAAATTGAAATTTTCAAGCAAAAATCACACCAAACCCTAGCTTGATCACACACTAATCTTTATCAACTTAACATACATGACTTTCCTTTGCTTAGTAACATCAAATTCAACATCATCCAACTTGATTTAAACTAATAATAACACCCATTCAAATTTAATTAAAAAGTTCTCAACAACTAGTAACTCACCTTATGACCTTAAATCCTCTTGCTTGGCTTGGATACTTGTTTGATGCCTTAATTCCCACTTAATTCCAACTTAACATAGTTGAACCTTGCTTTTTAGGCTTGTAAAGTAGGCTTGTATGCACTCTTTCTCTTTCTCTCCTCCCTTTGGCCGAACCTTACCCAATTCTCTCCACTTTTCCTTTTGAAATTTTTTTTTATAACTTTGCTCTTTATATAGGCCTTGATTTTTTTTTTAAGTTTTTGCCCTTAAACTATCTTAAAATTTACAAGAGAGTCATTGGTTAAAGATGATGAGATTTGATTGGTTAAACTCTAATGGTTAGTTGACTTTCAACTAATTCCATAAAAATCCACTCACTTTTGACTTTTATTCTCCATATAGCTTACCTTGATTTAATTCACTTGTTCACCTCACATTAATCCACCTAAATTTCTTTTCCACCACATTTAAAACACCAATCAAATTACACCATCTCATGTGTCACAAAAAATTATTATTTAACTTCCAAAAATATCCTTAATACTCTGAATTTATGCGAAATCCTTCCTAGGACCTCCGACACTTATAATTGAATTTTGTATACACTTTACGGAGCCTTACTGAACATCCGAAACCGTTCTGAACATTTTTTTTTGGTTTCCTGAAATAGTTTTCGGATCGATTCTGAAAATTTTTGGATGTTACCGGAATCGTCCGAATTTTCTCCAGAAGTGCCGTTTAGGTTCCGGGAGTGCAATTTAGGGCCTTTAATACCCGTCCGGATGCATTTCGTAACTTTTTCGGGTCTCCGGACACCTTTTCAAAAACCTCCGAACGGATCCGGAAAATTCCAATATAGCATCGTTAATACATCTAACATTCAATTTAATCATAATAAGGGCATATTTTTTCATATGCGTATCGTACAACAATTATAGGAAAAATATATTACAATACATATACATGTATAGTACACACTATCGGGAGGGTATATTACATGTGCTCCACACTTCTTGTGAAGTTCCACAATTAGTTACTTCACCGATTATACTAGCACTTACAGTTGATAACAACCAACACAACAATAGTTTATCAATCTTTCTCTTGTTTGTGTACTCTTTATTAAGTACTTCTCTTTTTCATTAGTAACATAAGACACAACCTCTATATACTTAGTAGGAAATGGTTTGAGACCTGAAATTAAATAATCTAACTCAAACGCCTTAACAGCAGGAAGTACCTTAACCTTCCAGTAGACATAGTTGTCTCGGTCGAGTTTCACAGGAATGTTGAGGTTGACGGACTTTGCAAGAGCTTCAAAATCAATAGAGGATGGTGTGATCATTTGATCTGTTCTCACCATGGAAGAGGAACCACTAGAGTCACTTGCCATAGACGATTAGTCTTTATTTGCTTTGATATTATGAAAGAAGACCTCAAGATGCTCAGAAAACAAGAGCTGTAAGCATCAAGAAGCAAAGAAACTAAATTGATACAAACTTAATCAAAGGTGTTTGTGATAATCCTAGGAGAAACTCAATTGATGGAGCTTGAGAGAAAACGGAGAGAAATGCTTTCTTGATTTTTCCTTAATTAACAACGACAATGCATTATATATATATATATATATATATATATATATATATATATATATATATATATACGGTTGATTGATGATTCTAATAGAGTCTCGTGCTTCATAGATCACCGTAGATTTTGTAACAACCTTTGTTGCCAGATTAGCATACCAATAAACTAACTAACTAACAGACTTTTCCTAACTAACTTCATCAGCTGCCAGCTTCTTCTTCAACCTCTGGTGAACCTGTCATCTACTTCACAATCACCCTTCTTCTTATGATTCGTGCTCCATAGTATCTAACAGGGTAAGCACGCATTGTAACATAACTCTGAGATACGGGAGTTGCATGAGCAGCTGAAGTTGGCATAGCAGGATGAGAGGAGTCTGCTGTAGCTCAATTATTAGTTGATGTTGTAGGTATTCTAATAAGAATACTCTTACCTTTACTAAAATCAACAGCTTAAAAAACATCAAAATAATAGTAGAAGCAGCAAATAAAATCAATACAATAATCAACCCTCATTCTCAGTTTCATATGCAAACAAATCCAATACAACATGCATACAACGTAATTCATTAGCAATTCATATATAGATGACCGTTGAAGTGTTATGCCTAAGCTCTTTGTTCAAAGAACTTGGCACACAACTTGCTGGTGTGCCTGTTATATAGTGTAACAAAACTGGTGCCAGATTCCTTGCCCATAATCCCTTGTCTTATTCTTGAACAAAACATGTTGAAGTTGATGTCCATTTTATTCGAGAAAAGATAGCTAATGAGCAATTGATTGTTAACAATATGCCTACTACTTCTTAGACTGCTGATGTGCTGACTAAAGCTCTTCCTCACACTCGCTTTGAGTTCTTGCACAACAAACTAAACTTGGCTATATGTCCCCAGTTTAATATAAAGGGGCATGTTAAGGAAACCTTATCAACATCAGATTCATTAGCTGATCATCAAACATTAGCTGCATTAGCTGATCATTGAGCATCAACAGATCATCAAGCATTAGCTGCTTATATTATTAACACAGTAGTTTGTATAACTAACATTCAACTAGTTGGACAAGTGTTGAACTGTCACTTGGCACCTGGTAGAGCTTGTAGATAATAGTTGTATGGACCTTGTTGGTATGCTAATGATAATTGATCAGTACTATACGTTAGTTAACAATCTTGATTATAAGTGAGCTATGTTAGTTAGCTTGTTTTCTTGGATTGATGATTTGTCATATCTAGGGCTCTTCTGATTTGTAGGAGAAGTTTGTTAGAGATCAAGGGTGATATATATTTGTGTGTAACCTTTTCTAATAAAGAAGGAAAATATTTCCCAAAACCTCCATTGTTGCATGAGACTCTTAAAGAGAATTCTCTTACTTGTTGTCCAAGTTTTTACAGCAAATACTTTGCTGTTTGGATCAACACCTGTTTAACAGGTTTTATGTTGGGTTTTGACTCGTATTCCAGAAATGTTCACCCATAATTAACTGTGCGGAAGTATGGCAAACGATGTTCGATTAAGGCCATTCAAACACTGGTGGAGAGAAAAGATCAAGATGAAAACCAGGTGCAAACAGTGCTGGAATATGAAGATGGATGCGCCCTCACGTGCTTTAAAAAAGGCCAGTTCTGCAGGCCTGAAATAATGCGATTTGTGGCAGTTAGTCGCATGACCTAGGTCGCACGACCTCTAGGCCTCGCATCGACGATTTGGCTTTTTTTGGAAGCTTTTATTTTGGGATTTTCTATATTTATGAGATCTGGTTGGTTTAAGAAGTGTCTTATTTCGGAACATCCTATTCCTAGTAGGTTTTTGAGAATTTGATTGGTTTAGATAGTGTCTTATTTCAGAACTTCTTATTTCTAGTAGGTTTCTAATTCCTTTTGGGACTAAGAATACTTAGCCTATAAATAAGAGATTTATTCTTAGATTAAATTGAACTAGAGCAATATTGAGAGACTCCTGAGAGAGTTGTAAGCTTAGACATTGGTTGTTATTGAGGTTTAGGCTTAAAGAAAGAATATTGAGTATGTAGTTGTAACAATTCTCTACATAGTGATATATATTTTTCTCTTGTTGTCCTGACAACTGTGGTTTTTTCTCTGTTTTGCGTTTCCACATAAATGTTGTTTTGTGTAATTGGATTCATTGTTCTTTCATCTTATTTTTCTGTTTAGATATTATTTGTTCTTGTGGTGGATATTAGGCAGCGCTTTCGTGTTAACATTTTTCCCAACAATTGGTAATACAATTTTTTGGGATCTAACAATTGGTATCAGAGTTTTGGCTGCCTAAGTATCGATTTAGCAAAAAAAGAAAATATGACTGGGAGTTGATTTCAAACTCAATATTGAAAAATTGATGAGAAGATGAAATTTGGGTTGTAGTGAGTACAAGTCATTGGTATTCTGATCCAATCTGGGTTATATAAGGCGTTGAAGGACAAGTAAACCCCTGAAATCTTGGTGACTCTAGTGAGGTGTAAAACCCGATTTGTAATTTCGATAGAATATATATATATATATATATATATATATATATATATATATATATATATATATTCAGTATATAGTATAGAAACGAATCGTAATTTTAACTAATTTAAACCCTGTTAGAAATATTATTTTCATGGTGCAATTGGAGACTAATAGGTCCAATTGAATACTGGTAAAGTCAATTTGGTAATTGGATAAGTGTAAAATATTTTTAGAATTTAATTTCATAAGTATGGCATGAGTTATTATATGTGATTAATTATAAAGTTATTGTCATGTTATGATTTGTAAAAGGTCAAGGGAATAAATTGCAATTGAATGATATAATATATATTTATATATACAAGCAGTGGAGAATCCACTCAAAATTTCAAAGTCAACAAATGAAATCAAAAGCAAAGAAAACAAAGAAAACAATTGCAAAGTGATCAAAGTCAACAAATGAAATCAAAAGCAAAGAAAACAAAGAAAACAATTGCAAAGTGAAGCAATTAGAAATGAGAATCAGAACAAGTCGGTGGAGACTCCACCCAAATTGAAGAGTCAAACAAGACAAAGAAAAAAAAAATAGTATATAATATGTATATATAAGCATGTGAGACTTAAACTATAAACCAAATTAAAAATCACATGGCAAAGTCGGTGGAACACAAGAGAATTAGAAACAGAGACAACAGAATCGGGTGAGAAGAGAAAGGAGAAGTGAGCGGCGGCCGGAGAAGAAAAAAAAGAAAGAAGAAAAAAGAAAAGAAAAAAAGATAAAGAAAGGAAGAAGAAGAAGACTTCCGGCCAGCAAGAGGGAGAGGAGGAGAGAAGGAAAAATCTTTGATCCTAAATTGGTGACTTCAAAAATCAGGTTGGTGTGATGATATTTATGGTGTTTAGGACTATCAAATGGTATTTGAACAAATTGAGATTGTGATTGTGCTCTAGTATATAAATTGTTATGGGTCTTCATACTTATGGAGTTACATGAAGAAATTTTATGATTGAGATAAATTGGGACAGCACATAAATTATGGGTAATGAATTGATTTAAGGTTTGATGTGTTTTTGTTCCTAAATTCAGTAAAAGATTGTGTTCGATTGATTTTAGGGACTCAAATATGGAGAAATATAATTATTGGAACTATTATGAATCTAGAATAAATATGTATAGGTGCTGAAAATATTGTTGGAGTTAATTCGAATTGATTTTGAGTAACGTATTCTGAGTTTAAGTTAAAAAAAGAAAATAATAAATGCGGATACAGAACTTTGAGGTAAATGTCAAATTGGAAATTAGTATGATTATGGGACTGTCCATAATTACCACATATCTGGGTATTTGAGATTTATATTGAGTTGGTATTAAATTAGGAATTTAATTGTGTAGGTGGAGGTAAATCAAGTGTTGGAGAAGAAGAAAAATAGTAAGAAGGAGCTTTGCTGTCAAGGAACACGGAACTGTGAGTGTAAATTTATTTTAAAGCAAAACATATTTTATTTTAGTAATATGTTTTATCTAAAGTTCAGCAAGTTAATATTATCAGATTTTCAGTTGAATTACATTTAGTTTATTTTCTTTAAGTTTGATTTAGTATTTGTGATTTAGTATATAATTGTTATTTAAATGTGTTTTAATTAAGGTATTTTGTATTTTAGAAATTCAGAATTTATATTCATTTAATAAGTATATTTTACATATATTCTATGATTTTTAAATCAAAAAAATTTGTTTTCAAAAGTAAAGAAAATAGTTTTCAAACCATAGATACCCATTTATTATCAGAATTACCAGAATTTATCAGAATTATCAGAACTTATCAGAATTATCAGAATGTATCAGAAGTAGACCCGGCCGGTACATCCCAATTGTGTGTGGCAAGTTAAGGGGGGACAATCCGCTAACTCCAGCGGGTTTGAGTCTATCAGTCGCCCACACATTGGGGTGTTGTCTCGCTATATATTGCGACGCAATATACCGCACATAGACAGTGAGATGTCTTTTATCAGAATATCAGAAGTCACCAGTGTGGCACCAGATTAGCCGCCTGGTGACACCCTCCATATGGTACGGCGCTAGTTGGGTCGTCCTATGGAGTATCAGAAATCAGAGAAGGGTTCCATGAGTTTTATCAGAAAAGCATTATCAGAAAAGTATTTATCAGAAAAGGTTTTATTAGAAAAGTTTTAATCAGAAAAGTTTTATCAAAAAAGTTTATCATAAAAGTATTGTCAGAAAGGTTTATCAGAAAGGTTTTATCAGAAAAAGTTTTTAGAAAAGTTTATTATTAGAAAAGTTTATTATCAGAAAAGTATTTTATTATAAAAGTATTTTATCAGAAGAGTATTATCAGAAAACTATATTATTAGAAAATTTTAATCAGAAAAGTTTTATCAAAAAAGTATTTATAATAAAGTATTTCAGTTTCAGAACAATATATTATCTCAGAATTTCAGTTTTCAGAAAAGAATATCATATTAGCTTTTCAGTTCCAGAAAAATAAGAGTATTAAATCAGTTTCCCAGTTTTCAGAAATTAGATTTCAGAAAAAGAATTAAAGTTTATTTAGAAACTAATAACACTCACTGAGCTTCTTTAGCTCACTCTTTTCTTTTGTATTTTATGTTTTAAAACCCCATCCAGGTGCAGGTACGAGTGGTACTCACGCAGCTAGGTCTCCTACAGCAGATTAGGTGGGCCCAAGACAACGAATGCATTTATTTTGGTTATATTTTTTATATTTTCAGTTATTCAGTACTTTTGGTCATGTAAATATAATAATCAGGTTTTGTATAAATATGTTTTTTGGTATTTAAGTAATCGCATGATTGTAAGTAAATATTTTAGTGAATTTATATTTTTGATAGTTTTCTATTTTGATATTTAAACTGTTGGGTTGTGATTGATTTGAGATGGACCTGAGGTCCTGTAGCAGTTGAGATTTGAATTTTTATAGAAGTGTATAGTTTCTTATGCAGGTCTCCGGATTTTGGTAAATTTTAGAAAAAAC
The DNA here is from genome assembly GCA_003430845.1 of Xanthoceras sorbifolium. Classification (NCBI taxonomy): domain Eukaryota; kingdom Viridiplantae; phylum Streptophyta; class Magnoliopsida; order Sapindales; family Sapindaceae; genus Xanthoceras; species Xanthoceras sorbifolium. The sequence goes on along the minus strand of CM010620.1, from coordinate 21,072,472 downwards.
AGGGGAGATTCTGCCGAAATTTTAATAAAATAGTTTTTGTATAAATATATATATATATATATCCACAACCTTTTTCCGCCAGAACAATAAGAATTAGAAAAGATTTAAAGGGTTCGCTTCATAGAATCTCCTAGTTTCGTCAGTTAAATTCTGGGAGACTTCCATTGGAGTGCCCGGCGGGACCGCTGGAGTCTACAATAGAGTATTCTGGGGCGGGTCCCGTCATGAGGTGCCGAGCAAGTCAACAAAGGGCTCCAAAGTGTTGCAAGCAGTTTGTTTTTCACCTGATATGGTGATGGATGACATGTATATCCTTATGGCAGGGCGTTAAACCACTAAGTTGCCATGAAAAATGATATGTTGCTTCTAGCGGTCTACAAGGTTGCACATGGGTATTAGTTAGACAATAATACTAGATGTGTGATGGAAAGGATGTCGAGGGTTGAGGAACTCCCTATAAATCTAACATGGGGGTTGTACTATATTTTTCAATAGGTTTATTCAACATGTTGCCGGAAGAAATCTTAGGACGGATTATTCCTAAGTGATTGTACCTTTATGGTGGGGGTATGTTGATTCTCAGTGTTGAGAGTCATCGCTGTCGGAGATGAGAGTTATGGTTGTCGGGGAAGGGACAAAGGTTATTTCATGGAAATCTTGCCAAGGGGTGGTTTGTTGGATTTTAACTCGATCGTATTCCTAAAATGCGTACACTGATGCAAAAGTATAGCAAACGATATTCGATTGAGTTAATTCAAAAACTGGTGGAAAGAAGAGATCAAGAAGAAGACAATAGTGTAAACGATGCAAGAATAGGAGGTTTTATGTGTCCTCACGTGCCTTCAAAAGGAGCTAGTCCTACAAGCCTAAAACAATGCAATTTATGGCAGTGAGTCTCACGCCCTGGGTAGTGCGGCGACGATTTGGCTATTTTAGGAAGTGTCTTATTTTGGAATTTCCTAGATGTTTGAGATAAGGTTGGTTTAGGAAGTTTATTATTTCGGAACTTTCTATTCCTAGTAGGTTTCTGATTTCTTTTGGCACTAAGAATACTTAGCCTGTAAATAGGAGATTTATTCTTAGATTAAATTGAACTAGAGCAATATTGAGAGACACTTGAGAGAGCTATGAGCTTAGGAATTGGTTGTGATTGGGGTTAGGGGTTAGAGAAATAATATTGAGTGTTTAGTTGTAACAATTTTCTACATACTGATATTTTTCTATTGTTGTTCTGACGGCCGTGGTTTTTACCTGTTTTGGGAAATAATATTGAGCGTTTATGTGATTGGATTCATGGTTCTTTCATCTTATTTTTCTATTTAAATATTATTTATTCATGTGGTGGATATTAAGAAGCACTTTTACGTTAACGTTTTTCTCAACAACTAGTAATAGAGATTGTTTGGGATCCAATATTTTACACAGGTGAAAGTACAGGCCACATGAACTTGCAACATGAACCACCCTCTCCAAGATGACTGCAGCTTCCATACCATTCGCGACGTATTTGCAAAACCATATATAAATAGTCAGGCAATTACCAGCATCGCGACGGGCACAATATAAACTCTAGGACTCATATTTCTTTTGGCTATGAAATTTGGTGCCAGATAATTTGGTTTTGATTTCTCAAATGATGATTAATCTGATTAACATTTATATGACAATTCAAGGAGCATGGTGTTGGTGGGTATATGCAGAAATAATGGACAGTTTAGTTGATCAATTAGTATATAATTAACATTTTTATTAATTTACATTACAACGGTTATCAATACAGTACGACGTTCATGTCAAGTTCATGTGGTGGATATGTCCTTTCTTTAGTGTCCTATGGATGGGAAAATAATATGTTATTTCGAGTATTCCAAGTCTTAATTACGGGATACTTGGGGAATTACTTATTCATGGTTAAAAAAGTGTTCGATTGAATTATATTCGAAAATGACCATTAGCCCATGGGGATTTTCTCTGCTGGATTTCTCTAGGAGTTTGGGGCAGCAGATCTCCGGATCTCAATGTCCCTTGGGAGCTCCAAGACAGCGGATCTCCAAATCCCTGGCTCTAAGTTTTACATCTCTTTTAGTAAATAACTAAACTTTGAACATATGACCAAATTTTGATGTTGACATTTTCAAATGATCATTCGAATCCAATTTTGTTTTGTTGAATTACAAAACAAATTAACACCTCTTAAGTCATACTATTAATAAAAATAATGTTCAATTAGATGTTTTAAGAAAAATAATTTCTGCATGCAATTCTTAAAATTGATTGATATTTTGAGGTATATGAAATTAACTTCTATCATTTTACGGTAGAATCCCTCTAAATTAATATTTTGGGAACCCACCCTTGAGTATTAATTTAGAGGGGAGGTTTTAACTTAATAATTGTTATTTTGTCTTAGAAAATCTGTTTAATATTTCACATTCTTTAAACTCCTTCAATGACTCTATAATATTTAATCTCCTTAAAACTCTCACTTTGATTACTAATCTCCTTGCAAATATATGTTATCACACTTCTTGCTCTCATAAAAGTTCTATCTTCTTGTTCTAGATCTATCTTAAACCCTATAAATTCTCTCTTTTCTATCTTCTTTGTTATTACTCCTCCTTGTAAGATGTCTAACCCTCTTGTTACATGGACATTTGATGTTAAACCCAAGACCGTCACTAATTGTTTTCTTCATTGCAAAATTCATATAGTCGAATCAAAAACTGAGGGAGACATCGAAGACAGTGGTGTTAGGAGTCAAATTCAAAGCCTCCACTATAGAAATCCTATGGATATCAATCATCTACTTAACCATCTGGTGGAAGTGTTGGACCTCAAGCAATTTATATATATTACCAATTGTTGGGAAAAACGTTAACGCGGAAGTGCTGCCTAATATCCATTACAAGAACATAAAATGTCAAAATAGAAAAATAGATGAAATAAAAAATAATCCATCACACAACACAAGATTTATATGGAAACCCAAAATAGAAAAAATACCACGTTACAAGACGATAAGAGAAAAAATATCACTATGTAGAAAATTGTTACAACTACACATTCAATATTATTTCTCTAACCTCAATCCCCAATTACTATCAATGCTCACAACTCTCTTAGTAATCCCCAGATATCCCCCGGGGTCCCCCTAGATATCTCCTAGGTGTCCCCCGGATATCCCCTCGTTCAGCCCCTGGATATCTCCTAGGTCTCTCTCGGATATCCATTAGGTCTCCCCCGGATATCCCCCGAGTCACACAACCGAGCTCTTTCTTTGGTATTTTTTCAGGTGTCTTTCTGGTACTTTTCTGGTACTTTCAACAAAGAATAACCCTCCTTTTTATAGGCTTAGTGTTTTTAGTCCCACAGTAATCAAAATCATACTAGGAATAGGAGTTTGTGAAACAAGACACTTCCTAGACCAACATAATCTCAAAAACCTAAGAAATCCCAAAATAAGATACTTCCTAAAACAGCCAAATCGCAGCCTCGTGACCTGGGTCATGCCACTCTGCGAAATCGTGTTGTTTTAGGCCTGCAGGACCGGCCACGCTTGACTGCACGTGAGGGTGCATCCAGCCTTCTTTACCAGCTCCGTTTGTGTTGTTGTCTTCTCTTGATCTCTTTGTTCCAACAGTTATTGAATCACCTCAATCGGACATCGTTTATTATACATTTATATCAGTTGGTTACAAATGCGTATTTTAGGAATACGAGACAAAACCAAATAGGAAGAAGAAGTGTGTTACAGTCCAACTGAAGCGGATATCATCGATGATATCTCAAGGCAGAATACTGATTCTGTGGTTGAGATAGATAATGACGACAACGATAGTCATGAGGTACCTGAAATATCTACAAGTAAGGTTTCTGAAATACAAAATTTAGTTGAAACCTTTTGACTACAACAAGAAGGTGATCACAATAACTTCTTGATGATAATTCAAAAGATGAAGGAAAATCTCAAACATTATGGCCTTGTGCAAACTAGATCTTGAAGTATTTTTCTAATTCTTCAATATTATGTAACATATTTTGTACTTTTATGAAAGATTAAATAACGTTTATCTCCCCTGAGGTTTGCTCAATTATAGGCAGAGTCAACTTTTGAGTTTATTGACAAAGACCCCCCTGTCGTTAATCATATTTAGTCAAACTTAACATACACAAGGGTATTTTTTCTTTTCATGCACTTTTTAAATTTTATTTTATTTAAATAAAAATTTTTAAAAAAAACTCATCCCCCTATCTTTGAGATGATGGATGGTTATGATTTTTTTAAAAAATATATATTTTTTTAAAATAACAATTATATAAAAAAAAAATCTCCAGATTGGATTTTCAGCAAGAACAAAAAAAAAATTTGAAATTTGGTTGGATATCTAGCTCGACGAACCAAGAATTTCTAGGTTTGTTGCTGGGTTCTTCGACGAGCCTAGAAGGGCTTGTTGACGAATCCAGTTTCTGGGTTCGTTTTCGAAGAGAACCCAGAATCTTCTGGGTTCTTCGAACCATGTGGATCCATGGTGGATCATCCACCTTTCTCCCTCTTGTTCTTTTTAAAAATAAAAAAATAAAAAAAATAAATAAATTTCAGACCTCCACCGTTAATTCAAAGATGGACGATGGAGATCTGAAGTTTAATTTAAAAAAAAAAATAGAAAAAATCTCCACCGTCTATCTTCAATGTAAAAATTATGCAATATCAAATTCTCTCATTTTTTTTTCGCTATCTTAATTGATAAAGTTGCTTATTACTGAATAAGTGGTTTTGGAGAATGACAAAGGATTTTAGTTTAATTAACATATAATATAATGTCAATCATCAATATATTAATTAACTTATCATTTTAATTCCATATATTCAAATATATAATCATAAAATAAATAAACATTCTACCTATCATGCCATTAGAAACAAGAACTCTTACCTTCCAAAAAGAATGCATGTAAAATGAACAAACATAGCATGCGTTTTCTTACCATTGTTTCATTTTCATCATTTATTTTATTTTTCCTTATACATATACACACACACACACTCACATCTTAAGCAGAGATTCCAATTTACAAATAATTGAAGCAGTGACTTTATTATCATGGCCACAGTTCAATTCCAGATCACTGGTGGGCAAGTCACACCTGTGATCGCCATGCCAATATCCGCAACCATTCTTGACTTGAAGGAGAGGATTCAACTTTTTACTGACATAGAAATGGCTAGACAAACTCTGAGGTTTAATGACCGAGAGTTAACCAACGATCAAACTATTAGTCATTACAGTTTCGGAGAATTTGCCCAGCTTGTTCTCGATGTTAAGCCCCTTGATAACGAACCGAAATTTGACATTCTGGTGAAGTCTTGTAATGAGCAAAGCAAGTTGATCAGGGTGAAGGAAACAACATTGGTTGGCGAACTGAGGAGTAAAATTGAGAGGCGTTTTGGGATTCCGGGAAAACTTATGAATCTCTATCGACTTTCTGAGGATATGAAGGATGATTTTCCTCTGTCTGCTTATTATGTTTGCGAGGGTTGTCAAGTTGAAGTGGTGACAAATATTGAACCTCGTTGATAATACCTTTAATTAATTACTAATTAGAATAAGAAAATTAAAGTTAGTATTGCTAAAATAAATTACTGGGATGATGGATGTTAAGTTGCTTTTATTATTGTTTTTGTTGTTTCATTATTGTTTTAGTTGTATCTTTTCTAGCAAATTTGATTGACTACTTAGCAGTTATTTCTCATTATCAATCGGTTCTGTGTTCTGTGGATCAAAATCATATATGAGGATTACTTATATCAGAATTTACCCTTTTTTTTAAACTAAAGAATTTACCATTTTTATAATGTTAAAAATTAATGTAAAAACCAAGTTTGTTTTTTCACTTAATTAGTTTATTTTATTTTTATTTTTGTATTTGCTTTCATTTTGTAAACACATAATCTTGGACAAGGCTACTACTAAATTATTTGGTAGTTCTGATTATCTTTGATCAATGATTTACAACTTTCAATACTATTTAATCTTTAATCAAGGTTAATGTTTGCATGAGATTTTCTAGTTGAAAAACTCTTACATGATTGCCGTATAATAAGATAATATATATATATATATATATATATATGTATAATTAAGATATCATTTAAATTTCAAATTGTTTTCAATTGAAATCTGGATACATGTTAATTTATGGAAGCTAATGTGTGATTTAACAATTGGAACCTCGAGTATTATTGTAATTTAAAAACAACTTTGTATTTAACTACTAAACAACAAATTTAGAAAATTCTACAAATAAAACTTTTGCTTGAGAAGCTCTACTTAAATAAATAAATATACTAACGGGCATGTAAAAGCTAGTAAGTTAGGTGTTTGATAGAAATAAGAAAGTGTTTGTTGAAATGACTAAATGAAAAACTAAGCTTTCTCAAGAACTCTTAGGATCCGTCTGGCTTATGGGCAGTCCAATCCCATGATTGGCTCTTGGATGGGATTGGATTTATCCAATCTCATCACAAATTTTATTGCGGTTGAGTTGTCCTGCCTCAAAGCTTGGGACAAAAACTGTCCCAAGCCTTTTTTTTTTTTTTAATTTACTATATTATATTTATTTAATATATTATATTAAAATATTATTAACAAAATATATTTTTTAATATTAATAAGAATATAAATATAATAAGATGAGGTTGAGCTAGTGATATATCCCCCCACTTACACCTCGAGGTTGTAAGTACGAGTATTGTTCCTCTCCCTCAAATCCCAAATGAATTGTAGCTAAAAAAAAATAATATAAATGTTATTTTTTGTAAAATTAATTATAAATAGTTGTACTTATATTTTTTAAAAAATAATATGAATATTTTATTTAAAAAAATTAACCAAATTTAATTTAATTAATTTTATTTTTATTATTGATTTAAATTAATTTTAAATTTTAATTTACTTTAAAATTAAGTTAATCTAATTTTAAATTAACCAATCTGAGACTATATAAAATATAAAATACAATATATTTTTTGTCCAATCTCATACTACACCAAATAAGAGACAATACCATTTTTAGTCCAATCCATACTGCACCAAATACATGACAATACTATTTAGTCCAATCCTATCCAATTCAATCCAATCCCGCGCACCAAACGCACCCTTATGGTATTTCAATAGAAACTCCATCACATTTCTTTTCATTAATTAACTTGAAAACAATACATGACTATATATACACCATCTAGGAAGCTCAATACTTTCCTCTAACAAACTTTATTGAGATTGCCGTGAGCCAATCATACTGCTAGCTCACCACGATTCTGTGCAACATCCATGTTTACTAGATTTCTCTATTGTTATACAATCAATACAATGAGCTACCATCCAGTGAATTATGATCTAATATATACACTAGATCTAGCTGATTTAACTTGCCAAGGACGCCAACAAGATCTTATGCCTGGCCACCTAAGCTTTTGGAATAACCCGGACTAAGATCTATGATTTAGCTAATTTAATTATGATCTAGCTGATTTAGCTGATTTAGCTGATTTGGCCACCTAAGATCTACTTGTTACTCACAGGTTTGAGAATAACCCGGACTTATTTGTGTAAAACTTCTAAATAGAAGTTGTGTGTAACACAAAACAAAGCTTGTACATATAACAAGCTATAGAAACTCTAAAAGGAACTGTAAACAAAGGGAAGAGAGGTAGAAACATTGAAAGCCATTTTATTGATTGTTTTCTGATTACAAAATACAGAACTTAAGAACCATATATATAGACTGATCAATACATGGAATAAGAATGATAGCTGGTTGTTATAAAAGGCGAGAAAAGCTGTTACACCAGCTGAAGAGTTTGTTACAATTTGGTGGGAAAATTTGTTTTAACATAATTTCTAATTCAATGAGAACCCAGCTGATTTATTGGTGTATCAGTAATGATCTGCTAAAGATTGATTATCAAGCATTGAGCTGGAACAGCTGTCAGAAGATAAACAAGTGATCAGAAGATGTGCAGACCTTCTTAGACTTGAGCATCAAGCAAAGGCAGTGATGCATTTGCTGTTAGAGCTAGAAGCAGAATAAGCTAAGCTTAACCAACCGTAGTAGATTCTTGGTTATACTAGGTACATGTAAGATGTTTTTTAACAAAAGAGGTGTTTGTGGGTAAGTATGTGAGTCTATGACTGAAGCACCTATATGTGAAATTGAAAGTTGAGCAGCATTACCTACTATGAGAAAATCCAGACCTTTGTAATCAGATTTGATAGACATATTGCTCTTATCTGAGGTGATGGGGTTAGTAGCTCCACTATCAATATACCAAGCTGGGTCCATGGCGGTGCTTGGTGTTGCAACAAAAGCATTTGGATGCATTCCTGCAGCAGCTATGTTGAAGTTATTTGATGACTGTCCAGGATAAGTCTGATACATCTGGCTCATATGAACTTGAAAACCTCATGTGAGTTGGCGCCTTGCTGTTGAAACTGACCAGATTGTTGATGGTTTACTCCTTGGAAGTTATGATCAAACCTGTGGTAACAAGTGGTGACAGTGTGACCACTTTTTTCACACAATTGACAATGAACCTTGGTCCTCCTCTACCACCATTTCTGCCTCTACCTCTTCCTCTAAACCTTCCTCTAGATCCTTGATTTTAAGCACCTCGAGAACCTCCTATATTATTGAAGTTGTTGGAAGAAAATTGGTTGAGGCATGAGTCAAATCAAGAGCGGTAGCAGTGTTGTGTTGAGCCAATATGCTCTTATAGCTCATAAGGAGATATTGCACTTCTTGAAGACTAATATAACTCTGTTTAGCAGTTATTGTGACAACAACAGGATCGTATTCATGACCTAGTCCTCCAAGAACACTAGAAACAACATCATTTGTGGACAAGAGTTGTCCAGCAGCTGCTAAGGCTTTACTAAAACCTTTCATTTTCATAACATATTCATTAATTGACATTGAGCCTTTCCTAGTTGCATTCATTTCAGTTTTTATTTACAACACTTGAGCTTTAGATTGTTGTGCATACAAATTTTCTAATGCATTCCACACTTCAAAAGCTGTTGTGCAATGAGTAACTTGACCAAAAATCGATTCACTTAAGGTTGAAAATAACCAGCAATTAATTGATCAGTTTTTTTCCAGGTTAGAAATTCTTCACTTACAATTTAACCAACTTCACCAGGTTCTTCTGTATGGACTGTAACATACTTCTTTGGACATTTCTTGCAATTAAGTATAAATTCCTCCAAGTCAAATGCACGAAAAGCTGCCAGCACTTGCATCTTCCAATAATTGTAATTACTATGATCAAGCTTAATAGGAAGCTTGAAGTTGAAATTTGATGAGAGTAAGGAACCTGTGTAAAACTTTTGAATAGAAGTTGTGTAAAATTTTATCGATTTGAGAAGCCATGACTGTGAGTCTCACAGCTCTGATACCGTGTAAAACTTCTGAATAGAAGTTGTGTGTAACACAAAACAAAGCTTGTACATATAACAAGCTATAGAAACTCTAAAAGGAACTGTAAACAAAAGGAAGAGAGGTAGAAACATTGAGAGCCATTTTATTGATTGTATTCTGATTACAAAATACAGAACTCAAGAACCATAAATATTGACTGATCAATACATGGAAGAAGAATGATAGGTGGTTGTTATAAAAGGCAGGAAAAGCTATTACACCAATTGGAGAGTTTGTTACAATTTGGCGGGAAATTCTATTGTAACAGAATTTCTAATTCAATGAGAACCCAGCTAGTTTGTTGGTGTATCAGTAATGATCTGCTGAAGCTTGATCATCAAGCATTGAGCTGGAGCAGCTGATCAGAAGATAAACAAGTGATCAGAAGATGTGCAGACTTTCTAAGACCTGAGCAACAAGCTAAAGCTGTGATACATTTGCTGTTGGGGCTGGAAGCAGAACAAGCTAAGCTCAACCAGTAGCAGTAGTATGCTTAATAGTTTTCAAGTCTGCTAGCAATTGTTGTTGATGTTGAATTAGAAGCTAAAGCCGAAACAACTAATGAGATAATATTGTTATCTCTAAAATGCCCACGCAAAGTGAATTGGGGTGGCTAAGAAATGTAAAATAAGCAGCTGCTAAAGCTTTAGTTAAAATACATACCTTTTGAAATTTGTTAGGAACATAGTTCACTTTAAGCTAGTCATTAGCTATCTTCTCCATGATACAGTGAACATCCACTTCTATATGTTTGGTTCAAGCATGTAATACAAGGTTGTGAGCTAGAGAGCTGGCCCAGTATTATCACACCACAGAATAGGCAAATCAACTAGACAGAATCTCAGCTCTGCAAATATGGATTTCAACCATAGCACTTCAGTTGAGGCTTGAGATAAGGTACGATACTAAGCCTATGTGCTTGATTTGGCAACATCCCTTTGCTTTCTTGAATACCAAGTTATTAAGTTTGGTCCAAGAAACACAGAACACCCACTAGTAGATCTCCTATTATCAACATAGGATGCCTAGTCTGCATCAACAAAATGCTTCAACAAATAAGGATGAGGCAGGTTGAAAGAATAGCCACATATCAGAAGTACCCTTCAAATACCTAAGAGCATTGCAAGCCTGCTAGTGACTGTCAGTTGGAACTGCCAAGAACTGAATAAACTCATTGACAACAAAACCTATGTCAAACCTTGTGTAATTAAGTGACATACTGCAAGGCCCCTATGGTGCTTTTCTAACAAAGTATGATTTTCTTGATTGACCACTTCACCAGTTATTTCTCATTATTAACTTGTTAGCGTTTTAACATTATTTATAATGTTAAAATTAATGTAAAACAAAGGTTTTTTTTTTCTCTTAATTAGTTTTATTTTATTTTTATTTTTGTATTTGCTTTCATTTTGTAAACACTTAATCTTGGACAAGGATACTACTAAACTATTATAGATTCATTTAAATCGGGGTAGTTATTTTGATTATCATTCATTCAAAATTGATCAATGATTTACAACTTCCAATACTATTAAACCTTTAATTAAGATCTTCATAATATTAATTAACGGGGTATAATATGTAGTATAAATATAGTATTTTCTAATAATTAAATGTTATCAAAAGCACTTGTTGAACTATTTTACCAAAACCAATTATATTTTAATTTAATGAGTTGTTTTCCAATTTATATGTGACATTTTTTTTTCAATTGAAATCTGGATACATGTTGATTTATGAAAGCTAATAACTGGAATCTTGAGTAATTTAAAAACAACCCAATGTATTTAGCTATTACAACCCATTTTAGAAAAACAACCCAATATAATATCAACAATTAGTGTCGTTCTGTTGGTTGGTTGGTATAAGAACACAACATGTAACCAAATGATCAGATTTCATCCAAACAAAATTTCATGAGAAATGAAAGTATTTACCTTCCAAAAAACGCATTTCGAATGAACATTACAACATGCATTTCACAACCAAATATTTTTCCTTTTAAGCACAACTGCGGTTTTAGAATCCTTTGTAATTATTAAGTATTTTACAAATTAAAAAAGAAGTTATCATGGCAGCTACGGTTCTTTTCAAGATCACTGGTGGTGAGGTGATACCCGAGGTTGAAATGCTGGAAACTGCAACCATTCTTGATCTGAAAAAGAGGATTGAATCCGTTTTGAATTTGAAAGCGGAAAGGCAAATTCTTAGGACGTATGATAATCAAGAGTTGAACAACGATCGAACCATTGCGCATTATGACTTTAAGAAAAATGTTGCTACTCTTGTTCTTCACTTCAAACCCTTACCTGGAAAATCCAAATTTAACATTTTGGTGAAAGTTGGTGATGATGAATTTAATCTCAAGGTGAAGGAAACAACTTTGGTTGGTGATTTGATCAAGAAAATTGAGAAGCGTCTGATTTGTTCGAGTAAATATATGAATCTCTATCACCTTTCCACCAAATTAGAGGAGGAGGATCTTCCGCTTACTACTTATTATATTTCTGAAGGTTCTGAGATTGAAGTGAAGTATGTATATCATCACTGATGATATGACTCTTATAATAGTATTTGAGTGGTTTTAGCTGGTTATCTTATGAGTTAATTTCTAGGAAAAAAAAATAAATTTTAGTTACTATTTTGTTGCATTGTTAACTATATTATATAATTATATATTAATTCTCGTTGTTTATATCAATTAACCATTTACTACACAATGCTAAAATTTTATATGCAACAACCTAGTTGATTATCTGCAGTTGATTATTAAATAATTATATATTAATTCTCGTTATTTATATCAATTAGCCATATACTATACAATGCGAAAATTTAATATATATATATATATATATATATATATATATTATAAAAGCAAGAACCTAGTTGATTATCTGCAGTTATATATTTCTAATTTTCGAATGAGCTTGTTCACTATACATCTATGATTATTAAATTTATTTTGGTTCTTTTGTTAATTATCAGTAATTTTACTTCTTAATAGTGAGATCACGTACCTCTAAAATTTTGCTTTTATTATGAGGATATTTTAAACACCTAAAAGTCATTTTTTAATTAGAAAATATACTTTTAAGTGATTTTTTTAAATTATAATTGAAATTTGTAAGAGGATTATACGATTTGAACTCACAATCTTTTACGTGTGGGTGTGATGAGCTTAATACTTAATCAACTTAACTTTTATTAAAATGATACCGTGAAAAACCATTTTGTCAAATATTGTGGATTGACTTTTGAAGAAAGAACATGTGCACCGAAAAATAATTGGTTTGATTTGTCAAAAAGATGATTGAAGAAAAATATACATGGTGCCAAAATTGTTGAATGAGCTGTTGCATGCGCTGAAAGCGAACACATGGTGCCAAATTTTTTCTCTCCTCATTTGCCTATAAATAGGCTTGTATTCAGCAAACATAGAACACACAGAGTGAGTGAAAAATTAGAGAGAAGAAAAAGAGAGAGAAAAGAGAGAAATTTTGTGAGAATAAAATTGAGTGGTGTGAGAAAATTTTCGAGGTGTGAATTATTTATTATAAGGAGTATTGTGAGATATTCTCTTAGGGTATTAGAGTGTGATCTCTAATTGTGTACACACCATAAAATTTTCTGATATAGTGGAATCGCTCCTTTTGGTCTGTGGATGTAGGCTTGTATTTTAGCCGAACCATGTAAATTCTTGTATCATTTATTTTCTGCTATTTTAATTTTGTCGTCTATTTTAAATACATGTACTATCCGATCCTGCTCCAAGCTCAACAAACTGGTATTAGAGCCTCCGGTTGTGTTCCAGGCTGCTAGAAAATTCTTAGTATGCTCTGTGGTTGCAGCATTGTTTGATCTTCCACATCAGAAAAGAATTGTTCTTGAGATTTACTGATTTTGTGCTATGGTGTGAAAAGTACAAGTCTAGGAAAAGTTCTGACTGAGGAAAGACTTGGTACTTAAGCGTGTCCGTTGTGACCCACCTCTCTTTCCTAGGAACTTACCTAGTAGTACTGTTCACGACTACATACACTGTTCAGTATACGGTTACTGGTGAATAGTGCATTGCTTGGTGAGCCCTACACGAAATAGTGACAATGTGAATAGTGCGTTGGTGGACCCGACGCCGAATAGTGCCAAACGGTGAATAATACATTTATTTCGTTACTATCCTTGTTGAAATTAAGGATGTCGACGGCAAAATTTAAAGTCGTGAAATTGGATCGAAAGATTAATTCACTTTATGGCAAGTTTGGATGCGTACTGTTCTTGTTCAAAGTGGAGTTTAGAAAGTTTTGAAAGGTGTTAAACCAGCTGATATGAAAGATGCAGATTGGGAAGACATCAATGAAATGGTCCGTTCTGTTATTCAGCTATCTCTCTCTGATGAAGTTTTACGTGAGGTCATTTCTGAAAAGACCACAAAGGCATTGTGGGAGAAATTGGAATCTCTCTATTTGAAAAAAACCCTCACAAATAAACTTTACAAGAAGCAGTGTCTATATTCACTCTGCATGAGTGAAGGTACATCTCTTGATTCTCATATTGATGAGTTTGAATCTATCATCATGGATTTGTAAAATCTTGATGTCAATATAGAAGACGAAGATCAGGCGCTTCTGTTGCTGTGTTCTCTACCTTCCTCATATAGACATTTCAAATAAACTATATTATATGGGAAAGATACAATTTCTCTAAAGGATGTTAAAACTGCTTTGGAGACTAAAGAAAAGATTAACCATGATTTCATTGGGAAATATTCTAGTAGTCAAGCACAAGGTCTATAAGCTAGAGGAAGACCTGATTAAAGGGGAAGATCACAAGATCGAGGCACAAGTAGAGGAAAGTCAAAACACAAATCAAAATATAGAGGCAGAGATGTCGTATGCTGGTACTGTAAAGAACCAGGTCATGTTCGAAGCAAATGTAACAAGCTGTAAAAGAAAAGAGAAAATAAGGTCACTCCACAAAATGAAGAGACCGCCTAAGCTAGTGTTGCTGAAGAAAGAGATGATGTTCTGTGCGTGACAGAAGATCAATTCAATTCCAATGATGAATGAATTATGGATACTGGTTGCTCCTATCATATGTGTCCCAACCGGGATTGGTTTTCGATATATGAATCTATTGATGGAGGTATTATTTTGATGGGAAATAATGCCCAATGCAAAACTGTTGGCATAGGAACAATTCGTATCCAAATGCACGATGGCATTGTGAGAACATTGTCTGATGTGAGACATGTTCCAAACCTGAGGAAGAATCTCATCTCTCTTGGCACTCTTGATTCAAATGGGTGCAAGTTTTCAGCTAAAGGTGGAGTACTAAGAATTAGCAAAGGTGCATTGATTGTGATGTAAGCTAAGAAAACTGGTAGCCTTTATATACTGTAAGGTTCCACTATAACAAGCTCTGCAGCTGTTTCAGAATCATCTATGCCTGATTCAGAAGTTACAAAATTATGGCATATGAGGCTAGGGCACATGAGTGAAAAAGGTCTAACCCTGCTAAGCAAGTGAGGACTTTTGTGTGGCCAAAATACCGATAAAATGGACTTCTGTACTAGAATTCATAGAACCAAAGGGACGTTGGATTATATTCACTCTGATTTATGGGCTCATCGCCACTTCCATAAAAAGAAGGAGCTCGATATTTATTAACCTTTATTGATGACTTTTCAAGAAAGGTTTGGGTGTTTTTCTTGAAGAACAAAAATGATGCTCTTAACACTTTCAAAAGGTGAAAACTCTGATCGAGAAACAGACAGGAAAGCAAATCAAAAGACTCCAAATCACATGGTGCCAAATTTTTTCTCTCCTTATTTGCCTATAAATAGGCATGTATTAAGCAAACATAGAACACACAAAGTGAGTGAAAAATTAGAGAGAAGAAAAAGAGAAAGAAAAGAGAAAAATTTTGTGAGAATAAAATTGAGTGCTGTGAGAAACTTTTGGTGGTGTGAATTATATTATAAGGGGTATTGTGAGATATTCTCTTGGGGTATTAGAGTGTGATCTCTAATTGTGTATACACCATAAAATTTTCTGATATAGTGGAATCGCGCCTCTTAGTCCGTGGATGTAGGCTTGTATTTTAGTCGAACCACGTAAATTCTTGTGTCATTTATTTTCTGCTATTTTAATTTTATTGTCTATTTTAAATACATGTACTATCTGATCCTACTCCAAGCCCAACATTTTTATGTTTGGTCAAATGCTTTTCTATTTTATTGTTAAAATAACAACTAAAACTGAATACTTTCTAGGATTTTTTTTTTGTTTTTTAAATCTACTGTAATAGGAATTACTTTTAATTAAAAGCAATTTTCACAAAAGTGCTTCCAAAAATACTTTACCTAGACAATATTTTAGCTATATAGCAAATAAAGGGATACTTAATTCCTATTTAGGGCAATTATTATTTTTGCTCCCGGCATATTTAGTATCATCATTTTCCCTCTTAATTTTTTAAAAATAGCCATTTTTCCCCTACTATTATACATCCATCCACAACGTTACTTTCTGACACCAACTAAAGCAAAAGGACCTTTGAAATTAATGGATAAAACACTTTTTGAACAAATGTATAATGTCAGGGGAAAATGATTATTTTTAAAAATCGAGAAAGGAAACCGACGATATAGAAAATGTTAGGAGGAAAAAATAATTCCTTGTTCTATTTATGACGGAGCATAATTAAATGTAGAGAAATAATTTATTTTAGTTTATGTAGCCAAGTTTCCTATATACTTTTATTGCTCATCAACTTTAGAGTAAAATTGTATTTTAATTTAAATATATTATTAAAAAAAACACAAAAATAATGATTGTTTTATATCAATGAACCTTAGAGTGTGTGTGTGCGCGCGCGCAAGAACTAGCTGATTACCTGCACCTATATTTTTTGATATTTGAATGAGCTTGTGTGTGTGCAAGAACTAGCTGATTACCTGCACCTATATTTTTTGATAATTGAATGAGCTTGTTATTATACTTCTACAATATTAAATGAATAATAATCACAATTCTCCATAAAGTTTGGGGTATTAAACAAAACATATCCCCTAATTTTATTTATGACTAAATTACCTCCTATAATTTTATTTTATCACCAAACTTCCCTTTGCCATCAATTTTAATTCTAAAAATACCATTAACCATCAACTATTCTGTTAAAAATTTAATATTACTAAGTGTATTTGAGTAAATGACTACAAATCTTAATGGATAAAAATTATAATCCCTCTGTTATTTGGAGTATTATACAAAACGCATCACCTAATTTCATTTATGGTCGAACTATATCTCATAATTTCAATTTATCACCAAAAATCCCTGATGCTATTAATTTCTGTTAAGTTTATAAGTGAAATTACTCATTTACTCTTTAAGGTAAAAAAAAAAAAATAGATTGATGGATCTCCATCATTCACTTGGACGATGGAGATCAAAAAATAAAAAAGTAATAAAAATTAAAAAAAAAAGTCGATTCAAATATCAAGAGATGGATGGTGGACATCCTAGGATCTATATAATTTTTTTTATTCATTATAATATCATCTCGTAGATGGACGGTGGAGATCCATATTTTTTATTTTCATTTATTTTATATGATTTTAAATTTTTTTAATTGTTTAATATTGATTTGATTTTAAATTTTCTTTAATTGCCCCTACCGTAATTCATTTGTCCAAAACGTTACTTTCTTTTCTCTTTCCTTTATTTTTTTTTCCCTTTCTTCGCTCTCTCTCTCTCTCTCTCATGTCATTATCTACCATCTCCATTATCTCAACCTCAACATCATCATACATAAATAGGGCAAAATGCAATGGAGTACCCCTTACGTTTGGCTATATAGTAATGAAATCGTAAATTTTGTCTTAATTACACATTAATACCCCACCGTTAGTTGACTCAGTCAAAAAAACAAAGTGGAGATCCAATCTCCAACACCGAGAACAAAAAAAAGCACCAATCAAGAATGTCTGAAGAACACGCAGCTACTATGTCTTCAATGGCTGCGGTGTGTTTATGCCTAGTGGCGATGAAAGCACTCTTGAAGCCTTGAAATATGCCGCTTGTGATTGCCACCGGAACTTCCACAGGAAAGAGATCTACAAAGAGATCCCACTCAGTGGCAATTGCGGCAGAAGAAATGTAATGCTCAACCCACGATCAGCTACCTCTAACACTGCCATCTCCAACCATGATTCACTATCGAATGTACTTGATAGGTATGGATATGTACAACCCTTCAAGTCCAATTGTTGCACCAATGAATGTGGCTTTTGGTGGTGTCAGTGGTACTGGAACCGAGTCTTCAAGCGAGGATCTTAATGTTTTCCAATCTAATAATGCTGATGGAGTACTCCAGCCTCCACTACCGCCTGCTTTTGTTCTGTCCAAGAAGCATTTTCGAACAAAGTTCACTCAGGAGCAGAAAGATAAGATGTTGGAGTATGCAGAGAAAATTGGGTGGCATTCCAGAAAGAAGACAAAGAAGAACTGGAGAAATTTTATGGTGAAGTAGGTATGAAGAGGCAGGTTTTCTAGGTTTGGATGCATAAAACTCCATCGCAGAAATGTTTTTAAGGTTTGGATGCAAAATTGGGTAGAGAACTTTCCGCGATGGAACTCATGCTGAGCTGAAGCTTCAATTGCGAATAGGAGCAGAAGGAGTAGATTCATGTGCCATTTATTTTTTTTAGGTTTTTGATGAGATGAATATCCTTGGATCTCTTGTCCATTAAAGTGGATGGAGTGAAGATTGTATTTCCATCCCACTAAGAACACACTTTTATTTTATTTTTCTTTTTTTTTTAAATATTCTTTTTTATTAATATGATCTCCACGTGGAGATTCAATAAATTTTTTAAAAGAAATAATTAAGGTGAAAATAATTATATTATTTTTTAATTATTAGTTGATCATTAATTTTAATAGTTAATTAAGGATACTAACTGTAATTAAAATTAAAATCGAAATTTAATTGTCATATGAACAAAATGTCGTACTTCATAATAATAATAAAAAAGAAGTCATCATCTTCACTCTCTTCTTCGTCACCACTTTTCATCTCATTTTCTCATCATCATCAAAATCATCACCTTCATCTCTATTTTTTCTTCATCGTCATTTTCATCTCTTTTTCTTCTCTTCCCCCATCGCCACTCAACACTAAACCCTAACCCGCCACTCAACACTAAACCAACCAAGCCCAAGGAGATCTAGCTGTCGGCGAAGCAGATTCGGTGCCGATGCCCTCTTATTGGAGAAGCTATGACATTGGTCCTGGCACTGTACAATTTTCTTTTTCAATTTTTATAATTATTTTCCACCAATTTCAACCAAAATGCCATTCAAGGAACGAAAAATAAAGAGAGAGAACCAAATTCAGAAAAAACAGAATGGAGAGCGAGAGAGTAGTAAGAAAAGATTGAGAGGCGTAAGTGTCTGAAAGAGAGGGATGAGAGAGAAAAGAGAAAGAATGGGGGGGGGGGGGGGGGGGGGGAAGAGAGAGAAGCATAGAGATATTTTTTCATTTAATATTATATAATTCTATTTTAATATTTTAATCTAATTTAATAAATCATTTCGTTTATCCAATTACTAAGCCACCCTTTTAAATTATCAGACAAATCACCTTTGGGGGGAAAATAGTTATTTCTAAATATTGAGGAGGAGACGATGATATGAAAAATATTAGGAAATTTTTTTTTTCCTACTTATTTATGATGGAGTATACTATAATTAATTTTAAAAAATAATTTTATTTTAGTTTATATAATCAGATTTCCTATTTACTTTTATTGCATATTGTGATAATACTAAAAATTGTATTAGATTGTAAAAAGAAAAAAAAATTACAATTATACTTAAACTCATACAAATTACAAAATTGAAGTTTTTTAACGTGGATGCCATGTGTAAACTCATGTCATATTATTTTAGTACAATTACTAAATAAGTTCCGAACTTTTTTTTTAATTTTAAGTAGTTTGTAACCTTTTTATTTTTGACAAAACTAGTCTCTATGTTTTACATAACTACCAATTAAGTCATTTTTTAATTAGAAAATAATTTAAATGCTTTTAAATAATACCTTTAGGTGATTTTTTTTTTAATTACAGTTTTGAAATAATACCTTTAGCTATATAAATTGAATCTACAACCTCAATTTACGGGTGTGAGGGTCTTAACACTTAGCCACTTTAACTTCAACCAAAATGATATTATAAACAAAAACCATTTTATGTTTGGAAAAATGCTTTTTTGTTTTTAAAATAACAACCAAAATTGAATACTTAATTGGAAATTTATTTTTTTTGTGGCTGAAATCTACTTTAATAGGAATTACTTTTACTTAAAAGCAATGCTTGCAAAAATTACTTTAGTTAGATAATATTATGATTATATTGTAAAAAAAAAAAGGATACTTAATTCCTATTTAGGGTCATTATTATTTCCACCCTAACTCTTCATTTTTTCCCCTCCATTTTGGAAATAGTCATTCTTCCCCTTAATGTTATGCATTTTTTTTCTATTAAATACTAAATAGAAACATTAAGGTTTTTTTTTTAAAAGTCACAAATATCGAAAATAAATTCTTTTACATGTATGCCCTTCAATTTGTATATGTTTACATTTTAATATATTAAATACAATTAGAAATAAGTAATTTGAAAAAAAAATAAAACTAAATTATTTAATTTCTAAAAATATGTCAAATTTTTATAAACTTTTAAAAGAATTCATATGATTTAATTTAAAAATGTTTTCAAATACCTTTTATTTTAGAAAAAAATATAACGATCATGTATAAGATGATTGACCAGAAAACATATTAGATACTTCTTTTGTATAATATTTTATTATTATTCAAGACATTTTACAGAATATTTAAAATACAGCAAATTACACATAACCTACCTGAGGTTTAACTCATTACACAAAGAAACAATTTTTACAAAAAATTGCACATAACCTACCTGCTGTTAGTAAAATCCATTAGTATTAGTACTGACTTTGTTTGACCAGTAAAAATACCATAATACCTTTAAATAATTTATTAAAATTACTAATATGCCATTATTTTTTTTAAAAAAAAAAATCTAAAGACAGACGGTAGAGATTTAAATTAAAAATTAAAAATAAATAAAATCATATCCAATCTAGACCGTCTATCAGATCTGATGGACGATCCAGATGAAATCTGGACCAATTTTTTCAAAAAAATAAAAAATAAGTCCATATCAAATCTGGACCGTCTCCATCCATGGAGATCTCTCCATGGATGAAGCTCTATCCACGGAGAGAGATCCATGGATGGACCTTTCCCATTTAGCGAACTGTGGAAAGTGGGGAGGTCAACCCTTCCCCGTCAAGACGAGAGCCTTCCTGTTCGTCGAATAGGGAGGTACCGCGCCGTTTCTCAACGGGGAGGCGTCCCCTGTCGTGGGGGAGGCTCGACCTCCCCACGACGATTGCAGAAGGCTCGAGCTCCCCTCGCCGAGCCTTCCCCTCCTCTACCTTTCGAAGGTGGGGGATCTCCATGGATAAAGCTCATTCATAGAGATCTCTCCATGGTAGAGGGCGGTCCAGGTCAAATTTGGACCGTCCATCATATCTGATTGACTGTCCATATTTGATCTGGCTTTGTTTTATTTTTTATTTTCTTTCATTTTTTATATTTTTTTAAAATTAGTCCAAATCCCATCTGATAGACGGTCCAGATTGGATCTAGATATTTTTTTATCGATCTCCATTTTTTGTAAAAGAAATTTCAATTTGAATCTCCACCGCCCATTCATTTATGGATGGATGGTGGAGATCCATTTATTATTTTACAATTTTATTAATTTCTTTATTGGATCTTAACCATTTATTATTGGACGGTCCTGATTCATTTATACCTTTTTTTTAAAATTTTTATTTAATTTTAAAAGATGTTAAAATGACTAAATTACCCTCTTCTAACAGTAAAGTGTTAATGGCAGGTAGGTTATATGTAAATTTTTTAAAAGTTATTTCTGTGTGTAATGAGCCAAACCTTGGGTAGCTTATGTGTAATTTGCTCTTTAAAATAATACAATAACAATGTTCTCTCTTAATAGGGTTCATATGCTTTTAATTAATGGCAAAATTGGTCCCTACCTTTTTCAAATTATTACCTTTTGTCTGATATTGTAATATACCCTCCCGATATTATGTATTGTGCGTATAACTGTTGTAACATATTTTCACAAACTTTATTATACAGTACACAAGTAAATAGATAAGCCTTTATTAGGAGTAAATCAAATGTTAATAAGTAGTATGGGTGCTATAATAAAAATTTTTGGACAAATTCGGAGATTTTTGAAAAGGTGTTCGGAGACCCGGAAAGTTAAGAAAGGTGTCCGAATGGGTATCAGAGACTCGAAAAACATTCGGAATGTTTCAGATGATTAGTAAGGCTTCGTAAAGTGTATACAAAGTTCAATTATAAGTTTCGAAATTTCTAGTAAGGATTTTCCATAAATTGGAAGTTAAAATATATTTTTATGATATGAGATTGTAATTTAATTGGTATTTAAATGTGGTGGAAAAGTAATGTTGGTGGATTAATTTTGAGGTGTACAAGTGGACTAATCCAAGTTAGCCATATGAACAAATAAAAATCATGAATTAGTGGATTAGTTTGATAATTAATAGATGATTGGTAAATCACATGTGATTAATTGTAAATTTATTGTCATTTTATGAATTGTAAATGTCAAGGGAGAAAATAGCAATTATTAGTATATATATATATATATAAGTTAGTGGAGATTTCCACTCAAATCTAAAGTCAACCAGAAAACAAAAACAGAACAGAGAGGCGGTGAGAAGAAAAGAAAGAAAAGAAGAAAAAGAAGAAAGAAGAAAGAAGGGAGAAAAAGCAAGCTCAGCCGAAGAAGAAGAGAGAAAGGAGAGAAAGAAAAGAAGAGTGAAGTGGCCGGCCAAGCAAAGAAGAAAGAAGAAGGAGAAAAAGAAGAAAGAGACCAGCCGTGAGACACAAAGAGAAAATAGAGGCAGAACCAGCCGAAGAAGAAAAAGAGGAAGAAGAAAGAAAGAGAGCAGGTCGGTCGGAAGGAAGAAGAAAGGAAAAGGAAGAGAAGAAGAAGCAACCGGCCAAGAGAGAAGAAGGAAGATTTCGGACAAGCTAGAAGAAGAAGAAGAAGAAAAAGAAATGATTAAGCTAGAATCAAAAGTAAGTTTGTATACTTAAATTCATGAAATTACTTTGGGTCTTTGATTTTTGGTGTTTGGATGATGAATTTGATGCATGAATTTAGGAATTTAAATATCAAACAATTAATCTAGCCAAGAAAGATAATTTAATTTCATCAAAAATGAAATTGAATCACTAGTTTTGGGAATTTTTAAATTTAATTTGGAATTTGATGTAATTAGATTAAATGAAATTAGGTGATGTTGAATTTGATGTTGATAAGCATAGGAAATTTATGCATGATAAATTGATGAAAAAATTAGTAAGTTAAAGTTAAGAGTTTGATATTGATTAAAGTATAGATATTTCTATTTATGTAAGAAAAGTATTAGAAAATGGTATTTGTATGGTTTTGATGCAAATTGATGCTTAGAAAATAAAGAAAATATGTTGATTTGTGATCTATGAAATTCAATCAAAAGAGAAATTGAATGATTCAAGAAATATATAATTATACAGACCTGATTTTTAGCAAATTAAATGTAATTGATTTTGTTATAATAGAAGAAATTGAAGAATAAAGTGTAAAATGTACTAAATGAGTTTTTGAATAAGTTGTAGTATTTATATTAATGATTTATTTGGAAATATATTGTTTTAGGGAGAAATCTCCTTAGTGTGGGAGAAGTAAGGAATTATATGGAAAGGCAAGGAGAAACCAGAGTATCAAAGTTTAGGGAATTCCAGAAACAAGTGAGTGTTTATAGTATTTTTATAGAAAGTGTGTTTTATGAAATTATGATTTTATTTATCTAAGTGTTAAAATAGTTTTAAGTAAAGTAAGTTTTATGTTAGAAATATATTGTATGTGAGTATTCAAATTAGTTTTCGAAAAGTGAATTTGATTTATAAATATGATTTACATAAAGTTAAACAAGTTATTATTTTTATCCAAATAAATACGAAAATATATTTTGATTGAATTGTATTTAGTATATTTCCTTCCAAGTTTGATTTAGCATTTTATGATCATATATATATATATATATATATATATATATTCATTTATACAAGTTTATAAATTAAACAGAATTGATGTTTCAGTTATGACATTTCTATGTTTTAGAAATTTAAGTCTATTATCAATTGAGCAAATGTTATATGTAAGATTTAATTAAAGAGATATGTTTTATGTTTTCATGCTTTTGATTTAAAAGATATTTTTAAAAATAAAAAAAAAACAAAGAAAACGTTTTCAGGCCAATAGAATACCCATTTATTATCATATTATCAGCAGTTTATCAGAATTATCAGATCAGCTATCAGTTATCAGCAGTTAGATCCGGCCGGTACACCCCATTTGTGTAGGGTAAGTTAAGGGGGGAACAGTCCACTAACTCCAAGGGGGTCGTGTCTGTCAGTCGCTCACACACTGGGGTGTTGTCTCACTATATGTAGGCGACGCAGAATTCTACCACATAGACAGTGAAATGTCTCTTATAAGATTTTATCAGAGTCACACAGAGCGGCACAAATTAGTCGCCTGGTGACATCCTCCATATGGTGCGGCGCCAGTTGAGTCGCCCTATGGATTATCAGTTATCAGATATGAGTTTCCATTGACATTATCAGAAAAATATATTTTCACAGTTTTTCAGTTTTTAAAAAGTATAACATATCAGTTTTTCAGTTTTCAGAAAAAGTAACCTTTCAGTTTCTAGAAAAGTAAAAATATATTTTCTCAGCTTTTCAGTTTTCAGAAAAGTAAAGTATATATATTATCTCAGCTTTTTAGTTTTCAAAAAGTATGCAGCATTTCAGTTTATCAGTTTTCAGCAATAACAGAAAGTTTGAAAGGTTTTCAGCATAGTTTTCAGAACAGTTTTCAGAAATTAGTTATCAGTATAGTTTTCAGTATGGATTTCAGAATAGTTTTCAGAAAATAGATTTCAGAAATAGTTTATCAGTTCAAGTTCCAGTAAAGTTTTCAGAAAGTAAATTTCAATATAATTATCAGGAAAAGATTTCAGTATGACTTTCAATATAGTTTTTATGATTCAGATTTCAGTTCAGTTTTCAAAGAAATAAAAAAAAAAAGTTTTATTATTAAGTTATCAGTTTTCATAAAGTAGTAAAGATTCATTATTTAAATTTCAGTACATTATTTTCAGTAAATAGACTTTAGTACAGTTTTCAGTAAATAGAAAGGTTTTATTAGTATTTTGTTTTCAGAAATTTTCAGTAAACAAGAAAAATATTATTATTATTATTATTATTATTATTATTATTATTATTATTCATATCAGTAATTTCAGAAAACAAGTTTATATTTTTTTCAGAGAAATTATAGGGAGGTTAAAGTAGAAATATTAAATTTATTTAGAAATTGATAACACTCACTGAGCTCCTTTAGCTTATATTAGTTGTATGTTTTATAAATCAATCTCCCAGGTACATGTGCAGACATTGCAGGGATTCCCAGAACCAAGAGGACCAGTCAGACGTTATTATGACAGTTTTTAGAATATGTATAATGTTTTTGTAACATCCCTAATTTCGTATAAATATGAAAAGTATTGTTTAACTAATATGGAGCATGTGAATGTGATTTTTTTTTTGTTTCTAAGTGGACCAAATGGAACGTTCCAAAACAATGTGTGAAGAGAAGGGAGAGAAAAATTGGACTAATGAGCCTCGCGACCAGCCTCGCAACCAGAGATAGCGGTAGCTGCTCGTGATGAAAGTGGCAAAATTGGACCAGTGATCACCGTGACTAGCCTCGTGACCATAGATCGCGGTAGCTGCTCGCGCTGAAGACAGGTAAAATTCCAGCAGTGAGTACCGCGACCTAGTGACTCGACCACCGCTTAGTGATACGCGGTCGCGATAGCGGAAAGTTTATTAAAAAAAAAGGCACCGAATGAAATTAGAAACAACAAAGCAGAAAAAAAAAAGAATTGAGAGCTCGAAGAAGAGAGAAAAGAGGAGAGAGAAAGGAAAGAAGAGAAAGAAGAAGAAGATGAAGAAAAAAAGAGAAGGAGAAGAAGGAAAAGAGGAAAAGGAAAGGGTATTCAGGTTCGGTGTACACTAGTTTTCGAATTTTCAGTTTTCCAGAATATTTCGGATTGATTGAATTTATTAATGTTGAGTTATTTGAATTATATTAATTATAGTTTATAATTTGAAATTGATTTTGGAATGATTTGAATTACAATATAGTTTATATTTGAAATATTGATTGTGAATAATATTATAAATTGATTTTGATACGTTTTGATTCTAATATTGTTATGAGAAATATAGTTGAAGGTGATTTTGATTATACAATATTTGTGAAATGTATCGAAAAATAATTTTGGGGCATTTTGATTTAATATGGGTTTGTGAAATATATTCGAATATGATTTTGAATTGATTTGATGAGAATATTGGTTTCAGAAATATATTTGAATACATTTTTGAATTGATTTGATGTGATTATTGATTTGAGAAATATACTCGTATATGAATGTATATATTTATTTTATATGATTATTAATGAAATTTGGATTTCAAAAATATATTTATTGATTTGAAATATTTGAAAGTTAAATTTGAATATAAGAAAGTGATTTGTGAAATTGTATTTCAGAATTGAAATTGCAATATTGAATTTGAATGATTTGAAATATGAATGTGATGATTCTAAAACAAATGAAAAGAATCGACATTGGATTTGAGAAAACGTTTTGCGACATGACTCTGATGTGTATAAACATAGATATGGATATAGGAGGTTGACATGTCAATTGGGTTTTTCTGAACAATACTGTGCCGATATACTCTGATGCATCACCCTATGGATAGTGCAGGCCCCAAGTGTCGGTCCTAGGGTAGGGAGCTTTGATCTGAATGTACCACCATTTGGATAGTATAGGCCCCAAGTGCCGGTCCTAAGGTTGAAAATCTGATATGGGACATTTACAGCGGGTAATCCCGTTGGTGTCTAACTCTGATATGATGTTCGGCGGGTAGCCCCGTTGGTGTCCGATGCCGAACAACTCGTAATCCAGTTTGAAAAATTATGTTATGTATGTCAGGAGCCTAGTATGAAAACTGATTTGTTATATGAAAGTATTTAAGGAATTATGAAAATTTTGTCTGTTGATTGATTTTGAATACTGTATTTGTTGAGTACATGATTTGATTTGATATGAGCTCCATATTTGATTATATATATATGTTATTTATATTTTCGATAAATAGATAAAATTATTTGATATAGTATATTTGGATATACAATTTTGTGTACACCCACTAAGCAACCTGCTTAGCATGTTGAGTTTTTTCACACGTAGGTAAAAGAGGTTTCAAGGGAGACAAAGACAAAGAAGAGTAGAGACTGTAGGAGCAGAGTCCAGAGTCACATCGTTCCTATATATTTGGTAGTCCTTTTGTAATAAGTATATATATTTTAATGCAACATGCATATATAAAAAATGTTTGTACATATTTGAAGAAATTCTGTTGTGTAAATATTTATTATATGTTTATGTTATTTGAATATTTATAAATTATATTGTGATAAATTGATTTGGCAAGTCGCACTAAATTTGGAAGTGTACGCAAAAGTGATTTGAGAATTTAGAAACGTTGATTTTTATGAATTTTAATTGTAAACAGGTTTTGGAAAGTCAGAAAAACTGAGGAAACTCTGACAAGATTTTCTAAAATTTATTTGGACTATTTTAAAATGTTTTAAATATAGTTTTAAGTTATGGTTATATAAAAGTAAAATAGAGATTTCGGTATATAGTAGCGCTCTCTGATTCGGTCCGAGTGGATTGGGTCAGGGGGTGTTACAGTTTTAGTGGTAAAACTTATGTAAAGTTTGTATTTGATATTGTTTTTATGCATGAGTATTCTATTTAAAGAAATTTGATTATCTATTTTTGATAACTTTCTATATTAATATTTAAACTGATTTAGTCGTGATGTTTTTGGTGATGGACCTGAGGTCCTAATGGTAGTGGAGAAGATGTTTGATATTTAGAAGTGTTTTTAAATTGTTTTACAGGATTTGGGAATTTTCCAAAATGCAACTGTTATGTTGCCAAAATTTTTAATAAAATAATTTTGTATAAAAATAATAATAATAATAAAAAAAATTTCTACTCAGATTTCCAAGTTAAGAAACGGCTTAACTTCACGGAAGCCTTTCAGCGAGGCAAGCCTCAACTGGGAAGCTACCGTGGAGCGTCGACAGGCCGCCTAGTGTGAGATAGTAGGTTAGGAGCCTGTCAGATATTTTGTTTTTTAGCTCGTGTGGTTCCTTAATTTTTTAAAATTCATTATTTTAGTTATTCTGACCAAATTTTTGACAATCAAACATGACAGAATATGCATATTAACTATTTTACCCATAACTATGAATTATTAAGTTGAAAATACGATTTTATCCTACATTTTTAAAAATTTAACAAACTAACCTTACACATCTAATAAAAATATAAGATGTGATAACAAAATAAATTAAAATTATAAAATACAAAAAATTTATAAGAAAACCCCTTAAATATTTAAAAAAACATAATTTAAAAAGAAATTAACACAAAATAAAATATCTTTCAAAATAAAATTATTAAAAAAAATTAACGAATTTATAAAAACACAATAATTCAAAATAACACTTTAAATTAATATTAAAGTATAAAAAATAAATTTTATATATAAAAATAAATTACAATAAATTAAAAATTAAAAACAAAGTTAATTATTAAAGAAATAAAAATATAAAATAATTTTTAAAAATGTCAAAAGGAGGCATTATTATTTTTTAAAATTATTTTTAAAAATTATTCCTTTTTTATTTTTGTTGTTGTTATTATTTTATTTTTATACTGAAATTTTTATTTAATAAATTTTATTTATTTTTTAATTTTAATTTTAATTTTTAATTTTTGTGTATTAACACCATTAAATTTGATTAACTGTTGACTAATAGAATAACTAAATTGATGAATTTTTGAAAAGTGTGGCACCACGTAAGTAAAAAAAAAAATTGATCAAAAAGTAATAATTTCAAAATAATTTTGTCTTTAATTAAAGGGTAAATTGCGATAAAATGCCCTGTTATTTGGTCATATTGCAATAAAATTTCACTTTTATTAAACTATAATTATCAATTTAGTCCCTAACGTATTTAAAATATCACTTTTTGACCTATTTTTACTTTGTTAACTTACATGGTCCCTTCAAAATACATCAATTTGGTCTCTATGACCAAAATTTTGACAGTCAAACCTGACATACATTATACATTGACCATTTTACACTTTTTTTAATTAAATTAGATAACGCTGCCCTTTAATTTTTTTAACAGCTTTACCTATTTGGATAGTCCAATAAGAAACTGATACATATTACAAAAATTTAATTTTTTTAAAAATAAATAGATATGATAAAATTCATTATAAATTAAAAACAAATATAAAAAATTAAAAAATTTAAAATAAAATTCGAAGATTGAATATTTTTAAAACTTAAAATTAGTAATTTAACACACACACACACACACACACATATATATATATATATATTTATAAATAAATTTATATATATTATAATTTTATTATTATATTTAATATATATATATATTATATAATAAACTATAAAACATGTATATATAATATTTTAACATTTTAGTTTTTTAAACTAAATTTTAAGTTTTATAAAATTCATTTTTGAATTTTTTTAATAAATGACATTACTTTTAATTTTTTTAATTGTTTTAATCATTTTTAATTTTTAATAAATTTTATCATATTTATTTTTTGATTTAATGCATTTTAAATCTTACTGAAGCAGGGGATTTCAAGAAAAGAAGAGGTTGTTCAGATGTGATAAAAAAAACCACTTAGTCTTTTATTGTTTCGGGTTATTTGCGGATTTGAAAAGTACCCACATTTCAACCTGCAATCAACTTGCAACTAATATAGGTTTTATAAAAAAATATCATATCCAGGTTTTATATAAATGTGGTCTTGATTTATAAATATCATATCCAGGTTTTATATAAATGTGGGCTTGATTTATGCTCGCACCGCATACCGCGGGTTTGGTATGGGTCGAACAAATCTGGACCATTTTGCCATCCCCAGAGGAAAGAGGAACTAATCTACTAGGTAGACAACCAAACTGTGTGGATTCATCTAGTGAAGATGAGTACTTACGATATACGGTGAATCGGCGCCAAAGGACACAAGGAAGTGGTCATAATGGTCCCAGTTCTTATGACTACAAAATGAAGATAGACCTTCCTTCTTTTAATGGGTATATGCACATAGAAGACTTTCTCGATTGGATAGCTAATATGGAGCATTTCTTTGATTACATTGAGGTACAAGAAGAGAAAAAAAAAAGTCAAATTTGTGGCCTACAGATTAAAAGGTTGAGCCTCAGCTTGGTGGGAGCAAGTATAGTGCAATCGACGCCGACAAGGTAAAAGACCTGTGCATACTTGGCATTAAATGAAGCAGCCAATGAGAGCCATAATCTTACCCCCAGATAATGTGCAAATTGTTCATCAACAGTACCTTGATTGTAGGCAGGGTAACCATTATGTTAATGATTACAGCAAGGAATTTTACCGATTGAAAGCAAGGAATAAATTGTCAGAAACATAAGACAAACAACTAGCCAGGTATGTTGGAGGACTTCGGTCGGAGATTCAAGACATGCTCAATTTACAAATATTATGGAGTCTCTCAGAAGCTGTAAATTTGGGCTACAAGGTAGAAATGCAAATCAAACGACCATCTCGATCAACCAATAGGCCTAATTCTAATATCGCTTGTGACAAAGAAAAACAGTTAAGCATTATAAGGTCACAACAACAGAAACAAGACAACACTATAGACTTGGGGGAAGGGAGCACTAAAGACCCCACGATGTAAGGAGTACCACACTTTCGTAATAACCAAACCAACAACAGAACCTCTAACAACCCATATGCAAAACATTTCCTGGAAAATGTTTATGGTGCCACTAAAATGGAAACAAAGCTCTAACGAGCGCCTAAGCCGCAAGCAGGTAAATATAATGAATTCTTCTAATGATGTTGACAATGTTGATGAACAAGAAGATGAATGTGATGGAATTGAATTTACCGAGGGAGATGAAGGTGAACAAGTCTCATGCATCATACAATGACTTTTGTTCACACCAAGAAAATAAGACACTTCATAACGTCATAATATTTCTAGGATCCGATGTACCATTAAGCAAAAGGTATGCAATGTGATTATTGATAGCGGAAGTACCAAAATATTGTGTTTGGGGTACTAGTGAAGACATTGAAATATAAAAGCACCCATTACCATACAAAATCGGCTGGATTAAAAAAGGAGCAGAAACACTGGTCACAGAAATATGTCGAATTTCCTTTTCTATCGGCAAGTATTACGAAGATGATGTCACTTGTGATGTTATGGATATGGATGCATGCCATGTATTATTAGGGAGACCTTGGTTGTTCGACGTCGATGCTATTCACAAAGGTAAGGACAATACCTATTTATTTTAGTGGCATGATAAGAAAATTGTGTTAATGACAGGTAGTGGTGACGAGATGCATCATATGTAGCTAATTTGTCCTTCCGAGAAATTGTACATTTGCAAGGTGTTTTGAAACTTTAACTTCTAACAGAGATGTGAAATTTCTTAGTCATTTTTGGAGGACGCTTTGGAAGAAGTTTGATAGTACTCTCAATTATAGTGTTGGATTGTAAAGCTTAAATCGGTAACCAGAGGCCGGGGCACATGAGTATCAAGGGGCCAGAGATTGTGCTTTCAGTTAGAAAGCAGGTAAGTTCAAAGTTAGGTGATTACGATCGGTATCATAGTAACAATTTGGGAAAACATAAAGTTGTGAGTTTTCAGCAAATTGGCAGAACTCTGAAAGAATGTTCAACAAGTGACGTTGAAAGTATAGGTCAGAAGACCAAGTCCAGGGTATCTGAGAATTAGGGGACTGCGAGATCAAGACAGGAGTCTAGGGTATCTTAGAAGCATGAAACTAAAAGATCAGGATAAGAGTCCAAAGTATTTTAGAAACAGAGGATTGCGAGATCAGGACGTGCTAGAAGAAATGGGTCAGAGTTCATGGATCAGCAATCAGATATCGACATAAGCAAGGGAGCTACAAGATCAGGAAGTGATAGAGACCATGAATCAGCCACCAGAGATCAGGACGAGCAGAGATCTGCAAGATCAGGTAGAGAACCTAGATGTTATGATGAGGCAAGTCAGGGAAGTGGTACGAGCTAGTAAAAGCTTGCATTGGAAGAAAGTCTAATCAGAAACTATGGGCAAAATGCTCACGGTTGTTACTTGCGAACGCTCAAACCAAGCCAGTTAAGGCAGAGGAACTTGAGCTGAGAGGCAGCTTTAGTTGGGTCTTCGAAGTTGAAGACAGGTTGTTTGAACGCATTGTTCCATTAATCATTAGAAGAGGATGGTTCATCATGCTTCAATCTTCAAGTGGGAGATTATTGGGTTGTGAAGCTTGAATCAAAAGAGTTCTGCTACACATATAGCCAGAACGAATTGGACTAAGAACCGCGAGTAGGTTTGCAAAACTAAAGTAGCACGTCATGTTTAACTAATGTGAAAGTAGGGCAAAGGTGTTCGATTGAGGTGATTAAAGAACTAATGGAAAAGAAGATCTAGTCAAAGATAATAAAGCAAACAACGCCGGCAATAGAGGCCAGACGCACTGTCTCTCACCGTCAAAAAAGGCCGGCGCGACCTAAAGGTTGTGCTAGCAAGTCAAACGAATTCAGATTTCTTGTTTCCAGTTAGATTTATGTTTTAGTTTGAGTTCTGACCAGTTTAGGAAGTTTTTCCTAGGTCGATTTTGTTCTAATTTTTCCATATAAATGCCCATGTAATTAAAGATGGCCATTGGAACTGAACCGGCGGTTCCAGTTCCAATTTTGCTCCAATCGGAACCGGGACCGGGGAGGTTCCGGTCCTGATTTCGGTTGGAACCGGAGGGGAACCGCCCAGTTCGGTTCCTCCCCGATGTTTTTGGAACCGGCCGGAACCGGAAAAATAAAAAGAAAATTAAAAATTTAAAAATTAAAAATAAATTAATAAAAAATTAAATATATAAATAACGATAATAATATATATAAATAAACTGGGTACTCGATTGCAAAAAAATAACGATAAAATTGAAATAAAATTATAATAATATTATAAAACTATAAAATTAAATAAATAAATAAAAAATTAGGGCTTGCACTTAATTTTACCTCAATTAAGCTGCCTACATATCCTCTAGGAGGAATCAAAGCCCATGTAGTTCTTTTACCTGTTATGTTTCGGATGTGATCAATCGTCGCTTGTTCCTTCGGTTGTCGTTGTATCCTCGTTGGTGTCGAAGAAGTCATTGTCGTCGGACACCAGATCCAATTCCTGCTGCCGGTATGTAGCCTTAGTCCAGTCGTCAACACAGACCTGGATCTGTATTGAGTCAGGATCGAGCAATGCTCGTCTCTCGTCCAGAACATTGCCACCTGTACTAAATTCCTGTTCGACGGCGACGGTCGAGACAGGGGTTCCAAAAATTTGTTTGGCAATGATGGCCAAAATTGGAAAGTTAGTTTCGTGCTCCCTCCACCACTGTAGGACGTTAAAGTCTGGGGTGTCCAAAAACTTAAAGGAGGTGTTTATGTAAACATCAACCTCTGAAACATAAGTTGATGAAGACGAACTCCCCGACGTTCTTGCTTTTTTGGTAAACACGCTTGCCCTAACTTCCTTAATGTGGAGGGAAAGTGCAAATGACTAGTACTACCACTTCCGCTTGGTTCCGGTTGTTGAACAATAATGTTCAGCGAGGGACCGTAAACAGAACGATATTCGTCATACATTGAATAAAATAAATTCCTAACATTATTATATAAACCACTAATATCTATGTCCATTATCCCTAGAGATTGGTAATAAAGTGTAAAAAATTCATATAAACTATTTAATTTATTCCTAGGGTCAAAAACTGATGCAATAGTATAAATTACAGGAATGTCCCTATAATAGTTTATCCATCTTTCTCGTATTGCATAAACACACGGAACTAATTCATTTATTTGTGCACATTCATTAAGTGCACCTACAATATTAAGGGCTTCAAATAAAAATAAATGTAAAGTTGGATAATACATACCGGATAAAGAATGTGTTGCATCATGAAAATTTTTTAAAAGCATGCAAATTTTTGTACAAACATCCCAATACTGTTCATATAAATTAATAGTATTAACATTATGCTGCATAAATCTAACTAATAATTCTCTATACTCGTAGCTTTCACAAAGTAACTTATATGTGGAGTTCCAACGAGTTGGAACATCACGGGAAAACCTAATTGGATGTTTCCCGTTAGCTTTACAATACATAGCCCATTGTTTCATAGTGCTAGGATGTTTCCACAAATAGTATAGAGCATCCCTAATTGGTGTAATCCATTCATGTAGTGTTTGCAAGTCACGTTGTACACATATATTTAAAACATGGCAAACACATCTTTGATGAAAAAATCTGCCGCCAAAATAGGGTTGACACAATTGAATTAATTGTGGAACGACGACAGTATTATTTGCAGCATTATCAAAACCAATTGCAAAAATTTTACTCTCAATACAATATTCTTCAAAAATAATTTTCATTAATTTATAAATATTGTCAGCAGTATGGGTGTCGTCAAAAACTCTAAATGCCTAATATTCGTTTTTGCAAATCCCATGATTGGTCAACGAAATGACAAGTGAGTCCTAAGTATGAATGTTTTTGCCAATGATCACTCCAGATATCGGCACAAATAGACACACGACCCATATAATTTTGAAAATATTTTACTAAAGCTTTTTTTTTTTTCTTTTTTATAAATATCACACATAGTACGTTTTAATGTAGTCCTAGATACTCTACATGCAGAGGGATTTAAAGAATTATGACAATATTTTAAAAAATCAGTTTTTTCCCCAAAACTAAAGGGGAGATGTTCGGTCGCTACCATTCTTGCTAATTGGTCCCTATTATTTTGATCAGTATATTTAAATAAAAGATGGTTAGGGGATGTATACCTTGCAATTTGGTGTTGTCCTTGCTGATGGTGAACTTCGGCTGGATGCTTGCTGTTGATATGCTTCCAATACGTCCCGTACCCTCCGGATTTGTTCCATTTAAAATCTTTGGAACAATAGTTGCAAACCACTATAACTGACCCATCCTTCTCTACCCTCTTTATATGAACTTTAAAAAGTTCAGATTTGTACTTTGACAAATCTGGCTGTGTCTGCGGTATTTGTACGGTTTCACTTGGGATTGGGAGGGTTGGAGCAGAGGGACCTCCGCTAGAAGAGGGATGAGAATAATCAGGATTAAAATTAAAATGAGTTTTATTACCAAATATTACCTCCTCAAATTCTCTTTCTTGCAAGTATTCAGCAAAATTTCGATCGTTGTTGTATTCTGCGAAAGGGCGACTTTGCACTTCTTGAATATTTAAATCCGGTACCTGCTCATTTTGCTCAGTGTTTCTGTTGGAAACGGATCTTCAACCTCTGTAAATAGATTTTCGACCTCCGGAAATAGATTTTTGACCTCCAGAAATAGATGGTCTTGAGGGTGATGCCATTATAAATTTATAAAATAAAGTGTTTAAACAAATAATGAAAACAATTGTAGTAGTGAAAAATAATAGCAAGATTGAGAGAATGAGAGAATGAGAGAATTAGAAAAATATTGAGAGAATTACAGATGAGAGAAATATTAAGAGAATGAGAGAAATTGTGTGAATGAATTGGAGAATTGATGGGGTTTATATAGTTTTTTGGATTGGAAAAAAATTAATATTTTTAAAAATTTAGGGGATTAAATTGTAATTTTTCAGGGGACATTTTGATAATTTTCCAGGAAGCCCTCAACATTTTGATTGCTGCCAGCTTCCAGCTGGCAGCAGTGTGGCCAACGGCCAAAATTTTAAAAAATTTTTTTAAAAAAAAAAAAAACCGTAACCGAACCGGAACCGCCCAGCTCGGGCGGTTTCGTGAACCGTCGGTTCCTAACTGGGGGTTTCGGTTTTTTTTTAGGGCAACCGGAACCGAGACCGGTTGTCCCGGTTCCGGAACTGGTTTTGAACCAAAACCTTGGGTTCCGTTCAAAACTGTCGGTTCGGTTCGAACCGCCCGGTTCGAACCAAACTGGGGCCATGTCTACATGTAATGTTACGGTTTTGTATGGTGGCAACATAGGTTGAGAGAAAAGAAAGAGGTTATAAAGAAGGATACATAAAGAAAAAAAACAGTGTGAGAGTTTTTCCAGCGTCTTTGTATTCAGTCCTACATAGTGAATTGAGTGCAGGTGTGCTCCGTGGATGTGAGAAAGTTTCCGAACCACTTAAAATTGTTGTCTTGATTATACTTCTTGCTTTCTTGTATGTGCTTTATCTTCGGTGTGTGTTTATGCGTATATAAAGGTTTATATTATTTGCTTCCACTGTAAGGGAATTATAGTAGTAGATGCCACCCACAAATTGGTGGCCAAACAGCGGTGACAAATCGAACTTTAGGGAAACATGATTCGCTACATTTGTGGGGAGAAGCCTAAACAGTAGGATGCAACTCTTCCTCAAGCTGAATTTGCTTTCAATAGCATGGTTAAACAGTCCACTAGGAAAATCTATTTGAGGTTGTGTATACCGCACCGCCAAAACATGCATTGTACCTAGTTTTATGTCCTAAGTTATTGGGATATAATGTTACTGCAGGCAACATGGCTGAAAGGATAAAGAAGATACAAATTGAAGTGAAAGAGAACTTGGAGCAAGAAATAGAAGATATAAAGCAGCTGCTGATATGCGCAGGAGAGTTAAGACATTCGAAGAGGGAGAGTTAGTAATGGCTTATTTGCTATAGAACAAGTTCCCAGTAGAAACTTACAAGAAGCTGCAGAAATAAGAAGTATGGACCTTTCCGGATTTTGAAGAAGACAAACAACGCTTATGTGTTAGAGCTGCCAAGTGACATGAACATTTCTTCAACTTTCAATGCAGTAGATTTATTTGAATATCATCCTCCAGATGAGCCATTATATTTGCAGAAAGCGCTTGAGGTCGAGCTTTGTCCAAGTGAGGGGAACTGATGCAGAGCCAAATCTTTTTGATAATCCTCAATAATTTATTGTAATTATCTTTTAGGTATTATTGATTTGTTTAGGACTTGTTTTATCTGTAGGATTTTGCTTATCCCTACAGAGTTTGCTTTTATCTTGAATATTTAGGATCAATTTCATCATTAATAAAATTCAGTATTCTCTTCTGAGAACATTTGGTTACTGTTTGAAAATAAAACACCATTTGCGTTAATGCTTAATTAATTAGCATAATTACCCAAGTCGAATTGCAGACAAAAGCAATTAAAATTAGTCTAGCATGAGTTGTGTTCATAATACCAAAAAAAAAAAAAAACATCAATAATTTCAGTAAGGTAGAATATTTTATGATTAAATCAAAGGGAAAACCAAAATATTTATTAAATTAAAGGGAAAAGGGAAGGGAAAACCAAACATTAGAAAAGCTAATTTCATCTAGATATTATTATTGATGAGAATTACAACACAATATATTTTCTAATAACTCCAAGCAGCTCTCAGATTTTCAGACCTGGTGGAACTGTGTAGCCTGAAACAATATTGATCAATATGAAATCAAAGGATTAGTAGTTACATTAATTACAATAAATAATTTAAAGATATAATTAATATTATAACAAAAATCATTAACATATGTTGCTGCTAAATAACTATTAATCAAGAGTTATAGTTTGTTTCAGGTATGGATTGAATATTTGGAGTTCACCATATTTTTCGATAATTTTTAAAACCATCCCGATATGCGTTAATATGATATTGAAAACATAGCAAACAATTTTTAAAATCTAAAGCAAAAAAAAGAAGTAAAATAAGTAGGTAAAAAATCTCTTACTTCCACATTTGGTGCCAGGTTCAATTTTCAGACCACAAGTTCGTCCAACATACACCGCCTTGTCCATGCTAACAAGCTTCTCTATGTCAGGAGTAACATATTTGCAAGCACAAGGGATATCAATGGGTTTCAACACCGTGCAACATCCCTCTGATGGAGGAATTTTCGGTCCAGGGATGGTAACATATTGCGAGCATTGGGACACAAGTTGAGAAAAATTAACTCCACATTGAGCTGAAACTTGATAATCACTGAGGATTAGGGTTCCGGCAAGCATCAATATGGCCAAAGCAAAAATATGAGAGTTTGCCATTGGTAGGTTTCTATCACACACTATTCCTATATGTTTTGTTTTTTCTTCTTAAGATTGATTTGATGATGATCAAATTATGCTAATTTATATAGAAGGGAGGTGCTGGGGTTAGTGATGTTTAATTTTGAATACTGATTTGTAACGTAAAGTTGCTTTCTATATGGATAGATATGGCTATAATATACCTTAAATGGCTAAATATTAATTACTATATATAAAATTTAACTAATTAAAGACATATATACCTTAAATGGATATACATTAAATGGCTATAATATACCTTAAAATGGCTTAATATTAATTATTATATATAAATTTTAACTAATTAAAGATATATATATATATATATATATATATGTAATTCAGTGAAATAGATAGCCATTTAAGGAATTCATTAATTACCATATAAATTAAGGTAAACAAGTCAACCATATCTTATAAAGTATAATGATGGAAGAGGCATTGCTGTCTCGAACACTTTTTAGGTGTTATTTCCACTTGTAAATCTTTGCTTAAGCAAGGTGTTTGATGAAATTGCAAAACTGTTTGACAAAAATACTCAAAGAATTCTAAGCACCAATAGTGGCTTCTATTTCATTTTCTGTGTTGATCCAAATAATGAATTACATAGTCAATATTGACCAACAGTGGCTTCTATTTCATTAACAGTTCAGTAACTCTTTTGAAAATGTTCTAGCTGGGGTTGGGCAGTTGGTTTTTGTGCAATAGCTTTGGCTGGTGCTTTTAGTGAGCTAGTGCATCTATTACTTACTTTATCATGCCCCCATAAATGGAACTAGGGTGTTGAAGCCAAGTTCAAGTACTGAAGAAAAGCAAAAGGAGCTGCAGCCAATGCTTTAGTTAAGATGTTTGCCTTTTTATATTCAGTAGGAATATAGTTGACAATTTACTGGGTCGAAGATATCTTCTCCCTAATGAAGTGAACATCAACTTCAATATGTTTGGTGCGTGCATGGAAGACTGGGTTGTGAGCAAGAGAACTTGCACCTGTGTTATCACACCATAGTGTAAGAATACCAGCAATGGAGAGGCCCAACTCAGCAAACAAAGACCTGATCATTGCAGTGGAAGCCTGAGACAAGGCTTGATATTCAACCTTGATACTTGATTTAGCAACCACCCTTTGCTTTCTTGAGTACCAAGTAACAAGGTTTGGTCCAAGAAAGACACAACAGCTTGATGTAGATCTTCGATTACCAACACATGATGCCCAGTCAGTATCAGCAAAAGCTTCAATGAATAAGGAAGGAGTTGGTTGAAAGAACAAACCAAGGGTAGAAGTACCCTTCAAGTAACGAAGTACATGCTTGCAAGCTTGCCAATGTGTGTCTTTGGGAGCAGCTAGAAATTGACTAAGCTTGTTAATGGCATAAAAAATATACGTTCTTGTATAGGTAAGATACTGCAAGGCACCAATGGTACTCCTAAACAGTGTAGGGTCTGCAAAAGTAGAACCAATGTGAGCTGAAAGCTTGATGCTGGAACATAAGGGAGTTGCACAAGGCTTCGAGGTCATTATATTGGTCTTTGAGAGTAGATCATGAATATATTTAGTCTGAGTTAAATGGAGACCAGATGATGTCCTGTGAGCCTCAAAGCCAAGAAAGTAGCTCACAGGACCTAGAGCTTTGGGAGAGAACTTGGAATTGAGAGCTGCAATGGTAGAGTGAATCAAAGCTGAGTTGTTGCCTGTAATAAGAATATCATCCACATAAATTAGAATGAAGATAACAGTAGTAGAAGACTTCTTAATGAACAAGGAAACATCATTGGCAGAGTTAACAAAACCCTAATCACTAAGAGCAGCCCGAAGTTTGTGAAACCAAGCCCTAACTGCCTATTTCAATCCATACAATGCCTTGTTCAGCCTACATACATGATGAGGATCAAGAGAGTTAATAAAACCATCTGTTGCTCCATGAAAACCGCATCTTGTAAGTCCTCATTGAGGAAGACATTATTGACATCAACTTGCTGCACTTTCCATCCATAAGTGATAGCCAAGGGGAGTATTACTCGAATGGTACTTGGTTTGATCACTGTGCTTAAAGTGTCTGTAAAGTCAATGCCAGGGGTTTGATGGAAAACTTTGGCAACAAACCTTGCAGTAAACTTAGAAATGCTGCCATCTTGACTGTATTTTACCCTGAATACCCATTTATATCCCCACAATGTTGCTGCCCTCAAGAAAAGGAACCAAGGTCTAGGTGTTATTTCTCATAAGAGCATTGTATTCTTTAAGCATAACATGCTTCCATTTGGGACAACTAAGAGCAGTCTTGACTGAAGAAGGTTCAGTGAAAGGAATAGAGTCATATGGAGACTGATAAACAGCTGTATAAACCTTCTACTTCACAATTCCTGACTTGGACCTAGTCTGTATGGGATGATAAGAGACAGTAACAGGAGTTGATATGTGATGATGTGAATGTTGGGATTTATGCCTTAAAGCTTGTAATTGTAAATGGTTAAAGACTTAATAAGAATTATTCAGATTATCATTCAAGTTTATAAATGTTTTATATTCAGTAATACATTTGTATTGTGTAAGAACATCCTAGATTGCAAGATGTAATCTCAGAATGAGTATATGATGGTCATATACAGAGAGGATTCATTTTGAGACATGCAATCTAAAGAGTTCGTAGAGAGCAAACAAAGCTGGGTACTTTGTTTATGATTGATCTACTGCTGCGGTCCATTCTGTAAAGTACAATGGTCTTATCCTAGACTGCTAATGTAATTAACAAGAGAATGGAGGCACCTTATATGATGAGATCATGTAGGACTGGGCCACGATTTATATGAATCTCTCACCAAGATCCATTAGTAGATGAGATTCATATATAATTAATAAACGATGGCTATTTATAGGTGATCTTAATCGTGAGTGTCTTGTCGACTCCTTCAGGTTGGATTGTGGCTTTTGACTTACCATGAGTGAGGTTGACGTGAATATCTACCAATACCTCCGTATCTTGGAGTTACGGTTTGGCTTGTGGATGGGAAGGTTTGAACACAATAGTGGAATCCGCTCCTTCATGATTGAAGTAGATGAGTAGTTCCCTTAAGGGCTGATTCAGGGCTTAAACGATTATGAGCGCTCTCCTTCTTCCGTGAGGAAGACAAGATTTAATTGTTCATTAGAGAATCAATGGTACTTAAAGGAAAATATATTTATAGAGGGGTATAACGGAGTTTATGACCCAGCTCTAGTTATGAACTGTTTGTGGAGGATCATACTATATACAATTAGCTATATCAATGGACGCTGAGACTTCAGATTGTATAAATACGTCTGCAGTTCTGAGAGTGCAGCCTCGGGTTTTTAGTGGAATAACTCCGAGGTTAATAATTATGAAATATTAATTAAAGAGTGTTAATTAATATTATTAAGTATTATTGGAGTTCAAAATTATGGGTCCATTAGGTCCCCTTACTAGCCTTTATGGTTGTTGGTAACGAGGGTCACGGTAGATTAATTAGGGGGTCCAATTAATAGTGTTATGAAAGTAATGCGATTTAAATAAAAGAAAATAATTAAATTATGCGATTATTTAATTAATTAAATATTTAATAAAATAATAAAAATTAATAATTATGAATTATTAATTCTATTTATTAAATATGAGGTCATGTGATTAAATAATGACTAGGACAAAAGAATTAAAATAATTTGATTATTTTAAAAGTCCTAATAGTCAATTATTAAAGTCTTTAGGGAAACTAAAATAAAAAAGGGTTAGAAATCCTATTTTGACTTGGTCAAAACTAAAACCCTAAAGGACTACTATATAAGTGCTATATAGCTAGAAAAAATTAATCTAACACATAAGTGAGAAACACAAGAGGATTTGGCTACCAAAGAGAGAAGAAAGAAAAAAAAAAGTTTTTTTCTGACTCTCCCTTTTCTTGTATGTGCGGCCGGCCATAGGGAGAAAGTGTTCTCCGTTCATTTTTCGTTTGACTTCCATCTCTTGCCGTGACATGCCCACACACACATTGTCAGACTAAGGGTCATAGCTCGGAAGATCTGGTGGTATATTGAGAAATTAGAAAAAAGAAAATCAAGAAAAAAGTATGTAGTTCATGAAATCTTTTTCTGCGTATATACATGAACTCGTTCCTGATCGAAAAATAGTTTTTCAATTAAAAGAAAATTTTTGAAACCTAATTCCGCATGTTATACGATAATCAAATGTTTTCTAAAACTCCTTTCAATTGGTATAAGAGCAATTGGTTCTAAGTTTTTATATATACGCAAAAGAAAAAAAAAACTACATATTTCTTGTTTTTTATTTTTCTTATTGATTCTTGATCTATTGATATATTATTATGTAGGCACAAATCTAGAATGTATGATTTGTTTTATTGTTATATGATTTGATTGTATGATTATAAAAGCGTAATTGATCGTTAATTGTATGGTGTCATGGGTCCTAGGTTTCTTTTTTCCTTTTTTTGTTAAAGCCGAATCTGTTATTGGTTGTTTCGTACATCCTGTAATTAACTGATGCAGAATCATAGCAAACGGTGTCCGATTAAGGCGATTCAAAAACTGTGGTAAGAAGAGATCCAGACAAAGACAACCGCGCAAACGACATCAAAAAAGAATCCCGGATGCGTCCTCACTGTCCGCTGCAAGCTAGCTGTGCGGTAGACCCGAAACAGGGTAGTGCACTTGTACGCAAGGGACTGTCATGGCAGGTTTTGGGGCTGTTCTTGTGGATTATTTGCGTGCGATTTTGCTGTGTATTTTTTGAAAAATATTGGTGAATATTAACCATTAAAAGTGGCAAAAAATTGGAGCAAAAAACCGTAGGCGAAACGACCCAAGGACGGGCGCAAAAGCGCTGCTTGCGCGAGGGCCTCGCGCACCATGCGTGCATACGGCTACGCTGCTAGCAACCGCATTTTCACATGCGTTAGGGTTGTTTAGGGTTTCGTCTTAACCTAGAGTGCGTGTTAAGGTAACACGTGGACCTTTGGAAAAGATGTTGAATTTTGACAAAAATCAAGTTTGACTTGATTAGGAAAACGAAGACAAGAAGAATTCAACTAGAAGAAGAACTCTTGAAGACCAAGGAATGCATTGAGAATACAATTGTAATTAGAGTTGTTTAAGTTAGATAACCCATGTCACTCAGTCAATTACGTATGCTTTATTTATTTTCATGTGATGATTATATGGATGTTAAAGCATTGTCATATATATGAATGTCATCTAGATTAGGTGTGCCTACACATGCATAAATAATATGTCATGCATAATTGTCATATTATATTGTTTTATTTTTAATGAGATTAAAATAGGAAACAATTTCATAAATGGCAATCGAATAATAGATTTAGTTTTTAGGTGTAAAAACTTGGTAATATCCATTAATTAACTAATCAACAAATTAAAGAGTTTAATTAAAAAGATTAGTTAGGTTCTTATCATTAATTAAGATTAATTACTTAATTAAAAAGAATCAAATAATGAGACTAGTTTTTAAGAGTGAAAACTTGGTAAATCTCATTAATGACTAATTAACCAATTAAAGAGTTTAATTAAAGTGATTAGTTAGATTCTTTGTATTAATTAAGATTAATTGAATTAATTACTTAATTAAAAAGAACATAATGAGATTAGTTTTTAGGAGTAAAAACTTGGTAAATCTCATTATTAACTAATCTATATATTAAAGTGTTTAATTAGATTAGTTAGGTCTTTTTAAATGATAGGTTTTAATTTGATTAAACACCAAAGACATAATTGGACCAAATAATGTGATTTAGTTTTAATAGTTCAAACTTGGTAATTTCACATTTGATTTCTAATTTAT
Source organism: Xanthoceras sorbifolium (assembly GCA_003430845.1). Taxonomy (NCBI): domain Eukaryota; kingdom Viridiplantae; phylum Streptophyta; class Magnoliopsida; order Sapindales; family Sapindaceae; genus Xanthoceras; species Xanthoceras sorbifolium. The sequence continues at coordinate 21,028,605 of CM010620.1, read as the reverse complement.
TTAAATAGTTTATGTAAATTAGAAATTGAATAATAAATTATTTTTTAAGTGTTAAAATGGAATAATTTATTATAACCAGTAAATTTAAATTTTATATTAGCCGTAGAATTTAAGTAAAGATTAAAAACATAGAGTTTTAGAAACTCAGAGTTTTAGAAATTCTTATTTTAAAGAAAATCCTAAACTACAAATAGTGAGTAGGAGAGGGATATATGACATTATATCCCACAGTCTCCATTGTTAGTTCAACACCGTGAGACTTGAGTGGCGCATTGTGACGGCTTTGCTTTCGTCCTCCCTACGGAGGGTGTCCACAAGAGTCAATACCAAGGTTGACTTCCTAATGGTTAGGTTTTCATAATGTATTTTGGGACTGACCTAGCTTACCTAGCCACTCTCAAGTTAAGTTCATGAATTCTGAAACGATTGGTCACACTCATAAAGGACTTAATTAAGATGTTAATTAAATGTCCTGACTAAACAAAAGCGATGGTTGGATAATATAAGAATAAAGAGTTATTCTGGCGTATTATTCGATTGAGAATGTCTCGATCTAACATGCAGGGATTTGACTTAGCCTACCTAGGCACTTACTTGTGGGATGTTGGATTATTATGTCATAGTAACTAATTTTAGGGATTTTTTAGTTCAGTAAAATATGCTCATGCATCATGTTTAATTTTATGCCGAACTATAGCATTTGATATGAATGTATGAATGATATTAATTTAGATTTATGTTTTTAAATATCAGCAATGTCTTATGCTTTATTTTCCTCGCAAACGAAACATTAACCGGGATAACTATATTAAGTGGAACACAACGTAAACACGATCAAGGTTTGCAAAGACCTTAAATCTGTATTTATGGAGGAATGTCCTCCTAGAGCCTATAACCAATGCATGACGAGTTACCAAGGGTAAAGACCGGCAAAGCAAATGTTGTTAAGACATATTCTTCTAGTTTTAAGAAGACGAAGAGGTCTACTGGTAAAATAAAGGCTAAGCCCAAGATATAGAGCACCATGATTGACTAAGCAAAAGGGAATTGTTTCCATTGCAAAGAGGTTTAGTCATTGGAAGATGAATTATCTTCAATACCTCGAGGAGCTCTCTAATAAGAAGAAAGTGCAAAGTAAATCAGATTTACTTATCATTAAATTTTGTTTAGTGGAAGTTAATCCTTCACATTGAATAGTAGATTCAGGGGCCACTAACTATTTTTGTTCTTCTTTATATTGGAATGATTATTGGCAAAAGCTGAAGGAGGGGTCTTTCACTATTCGCGTTGGAACAGGGGATGTCATTTCAACACGAGCAGTGAGAGTAGTTAGATTACAAATAAATAGTTATTTTCTTTTATTGAACAATGTCTGTTTCATTCATGGATTTACAAGGAATTTGATTTCTGTATCCAGATTACTTGAAAAAGTTTCATATGGTTTCTTTTAATGATAAATCAGTTATCATTTTAGGAAAGATAATGAATATTTGTTCTGGAATGATAGAAAATAAATTGTATGTTTTAAGACCGTTAATTTATACAACACTGCTTAATACTGAATTGTTTAAAGTTGAAAAACCTAAAATAAAGCGACAAAAGATTTCTCCAGCTGATGACACGTATCTATGGCATCTAAGACTTGAACATATAAACATTGATAGGATAAACAAACTAGTAAAAAGCGGATCTTTAAGTCAGTTAGAGATCGGTACCTTACCTGTCTGTGAATCTTGTCTGTAGGGTAAGATGACCAAGAGACCTTTTACAGGAAAAGGGATTAGAGCCACGCAGCTGCTTGAGCTTATACATTCAGATGTCTGCGGAGTTATGAGTGTTAGAGCTAGAGGTGGTTATGAGTATTATGTCACATTTATTGACGACTACTCTAGATACGCGTATGTTTACCTAATGCAACGTAAGTGGGAAACCTTTGAAAGGTTCAAAGAGTTCCGAGCTAAAGTTGAAAATCAATTAGGCAAAACAATCAAATATCTACGATCGAATCGTGGGGGTGAGTATCTTAACTAAGAGTTTGAAGACTACATGGTTCAGCATGGGATCGTATCCCAACTCACAGCTCCAGGAACACTATAGCAGAATGGTGTCGTGGAGAGGAGAAATAGGACCCTGATGGAAATGGTGAGATCTATGATTAGTTTCTCATCATTACCATATTCCTTTTGGAGATATGCACTACAAACAGTGACTAGCATACTGAATGTAGTTCCATCTAAGTCTGTTCCTAAGACTCCCTTAGAGTTGTGGAATGGTCATAAAACTAGTTTACGACATTTTCATATATGGGGATGTCCAGTACATGTACTGAAAAACAAAAGTGGAAAGCTGGAACCTCGTTCACAAGTATGTTTATTTGTAGGATACCCAAAGGAAACACGAGGTGGATTCTTTTATAATCCACAAGAAAACAGAGTGTTTGTATCGACAAACGTAATGTTTCTTGAGGAGGATTATATGAGTAATCATAAACCTCGTAGTAAGATTATGTTAAAGGAGCTAGAACCTGGTACGACCAGTGCTCAATCAACAAGAGTTGTTAACGATGTTATTATTCCACAAACATCTAATAGTTAGATAATTCCTAATCAGGATACACTACAGCCTAGACGTAGTGGAAGGGTTGTTTGACAACCTGATCGCTACTTAGGCATTGCAGAGGTATAGGGTGTTGATTATGATGATAATGTGGATGATCCATTGACATTTAGACATGCAATGGAAGATTTTGACAAAGTGAAATGGCTTAAAGCCTTGAATCTCGAGATGGAATCCATGTACTCCAACTCAGTCTGGGAACTTATAGACTTACCAGATGGGATAAAATCCATAGAATGTAAGTGGATCTACAAGCGTAAGAGAGGAGTAGACGGGAAGGTAGAGAACTTCAAGATAAGGCTAGTGGCTAAGGGTTACACCCAGAAGGAAGGCATTGATTATGATGAAACATTCTCGCCAGTAGCTATGTTTAAGTTTATTAGGATATTACGAAATCTGGCAAATGGACTGTAACAGCCAAATTTAAATAAACCCAATATTTGTCCTAAACATTTAAGTTTTAATAACATACCTTTATGTGTTCAGTTTAAACTGTGATTAATAAAATAATTGATATCTTTTTTTAAAACTCTTTAAAATTTAAGAGAAATATTGGACCTTTATGTAAATAAAGTATTTTTGAACCCTTTAGGGTTTCCCTTTAAATACTCTTATAAAGAAAAAGAAACCCTAGTTCTTTACCTCTTGTATGTGACTCAAGATAAGAAAAGAAAAAAAAAAAAAAAAACTCTCATCTCTTGAAGTTACTAAAATCTAAAGAAGATGTTTTTTTAATCAAGAAGGACAAAGAGATCTTCAAGGTGTGTTATTAATACTTTATGTATTTTTATACTTATATGCTTAGTGATTCAATATCAGGATTTTGATTGGGTATAAAACCTAAAAGCATTCTAGTTGAGTTTTTAGTTTCAGTTTTATGAAATTAGGTATAGTTTTGACTGACCAGTGCTTATTTCGGAAATTTTATTGTGAATATATGTTTGATTTTGGTAAATTAGTTTTATATTATGTAAACTAGACATCTAAATGGTTCTAAATAAATTCGTTTCACTTAAAAATATTTAGTATTGAATTTGTTATGAATTTTCGAATCTTTAACTAGAGTTGCTTGAAACGTTCTGTTTTCAAACGTAGTTTTCGTTCAAATCATTGTTTTAGCAGGTTATACTGCTCAGAAAATTACGAAAGTTTATATGATGGTTTTACAAGATGTTAATATGAGTTCTGGAAAGTGTCAAATGTTTTAGAGTTTATTTGAAAATGATATGAATTTCGTAATTAGGATTATGCAATCTGTCCAGTAGTATACAGAGGGCAGATACGTAAAACTAAAAATACTTTAAAAATATTCATATGTATTATTTAGTTTTGAAACTTTTATTTTGGCATTGTATATGTTTATTTCATGTTAATGAAAAATTTTATAGCAATTTGAGTTGTAACATTCCTAATTTCAAATAATTAATTTTGACTATATGCATATGATATTTATGATTTGAGGGGTGGAAAAACAATGCACGAAGAGAAGGGTGAGAAACTGGGCAGTGAGTACCGCGACTAGGGCTTGGGATGAGCAGCTCACGGTAAAAATGGTGATTTTAGGCAGTGAGCACTGTGACTAGTCACCGCGACCTCAGATCGCGCTGAGAAGCTCGCGGCGAAAATATCGAATTTGGGTAGTGAGCATGGAGACCAACGTCGCGACCAGGCCAATGGTTGATCGCGATGAAATCACCCCAGTGAGCAACGCGACCAGGTGGCGCGACCACAGGTCGCGATGACCGAAATTTTATAAAAAAAAAAGTTGGTGGTGGATGCTTCACGAAGAAGCAACCAGAAAAGAAAGAGAGAGACCGGGAGAAGAGAAAAGAGAAAGAAAGAAAAAGAAAAGAAAGAAGAGGAGAGAGAAAGGGAGAGAGAGAAAGAAGAAGAAGAAGAAGAAGAAGAAGAAGAAGAAGAAGAGAAGAAGAAGAAGAAAAAGGAAGAAGAAGAAAGGCAGAAAGAAAAGGAAAAGAGGAGGGAGAAAAGAAAAAGAAACTGCCGGAAAACGGTATCCAGGTTGGTGTACACTCCTTTTTGAAAAACTCTGTGATTTTATTTTCATGTTTTGATTCGAAACTGAAATTCTTGATTTGAGTTAGTTCGTTTTTCGATTAATAACGATTATATTTTTTCGATTAATAACGATTATATTCGAATCAATTATTTGAGAATATTGTTTGAATTATGAATATTATTGCTGAATTACGAATATTATTTTAGATATATGCTTTGGAAATTAAATGATTTAGTATAAAGTCTGTGATTTGTGAAACTGTATGAAAACGGCCCTAGGATACTTGGACATAGAAAACGGATATAGGAGGTTGGTATACCAGCTGGGTTATTTCAGCAGTACTGTACCATTATTACTAGTGATTGTTGTTGCGGGGCAATCTCGGACAATCATACCGATACCAATGATTGTTGTTGCGGGGCAATCTCGGACAATCACACCGATACTAGTGACCGTTGTTGCGGGGCAACCCCGGATGTCACACTGATATACAGAGATTAAACTCATATTCCAGTTCTGATAGTATGTTGAGTATACCAAAGGGCTAGGAATGAAATAAAATTGGATAAATTGTTTATAAATGAATTTCGAAAATTGATTTGGTATAGTTTAATTTGTAAATTGAGTTAAACAATAATTTGTTCTTGTATTATATCTTGTTTATATTTTATATTGAAATTTATTTATTGTTTTTAATAAATGAGTTTAGTGTACACCCACTAAGCTATATGCTTAGCGCGTTGATTTTTATCACGCGTAGGTAACAGAGATATCAGTGGAGATAAAGAAAAAGACTGAAGAGTTGATAGTTGCAGACAGAGATTCAGATTCACCACATTTTGGGTAGTCATATAATTTTTGCATATTATAGTCTGTTACGCATGCATATATAGAAATTTGTAAATGTACTATATATTTATGGTTTGTAAATAATTGTTTTATAGTTTATGTTTTTGTTTCTAAAGGTTTGTAAATATTAATTATGAATTGATTTCATTTGAAAATATTTGGAAAGTCGCACTAAACGGCAGAGTGCGCATTTGATTGAGAAAGAAATTTAAAGTGTTGAAATTTTATTTGAAACAGGTTTTGGAAAATCAGAAAAACAGAGGAAACTCTGCCGAAATTTTTAAAACTGATTTTGATGGGCTCAATAGAAAGAATTTTAAATTATAAATTATTTGGTTTTCAGAGTATAAACAGAATTTGGAAAAGTTTTGAAAACTCGGTAGCGCTCCCTAGGTCGATCCAGACAGGTCGGGTCAGAGGGTGTTATATGAGTTTTGTGTGGAGCCCTATGTTGTATATGATTTATTATGTGTGTGGTATATGGGAAGTGACTCCAGGGCACCCTGAGGACTAAAGAGTCTTCGCATTTATGTGTTGACGTATTGGTACATATGGGAGGACTCGTTGATGATCACAACGAGGTTCTAGCTCTTACCTTCGGCCATGAGTGTTCTGTGTTTTTAAGAAAATAATCCTCACTTGCATTTTGCCTGTATACATTAGTTGCCGACGAGTAACTTTGGCTCCAATATGTGATATATGCAAGTCCTACTATGCAGTGATGAGTAAAGGGATCCTAGTATTATTTTGATATATGATAAGTTTGTAATTTTCGATAATCTTATTATTTGTGTTTTGAATGTTATTTTGATTTGATAAATAAAAATTAATATTTAGTATGCTTACTGAGTATCCAATTGACAAGCCCCAAACCTACCATCTCACGTTAGGCGGCCTGCCGGCACTCCACGGTAGCTTCCCAGTCGAAGCTTGCCCGACTGAAAGACTTCCGTGAAGCTAAGCCGTTTCTTTATTCTGAAATTCTAAGTAGGAAAATTTTTTTTATACAAAACTGTTTTATAAAATTTTTGGCAGAGTCTCCTTTGTTTTTCTAAAATTACCAAATCTTGGAGACCTGCATAAAAACTTGAACACTTTTATAATTTTTTCAAATCTCAACTACTGTGGACCTCCGATCCATCTTCACAAACCACAACTCAAACAATTCAAATATCAAAACAAATAATTATCAAAAATAAATAAATCAAATCTTTAAATAAAATAGTTATACGCTTAAAACAATACTAAAATACAAACTTAACAATTTAAAATATGATATATGCTTGTAAAACAGTCACAACATCCTCTGACTGGTCCCGCTGGTCTTCAGCATCCTTGCGATGTCTGTATCTGTACCTGTACCTGGGCAGGTTAGTTTAAAAACATAAAACTATAATGAGCTAAATGAGCTCAGTGAGTGTTATTAGTTTCTAAATAAACTTTAATTTTTTTTCTATTGACCTCCCTGAATTCTGAAAAGAATATAAATCTGCTACTAATAAATTAATTTAAGAAGATAACTGAAAACTATTCTAAAATCTAATTTCTGAAAACTGGAAAACTGATTTAATATTCTCTCATTTTTCTAGAAACTGAAAAGCTAATAGAATATACTTTACTAAAATACTTTTCTGATGAAACTTCTCTGATTGAACTTTTCTAATAATATAGTTTTCTGATAATACTCTTCTGATAAAATTGCTTTTCTGCTAATAAACGTTTCTAATAATAAACTTTTCTAAAAACTTATTCTGATAAAATCTTTCTAATAAACCTTTTTGATACTGCTTTTCTGATAAAACTTTTCTGATATTGCTTTTCTGATAAAACTTTTCTAATAAATCTTTTTCTGATAAATACTTTTATGATAAAACCCATAGAACCCTTCTGATTTCTAATACTCCATAGGACGACCCAACTGGCGCCGTACCATATGGAGGGTGTCACCAGGCGACTAATCTGGTGCCACACTGGTGACTTTTGATATTCTGATAAAAGACGTCTCACTGTCTATGTGCGGTATGCTGCGTCGCAACATATAGCGAGACAACATCCCAATATATAGGCGACTGACAGACTCTGACAGACTCAACCCCCATGGAGTTAGCGAACTGTCCCCCCTTAATTTGCTACACACAATTGGGATGTACCGGCCGGGTCTACTTCTGATAAATTCTGATATTCTGATAAATTCTGATAATAAATGGGTATCTATGGTTTGAAAACTATTTTCTTTACTTTTGAAAACTAGCTTTTAATAAAAAAAATATAAAATATACATCAAACATATATATTTTTTTAATATGAATATAAATTCTAAATTTCTGAGATATAAAAATACTTCAATTAAAATATATTGAAGCATAAATTCTATTTAAATGATGAACCACATATAAGTAAATAAATGTGTATCTAAAATCACAAATAAGTAAATTAACCTTGGAAACATAGTAAAATGATGAACCACTCACTTGTTTCTAGTTTTTTCTAAGCTTGAAGCTCTGGTTCCTTCGCCTCATTGCATTTCTTGCCTTTCCATAATGTTTCTTTTTCTCCCATACTACGGAGATTTCTCCCTAAAGTAATATATTTCCAAATAAATTATTAATATAAATGCAACAACTAATATAACAACTCTATTAACACGTTTAACACTTTATTCTTCAATTTCTTCTATTCTAATAAAATCAATTACATTTAATTTGCTGAAAATCATGTCTCTAAAATTATATATTCCTTAAATCAATCACTTTCTCTTAAATTGAATCTTATTCATCACAACTTAACATATTTACTTTACTTTCTAAGCATCAATTTGTATCACAATCATACAAAAACAATTTCTAATACTTAATTACCCATAAATCGAATTATGTATACTATCAATTTCCATTTCTAGACAATTTCTCATACTAATCTTCGTCAATTTAACATAAATGAATTTCTTTCACTTAACAATATCAAATTCAACTTCATTAAACTCGATTAAACTAATTTGAGCTTCAATTTCGAATTTAATTTCAAAAATCCTCAAAATTAATGATTCAATTTCATTCCAAACATAGCATCATACAAATTCCATAATACAAATTCACTAATTTGAGAATCACTTTGATTCCTTACTTAACGATTCTAAATTCAAGCCATTAATTAACTCAAAAACACTCAAATTACTCAATTAATATCTCAGTTAAATAATTTAAACTTGGAATCATCAAATCTCCAATTCTTTAACTTACTAATTTTCTAGATTTTCATTTCAATCAACTCCAATTAAACTAATTTCAAATAAAACACTACCAAATACTCAAATCAAACACTAAAATCACAAAACCCATCAATCAATTTTACTTTATATTCAACAATCAATTTCAATAACAAATCAAAACTCAATCACTTTCTAACATCAATTCAATTTCATCAATTATCAACCAAATCAACTTCATCAAAACTCAAAATCAAATCAACTTACCAAGCTTACCCAATCTTCTTCTGGACCGAATCCCTTCTTCCCTTTCTTTCTCTTGTTCTTTTTCTTTTTCTTTTTCCTTTTTCTTCTTTTCTTCTCCCTCACGATTTCTGTCCTTTGTTTTCTTCTTCTACTGGCCGGCTCCTTCCTTTTTTCTCCTCAGCTGGACAGCAGCTCTTTTTTCTCCTTCTCTCTTCTTCCTCTTCTTTCTTTCTTCCTCACGATTCTGCTCTCCCTTTTCTTCTTCTCCTTCTCCTGGCCGCTGTCACTTCTTCTTCCTTCTCCAGCCGACCTGCTCACCCCTCCCTCCATTTTTTTTTCTCTACTCTTTTCTTTTCTTTCTTCTCTCCTCCACCGCCTCTCTGTTTTCATTTCTGTTTTGTTTCTTTCTTCTTCATTTGCTGATTCTAATATATATATATTATATTATTATATTACTTATCTCTAATTACAATTTGCCCCATTTCATTTTAAAATCAAAATGTGACCACAACATAAAATTTAATCACATAATCTTGGTCAACAAGCTTTTAACTTACAATTTAATCCATAACAATCCACTAACTCTTTTTCACAAAAATCTATTTCAATTTATTTTTCCATCAATTAATTAAATTACAACCTCATATCGTAAAAATATATTTTAACTTCCAATAAATATTCTTAATACTCCAATTTATGGAAATCTTTACTATGTTCTCTAAAACTTATAATTTAAATTTCTCATATACTTTATGGTACCTTATTAATCATCTGAAACTATTCCAGATATTTCCAAGTCTCTGATACCCTTAATACTTTTAACATCTAATTTATGGAAAATCCTTACTAGAAATTTCGAAACGTATAATTGGATTTCGTATTTACTTTACGAAATCGTACTAATCGTCCAATAAACTCTATTACTGTACCGTAAAATCAATTCAATAAAATATATTACAATATCTGTATATGTACAGTACATGGTATCGGGAGGGTGTATTACACCAACTCACTTAGTCCATTGTGATTCCAGATGATTGAGGTTTTGATTCGCGCATAGCATGGATTGGCATTTTAGTAAAGACTAGTTCTCGGTTCCCTAGGCTTTAGGAGTTTATTTGTTATTCTAGGCCGCTGTTTATATTATTTGAACATTTGTTGGACGTTGTATTTGTTTTCAAGTTTATCTTAAGATTAGTTGCAAGTTATTTGACAGTAAGTAAGATCATGTCTTGACCTTCCGGTTGGGGTGAGACATGGATGTCAAGACTGCATTCTTGAATGGCAATCTAGACGAGAGCATATATATGATGCAACCAGAGGGATTAGTATACCAAGATCAAAAGCAAAAGGTTTGCAAACTGCAATGGTCCATTTATGGACTTAAGCAAGCGTCTAGATTTTGGAACATTAGGTTTGATACTGTGATCAAGACCTATGGTTTTGAGCAGAACGTTGATGAGCCTTGTGTATACAAGCGCATCATTGACAAGAAAGTAGTTTTCCTGATTCTTTACAAAGATGATATCTTACTCATTAGGAATGACATAGGAACATTGTCAGAAGTAAAGGGTTGGCTTGCTAACCAATTCCAAATGAAAGATTTGGGAGAGGCAAGTTATGTTCTTGGGATCCAATTAATAAGGGATCGTAAGAACAAACTGTTAGTGCTGTCTCAGGCATCGTATATTGATAAGATACTTGTGCGATTCTCCATGAAGAACTCCAAGAAAGGTAGTTTACCTTTAAGGCATGGTGTTCACTTGTCTAAGGAACAGTGTCCTAAGACACCTTAAGAAATTGAGGATATGAGACGGATTCTCTATGCGTTCGCAGTAGGCAGTCTTATGTATGCTATGTTATGAACAAGACCCGACATCTGCTTCACAGTGGGAGTAGCCAGTAGATATCAGTCCAACCCAGGATTGGATCAGTGGGTTATTGTTAAGTATATTCTTAAGTATCTTCGGAGAACAAGAAACTATATGCTTGTATATGCTCATCCGAATTTGATTCCATTAGTATATATAGATTCTGACTTTCAGTCAGACAAGGATTCAAGGAAATCCACGTCTGGGTCAGTATTCACCCTTGGTGATGGAGCCATAATTTGGAATAGTATCAAGTAATCTTGCATTACTGATTCCACCATGGAAGCCGAATATGTAGCATCTTGTAAAGCAGCCGAGGAGGCTGTTTGGCTCCGAAAGTTCTTGAGTTATCTGTAAGTTGTTCAAGATATGGATAGACTTATGACACTTTATTGTGATAATAGTGGAGCTGTGGCAAATTTCAAAGAACTAAGAAGCCATAAAAGAGGGAAGCATATAAAGAGGAAATATCATCTCAATACAGAGATAATGCAGCGAGGAGACGTGGACGTGACGAAGATTGCGTCGAAAGATAACCTGGATGATCTATTTATGAAGACCTTGACGGCTAAAGTATTTGAAGGTCACCTAGAGGGTTTAGGATTACGAGACATGTCCTATCTGCTTTAGTGAAAGTGGGAGATTGTTGAGATTTATGCCCTAAAGCTTGTAATTGTAAATGGTTAAAGACTTAATAAGAATTATTCAGATTATCATTCAAGTTTATAAATCTTTTATATTCAGTAATACATACATATTGTGCAAGAACATCCTAGATTGTAAGATGTAATCTCAGAATGAGTATATGATGGTCATATGCAGAGAGGATCACACTACATGCAATTAGCTATATCAATGGACGCTGAGACTTCAGATTGTATAAACACATCTGCAGTTTTGAGAGTGCAGCCTCGTGTTTTTAGTGGAATAACTCCGAGGTTAATAATCATGAAATATTAATTAAAGAGTTTTAATTAATATTACTAAGTATTATTGGAGCTCAAAACTGTGGATTCATTAGGTCCCCTTACTAGCCCTTATGGTTGTTGATAATGAGGGTCACGGTAGATTAATTGGAGGGTCCAATTAATAGTATTACGAAAGTAATGCGATTTAAATAAAAGAGAATAATTAAATAATGTGATTATTTAATTAATTAAATATTTAATAAAATAATAGAAATTAATAATTATGAATTATTAATTCTATTTATTAAATATGAGGTCATGTGATTAAATAATGACTAGGACAAAAGAATTAAAATAATTTGATTATTTTAAAAGTCTTAATAGTCAATTATTAAAGTCTTTAGGGAGACTAAAATAAAAAGGGATTGGGAATCCTATTTTGACTTGGTCAAAACTAAAATCCTAAAGGACTACTATATAAGTGTTATATAGCTAGGAAAAATTAACCTAACACATAAGTGAGAAACACAAGAGGATTCGGCCACCAAAGAGAGAAGAAAGAAAGAAAAAAAGTTTTTTTTCTGACTCTCCCTTTTCTTGTAGGTGCGGCTGGCCATAGGGAGAAAGGGTTCTCCGTTCGTTTTTCATGTGACTTCCATCTCTTGCTGTGACGTGCCCACACACATGTTGTCAGACTACGGGTCATAGCTCGGAAGATCTGGTAGTATATTGAGGAATCAGAAAAAAGAAAATCAAGAAAAAGGTATGTAGTTCATGAAATCTTTTTCTGCGTATATACAGGAACTTGTTCCTGATTGAAAAATAGTTTTTCAATTAAAAGAAAATTTTTAAAACCTAATTCCGCATGTTATACAATAATCAAATGTTTTCTAAAACTCCCTTCGATGAAGGTATGGCAGTAGGGGCTATAAGATCAACAACAATATTTGATGAGAAAAGCTGTGACACAACACCAGTAGCCGGCACATTGCAAGGAGAGACAGCTGCAGAACTAGAGGAAGTAGGGCACACGGGTAGAGATGAGATATGAAAGACTAAGGGTGTGACAGATTAAGATCTGAGTGTGTAGGCTTAGGAGATAAATTTGATGGAAAAAGAGTGGAGTATGGGAACTCAAACTCATTAAACAGAACATGCCTAGAGATGAAAACCTTTCCAGAAGAAGAAAGGCATTTGTAACCTTTGTGAATAGGGTTGTATCCTATGAACAAAGACTTAGAGCTGTGAAAGTCAAATTTATGATGATTGTATGGCCTAACGTAGGGAAAACATGAGCAACCAAATGTTTTGAAGTAGGCATAGTTTGGTTTTTTATGAAATAGCAACTCAAATGGGGATTTGCCGTTCAAGACAAGAGTGGGAAGGTTGTTTATCAGCAGGGTTGCTGCAAGAAATGCTCAGCCTAATAAGAGAGTGGTATGTGAGCATGTGCTAAAAGGGTCAGCCCTGTCTCTACAATGTGCCTGTGCTTTCTCTCGGGCACACCATTATGTTAATGTGTATAAGCACATGAAAATCTATGAATGATACCAGCCTTCTTAAGATAAGAACCAAAACATTGGAACTTATTTCCCATATCATATTGTAGAATTTTTATCCTAGCATTAAACTGATTCTCTACTTGCTTTTTAAACTCAATGAATGTTGGCAATGCATCGGACTTCAAAGCAATGGGAAATAACCATGAAAACCTTGTATGGCAGTCAACAAACACCACATAATACCTATGTCCAGCAGTTGAAAGCATAGGAGAAGGTTCCCATATGTCTGTGTAGCTGAGCTCAAGAGGAGCACTAATTTTAATAGAGGACAAGGCAAATGGTAACTGATGCATCTTGGCAAATGGTAACTGATGCATCTTACCAAATTTACAAGAGTCATACCATTCCAAATCATCAACACATCAAGATACATTTAAAGTTATCAAGACAGATTTTAGGATATCACTACTTGGATGTCCAATCTTGGAATGCCACAAAGAGGCAACATTTTTCTTTTTAATAGAAACAACATTATTGACAGTAAGATTAACATCAGTAGCAACATATTTACATGTAGCTGAATTATTTGAAACAACACATTTACACATTGATGGTAAAGCAGTAGTGACAAGTTGTTGTGTAACAAAAACTCCGGCAAAATCTGATGTGCATTTAGAAACCAAGGGGCTGTCACCAATTAACTGAAGCTGGTACAGCCCATCCTTAAGCACCCCTCGAACCAACACCTTCTTGGTAACCTTGTCCTTTAGAATGCAACAATTTTCAGAGAAGTCAGCCATGGCATTGTTATCTTGAGTCAACTTAGAGATACTCAATAAATTTTTTTGCAATATGAGAAATATGCAAAACATTTTTGAGATAGAGTGTAACTTGTGGTTTGGTGTGTGAAGTAAAAAAATATCACCAATATGATGTATAGCTAGCTGTTCTCCACTACCTACAGCCAGCTTTCCAACACCACAATAAGCTGAATAACAATAGAATGTACCCAAATCAGATATCACGTGGCTAGAAGCATTGTCAGCATACCATGAGGGGTCAGCCACTGTCTCAGGTGAAGCAATAAAAGCAGATGTCTGATTGTAGTTGGCTTGAAGTTGCTGAAAGTGCTGAAACTGATTTTGATTGTAAAGTTGAAAACCATCAGGACTAACACCATTTTGTGTGGAAACTTGCATTGCTCCTTGAGTATTAGCTTGATTGTTGTTTCCATTGTTGAAATTGCCACTGTTTGGTCTAGGATGATTCCTATCATACCTGTTATAACACTGCATGGCAGTATGACCAATCTTGCCACAGATTTGACAAGAAGGTTTGTTGGAGTTATTGCTCCAACGACCTTTACCTCTTCTTCCTCTATTTCCATTTTGTCCTCCATTATTATTGTTACCTCCTCTATTATTGGATCTGCCACTATTACTGTTATTATTAACATTATGAGCTGAGGGAGATGAAATTACCTCAGCTGAAGAGGTCGTGTTGAGTTGTTCTATACGTTGTTCATGTATCATCAACAGATACTGAGCTTCATGCAATGAGATTATGGTCTGTAGAGAAGAAAGTAGCACCACAACTGGATCAAACTCGTGTCCCAAGCCATTTAGAACATTGAGAAGCAAATCTCTATCAGTCATGACTTGTGCTGCAGATCTTAAACCATCTGCTATGCCTTTAACTTTGAGTATGAAATCTGAAATAGAACTGGAACCTTTTTTCAGATTTTGTAACTGTTGCTTCAGTTGTAGAACTTTAGCTAATGATTGTTGAGAGAACAAAGCTTCAAGAGTCAGCCATACTTCACGAGAGCTTGGACATTCTATGACTTGACCAATGAGAGTTACACCCACAGTAGAGAGCAACCAACTCAAAAGAAATTGATCCAGTCTCTTCCACGCAAGATATTCCTTATTGATCACAGCTTCACCAGATGAGCTTTTAACAAACTTCTTTGGACAAACATTCTCACCATTAATGAACTCTTCAAGTTCCAGTGCACGAATAGCTGGAAGCACAAGAGCTTTCCAATACACATAATTGCTATGTAGTTAAGTGATTTTGCAATCATAGAAGATTTTATGGTAGGCAAGGTTAAAGACGAATTTGGTTGATCCAAATGTTGAGAAGTTGAATCTGAAGTCGTAGCCATTGTCAATATGAGGCTCTGATACCATGTAAATCTTTGCTAAGCAAAGGTGTTTGATGAAATTGCAAAACTGTTTGACAAAAATACTCAAAGAATTCTAAGCACCAACAATGGCTTCTATTTCATTTTCTGTGTTGATCCAAATAATGAATTACATAGTCAATATATACTCCCGATAAGACCATGCACATCATGCAAAATCACTAACAAACTCTAACTGATTTTGCCGCCAAAAGTAACTAATTCTGTTACACAGATTACAACCAATTCCTCTCAAGTTATACAATTTGAACAATGAGCAACTGTCCAGTTTCATTACTTTAGATCCTAGCTGGCTAATGAAGCTAGTAAGCTTTGATGTGTGCCACCTGTACTTCCAGCTTGAACCTTCTTGCTACTGCAGTTCAGTAACTCTGTTGAAACTGTTCTAGCTGGGGCCGGACAGTAGGTTGTTTGTGCAACAGCTTTGGCTAGTGCTTTTAGTGACTTTGTGTAGCTATTACTTACTCTATCACCACTAAAATTAATAAAGTGGTGCTAGTGTCACAAAATCGCCAAACTATGTACTATTTCATACCATTTTCTCTTAAAATTAAGTTATTTCAGGAGTGAATTAAGTGATTTTATCACTTAAAAAATCAAACAAAACAACTCAATACAATACATTAAGTGTTAATTACAAAAATAAAAAATTTAAACAAGTTTTATGTGCAATAATTGGAAGATCAATTCATATGCTTTAAACAAGCAATGTTTTGGTTCAAATTTGCTCATATCTATTTTAAAAGTTTTGAAGAAACTACTTTGTTGATAGCATAATTAAATAAGTCAATTTCGAAATAATATGATTGTAATTTTTGAAAGATTTTTCGGTTTTGGTCATTGGATTTTGATTTTTATCTTGACATCTTTAATCACGTTTAGAGATGTCTTTTAGTTGTTTTTGATTGAGCTTGTAAGGGTATAGAAAGATGGATTTGTAGCCATGGTAAACCTAGAGGGGAAGTGAATAGGTTTAATAAAAAATTTGTAGAATAAAAAATATAAACCTAATTAAAAATCAACGCAACGATTTTTACATGGAAAATCCCCAACTGGTAAAAACTACGGGACCAACTCTTATGTTACTTGACACATCATACACCAATTTCACTAGTTGGTTTATCGTTTACAACTCATGATCATACATCAAGCTTTGATGATTAACTTGAAAGGTAAGCATGGTAACAGGAATGTAGCTCAAAGCAGTTTTGGCATCTGGTCCAGTTGGTCTTAAACCAGAACTAGTTGATGAACAATCTAAAGCTGAAGTAGATTTATCCTCTGCAGTTTGAAATATAACATTATAATCATAATAAGTGGTTTTATAAAATAAAACACCATTTGCGTTGATAATTAGCATAATTACACAAGTCGAATTGCAGATATTAGCAATTAAAATTTTTACATGTGATGTTAGTAAAAGTAAAAGTAAAATATCATTAATTCAAAACAAAAAAAACATGAAATTAAGAGTTTAACTCCAAAAACTAAAAATATTATTCGACTTACTTGTGAAAGTTTCCTGAGAAAGTGATAGAAAATATCTAACTCCTATCAATAGCTTGTTTTATCAATAAAAAATAAACGTTAAATTATAGGTTAGGGTTAAAGGATATGAGATTAGGAAATAATGCAAGAGCAGAATTTTGGTGTAAAAGATTCATTAAATCCTAAAATTGATTATTTCATATTTACTTTTAAAAAAATAGCCTCTCACCTGCTTCTTAAAATCATCGCCAAATCAGTGTAGATTCTTAAAAGAGTAGTTTTAGGAGAGTTTTTTTTAAGGGGGTATAATTACAAGATTAATAACTGTTAAAACCAACCAATATCAATCACTAAACCTGCTGCGCGCTTCCCATAACAGGAGACATCTATTTCCATAATAAAGGGAGAAAACTACCCACACATGCTGGTAAATGTACATGGTGAGAATTGAACCCTCTGTAAACACACAAGGTGTTTGCTATTTTTAGCTAAGTGTTTGATAAAATATCAGAAAGAAAAACCAGAATTGTTTCAAGTCTCCATTGATGGAGCTTGAGAGAGAGTTATCTTCCGTGTTTTATATATTTATTTCTTAATTACAAAGTAATCTATTCAACAATATATATAGCATGCATTGCCAGCCACTGTCTGGTATATTTCCCAAATGCATGCTAAATGCCAGCTACAATAAATGCTAGATGGAATATCAAACTCTAACAACCTATTTGTTAAATAATCTAACAACCATCAGCCTCATCAACCTGTGTCTAATGATCTCAAGCTGTTGTGATCATCTTAGATCAGTGTCAAGGTCCTTACTGATCGTGGCAATGCTGGTCTATCATAAGATTGCTTATTACCTGCACGCACACCTGATGCAATAGTTATGTGTGCTTGTTTGCCATCAGCTTTTGTTGCTTGAGCAGCACTACTCTTAACATCCCTCTGTAAAGTAAACCGATGTGACATGGTGAGTTTCAATTTGGATCGCAAGAATTCAAATCGAGCTTAAGCCAAAGGCTTTGTAAACATGTGAGCCTTTTGAAGATCAGTAGGAACAAACTTAACCTTGAGGTAACCTGCAGCAATCTTCTCCCGAACAAAATGTTACCAGAGTCTGCGTCTAGAAGTCTGATAACATTCATTACCAGAGACTGCGACCAGGATAACATCTGTTACCAGAGACTGCGACCAACCTGGTCGCAGTTAATAGGAAGGAATCGCTATAGCTGCAACCGTTGGCTGCAATCGTGGATCTCATTCGCGGTTAACTAGCTGACTGCACACTGTTACGAAAACAAGCATAACATCAGCTAGATAACTTTGAATCACGGACCGTAAATTTTTTTGGAAAGTAGACATCTAGATCTTTCCAGAAATATATTGTTTGTAACCTAATTCATCTTGTGGAATATTTGGCAGCACTCGAAATATGAAAGCTTCGGCGCCACAAATATTCCAATTCTCCAATTTTGATACTTTTATCTCCAAAACTCTTCCATTAAGCTTCCTTATTTAGGGATGATAATCTACAAAATGCTCATGAAACACATTAAAAACCAATTTCATGAAATAAGGGCCTAAAATATATATAAAAATAGTGTGATCAAATACCCCAAAACCTATCTTTTATTAGTCCTCGAGCAAAACAGAAACAAACAATATTAAAAACAAAATAAAAATTAATCTAGGCCACTTTCAGTGGGGAAACACAATGGAACTTAGCATGTGCCACAAGCCTTTAAATCCCTAGGTGTCCCTAGTAGGAGGAGTATAGTCTCCTGAGGGTTTACCAGCTACGATACCTACAAACGTCTCTTTGCCATGCAAATGTGTTAAAAAACACTTAAGCAAGCTAATAAAGATCAATGAATGCAAAAACCACTAATTCAAAACTAAGTTCTATCATTCAAGTAAATGCATCATGTATTAAGTGTAAGCCACTACTCAAAATATCTTAGCTTGAAAACATCCATACTCTAAGTGTCATGGATAAAATTTGTCTCAACTCTAGGTCCTCACATGATATCTCTTAATATCACTTGGAACCTAGACAACACTCTCAACAAACATATGCAAGTAGGGGTTATGCACAAGAAAATCAAATTATATATCGCATATGAATATAAGATATAAAGAAACTCATTTTCTATACAAAGTGTAATACACCCTCCCGATAGTTTGTACTGTACACGTACATGTATTTTAATATACTTTTCCAGGATTGATTTTACGGTACAATAATGGAATCTATTGGACGATTAGTAAGATTTCGTAAAGTATATACGAAATTCAATTATAAGTTTTGGATAACATAGTAAAGATTTTCATAAATTGGAGTATGAAGAATTTGTATTGGAAGTTATAATATATTTTTATGATATGAGATTTTAATTTAATTAATTGACGGACAAGTGAATTGAAATGGATCTTTTTGGAAAAGAGTCAATGGATTGTTATGGATTAAATTGTAAATCAAAGGATTGTTGACCAAGATCATGTGATTAAATTTTATGTTGGTGATCTTTTTATGATTTTAAAAGGTTCAAGGGCATGTTGCAATTAGAGATAAGTAATATAAAATATAATATATATATATATATATATATATATGTGTGTGTGTGTGTGTGTGTGTGTGTGTGTGTGTGTGTGTGTGTGTGTGGTGGAATCAGAAAATAAAAACCAAACCAGAAGAGAAGAAAGAAGATTCGAGAAACAGAGGAAGAAAAGAAAGAGAGGAGAGGCGCCGACCGAAGGAGGAAGAGAAGAAGAAGAGAAGAGAGAAGGAAGAAAGAAAGAAGAAGCAAGCCGGCCAAGAGAGGAAGAAGAGAGAGCAACAGCCGGCCAGGAAGAGAGAAGAAGAAAGAAGAAAGGAGAAGAAGAAGTAGCAACCGAGAGAGAAGAGAGAAGGGAAGAAAAGGAAGAAAAAGAAAAAGAGAAGAAGGAGAGAAAGAAGAGAGCAGCCATAAAAGCCAAGGGAGAGCAGAAATTGTGCAGAAAAATGGAAAAGAAAAACATAGCATAAACCGTGAGAAGAAGAAGGAGAAAAAAAAAAGAAAGAAGAAAGAGAGGCAAGGAGATTCAGTCCAGTAAGAAGAAGGGGAGGAAGAGGAAGAGGAGTCTAGGAATTTTTGGGTAAGTTTGATGAAATTAAATTGATTTGGAGTTTTGATGATTTTATAATTTTTATGTTTAATTGATTTGAGTTTTGACTTGTTCTTGAAATTGATTGTTGAATACAAAATGAAATTGGATTGATGGAAGTAAGAAAAATTATGAGTTTTGTTGATTTTAATATTTGATTTGAGTTTTTGTAGTGTTTTATTTGAAATTAGTTGGATTGGAGTTGATTAAAATGAAAATTTAGAAAACTAGTAAGGTAAAGGTTTGGGGATTTGATGATTTTAAGTTTGAATTCTTAAATTGAGATATTATTTGTGTAATTGAAGTGTTATTGAGTTAATTGATGGTATGAATTTGGAATCATTAAGTAAGGAATAAATTAGTGAATTTGTATTATGGAGTCTTTGTGATTTTGTGTTTGGAATGAAATTGAATTACTAGTTTTGAGAATTTTTGAAATTAAAATTGAAACTGAAGTTATAATTAGTTTAACTAAGTTTAATGATATTGAATTTGATGTTGTTAAGTAAAGGAAATTCACTTATGTTAAATTGATGAAGATTAGAATGAGAATTTGTGTAGAAATCGATGTTGATAGTGTAGAGATTTCAATTTATGTGTAATTAAGTATTAGAAATTGTATCTGTATGGTATTGATACAAATTGGTGCTTAGAAATCCAAGAAAGTATGTTGGATTGTTTTGTATGAGATTCGATTTAAGAGAAATTGATTTGCTTAAGGAATATATAACTGTAGAGACATGATTTTAGCAAATTATATGTAATCGATTTTATGAGAATAGAAGAAATTGAAGAATAAAGTGTTAAACGTTTTAATTGAGTTTTTGTATTATTTGTTATATTTATATTAATGATTTATTTGGAAATATATTACTTTAGGGAGAAATCTCCGTAGTATGGGAGAAAAAAAAACATTATGGAAAGTCAAGGAATGTAATAAGACGAAGGAACCAGAACACCAAGCCTAGAGAAAACTAGAAATCAGTGAGTGCAAAATTATGTTTTTAGTTAAAATCTACTCTAGTATGTTTTCCAGTTCGATTTAATTATTTATGACTTTATATATATCCGTTTATTTATTTATATGTGTTTTATAATCAAAATAGAATTAATTTCCTCAATTGTATTTAAATTAAAGTATATTTATAATTCAGAATTTTTGAGTTTATATTCAACTGAGAAAATATTTATATATGAATTTAGTAAAGAAACATATTTATGCATATTTCAAGTTTCAGAATTAAAAGCTAGTTTTCAAAGAAAAGAAATGTAATAGACCCTTCCGATAGTTTATACTATACACGTACAGGTATTATAATATATTTTTCTAGAATTGATTGTACGGTACGGTAATGGAATTTATTGAATGGATCCGAAAGTTTCCGAAAAGGGTATCAGAGACTTGAAAAATATCTGGAATGGTTTCAGATGATTAATAAGGTTGCATAAAATATATAAGAAATTTAAATTATAAGTTTTGGAGAATATAGTAAGGATTTTCATAAATTGGAGTATTAAGAATATTTATTAGAAGTTAAAATATATTTTTATGATTAGAGATTGTAATTTAATTAATTGGTGAAAAAGTAAATTGAAATAGATTTTTATGGAAAAGAGTTAATGGATTGTTATGGATTAAATTGTAAATTAAGAGATTGTGGTCAATATCATGTGATTAAATTTTATGTTGTGGTTAATTTATAATTTTAAAATATCAAAGGGTAAGTTGCAATTAATTAAATATATTTAGACATGACATGTGGAATTCCACTCACAAATAGAAACAAAAACAAAAGAATGAATGGTGAGATTCAACAAATACAAGTCAAACCGTGTAAGAAGAAATACAAACCAGAAATAAATTGCAAAGTGAAGCGATAGAAAACAAAATCAAAACAAGTCGGTGGAGACTGCACCCAAAAATAAAAATAAAAGTCAACCAGCAAAAAGAAAGAAACAAAAACAGAGCACTCGGCCAAAGGAAAG
The DNA here is from genome assembly GCA_003430845.1 of Xanthoceras sorbifolium. NCBI lineage: Eukaryota > Viridiplantae > Streptophyta > Magnoliopsida > Sapindales > Sapindaceae > Xanthoceras > Xanthoceras sorbifolium. Next base: position 21,006,567 of record CM010620.1, on the reverse strand, counting down.
AAAAGAGAAGAGAGAAAGAAAGGAGCAGCGGCGAAGAAGAAAGCACCGGCCGAGGGAGAAGGAAGGAAGAAGAAGAGGGAAAGAGAGAGCAGAAACTGTGCAAGAAAGAAAAGAAGAAAAAGAAGAGAAGAAAAGAAAGAAAAAAGAAAAGAAAAAGGAAAATAAAATAAGGGTCAAGGAGGATTTTGGGTAAGTGTTGATGAAGTTGATTTGGTTGATTTTTATTTGTTGGTTAAATTGTTATAAAGTTTTATTTTAGTGTTGATTTAGTGGTTTCAAGTGGAAAAATGAAGTGGGTTGCCTTGGGATTGCTTGATTGGTTTGAATTTTGATGAAATTGTTTGTGTCGTAGTATTTGTAGTTGATATTTGATGAAATGAAATTGTGTTGGAGTTTCTATTGTTGAATATAAAGTGAAATTGATTGATGGGTTTTGTGATTTTAGTGTTTGATTTGAGTATTTGGTAGTGTTTTATTTGAAATTAATTTAATTAGAGTTGATTAGAATGAAAATCAAGAAAATTAGCAAGTAAAGAATTGGGGATTTGATGATTTTGAGTTTGAATTGTTAAATTGAGTTATTAATTGAGTAATTTGAGTGTTTTTGAGTTAATTGGTGGTATGAATTTGGAATCGTTAAGTAAGAAATCAAAATGATTCTCAAATTAGTGAATTTGTAGTATGAAATTTGTATGACGTTGTGTTTGGAATGAGCATTTGTGTAGAAATTGAATGTTAATAATGTAAAGATTTCATTTGATGGGCAATTAAGTATTAGAAATTGTATTTGTATGAATTGATACAAATGGGTGCTTAGAAATCCAAGAAAGTATGTTGGATAGTGTTGTATGAGATTTAATTTGAGAAAAATTGAATGATTCAAGGTATATATAATTATAGAGACATGATTGTTAGTGAATTAAATGTAATTGATTTTATGAGAATAGAAGAAATTGAAGAATAAAGTATTCAATGTGTTAATTGAGTTTTGTATAAGTTGATGGTGTTTATATTAACGATTTAATTGGAAATATATTACTTTAGGGAGAAATCTCCTTAGTATGGGAGGAAATGAAATTATGCGGAAAAGCAAGAAAGGTATTGAGACGAAAGAACCAGAGCGCCAAGCTTAGAGGAAAACCAGAAACCAATGAGTGCAAAATTATATTTTTAGTTGAAATATACTTTAGTATGTTTTCAAGTTTAATTTAAGTATTTATGACTTTATATACATGTATATTTATTTATATGTGTTTTTGTAATTATAATAGAATTGATTGTCTCAGATATATTTTAATTAAGATATTTTTATATCTCAGAATGTTTGAATTTATTTTCAATAGCTGAAAATATTTACGCATGAAAATTAGTTAAAGAAATATATTTTAGTTATAATTCAAGTTTTTAAATCAAAAATTAGTTTTCAAAGTACAGAAAGTAGTTTTCAAATTATGGATACCCATTTATTATCATATTATCAGCAGCTTATCAGATTATCAGCAGTAGACCTGGCCGGTACATCCCAATTGTGTGTGGCAAGTTAATGGGGGGACAGTCCGCTAACTCCAGGGGGGTTGAGTCTGTCGAGTCTGTCGGTCGCCCACACATTGGAGTGTTGTCTCACTCTATGTCGCGATGCAGCATTCCGCCCATAGACAGTGAGATGTCTTTTATTAGACTATCAGAGTCACCAATGCGGCACCAAATTAGTCGCCTGATGACACCCTTCATATGGTGCGGTGCCAGCTGAGTCGCCCTATGAATTATTAGTTATCAGATATGGGTTTTCCATTGGCTTTATCAGAAAAAAAAAAAGTTTTATCAAAAAAAGTTTATTAGAAAAGTTTTATCAGAAAAGGTTTATCAGAAAGGTTTTATCAGAAAAAAAAAAAATCATTATTAGAAAAGTATATTATTTTAGCATTTCAGTTATTAGAAAAATATATTATTTCAGTTTATCAGATTTCAGAAAAAATATATTATATTAGCTTATCAGTTTTCAAAAAAGTACATTATCTCAGTATTTCAGTTTTCAGAACAATATATTATCTCAGAATTTCAGTTTTCAGAAAAGAATATCATATTAGCTTTTCAGTTTCCAGAAAAATAAGAGTATTAAATCAGTTTCCCAGTTTTCAGAAATTAGATTTCAGAAAAAGAATTAAAGTTTGTTTAGAAACTAATAACACTTACTGAGCTCGTTTAGCTCATTATAGTTTTATGTTTTTTTTTTTATAAACCAATCTTCCCACGTACAACAGGTAGAGGTGTAGATATTGCAGGGACGCCGAAGACCAACGGGACCAGTCAGAGGATGCTGTGACTGTTTTACAAACATATATAATAGTTTAAATTGTTAAGTTTGTATTTTAATATTGTTTAAAGTGTTGTTGATTTATTTGATTACTATTTATTTTGATATTTAAACTGTTTGTGGTTTGTGAAGATGGACCGGAGGTCCATAGTAGTTGAGATTTAAAAACAATTATAGAAGGGTTTAAGTTTTTTATGCAAGTCTCCAAGATTTGGTATTCTCAGGAAAACAGAGGAGACTCTGCCAAAATTTTTATAAAATAGTTTTATATATAAAAAAAAATAAAAAAAATTTTCCTACTCAGATTTCTAGTTAAAAGAAACGGCTTAGCTTCACAGAAGCCTTTCAGTGGGGCAAGCCTCGACTGAGAAGCTACAGTGGAGTGCCGGCAGGCTACCTAATGGGCGATAGTAGGTTAGGGGCCTGTCAAGAAAACAGTTTTCAAACCCATGGATTACCCTTCGGATCAGATATCAGATTATCAGCAGTTAGACCCAGCCGATACACCCCATTTGTGTGTGGCAAGTTAAGGGGGGACAGTCCGCTAACTCTAGGGGGGTTGAGTCTGTCGAGTCTGTCAGTCGCCCACACATTGGGGTGTTGTCTCACTATATGTATGCGACGCAGCATTCCGCACATAGACAGTGAGATGTCTTTTATCAAATGTCACGTTGAGCGGCGTCAGTTAGTCGCCTCGTGACCCTTATATCAGATGTCACAGTGGACGGTGTGTGTTAGTCGCCCTGTGACCCACTCATATGGTACGACACCAATTAGTACGACCTATGAGTTCAATTCAGCTTAGGGGTCCATTGAGAGTTTTCAAATACAGAAGCCAAGTCAGAAATATTTTTCAGATTTTCAGTACAAAATATTAAAATAAGAACTTTTGTACGTTAGGCTTGGCTAGATTTCCAGAAAAAACAGATTTCAGTATAGTATTCAGCAAACAGATTATTAATGACTTCAGAATAAGTTTTCAAAAAAGTATTTTATTAGAAAAGTTTTATCAGAAAATTTTATTATTAGAAAAGCATTATCAGAAACGTATATTATTTTAGTATTTCCGTTTTCAGAAAGATATATTATTTCAACTTTTCAATTTTTAGAAAAGAATAAAAATATATTCTATTAGTACAACTTTTTAGTTTTCAGCAGAAGAATTGTATATATATATATATATATGTTATCAGCTTTTCAGTTTTCAGAAAAATAAAAGTTATTATATATTCTTAGCTTTTCAATTTTTAGTAAAGTGAAAGCATATATATATATATATATTCTTAGCTTTCAGTTTTCAGAGATTAGATTTCAGAATAGTTTTCTGTTTAGATTTCAGAACAGTTTTTAGGAAATAAATTTCAGTAAGATTTTTAGAAAGTAAATTTCAGTATAGTTTTATGAGAAAAATTTTAATATATATTTCAGAATAGTTTTTATAAAAGAGGTTTCAATACAGTTTTTATTGGAAACAGATTATTAGTTATTTCAGTTCAGATTTCATAAAATAGATTACTATTTTATTCAGTACATTTTTCAGGGAGGTTTATTTCGAAAGATTAAATTGTTTAGAAACCCATTCACACTCACTGAGCTTCTTTAGCTCATTATAGTTTTATATTTTTTTAAATCAACCTCCCAGGTACAGGTACAGGTGCAGACATTGCAGGGACATCGAAGACCAGCGGGACTAGTCAGAGGATGCTGTGACTGTTTTACAAGCATATAAATGTTTTAGTTGTTAAGTTTGTATTTTGGTATTGTTTCAAGTACATGAGTATTTTATTGAAAGATTTGATAACTGTTTATTTTAATATTTAAACTGTTTGAGATGTGATTTGATAAGATGAACCAGAGGTCCACAGTAGTTGAGATTTGGGATTTTATGGAAGTGTTAAAGTTTTTATACAGGTCTCAAAGATTTGGTAATTTCAAAAAAATAAAGGAGATTCTGCCGAAATTTTTATAAAATAGTTTTGTATAAAAAGAAAAAAAATTTACTACTCAGATTTCCAGTTAAAAGAAACGGCTTAGTTTCACGGAAACCTTTCATCGAGGCAGCGATGAAAGTAGGTTAGGGGCCTATCACAAAGGATCTCTTGAACATAATTAGATATTAAGAATATAGATAGAGCACACTGCAGAGAAAACAAAGAACCTAAGATCACATCAAGATACTTGTTATTTTTAACACAAAGGTAGCTACTTGTTTCTATTTTTATTTCTTGGCATCCAAGCTTTCCATTTTTTTTATCATCTTTGATATTTAGATCTCTCTCGTTTTCTTTTCTTATCTCATAAATTCCTTTTCTATTTCGAGAGAAAACTATCGACATAACTCAATTTGTTCATCGTTGATCATTTTTTTTCTTTCTTGGAATATGCGTCTTTATGAGCTTCACCTATTGTCTTTTCTTCATATCACCTCGATGTGATCCTGAGCTATAAGGTATGCCTTGAATTATGTTTGTGTGGGTTAGGAATGATGTGGATGATGAAAGAAAAGGCTAAATCGTGTTTGGTTTCAAAATGGCTAGTGGAGCACACACATGGGTTGGGAAATAGGTCTTTTACAAAGTTTAAGCACCCATTGCCTAACATCACGCCTTAAGGATCATCCAATGACAGGCCCCTAATCTATTATCTCCCATTAGGTAGTCTACCGGCACTCCACGGTAGCTTCCCAGTCGAGGCTTGCCCCGCTGAAAAGCTTCCGTGAAGCTAAGCCGTTTCTTTTAACTGAAAATCTGAGTAGAAATTTTTTTTTTTTTTTATACAAAACTATTTTATAAAATTTTTGACAGAGTCTCCTCTGTTTTTCTGAAATTACCAAATCTTGGAATCCTGCATAAAAATTTGAACACTTCTATAAAATTCTCAAATCTCAACTACTGTGGACCTCTGGTCCATCTCAATAATTCAAGCACAACTCAAACAGTTTAAATATCAAAATAAATAGTTACCAAGGATAAATAAATCAAATCTTCAAATAAAATACTTATATACTTAAAAACAATATCAAAATACAAACTTAACAACTGAAACATCCTATATGCTTGTAAAACAGTCACAACATCCTCTGACTGGTCCCGCTGGTCTTCGGCGTCCCTGCAATGTCTACACCTGTACCTGTATTTGTACCTGGGAGGTTGATTTAAAAACATAAAACTATAATGAGCTAAACGAGCTCAGTGAGTGTTATCAATTCCTAAATAAAATTTAATTATTTTTCTAATAAACTCCCTGAAATCTGAAAAGAGTATAAATCTATTTCTAATAAATTATTTTGAGAAGATAACTAAAATTTATTTTATAAAAACTATTCTGAAATATATATATCAAAATCTTTCTCATAAAAACTATACTGAAATTTACTTTCTGAAAATATTACTGAAGTTGATTTCCTAAAAACTGTTCTGAAAACTGAAAGCTCAGAATATATACATATACTTTTACTTTACTAGAAATTGAAAAGCTGAGACTATATAATAACTTTTATTTTTCTGAAAACTGAAAAGCTGATAACATATATATATATAAATATATATATACGTTTCTTATGCTGAAAACTAAAAAGTTGTATTAATGGAATATATTTTTATTCTTTTTTGATAACTGAATAACTAAGAAATAATATACTATTCTGAAAACTAAAAAGCTGAAATAATATATACTTTACTGAAAATACTTTTCTGATAAAACTTATCTCAAATTTTTTTTCTAATAATATAGTTCTCTAATAATACTCTTCTGATAAAATACTTTTCTGATAAATTGTTTTTCTGATAAAATACTTTTCTGAAAACTCATTCTGTCTATTTTCTGAATACTATACTGAAATCTGTTTTTCTGGAAATCTAGTCAAGCCTAACGTACAAAAGCTATTAATTTATTATTCTGTACTGAAAATCTGAAAATCATATCTGGCTTGGCTTCTGCATCTGAAAACTCCCAATGGACCCCTAAGTTGAGCTGAACTCATAGGTCGACTAACTGCGCCGTACCATATGAGTGGGTCACTGGGCGACTAACTGCGCCATCCACTGTGATATCTGATATAAGTCACGAGGCGACTAACTGATGCGCTCAACGTGACATCTGATAAAAGACATCTCACTGTCTATGTGCGGAATGCTACGTCGCATCATATAGCGAGACAACACTCCAATGTGTGGGCGACTGACAGACTCAACCCCCCTAGAGTTAGCGGACTGTCCCCCCTTAACTTGCCACACACAAATGGGGCGTACCGACCGTGTCTAACTGTTGATAACTGATAATATGATAATCCATAGGAAATCCATGGGTTTGAAAACTATTTTCTTTACTTTGAAAACTAGCTTTTAATCTAAAACATGGGAAATACTTAAAACATATTTTTCTTTAAATGAATATAAATTATAAATTTCTGAGATATAAAAATACTTTAATTAAAATATACTTGAGCATAAATTCTATTTAACTGATAAAACTCATATAAATAAATAAATGTATATAAAATTACCAACACTTCAATCTAACTTGAAAACGTAGTGAAGAACATTAAATCAAAACATAATCTTACTCTTACTTAAATAAAACCATAACTTGCTATAAATTCTCATAAAACATATTATAGAAATAAAATGTACTTTGCTTAAAAATAATTTTACACTCACTGGTTTCTGGTTTTCTCTAAGCTTTGTGCTCTGGTTCCTTCAGTCTCATTACATTCCTTGCATTTTCATATAATTTCATTTCCTCCCATACTATGGAGATTCCCTCCTAAAGTAATATATTTCCAAATAAATCATTAATATAAATATAATCACTAATACAACAACTCTATTAAACTCTATACAACAACACTTTATTATACAATTTCTTCTATTCTCATAAAATCAATTACATTTAATTTGCTGAAAATCATGTCTCTAATATTATATATTCCTTAAATAAATTAATTTCTCTTAAATTGAATTTCATTCAACACAATCCAATACATTTTCTTGGATTTCTAAACACCAATTTATATCAATTCATACAAATACAATTTCTAATACTTAATTGCTTATCAATTGAAATTTCTACACTAATAACATTCAATTTCTACATAAATGCTCATTCTAATCTTTATTAATTTCACATAAATAAACTTCTTTCACTTAACAACATCAAATTCAGCTTCATTAAACTCAATTAAACTAATTATAGCTTCAATTTGAATTTCTATTCAAAAATTCCCAAAATTAGTGATTTAATTTCACTCCAAACACAATATTATAAACAAACTCATAATACGAGTTACTATTTCGAGAATCATTTTGATTTCTTCCTTAACGATTCTAAATTCAAACCATCAATTAATTCAAAAATACTCCAATCACACAAATAACATCTCAATTAACTCATTTAAACTCAAAATCATCAAATCCCCAAATCTCTAACTTTCTAATTTTCTTAATTTTCATTTAATTCAATTCAATTCAATTCCAACTAATTTCCAACCAAACATCACAAAAACTCAAATCAAATACTCAAATTAACAAAACCTATCAATCAATTTCACTTTATATTCAACAATCAATTTCAAACACAAATCAAAACTCAATCAATCTCTAAAATTAATTTAATTTCATCAAATATCAACTACTAATTCTACAACACAAAAGATATCATCAAAATTCAAACAAAATCAATTTCATCAATCACTTACCCAAATCCTCTTCTTCTTCTTCTTCTTGCTGGACCGAGACCCCTTGCCTCTCTTTCTTCTTCTTTTTCTTTTTCCTTTTCTTCTCTCTTCTGTTCCCGAATTTGCTGGGCTCTTTTCTCTGTGTGTTTTGTTTTTGTTTTCTTTGGTTTGGTTCTCACCCAGTTTGCTTTCTTTTTGGTTTATGAGTGGAGTCTCCAGTATCCTATTTATACAAATCCTAAGCCAAGGTTGAATGAAGAAACTTTTAGTTTATTCTAGACACTTCTTCTTTCTTTTAGTCTCCAGTATCTTTTAGTTTTTTTTTTCAGCTGCTGCGTTGTGTTTTGTTTCTCTTTCTTCCTTTCATTTTATTTCTACTCTTGTTTGACTTTCACTTTTGGATTGGGTGGGTTTTGCTTCTCACGGCTGCCTTTGTATTTTGATGAGTGGAATTCCACTTTGGCACACTCATAAATATTCCATTAATAATTAGAACATGCCTCCCAAATCTTTTAAAATCATAAAATGATCACAACTTAAAAATTAATTACACGATCTTGGTCAACAATCTTTTGATTTACAATTTAATTCATAATAATCCATTAACTCTTTTTTACAAAAATTCATTTTAATTTATTTTTCCATTAATTAATTAAATTAAAATCTCATATCATAAAAATATATTTTAACTTCCAATAAATATTCTTCATACTCCAATTTATGAAAATCTTTACTATGTTCTCCAAAACTTATAACTGAATTTTCTTATATACTTTATGGAACCTTATTAATCATCTGAAACCATTCCAGATATTTTTTGAGTCTCTGATACCCTTTTCGAAAACTTTCGAATCCATCCAATAAATTCCATTACGGTACTGTACAATCAATTTCGATAAAAATATATTACAATATCTGTATGTGTACAGTACAATCTATTAGGAGGGTGTACTACAATTTCTTCCCCCCTTATAAATATTTCGTCCTCGAAATTTACATATAAGCTACCTATCAAATATAATATACTGATAATACATCTAATCTTTTGGTTCTACCAACTAATTCTTAAACACCTGTAATACATTGTGAATCTTTACTATCTCTGATGGTAATTCAACTTATACACTACTGACCTTATCACAAATTTCCAACTTTAGATCTCTATTGCAATTATTCACATAACTCTTTTATCTATCTCTTGCTGATTTTGAGTTTATTTTAAATAAGACTTGGGTTTCCTTTTCATCTGCCTCATTCTAACATATAGTGGTTCTGCACTTCCTACTGTATAATCCTTCATATGGAGTTATATCTATACTGATCTGATAACTATTACTATAGGTAATCTCTATTAATAGTTGATGATATCCTAACTTTTCTTGAATTCCACAATACATGCTAAGTGTGCATTCAAATTTCTCAATAGTCCTCAATCGGAGAGGACTTACATATACTGACTTTTCACTATCAAGTCAATCTTACTAAATCTGAAAATCTGTACTCTGTTTCATTCTCAGTTTCTTTTCTTAACTTTTCTATCTGATAATCATGCTTCTATGCTTCCTCATCAATTTAATCAATAAAACTATTATTCTAGATGGACTTCATCTCTTCTCTCTGTATTTTCTATATATATATATATATATATATATATATATATATATTATTCGACTAGAATTGATCGAATTCTCTAACATAACCTGATAACCTGTACATTCAACTAAATCATCAAGCACCTGAAAATTTTTTGATTTCTGTTACACTAATATGTGATTTCCAGTTCCTAACAACCTCTACTTTCATTATTTAACTTTACTATTCTTCATTAATGTTAACATAAGTTATCTTAACTAAAGATTCTCAACTATTAGAGAGACCTTAAACAAATCCACTATCATTACTATTCACTCTATTAACTTGTAAACTGATAATACATTGCAAAACAATTAGGGAAAGAATCTTACGAAACTTTTTGAATATCTATTCTTCTTTGTTCAAAGAACTCTTTAATATTCAGCTAATTCTCATATAACTTACAACCAAACATATTTCATCAAAAACTACTATCATTTTAAATTAATCTCCAAATGGAATTTGTCAATCAATAACTGGTTCAAAATCTTCCTATGCCTGATACTCAAACTATCTCTCTGTTCTAATAATCTAATAGTCTCATAATTAATCAAATGAATATACTTTCTCTTACTAATAAGTCCTCATAAGAACTCTTTATAAATTTTCTCAAACTTGTTTCAAACTTCTCTAAGCAACTTAATGGATTAGGCTTCATAATTAGGGAGAGCAATAGCATTAGCCTTCACTAAAATAAATCTCCCAAAATAACATTAAAATTCTGAATATCTAATCACAGCTATTCACTCAAAACTCCTTACCATCAATTTCTATTATCTTGCTCCTGATTACTCCTTCAACTAATAATAAATCTCCTGTCCTTCTTAACTAATAAACTAGAAATAATGGAGTCTAATAAAACTCTTATTCAACATCTTTCTAATTATATCTTAATCTGTTCAACTCAATCGGAACCATCTCATAGAGAAAATAAGGATTGGCTTAGTTCTCGAAATCAAATCTATTACAACTTATACTTCTCTATCTGAGGAAAGGCTGAAATCTTTTACTATATTCTCCAAAACTTATAATTGAATTTTCTTATATACTTTATGGAAGCTTATTAATCATCTGAAACCATTCCAGATATTTTCTGAGTCTCTGATACCCTTTTTGGAAACTTTCGAATCCATCAAATAAATTCCATTACGGTACTGTACAATCAATTTCGATAAAAATATATTACAATATTTGTACATGTACAGTACAATCTATTGGGAGGGTGTATTACATCCAACTCAAGAGTAAAAGAGTAATATGGTACCAACAGAAGAGAATAGTTCATTACTATCCAATGCAAAAACCTAATAAGATCAATCTATAACTTTGAAGATTATGAAGTGTTTAAGAGTAGAAACAATAAACCCTCTTGAATAACACGATAAGGCTAAAAAATATCAATTGGGTAGTCTCTACTTATCTTCTATAGGCATTCAAGCACGGTACCTTGTTCACTAAGATACTAAAAGTAGGGCTGTGTAAGTGCAATGGATTATGATGTTAAAAACCTTCATGAAACACTTAGTAAAGAATTACTGATAAAAGCATATCATATAGGTCCCTAATAGCAAGCAAAAGTGGTATATTAACTTAAAAAGCAAATTTCCTCAAACTGCTGAATTTCATATTTGACATACGTCTAGTTTTTGGTGAATATCGTGAAACATATTTGGTAGATTTTGATAACATTTTATATTCAGAAAATAGACATGAAAACAAACAACTTTCATTCAGACAAAATCCCAAAATTCGTTTTGGCAATATAGTGAAAACGGACGTTGAAAACAGATCAAGTGCAGATTCGCAGAAACAGGGCATCGCCCTTGCTCTTTGGTCAAAGAAACATTCATTACGTTTGAAGTACCGCCCAGAATTTTACTGTTCTTTATATATTCAAAATCAGCATGAAAAAAATAAAGAACACAACATGGACGAAAAAATTAATTTCCTCACCAAATGGTATAGTTTTAATAAAACATTTGCCTAAAATGTTTTCAAAACAAGGCACTTTTTCGTAGAGTTTGAACAAAAATGAAAACCAAAAACAAAAACGAATCCACATCTCCAAACCTAATCTAAACATTGTCCTTAATGTTTATATGACATGAATGCATGGACAATGAATACATAAAGTATGGAATGTATGAGCTCTAAACACACAAACAAAAACAACAAAAACTAGAAAAATAAAAACTAGAATTAAAAAGAATTACCTAGGTGGGTTGCTCCCACCAAACGCTTTATTTAACGTCTCGACAAGATGTGATGTAATGTCTATCCTTTTGTCGAGGGATCATCGTCCAAATATAGACCCAATTGACGCTCATATATTTAGGGATACAATCTCCTCTTGAACTTTCTCAATTTGGAAGCTTCATTCAGCAAAACTTGGAGAACTTTGAATTGTCTACCCCAATAGAACTTCTTTTTCTTTGATGAAGACTGGAGCAAAGGTGGAGTTTTGTCGGCCTCGAGTTTTAATACAAAAACAATGGCAAACTCTTTTTGCAGCTCATGAATTAATGCAGGAATTGTAGGAAGATCTTGTTCAGAGTGAACAAATTCAGCATTAAGGCTCTGTCTCGGTAGAACATGTGGCACGACAAAGTCTAAGGCGTCCATCTCTTCCGTTGTACACACTTCCAAGCTTTTATCTTCATTGTCATAACAAACCTCTATTTGTTCACTACAAGAGTGAAAAGTGATTGTTTCAGTTTCTTCCGTATGACATTGAGATTCTTCAGATACTTCTGTTAGAAAGTACTCTGAAATTTCATCCAAGTGAACATGTATTCTCCTTAGCCTATCTTCCTGCTTATTAAATCTCAACTCCATATTGGCTTGAACTTCTCCACATACTTCGATAAATTTGATCAATTCCTCGTCCAATGATGGGTTCATCGGTTGATCATATGAATAGCTTTCCGCTTCTTGATTGCTCCAAGTGTAATCTGAGTGACTCCTCCAATCCGGATTATATTGATGTAAAGATTTATCCTCCCTTGGCATTGACTAGTTATAATAGTCTTCTGCTTCTTAGTTGCTCCATGGATAATTCGAGTGACTTTCCCAATCTGGGTTATATTGACTTGAAGCATAATCCTCTCTCAGTATTGAGTAGTCATAACAACCTCCTTCTTCTTGATTGCTCCACAATTGATTCTGCAGAAATTGCTGAAAATTCTGAATGACAGTGTTCAACAATTCTCCTGTTCATGGCTTCGTGGCCTCCGTTGGCATTGAGTAGTAGGAGTTCAGCCCACAGTTATATTCCATCTTTTTTTTAATGTACCTTGCAAGAAAAAAACAAAAACAAAATTAGAAAAAAATTAAACTGAAATTAAAACAATAGTTAAATCAATTAATCCCCAACAACAACACCAAAAACTTGATGTACTTATTTTATACCTCGCAAGTGCATGAATCAATATGTTAGTATAGTTTCGGTAAATACAAGGATCGATCCCACAGAGATTGATGATTTAATTACTACTGTAATTCTAATTTAATTAAAACTGAAAACTAAAAAGTCTTTTAGATTGATTTGAATTCTGAAAAGTAATTTAAACTAAATTAAACATGAGAAAAAGAGTTTGAGTCTGATCGAAATTATGGAAAAGAAACTAGGTCATCGACATTCCAAACATATCCACTCATGTACCCAACTATATTACGAAAGTATCTATTCAAGTTTAGGATTCATTCTTAACTTATGTATGGTTATCACCTTTCAGATTATTTAACCAAGTATTCCCAATATTAATTACCGCTACCATTAGGTCATGAATTCAGTAATTAACACCCAGAACCCATTAAGATCTAAGAATTTTAGAATCAACACACAATTTAATGGTAAACATATAAATCATGCATCAATTATTCATCATATATATAACTTATAAATAGCACGTAACAACGATTATCCTATTTAGAAGTTATATAACCTAAAACTCGCACGTAACAACGATTATATCAGTTTTTGGTATCTCAAATAATCATTATCTCTATTCTAATGAAACACAAAACTAGAACGTAACAACGATTATCCTAATTCATCAACAATAGAGATTTAAACAATAAATAATTAAATCATGAATAATACTGAATCAATGAATAGAATAAAAGTAATAGTTGTTTACATGAGCAAATTAATATTTTTCACATCGATTCTCAAATTATGGATTAGTTACACATCACACAAAAATAAACAATAAAAAGAGAATTAAGAAAGAAAGAATTCATTGTGATCATCCAAAAGCTTCTGAATCTTCTTGTTCTTCTTCTCTTTGAAGATTTCTTGATCTACGATGGATGGAAGATGGGCTTCAATGGTGTATGGAAGAATTTGTGTATGGTAGGAAAGAAGATTTGATGGGGAAATGGTCCCCTTTGGTGGCTTGGGAGCCTCTCTTTCGTTGTTCTCATCTTGATGAAAAGAGATGGATTTATAAGTTGAAAACGAGTTGAATACGAATCCGTCTAGAAGTCTGATAACATCCGCTACCAGGGACTATAACCAGGTTAGTTGCAGTTCTAGATCGCAGTTAATCAGAAGGGATCGCTTTAGCTGCTACCTTTGGCTACGGTCGCGGATCTCGGTCGTGTTTAATAGCTGACTGCACTATGTTATGAAAATGAGCATAACTTCCTATAGAAAATTTTGAATCACAGACCGTAAAATTTGTTGGAAAGTAGATACCTAGAGCTTTCCAGAAATATATTGCCCGTAACCCAGTTCGTCTTGTATAATATTTGGCGGCCCTCGAAATATGATAGCTCAGCACCACAAATCTTCAAATTCTCCAATTTTGATACTTTTAGCTCCAAAACTCTTCCATTGAGTTTAATTCTTTATTTAGGAATAATAATCTACAAAATGCTCACAAAATACACTAGCAACCAATTTCACTCGAAAACATCGGATAATTAAGAGGAAATAGGGGCCTAAAATATGTATAAAAATATTGTGATCAATCTCCATGGAGATCCATAGAGGTTGCCATATTTTTTTATTTTTAATTGGCACCGTCCACTTGAGAAGGATGGATGGAGATCTTAAATTTTAATTGCCAAATCTCAAAGTTTTTTTTTTGATTAAATATTTACTGTCCATCTCAAATGAGATGGACGGTGGAGATCTTAAATTTTTTTCTATTTTAAAATAAATTAAATAACTAAAATAAAATACCCTTAAAATAGTTGAATTTGACCAATGTTGACTAACATTTATAATAGTTGATTAACTGCAAAGGATTTAACTATTAGTTTTTCAATAAATTAATTTCGCCAGTAAAAAGGCAAACCTTAGGTAGGTGATCAGTCATTTATTGTTATATATTTACAACCCTTGGATCGTTTATTTTGATTGTATTTTTTAGTATTCTTGGTACGTTTAATGTGTTTTGTGAGTATGTTCAGCTATTAGATGAGCCTTGTGAATTAGTACGAATACACGATGAGTTGAGACAAAATCGGGCAATTCGGGACATGTATTCTTGGTATGAGGCGCAGGAGCTTACCAAGGAAGCCTTGGTGGACTAAATTGAAGATTTGGCCCCGCCTGTGAATAGTACCCGTACACGTGAACAGTGAAATATAAAGCAGCTATTGGATGGTCGATTGCAGATATCAAAGGAATCAGCCCTACAATTTGCATGCATAAAATCCTGCTAGAGGATGATGCCAAGTCATTCAGAGATGCTCAGAGGCGACTCAACCCACACTTAAAAGAGGTAGTAAGAGAGGAGATACTGAAGTTGCTGAATGTGGGTATCATTTACCCAATCTCTGATAGCAAATGGGTAAGTCCGGTTCACCTGGTTCCAAAGAAATCAGGTATCACGGTGGTCAAAAACGATAAAAATGAGCTGATACCAACAAGAATGACCACCGGGTGGCGAGTCTGCATAGACTACAGGAAGCTCAACACAGCAACAAAG
Source organism: Xanthoceras sorbifolium (assembly GCA_003430845.1). Taxonomy (NCBI): domain Eukaryota; kingdom Viridiplantae; phylum Streptophyta; class Magnoliopsida; order Sapindales; family Sapindaceae; genus Xanthoceras; species Xanthoceras sorbifolium. Next base: position 20,991,008 of record CM010620.1, on the reverse strand, counting down.
AAGGATCACTTCCCTTTAACCTTTATTGATCAGATGTTGGAGCGACTTGCAGGTCATGCTTATTATTGTTTGCTGGATGGTTTCTCGGGGTACAATCAAATCCCTATAGCCCCAGAAGATCAAGAGAAGACCACCTTTACTTGTCCATTTGGGACATATGCTTGCCGTCGGATGCCATTCGGACTTTGCAATGCACCTGCCACATTCCAACGGTGCATGATGTCCGTCTTCTCCGACATGATAGAAAGGTACATTGAGGTATTTATGGATGATTTCTCTGTATTTGGTAACTCTTTTGACTCATGTTTATTGCATTTATCATATGTGTTAGAGCGTTGTGTTGAGACTAACTTGACACTGAGTTGGGAGAAAAGCCATTTCATGGTTAAACAAGGCATTGTCTTAGGACATGTTATCTCTAGTAGGGGTATAGAGGTTGATAAAGCAAAGACAGATGTGATTGAGAAACTCCCACCACCCACTTCGGTGAAGGGAATTAGGAGCTTCCTTGGACATGCGGGTTTTTACAGGCGATTTATTAAGGATTTTTCAAAAATTAGCAAACCCATGTGTGATTTGTTGTCCAAAGATGTTGTTTTCAATTTTGATTGGTCATGTTTAGATGCCTTTAATACATTGAAAGCCAAACTTACTACTGCCCCTATTCTCATGGCCCCTGATTGGTCTCTACCTTTTGAGATAATGTGTGATGCATCTGACTATGCTGTAGGAGCTGTTCTAGGACAGCGTGTTGATAAACTTCCACATATTATTTATTACACTAGTCGCACCTTGAATGCTGCTCAAATGAATTATTCTACTACTGAGAAAGAGTTATTAGCGGTTGTGCATGCATTAGAAAAATTTAGATCGTATCTCATTGGGTCTAAAGTCATCATATACTCTGATCATAGTGCATTGAAGTATTTACTGACAAAGAAGGAAGCGAAACCGAGATTAATCCGGTGGATCCTTTTGTTGCAAGAGTTTGATATAGAAATCAGGGATAAGAAGGGAAGTGAGAACGTGGTTGCAGACCATTTGTCTCGACTCCTGGACAATGATGACGACCAAGCAAGGGATGCCGCTATACCAATACAAGAGAGTTTTCCAGATGAACAGCTATATGCAGTACGCGATAAGGAACCATGGTATGCCGATCTAGTTAATTTTATATCTGACCATATTTTACCTGCAGATATGTCATCACAACAAAAGAAGCGTCTCTATGCATCTGCACGGTATTACTATTGGGACGATCCGTACCTTTTTAGACTTGGAGCTGATCAGATTGTGCGGCGCTGCGTTCCAGATTCTGAGCAAAAAAGTGTGCTGCAATTCTGTCATGATGGGCACTGTGGAGGGCATTTTGGGGCTAAGAAGACGGCTCTGAAAATACTGCAGTCCGGGTTCTATTGGCCCACGTTATTCAAGGATGCCTATAGCTATTGTTCAACATGTGATAGGTGTCAACGCCTGGGCGGAATCGGAAAGAAGGATGAGATGCCACTTACCAGCAACTTAGTAGTGGAATTGTTTGATGTATGGGGGATAGACTTTATGGGACCGTTCCCCACCTCATTTGGGTACAACTACATCCTGGTAGCTGTTGACTATGTCTCCAAGTGGGTGGAGGCATTGGCAACACGGACAAATGATAGCGCCACGGTTGTCAGTTTTCTGAGAGAGATGATCTTTGCACGGTTCGGCACTCCTAGAGCTATCATTAGTGATGGGGGGAGTCACTTCTGCAACCATTCCTTTGCGGCATTATTAAAAAAAATACAACATCTCTCACAAGGTGGAAACTCCCTATCATCCGCAGACATCAGGGCAAGTTGAGGTGAGTAACCGTCAAATCAAGCAGATACTTGAGAAAATGGTGAATTCCACACGCAAAGACTGGGCCAGCAAGTTGAATGATGCTTTATGGGCTTACAGAACTGCATTTAAGACACCGATTGGAATGAGTCCTTATCGGCTTGTCTTTGGTAAAACGTGTCACCTGCCTATTGAATTGGAGTACCGAGCATATTGGGCTATAAAGAAGTTCAATTTTGATACGGACAAAGCCGGTGAGGAACTAAAACTACAACTCACTGAGTTGGAAGAATTGAGGCTGCATGCGTACGAAAATGCAAAGTTATACAAGGAGAGAACGAAAGCTTACCACGACAGGAGAATTCACCACAAGGTGTTTGAGATCGGTATGAGAGTGCTCTTGTTCAATTCCCGCCTCCGACTGTTTCCCGGCAAGTTTAAGTCCAGATGGTCCGGGCCATTTCGAGTGAAAGAAGTATTTCCACATGGAGCTGTGGAAGTGGAAGATGAGAAGACTGGCGCCTCGTTCAAGGTAAATGGACAACGTTTGAAGCAATACCTTGACGAGATTCCTTTAAGGACTGTTGTCCATTTTATTGAGCCAGCCGATGTCCGTTAAGGGGACGCACCGTCTTGCCTAGACGTTAAATAAAGCACTAGGAGGGAGGTAACCCTTTATTTTTATTTTATTTATTATTATTATTTTTTTATTATTTTATTATTATTATTATTTTTATTTTTATTTTATTTTTTTGCTTGTTTTATTGTGTTTTTATCATTTTCATTCAATTTCTCTTTTCCAATTGAAGTGTTGTGCCTTGTGTTGAGAAAATGAAGCACGGGGGAGTGAGGTTGGATGAAGTGATAGTTGTTGATATTTAGGATTGTTAGTTATGGATACTAGGACTGTTGTTCTGTGTTCATGTTTTATGCGTTTTTATTTTTTTCCCTTGAATCTAGGATTTTAAACATTGAGGACAATGTTTATCTTAGGTTTGGGGGTATTTTTATCTTTTGTGTGCTTTTATGTTTTGTTGGTGTGTATAGGCTGGAAACCTAGACTTTCCTCATACGCACTGCGTTTGGAAGACTTAGGCATAACAATGCCACGTACACCAATTTTTGAGTCTTTTACTGTATTTTTCGTGTTTTGTTTTATTTGTTTTAGAATAGCAAATCATATGCATGCTTTACAGATAATTGAGTAATAATATATAAATGCTTAGGTCATTTGAGTGTACAAAGTTGTTAGCTGGAATAATGCTGGTAGTGTCTGTGCATCTAAACATATAGGTCTGACGACTTTGCATTGTAATATGTGAAAACTTCCAATTAGTAGCCCTGATTAATAGTGGAGACTACCCTTAGTGAGATTTTGAGCTTATTGCGTATTTATTCTGAGGGAAAATTTTTGTTTCTACTCTTTAACACTTTCTTGAGTTTTATTGTCATTAGATTGATCTCTATAGGTTTGCATTGAATGTTAATGAACTGCATAATAAGAATCTTGTATGTATGTGTCGAATATTCAATTGAGTAGATTTTGGAGATATGATCCAGGCATTGTGTGTGAAACCTTAAATAGGTAAGTTTCCTGTCCTTAAATTGTGTGCTCCCTATCCCATTCGCGGCCAAACACTCGCACATTAGCTTTTTATTGTATGACCTATACTGTCCAAAAATCCTAGCCGAAAGTGTAACGCCTTACCTTTGACGCTTGGAAACTAGAGACAATTAAAGAGGGAATGTGTCAGTGTTGAGTGAGAAAAAGGAGTGGAGTAGAAAAGATGAAATGGATGTAGAAATGTGCAGAAAAATAAAAAAATAATAGCCAACAGAAAATAAAAAATATATCTATGAAAAGAATTGGCTAAAATGAGAAAAAGGAATGAAGTGCAGAAAGAAAAAAAAAATTGAAGAAGGTTGAAAAAGAGATTGAAAGAGAAAGGTGTAGAAGAGAAAGGGAAGAAAAGTTGAGCAAATTTGGTAGTCGTGAGAGAAATTTCACGAATTGAAAATTTTATGAAGTCTCTCAATAAGTTTCCAAGTGAGTTGAACTCGATTTCCGTTCTTTTTAAGCCAATCACCCTAAGCTCCATTACAACCATATAAAGACCTGTTGATCTCCTTAGGAAACTTAATTGTAATATTTGACATATATGTATATTGATTTTTCCGTTCTTAACATTTGATATCTTTCATGAGATCCTTTGCTTAATCTGTGCGTTCTTTCTAATTATTGATGCATATGACACATTTTGAAATTCTTTACTTATAAATTCCAGTCGTATGCAGTTGAAAGTATAATAGCTTAGGTTCTGAGTGTCATTGAGTGAAAACTTGTGAGACTAGAGTCGAGGCGAATTACATCAGTGGTCTGTTAGTATGAAAGGTGTCACGATTATAAATGCATTACATGTCAGTGTCTTGTGTGATATAGTGTTTAGACTTATTTGCAGTGTTTTAGATTTCTAATTTTTGTGATGTTCTTATGCCTTTGTATTTGTGTATATACTTGATTTGATGTGTAGCTATGTATGTGGTTAGCTTAGAACGTTTATGGGTATCGTAGCTGGTAAACCCTCACGAGACTATAACTCGTCCACTAGGGCCACCTAGGGGTTTAAAGGCTTGTGGCATGTGCTAAGTGCCATCGTTTCATCCTACGAAAATGGATATAGCTTAGTTTATTTATTTGTTATTGTTAATTTTAGTTGCTTTATTTTTGTTGTGCTGTGTGCCGATTTGCTTGAGGACAAGCAAAAGATAGGTTTGGGGGTATTTGATAAGTCATTTATTGTTATATATTTACAACCCTTGGATCGTTTATTTTGATTGTATTTTTTAGTATTCTTGGTACGTTTAATGTGTTTTGTGAGTATGTTCAGCTATTAGATGAGCCCTGTGAATTAGTACGAATACACGATAAGTTGAGACAAAATCGGGCAATTCGGGACATGTATTCTTGGTATGAGGCGCAGGAGCTTACCAAGGAAGCCTTGGTGGACTAAATTGAAGATTTGGCCCCGCCTGTGAATAGTACCCGTACACGTTAATAGTGTATAACGACCAGTACAGTGCACATGAACAGTACAGTCTCGTGAACAGTGACATATACGTCAGCAGTGACGTCACAGTACCGTATGCGTCAGCAGTGATGTCAACAGTACCGTATGTAAGCAGTGACGTATATGTAAACAGTGGAATGTCGGCGTAAACAGTACCGTATACGTCAGCAGTGATGTATACGTGAATAGTGCATAATGAACAGTACCCGAAGATTTTCTTATAAATACCTCCTTTCCTTCATTTAAAAAGAATCCAGAATTTTTATAAAACAGACCACTAGAGGCATATCAAACATAGAGTGTTCGTTCCAGCGGTCACTTTCAAGGGTTCCAGTGCTCAATCTTCATCCATCCTTGCTTGTTCTTCGGTTTCTTCATAATGGGTTGTATCAATCTCTTATCTCTTTTTGTTGTTTTATTAATTAGTATGTTGAACTAATTCCTAGTTAGGTGGTCAATGGACCAAACTTGAGATTTAATGGTGTAATTGACTAAACATTTTTGTATATATATTTCAAGATATCTTGTTAGACAATTTAATGCTATTAATTGATAATTCTTATTGTTTGCATTGCGAAAGTGTTTGCATGAATTTTGAATTATTATTAATAAGGAAATTATAATCTTTATGAGAAATCAATAGGTTGTAATTGAGTTTAGTCAAAGTTTAGCAATAAAAGTTAGGTTAATTAAGACATGAAAGTGCTAATTGACCTAAGAATTATCACTACATTGGGTGTTTGATCGCTTCACTCTAGGACCAATAGGTGAAGTTGATTGAATTCAAATCATCAATGCATGAACTATAATTTGATGAGCTAATGTTAGGAAATACTTCAATCTTGAATATATATTGTACTTCAATTAGTTGATTACACTACCAAAGTCTCATGAGTGGTTCCATTTGACCGTCTAACGCTTTCTCACATTTGGATACATTTTTCAATAGATCATAGCTTTAATTAAGTTTAATTTCACCAACATCAATCTCAAAATCATTGATTTAAATTTCTGTCTTTATATTACATCATTAGTATAGTAGTAGTAACCACCTCTTCCTTGTGGATTCGACCCCGTACTCACGGGAATATATTACTTCGACACATCCTGCACTTGGGATTTATTCCCACGCGTTTGAGCGTGTCAGTAGGTTGGCTGTAATTTGTCCCAATTTTAATGGCATAATGACCATTCTAGCCTTTTAGTCAGGGTTAACTATTAGCACTTGACGGTCAATGGTAACGACAGGGGGTTCGTTGTTAGTTTTCCATAAAGTTGTTTCAGTCTTTAAAATGGCAAACCTCAGGTAGGTTAGCTATAATTTATCCAAAAAACAACAACTAAAATGGAAAAAAAAAAAAGAGGTTTTCTAAACCAATGATCAGTTTAACATACAACATATATGTTGGACAAATAACAAATTATGTGTTGAATGTGTATATACTCCAACAATAGTAATCTTGTTCTAAAGTTCTAGTCGTTACTCCATCCTTATTTAATAATTCGAAGCAAGTCGCATTGTTTAATACAAATCTTACTTTATATGAAAATCATGTTACATGTTTACATGTTATTAAAAGTTTTGAAGAGTACCGAGAGAGTAATTATATAATTATAAATGTGAATTAAATACTATAAGTGATAATAACTGTTAATATAGCAACCTTAGTACCTTTGGCATACAGCAATGGAGCAGCAAATGTTGGCAGCAATGAGCCTCAAGCAGCAGCTGATAATGTTGCGGCTCATATTGTAGGTGGCATCAACAGATTTCATCCACAACTACCATAATACAATCAGATTATGGTTAGTTTGAAAAGGGTGATGTGGCAATGAAGGTTGTTTCTGACAGGCCCCTAACCTACTATATCCCATTAGGTAGCTTGCCGGCACTCCACGGTAGCTTTCCAGTCGAGGCTTGCCTCGCTGAAAGACTTCCATGAAACTAAGCCATTTCTTTTAACTGGAAATCTGAGTAAGAAATTTTTTTTTAAAAAAAACAAAAGTACTTTATTAAAATTTTGGTAGAGTCTCCTCTGTTTTTCTGAGATTACCAAATCTTGGAGACCTGCATAAAAACTTGAACACTTCTATAAAATTTCAAATCTCAACTCCTATGGACCTCTGGTCCATCTCAACAAATCACCACTCAAACAGTTGATTTAATCAAAATAAACAATTATCAAAGATAAATAAATCAAATCTTTAAAAGAAATACTTATGCACTTAAAACAATATCAGTATACAGACCTAACAACTGAAACATTATATATCTTTATAAAACAGTCACAGCATCCTTTGACTGGTCCTGCTGGTCTTCGGCATCCCTGCAATGTCTGCACCGGTACCTGGGAAGTTGATTTAAAAACATAAAGAAAAACTAGAGTGAGCTAAATAAGCTCAGCAAGTGTTATAAATTCCTAAACAAACTTTAATTCTTTTTCTAATAACCTCCCTGGAATCTGAAAAGAATATAAATCTGTTTCTAATAAATTAATTTGAGAAGATAACTGAAATCAATTTTCTGAACATAATATACTGGAATTCAATATAATAATTCTTTTACTCATTCTGAAAACTGTACTGAACAATTTACATAGTAGTAAAAATCTCTCTGTTTCCTTGAAAACTGAACTGAAATATATTTCGTGGAAACTATACTGAAATCTTATTTATAAAAACAAATCTGAAATCTAATTTCTGAAAACTGGAAAGCTAAGAATATATACATACTTTCACTTTACTATAAGAGACAAAGAAGCTGAAAATATATATATTTTTACTTTACTAGAAACTGAAAAATTCAGAAAACTGAAATACTGAAATAATATATTTTACTGAAAATACTTTTCTGATAAAACTTTTCTAATAATATAGTTTTCTGATAATATTCTTCTGATAAAATACTTTTCTGATAAAATATTTTTCTGATAATAAACTTTTCTGAAAACTTATTTTGTCTCCTGAAAACAATGTATTGAAATCTGTAATAATCTGTTTTCTGAACACTGTGCTGAAATCTGTTTATTTTCTGAAAATCTAGCCAAGCCTAATGTACAAAAACTCTTTAATAAATATTAAAGCATATACTAAATTATTTCTGTAAATTTAATATTCTGTACTGAAAATCTGAAAATATTTCTGTCTTGGCTTCTGTATCTGAAAACTCCCAATAGACCCCTAAGCTGAACTCATAAGTCGACTAACTGGCGTCGTACCATTTGAGTGGGTCACAGGGCGACTAACTCGCGTCATCCACTGTGACCTCTGATAAGGGTCACGATGTGACTAACTGACGCTGCTCAACGTGACATCTGATAAAAGACATCTCACTGTCTATGTGCGGAATGCTGCGTCACATACATATTGTAATACACCCTCCCAATAGATTGTGCTGTACACGTACAAGTATTGTAATATTCTCCCCGAATTTATTGTACAGTACAGAAGTAAATAAATGAGCCTTTATTGTGAGTAAATCGAATGTTTAAAGTATTAAGGGTGCTATAATGGAATCTATTGGATGGATCCGAAGATTTTCGAAAAAGGATATCAAAGACTTGGAAAATATCTGGAATAGTGCCAGATGATTATTAAGGTTCCATAAGGTATATACAAAATTCAATTATAAGTTTTGGAGAACATAGTAAGGATTTCCATAAATTGGAATATTAAGAATATTTATTAAAGTTAAAATATATTTTTATGATATGAGATTTTAATTTAATTATTTGATGGAAAAGTAAATTGAAATGGATTTTTGTAGAAAAGAGTTAATGGATTGTTATGGATTAAATTGTAAATCAAAAGGTTTTGGTCAATTTCATGTGATTAAATGTTATGGTTGTGGTCACATTATAATTTTAAAGTGTAAAGGGGCAAGTTGTAATTATTAAACATATATATATATATATATATATATATATATATATCTGTGTGCGTGTGTGAGAAACTAGAAAATTTAAAGAAGAAAACAGAAGAAAAGCAAAGAGAGACGAGAGAAGAAGTCACCAGAGATTTTGAGAGAGAAGAGAGAAGAAGTCACTAGAAATTTCGAGAGAGACGAGAGAGAGGGAAGAGAGAGCAGGTTGGCCGAAGAGGAAGAGAAGAAGAAGAAGAGAGAAAGGAGAGAAGAAGCCGACCAGCAGAAGAAGAAAGAAGGAGGAGAAGAGAGAGAGAGAGAGCTGTCAGCAGCGGGAGAAGAAAGAAAGAAGAAGGAGAAGAAAGAGAGAGAGCTGTCAGCAGTGGGAGAAGAAAGAAAGAGGAAGGAGAAGAAAGAGAGAGAGCTGTCAGCAGCGGAAGAAGAAAAGAAAGAAGAAAGAATGGAGAGAGCATAAAACAGAAAACAGAGCAGTCCAAGGGAACCACAAAACAGAGCAGAGTCGGCTGAAGAAGAAGAGAAGGAAAGGAAGAAAGAAGAAGAGAGGAAGGAGAAAGAGAGAAGAAGGGATTTCGGCCAAGAAGAAAACAGAACCAGAAAATAGAAAATGAAAAGAAAGAAGGGACAACAGCTGGCCGAAGAAAGGAGAAAGAAGAAAAGAAAAGGAGAAAAAGGAAAAGAAAAGAGAAATAGAAGGAAGAATTCGGTCCAGCTAGAAGAAGAAGATGATGATGTGGGTAAGTGATTTATGAAGTTGAATTGAGTTGAATTTTGATGAAATTGTTTGTGTGTAGAATTAGTAGTTGATATTTGATGAAATTGAATTGATTTTTGAGAGTGATTGAGTATTGAATTGTGTTGAAAGTTTGATTGTTGAATATAGAGTGAAATTTGGATGAATGGAAGTAAAGAAAATTATGGGTGTTATTGATTTAATATTTGATTGAGTTTTTGTAGTGTTTTACTTAATATTAGTTCGATTGGAGTTGATTAGAATGAAATCAAGAAAATTAGTAAGGTAAATTTTGGGGATTTTATGATTTTAAGTTTGGATTGTTAAATTGAGATGTAATTGTGTAATTGGAGTATTTTTGAAAATCAAGAAAATTAGTAAGGAAAATTATGTGTAATTAGAGTATTTTTGAGTTAATTGATAGTGTGAATTTGGAATTATTAAGTAAGGAATCAAAATGATTTTCAAATTACTGACTTGTATTATGAATTTTGTTGTAATATTGTGTTTGGTGGTTGATAAGAGTTGTAGAAATTGTTTAGAATAAAATTGAAATCATTAGTTTTGAGAATTTTTTAATTTAATTTTAAAATTTAAGTTGAAAGTGCAGAGATTTCAGTTTATGTGTATACTGAAGATATTAGAAATTGTAGTTGTACGATTGCGATGCAAATTGATACTTAGAAATTCAAGAAATCATGTTGATTTTGAATGTTTGAAATTCGGTCAAGAAGAGGAATCGTATGATTGATATGTGTTTAATTAAGTTGACATGGTTTTTATTAGATTAAATGTAATTTATGTTACTAGAATAGAAGAAATGGAGGAATAAAGCGTAGAACGTGTTAATTGAGTCTTTGTATTAGTTGTTATATTTATATTAATGAATTATTTGTAAATATATTACTTTAGGGATAAATCTCCTTAGTATGGAAGGAAATAAAATTATGCGGAAAAACAAGAAATGCAATGAGACGAAGGAACCAGATCGCCAAGCCTAGAGGAAAACTAGAAATCAGTGAGTGTAAATTTATTTTAAAACAAAATATATTTTATTTTAGCAATATGTTTTATCTAAAGTTTAGCAAAGTTTAGCAAGCTAATATCTTTATTTAAGTTAGTGCAAAATCAGATTTTCAGTTGAATTATATTTAATTTATTTTCTTTAAGTTTGATTTAGTATTTTATGATATTATATACGTTTATTTACTTATATGAGTTTTGTAAGTTAAATACAATTTATGTTCAAGTATGTTTCAATTAAAGTATTTTATATCTCAGAAATTTAGAAATTATATTCATTTAAAGAAATATGTTTTATGAAAATCTCATGCTTTTGATTAAAAGTTAGTTTCCAAAGTAAAGAAAACATTTTTCAAACCCATGGATTACCTTATGGATTATCAGATCAGTTATCAGCAGTTAGACCTGGCCGGTACATCCCAATGGTGTGTGGCAAGTTAAAGGGGGACAGTCTGCTAACTTCAGGGGGGTTAAGTTTGTCGAGTCTGTCAGTCGTCCACACATTAGGGTGTTGTCTCGCTATATGTATACGACGCAGCATTCCGCACATAGACAGTGAGATGTCTTTTATCAGATGTCACGTTGAGCAGCGTCAGTTAGTCACATCGTGACCCTTATCAGAGGTCACAGTGGATGACGCGAGTTAGTCGCCCTGTGACCCACTCAAATGGTACGACGCCAGTTAGTCGACTTATGAGTTCAGCTCAGCTTAGGGGTCCATTGGGAGTTTTCAGATACAGAAGCCAAGCCAAAAATATTTTCAGATTATCAGTACAGAATATTAAATTAAGAGTTTTATACGTTAGGCTTGGCTAGATTTTCAGAAAAAACAGATTTCAGTATAGAATTTAGAAAACAGATTATTATTATTTTCAGTACATAATAAGTTTTCAGAAAGTTTATTATCAGAAAAGTATTTTATCATAAGAATATTATCAAAAAACTATGTTATTAGAAAAGTTTTATCAGAGAGGTTTTATTAGAAAAGCATTTTCAGTAAAGTATATTCTTTTAGTTTTTCAGTTTTAAGAAAAGTACATTATCTTAATATTTCAGTTTTTCATAAAACATATTATTTCAGTTTTCAGAAAAGAATATTAAGTTAGTTTTCAGTTTTTAAAAATATAAAAGAATATTATTTCAGCTTATCAGATTTCAGAAAAGATATAGTTTCAGCTTTACAGTTTTTAGTAAAGTAAAAGTATATGTATATATTCTTAGTTTTCCAGTTTTCAGAAATTCGATTTCAGAATAGTTTTCTGTATAAATTTCAAAACAGTTTCCAGAAAATACATTTCAATATAGTTTTATGAGAAAGATTTTAATATATATATATATATATATTTCAGAATAGTTTTTTTAAAAGATATTTCAATACAGTTTTTTTTTTAAACAGATTATTAGTTATTTCAATATAAATTTCAGAAAATAAGATTCTATCCTTTCAGTAAAGTTTTTGGGAGGTTACTTCATAAATGTTATAATTGTTTAGTAAAATGATAACACTCACTAAGCTCGTTTAGCTCATTATAGTTTTATGTTTTATAAACCAACTGACAGGCCTTTAACCTACTATCTCCCATTAGGTAGCCTGTCGGCACTCCACGGTAGCTTCCCAGTCGAGGCTTGCCTCGCTGAAAGGCTTCCGTGAAGCTAAGCCGTTTGTTATAACTGAAAATCTGAGTAGAAATGTTTTTTTTTTTGTTATACAAAACTATTTTATAAAACTTTTGGCAGAATCTCCTCTGTTTTTATGAAATTACCAAATCTTGGAGACCTGCATAAAAACTTGAACACTTCTATATTTGTTTCAAATTTCAACTACTGTGGACCTCCAGTCCATCTCCACAAACCACAACTCAAACAGTTTAATATTAAAATAAACAATTATCAAAAATAAATAAATAAAATACTTATACACTTAAAACAATATTAAAATACAAACTAACGACTAAAACATTATATATGCTTATAAAACATGTCACAGTATCCTCTGACTGGTCCCACTGGTCTTCGGCGTCCCTGCAATGTCTGCACCTGTAACTATACCTGGGAGGTTGATTTAAAAAAATATAAAACTAATATGAGCTAAAGGAGCTCAGTGAGTGTTATTAATTTATAAATAAACTTTAATCCTTTTTCTAATAACCTCCTTAAAATCTGAAAAGAATATAAATCTGTTTTCTGAAAATACTGAACTGATAAACTATTTCTGAAATCAATTTTCCGGAAACTGTTATGAAATCTACACTGAAAACTATTCTGAAATCTAATTTCTGAAAACTGAAAATTGATATCATATACTTTTCTGTAAACTAATAAACTAATATAATATATTTTTCTAATAACTGAAATCCTAAAATAATATACTTTTCTAATAATATTTTTCTGATAAAACTTTTCTGATAAAACCTTTTTGATAAAACCTTTCTGATAAGCCTTTTATAATAAAACTTTTTCTGATAAAACTTTTTTTGATAAAAATTTTCTGATAAAACCTTTCTGATAAGCCTTTTCTGATAAAACTTTTCTGATAAAGCCAATGGAAAACCCATATCTGATAATTGATAATTCATAGGGCGACTCAGCTGGCGCCGCACCATATGGAGGGTGTCACCAGGTGACTAAACTGGTGCCGCACTGGTGACTCTGATAATCTGATAAAAGACATCTCACAGTCTGCGGAATGCTGCATCGCGACAAGAGTGAAACAACACCCCAATGTGTGGACGACCGACAGACTCGACAGACTCAACACCCCTGGAGTGAGCGGACTGTCCCCTTTTAACTTGCCACACACAAATGGGGTGTACCGGCCGGGTCTACTGCTGATAATCTGATAAGCTGTTGATAATCTGATAATAAATGGGTATCCATGGTTTGAAAACTATTTTCTTTATTTCGAAAACTAGCTTTTAATCAAAAACCATGGAATATATATATAAAACATATTTATTTAATGAATATAAAATTTAAATTTCTGAGATATATAATTACTTTAACTAAACACATTTAAATCAATAATTATATACGAAATCACAAATACTAAATCAAATTTAAAGAAAATAAACTAACTTAAATAAAAATATTAACTTGCTGAACTTTAGGTAAAACATATTGCTAAAATAAAATATGTTTTGCTTTAAAATAAATTTACACTCACTGATTTCTAGTTTTCTCTAGACTTGGTGCTCTGGTTCCTTTGTCTCAATACATTTCTTGTCTTTCCATAACATTTCTTTTTCTCCCATACTATGGAGATTTCTCCCTAAAGTAATATTTTTCCAAATTAATCATTAATATAAATACAACAGCTAATACAAACACTCAATTAACACATTTAATATTTTATTCTTCAATTTCTTCTCTTCTTATAAAATCAATTACATTTAATTTGCTGAAAATCATGTCTCTAATATTATATATTCCTTAAATCAATCACTTTCTCTTAAATTAAATCTCATTCAACACAATCTAGAATACTTTCTTAAATTTCTAAGTACCAATTTGTATCAAAATCATACAATTACAATTTCTAATACTTAATTACCCATATATTGAAATCACTACACTATAAACACTTGATTTCTACACAAATGCTCATTCTAATCTTCATCAATTTAATATAAATGAATTTCTTTCACTTAACAACATCAAATTCGACTTCATTAAACTCAATTAAACTAATTATAGCTTCAATTTCGAATTTAATTTCAAAAATTCTCAAAACTAATGATTCAATTTCACTCCAAACACAACATTATAACAAAACTCATAATACAAGTCACTAATTTGATTCCCTACTTAACGATTCTAAATTCAAGCCATCAATTAATTCAAAAATACTCCAATTACACAAATAACATCTCAATTAACTAATTTAAACTCAAAATCATCAAATCCCCAAATCTCTAACTTACTAATTTTCTTGGTTTTCATTTCAATCAATTCAATTCCAACTAATTTCCAACCAAACATCACAAAAACTCAAATCAAATACTCCAATTACACTTACCCAAAGTTCCTAGACTCCTCTTGGTTTTCCTCTTCTTCCTCCTGCTGAACCGATATCCCTCTTTTTTTTTTTTTTCCTTCCTCTCCTCACGGCCACTGTTTCTTTTTCTTTCTTCCTCTTCTTCGGCTGGCAGCTACTCTGTTTCTTTCTTGCTTCATGGCCGGTTGCTTCTTCCTCTCCTCTCTCTCTCTCTCTTTCTTCTTCCTCTCCTCTTCCTTCCAGTCTGCTCTGTTTCTGGTTCCCTTTAGGACTGCTCTGTTTCTACTCTCTTCCTCTTTGGCCAGGCTGCTTCCTCCCTTCTTCTTCTTCTCCTTCACCGCTGCTCTTCTTCTTCTTCTTCTTCGCTGTCTTCTCCTTCGGCCGGCCCTTTTCTTCTTCTTCTTCTTTTTCTTTTCTTTTCTCTCTTTCTCTCGGTCTCTCTCAAATTTTTTGGTGTGTTTTTGTGTGTGTTTTCTGATTGTATATTCTAATTGTATATATAAATATATATTATATATTATTTTATTTTATATTACTTATCTCTAATTGAAATTTGCCCCTTTTCATTTTAAAAATTATAATGTAACCACAAATTGAAAACTAATTACATATACTTGTCCAATAACACTTTAATTGTCAATTTAATCCATAACAATTCACTAACTCTTTTCCACAAACATCTATTTCAATTTACTTTTCCATTAATTAATTAAATTACAACCTCATATCGTAAAAATATATTTTAACTTCCAAGAATATATTCTTATATACTTTATGGAACTTTAATAATCATCTGGAACTATTCCAAGCATTTTCCGAGTCTCTGATACCCTTAATACCTTTAACATCTAATTTATGGAAAATCCTTACTAGAAATTTCGAACGTATAATTGGATTTCGTATATACTTTACGAAATCGTACTAATCATCCAATAAACTCCATTATAGTACCGTACAATCAATTTTAGAAAAATATATTATAATACTTGTACGTGTACAGTACAAACTATCGGGAGGGTGTATTACACCAACCTCCCCAGGTACAGGTACAAGTACAGGTGCAGACGTTGTAGGGACACCCAGGATTAGCGAGACCAGTCAAAGGATACTGTGACTGTTTTATAAGCATATATAATGTTTTAAATTGTTAAGTTTGCATTTTAATATTGTTTTAAGTGTGTATGTATTTTATTTAAAGATTTTATTTATTTATTTTTGATAATTGTTAATTTTGATATTAAACTGTTTAAGTTGTGGTTTGTGAAGATGGACCAGAGGTCCACAGTAGTTGAGATTTGAAAAATTATAGAAGTGTTCAAGTTTTTATGCAGATCTCCAAGATTTGGTAATCTCAGAAAAGCAGAGGAGAGTCTGCTAAAATTTTTATAAAGTAGTTTTGTATAAATATATATATATATATATATATATATATTCCTACTCAGATTTTCAGAATAAAGAAACGGCTTAGCTTCACGGAAGCCTTTCAGCGGGGCAAGCCTCGATTGGGAAGCTACCGTGGAGTGCTGACAGGCTACCTAATGAGAGATAATAGGTTAGGGGCCTGTCACATATAGCGAGACAACACCTCAATGTGTGGACGACTGACAAACTCGACAGACTCAACCTCCCTGGAGTTAGCGGATTGTCCCCCCTTAACTTGTCACACACAAATGGGGTGTACCGGCCGGGTCTACTGCTAGATAATATGATAATTTGATTCGAAGGGTAATCCATGGGTTTGAAAACTATTTTCTTTATTTTAAAAACTAGCTTTTAATCAAAAACCATAGAATATACATAAAACATATTTATTAAATGAATATAAATTCTAAATTTATGAAATATATAATACTTTAATTAAAACACATTTAAATAAATAATTATATACAAAGTCACAAAATACTAATCAAACTTAAAGAAAATATACTAAATGTAATTTAACTGAAAATCTGATTTTACACTAACTTAAATAAAGATATTAGCTTGCTAAACTTTAGACAAAACATATTACTAAAATAAAATATACTTTGCTTTAAAAATAAATTTTACACTCACAAATTTCTGGTTTTCTCTAGGTTTGGTGTTCTAGTTCCTTCGTCTCATTACATTTCTTGCCTTTTCGCATAATTCATTTCCTCCCATACTATGGAGATTTCTCCCTAAAGTAATATATTTCTAAATAAATTATTAATATAAATACAACTAATATAAAACTCAATTAACACATTTAACACTTTATTCTTCAATTTATTCTATTATAATAAAATCAATTACATTTAATTTGTTAAAAATTATGTCTCTACAATTATATATTCCTTAAATCAATCAATTTCTCTTAAATCGAATCTCATACATCACAATCTAATACATTTACTTTATTTTCTAAGCATCAATTTATATCATAACTATACAGATACAATTTATAGTACTTAATTACACATAAATTGAAATCTCTACACTTTCAACTTCAATTTCTATACAATTTCTCATTCTAATCTTTATCAATTTAACATAAGTGAATTTCCTTCACTTAACAGCATCAAATTCAATTTCATTAAACTTGATTAAACTAATTATGACTTCAATTTCAAATTATATTCAAAAATTCCCAAAATTAGTGATTCAATTTCATTCCAAACATAACATCATAAAAATTTCATACTACAAGTTCACTAATTTGAGAATCATTTTGATTTCTTACTTAATAAATTCAATCCATACTATCAATTAACTCAAAAATACTCCAATTACACAAATAACATCTCAATTTAACAATCCAAACTTAAAATCATAAAATCCCCAACTCTTTACCTTACTAGTTTTCTAAATTTTCATTTCAATCAATTCCAATCCAACTAATTCATTTCAAATAAAATACTACAAAAACTCAAATCAAATACTAACATCACAAAACCCATAATCTTCTTCATTTCTAGAAATCCAATTTCACTTTATACTCAACAATCAATTTCAAACACAAATCAAAACTCAATCAATCTCTAAAATCAATTCAATTTTACCACTATCACTTACTAATTCTACAACACAAAATATCATCAAAATTCAAACCAAATCAACTTACCAAGCTTACCCAATCTTCTTCTGGACTGAATCCCTTCTTCCCTTTCTTTTTCTTTTCTTTTTCTTCTTTTTCTTTTCTTCTTCTTCTCCCTCACGGCTTCTGCTTCTTTTTCTTCTTTTCCTTCTTCTGGCCGCTGTCACCTCTTCTTCTTTCTCTTTCTTTTCTTTCTTCTCTCTTCCTTCTCTCTCTCCTTGGCCGGCCACCTCTCCTGTCTTTCTTTTCTCTCTTTTCTTTCTCTCCTCTCTCTCGAATTTTCTAGTTTGTTTGTCAACTCTCTTTCTCTTGTTTTAAATTTGTTGCTTTGGTTTTTTTATTCTTTTTTTTTTTCTTTCTTTCATTTCATTTGGCCGACTTGCTCTGATTCTGTTTTTATTTTCTATTTTGCTTCTAGTTTGACTTGAAATTTTGGTGATTTGGTTTGATTTATGTTTTCTGGTGAGTGGACTTCCACTTGTCATTCCCAAATAAATTCAATTAGTTACAACTTGCCCTTTAATATTTTAAAATCATATTGTGACCACAACTATAAAATTTAATCACCTAAGATTGGTCAAAAATCTTCTGATTTACAATTTAATCCATAACAATCCATTAATTCTTTTTCATAAAAATTCATTTCAATTTACTTTTCCATTAATTAATTAAATTACAATATCATATCATACAAATATATTTTAATTCCCAATAAATATTTTTAATACTCCAATTTATGAAAATCCTTACTATGTTCTCCAAAACTTATAATTGGATTTTGTATATACTTTACGAAATCTTACTAATCGTCCAATAAATTCCATTACCTTACCATATAATCAATTCTGGAAAAATATATTACAATACCTCTATGTGTACAGTACATAATATCGAGAGGGTTTATTACAGTTTCGGTTATGTTTCTCCAGTTAGCCTGCACAGCTCCTGTAAAGCTTGCACAGCCTCTGATCAATATTCCCTTCGTTATATATATGTGTATCACATTCTTTTGTAAAGCAATTATTCTGAAATAGAAGGAGTGAAAGGGAGAATGCAAATAGCTTCTCCTTATTCTTCATTAATGGAGTTAACGTGCGAGCAAGGTTTTCATGTTTCAACTTGATCAATTACTCCATCATTTTCATTAAACTCTCTAGTTTTATATGCTATCAGAGCTGAACTGACTAATCATCATGGATTCAGACTCGTCTAGCTCCGCTCTTCATTGAGGATCCGATCCGGTGTCCACTGGATCTGCCCTCTCTTGCTAAAACATTAAACTTCCATGTCTCAATCAACTTTGATTCCAGTAATTACATCTACTGGAAGGCTTAGGTTCTTCCTGCCATTAAAGCCTTGGAACTTGATGATCTTATTTCAAGTTTAGAATCTTGTCCACCTAAGTTCATTGAAGCACAATCTGTTGAAGGAGGAAGAAGACCATGATCATCAACAAAGATTACACCACCTGGAGACATGCAAATTAGCTTCTTCTCAGCTGGATTATGTCAACACTAAGTGTAGAACTTCTTGGACAGGTAACTGAGTGTTCTTCTTCCTTTAAAGCTTAGGATATGCTAGAAAATATTCACAGAAATATATGGCAAGAGTTTTGTAATTTAAACATCAGCTGCAGAATATTAAGAAAGGATCACTTTCAGTTAGTGAATTTTTCTTGAAAATCAAAACTGTTGGAGATAGTTTAAAGGCTGCTGGATAAACACTCATTGAATGTGACTTAATTCTTAGTACCATGAGTAGCTTATCGTTTACGAGCAAAGATTTGAGCAATTGAATTCAATGGCTCCACAAGATGTTAATAGTGCATCAGCTTTGTTTGCTGCTAATAACAATGCTGGCAGTAATAATAGAGTTACTCAAAACTCAAATGGCAGAGGAGGTCATACTTTCAGGGGTCTTAGGGGAGGAAGAGGCAGAAACAAATAGATCAATGGGAAAATGATCAATTACCAGGTTTGTCACAAAACTGGACATGGAGCCTTACAGTGTCATAGGCGTTTTGAACAGAATTGGCAAGGTTTCAGTCAGAACAATAGCAACAGTGGTAATCAACAGCATCCTGGTCAGTCTCAACCTGAATCACAGCCACGGAACAATAGCAACTTCGATCAGCCTCGGCCTCACGTCAATCACAGCTATGCCTACTTTACCTCTCCTAATAGAGTTCAAGATTAAGCATGGTACAGGGACAGTGGTGCAACCAATCATGTGATCTTAGATCTTGGAAACGTATCCATCACATCAAATTATATTGGCAATGACAGTCTGACGGTGGGCAATGGTCAACAACTAGCCATATCACACATAGGTACAACTAAACTAAACTCCTTTTTCAAGCCAATTCAATCTTTGCATCTTAAAGACATGTTACATGTACCTAGCATATCCAAAAACTTGTTAAACATATTTAAATTTACCAAAGATAATCATACACTTGCTGAATTTTATGATGATCATTTTGTTATAAATGACAAGGATTTGAAGAGAGTGCTCCTTCAAGGTCAGCTTTGAGACGATCTTTACAAACTTGAACTTAGTGCTACACCTCCTCAAATGACAAGGATTTGAAGAGGGTGCTCCTTCAAGGTCAGCTTTGAGACGATCTTTACAAACTTGAACTTAGTGCTACACCTCCTCCCGACAAGCATAAGACTTCTTCTGGACCATTATCTGTGTTTTTGTCCAAGTCTTCTTTTGATATATGTAATAACGCTAGCAAATATTCTGCTTGTCTTGCTTCTAATTCTGCTGGTCAAATAATTGCAAGTCTATGGCATGTAATAGCTTGGACATCCATCTTTTGTTGTTATTAAAAAAGTACTCAATCGCTTGAACCTGAGATGCAATGTTTCTGATTTGAATTTTTGTGAATCTTGCATGCTTGGTAAAATGCATCAATTACCATTTTCTAATTCAAAATATGTCTACACTCAACCACTTCAAATGGTTCACACGGACATATGAGGGCCTGCACCTATGCTGTCTATAGAAGGTCATCATTATTACATCTCTTTTGTTGATTCCTTCAGTCATTTTACTTGGCCTTAACCTCTTAAACTCAAATCTGAAGCTTTTTGTGTCTTTCTTATCTTTTAAAAAATAATTGAGGTTCAGTTTAATACCAAATTAAAATGTGTACAAGCAGACACGAGAGGTGAATTTAGAGCCTTCATTTCTTATTTTCATCAGCAAGGCATACAACTTCGATTGTCTTGTCCTCATTCCATCAGCAAAACGACATTGCTGAAAGGAAGCACAAATATCTTGTTGAGTCTGGCCTTACCTTGTTAACACCTGCCCATCTGCCCTTAAAATACTGGTCTCAAGCTTTTCAAGCAGCTGTGTTATCCATTAATAATCTTCCCACTCCTTTACTCAAGTTCAAGTCTCCTTTTGAAGTTCTATTCAACAAAAAACCCAATTATAATTATCTCACGTATTTTGGTTGTGCTTGCTTTCCTTACTTGAGACCTTTCTCCAAACCAAAGTTTGGTTTTCATACCTCCAAATGTGTCTTCATTGGTTTTAGTCTCTATCATAAAGGTTATGAGTGCCTTTATTCTTCTGGAAGGGTTTACATCTCAAGGAATGTCATTTTTAATAAGTTTGATTTTCCTTTTATAACTCTTTTCTCTTCTTGACAGACCCCTAACCTACTATCTCCAATTAGGTAACCTGCCGGCACTCCACGGTAACTTTTCAGTCGAGGCTTGCCTCGCTAAAAGGCTTCTGTGAATCTAAGCCGTTTCTTAAATCTGGAAATCTGAGTAGGAATTTTTTTTTTTTTTTTACAAAACTATTTTATTGAAATTTTGACAGAGTCTCCTCTGTTTTTCTGAGATTACCAAATCTTGGAGACCTGCATAAAAACTTTAACACTTCTATAAAATCCCAAATCTCAACTACTGTGGACCTCCGGTCCATCTTATAAAATCACATCTCAAATAGTCTAAATATCAAAATAAATAGTTATAAAAAATATATAAATCAAATCTTTAAATAAAATACTCATGCACTTAAAACAATATCAAAATATAAACTTTATATAAATATTACAACTGAAATATTAAACTTAATTCTGAACTATCACAATAATGTTCTGACTAGTCCTACCGGTCCTGAGCGTCCCTGCACTGTCTGCACTTGTACTTGGGAGGTTGGTTTAAAAAATAAAAACATAAAACTAATATGAGCTAAAGGAGCTCAGTGAGTGCGTTTCTAATTTACTGAGAAACCTTAAATATAATAAGATTAACTTTGAATTTAACTGAACCTCTTCAAACTTACTACTATTACTGAAAACTGATAAACTGATATACTTTTTAAATACAACCTGAGAATGTATAAACTACAAAATCTGATGGCCAAGCCTAAATAATTACTTTTAATTTACAACTGAGATACTTAAAATTCTATTATAACTTTTGACTTGGCCACTTTTCTGAAAACTGAAAAGCTGAAATAATATACTGTTCTGAAAACTGAAAAGCTGGAATAATATATTTTCCTGAAAACTGAAATACTGATATAAAATACTTTTATGAAATCTGATAAACTGAAATAATATATTTTTCTCATAACTGATAAACTGAAATAGTATATTTTTCCGAAAACTGAAAAACTGAAATAATATACTCATCTGATAATACTTTTCTGATAAATCTTTTCTGATAAATCTTTTCTGATAAAGCCAATGGAAAACCCATATCTGATAACTGATAATCCATATAGCGACTCAGTTGGCGCCGAACCATATGGAGGGTGTCACCAGGCGACTAAACTAGCGCCGCACTGGTGACTCTGATAATCAGATAAAAGACATCTCATTGGCTATGTGCGGAATGCTGCGTCGCAACATAGAGCGAGACAACACCCCAGTGTATGGGCGACTGATAGACTCGACAGACTCGACCCCCCTGGAGTTAGCTGACTGTCCCCCCTTAACTTGCCATACACAAATGAGGTGTACCGGCCGGGTCTACTGCTGATAATCTGATAAGCTGCTGATAATCTGATAATTAATGGGTATCCATGGTTTGAAAACTATTTTCTTTACTTTGAAAACTAGCTTTTGGTTCTAAAACTTGAAATATGCATAACTATATTTCTTTACTAAATTCATACATAAAATTTATTTATTAAATGAATATAAATTCTAAATCTCTGAGATATAAAAATACTTTAATTAAAACACACTTGAACATAAATTCTGTTTAAGTTATAAGACTTATAAAAATAAACAATTATATACTAAGTCATAAAATACTAATAAAACTTAAAGAAAATATACTAAATGAAATTTAACTGAAAATCTGATTTTGCACTAACTTAAACAAAGATATTAGCTTCCTAAACTTTAGATAAAACATATTACTAAAGTAAAATATATTTTGCTTTAAAATAATTTTACACTCACTGGTTTCTGGTTTTCCTCTAAACTTGGCGCTCTGATTTCTTCGTCTCAATACATTTCTTGACTTTCCGCATTATTTCATTTCCCCCCATACTATGGAGATTTCTCCCTAAAGTAATATATTTCTAAATAATTCATTAATATAAACATAACTAATACAAAGACTTAATTAACGTGCTCTACACTTTATTCCTTCATTTTTTCATTTCTAATAAAATCAATTACATTTAATCCACTAAAAATTGCGTCACTATACTATAACATATAACTATATATACATTGAATCATTCAATTTCTCTTAAATCGAATCTTATACAACACAATCCAATATACTTTCTTAGATTTCTAAGCACCAATTTGTATCAATTCATACAAATACAATTTCTAATACTTAATTACACATAAATTGAAATCTCTACACTATCAACTTCAATTTCTACACAAATTCTCATTCTAATCTTCATCAATTTAATATAAGTGAATTTCCTTTACTTAACAAAATCAAATTCAACTTCATTAAACTCGATTAAACTGATTATAACTTCAATTTCAATTTTAATTTCAAAAATTCCAAAATTAGTGATTCAATTTAATTCTAAACAAGTTCTACAACCCTTATCAACCACCAAACACAACATCACAACAAAACTCATAATACAAGTCACTAATTTGAGAATCATTTTGATTTCTTACTTAACGATTCCAAATTCATACTACCAATTAACTCAATAACACTCCAATTACATAAATAACATCTCAATTAACTAATTTAATCTTGAAATCATAAAATTTCCAAAATTAACTTACTAATTTTCTTGATTTTCATTCTAATCAATTCTAATTAAACTAATTTCAATTAAAACTCTACAAAAACTCAAATCAAATACCAAAATCAACAAAACTCATCAATCAATTTCACTTTATATTCAACAATAAAATTTCAAATACAATTCAAACTCAAACAATCTCTAAAATCAATTCAATTTCATCAAATACCAACTACCAATTCTACAACACAAAGATATCATCAATTTCAAATCAATTTAACATCATCAATCACTTACCCAAGTCCTTTCTACTCTTCTTGCTCTTCTTCTTGCTGGACCGATCCTTCTCCTTCTTCTTTTTCTTCTTTCTTTTCTTCTTCTCCCTTGCTTCTCTCTCTCCTTGGCCGGCCACCTCTCCTCTCTTTCTTATCTCTCTTTTCTTTCTCTCCTCTCTCTCGAATTTTCTGGTTTGTTTCATTTGGCCGGTCAACTCTCTTTCTCTTGTTTTAAATTTGTTGTTTTGTTTTTTATTCTTTTTTTTTTTTTTTCATTTCATTTGCCCGACTTTCTTTTATTTGGTTTGAGTGAGTGGAATTCTCCACTCAAATTCACACATTTATTTTATGTATATATATATATATATATATATATTCTTTTCTTTATTGACCGACTTCTTGCTTTGTTTTTGTCCCATTCTTTTGATTTTTTATGATAAAAATCACACTTGTCATGCATACATAAGTTCTTGTATTTGCTACTTACTCCTTAAGCTTTTAAATTCATGAAAAGATCACCAACATAAATTTAATCACATATTCTTGGTCAAAAATCTTTTAATTTACAATTTAATCCATAACAATCCATTCCACAAAAATCCATTTCAATTTACTTTTCCATCAATTAATTAAATTATAATCTCATATCATAAAAATATATTTTAACTTCCAATAAATATTCTTCATACTCTAATTTATGGAAATCTTTACTATGTTCTCCAAAATTTATAATTTAAATTTCTTATATACTTTATGAAACCTTATTAATCATCTGAAACCATTCCAGATATTTTCCAAGTCTCTGATACCCTTTTTCGAAAATCTCCGGATCCATCCAATAGATTCCATTATAGCACCCTTAATACTTTAAACATTCAATTTACTCATACTAAAGGCTCATTTATTTACTGGGATACTGTACAATAAATTCTGAAAGAATATATTACAATATCTGTACATATACAGTATATACTATTGGGAGGGTGTATTACACTTCTCATTATATTGCTGTTCCAACTTCTCCCAGTCTTCTTGTTTCTATTTTGCATTCTGTTTTTCCCATTTCTCATTCTGATATGCATGCTTCTATTTATGTGCCTAGTTCTTTGACAAATGATCAGCATAATAATTCACCTATGCATGCATATATACTTGCTATTTTACCTACTGCTACTGATACTTATCCTTCTCCATCTTCGTATATTGAGTTACCTACATCTAAGTCCTCTCATCCCATGATTACAAAATCGAAGCTAGGGGTGTTCAAGCCTCGAGTACCTTCAGCTCTTTGCCAGCCACCACTTGTTTTCTATCTGATCTTGAGCCAAACTCTGCAAAGGATGCTTTTCAGCATTCTAAATGGCTTGCTGCTATGAAGGATGAATATCATGCTCTCATAAAGAACCTTACTTGGACCCTGGTTCCTCCTACTGCTTTTATGCATATAGCTGGCAACAAATGGGTGTTAAGGGTCAAACATAATCAATATGGCAGCATTTAGAAATAAAAGGCCAGATTTGTGGCAAAAGGGTTCCATCAATGCAAAGGAGTTGATTTCTTCGATACCTTTAGTCCAGTAATCAAACCTTCTACCATTAGAATCATTTTTAGCTTGGCAACCACCTATAAATGGGAGATACAATAGGTTGATATCAATAATATTTTCCTCAATAAGAAGCTTGTGTTTATGCATCAACTTAAGAGCTTCATTGACAATGCTCTTCCTCAGCATGTTTGCAAACTTAACAAAACTCTTTATGGTCTCAAACAGGCTTTCTGAGCTTGGTTTCACAAGCTTAAGGCTACATTGCTCTCATGGTGTTTAACTAATACTGCCTCAAACATTTCCTTGTTAGTCAAGAAATGACAGACCCCTAACTTACTATCTCCCATTAGGTAGCCTGCTAGCACTCCACGGTAACTTCGCAGTCTAGGCTTGCCTTGCTGAAAGGCTTCTGTGAAGTTAAGCCGTTTTCTAATTCTGAAAATCTGAGTAGAAATTTTTTTTTTTTTTTTTTATAAAAATTTTGGCAGAGTCTCCTCTGTTTTTCTGAGATTACCAAATCTTGCAGACCTACATAAAAATTTGAACACTTCTATAAACTTTCAAATCTCAACTACCGTGGACCTCCGGTCCATCTCAACAATTCACAACTCAAACAGTTTAAATATCAAAATAGATAGTTATCAATGATAGATAAATTAAATCTTTAAATAAAATACTCATGCACTTAAAACAATATCAAAATACAAACTTAACAACTAAAACATTCTATATGCTTGTAAAACAATCACAGCATCCTCTGACTGGTCCCGCTGGTATTCGGAGTTCCTGCAATGCCTGCACCAGTACTTGGGAGGTTGATTTATAAAACATAAAGAAAAACTAGGGTGAGCTAAAGGAGCTCAGTGAGTGTTATCAATTTCTAAATAAATTTTAATCCTTTTTCTATTAACCTCTCTAAAATCTGAAAAGAATATTAATCTGCTTCTAATAAACTAAATTGAAAAGATAACTAAAATCTATTTACTGAAAGTAATATACTGGAATTCAAAATAATAAATCTTTTACTAATTCTGAAAATTGTACTAAACAATTTACATAATAATAATAGTTTCTCTTTTTCCTTGACAACTGAACTGAAATATATTTCATGAAAACTATACTGAAATCTCTTTTATAAAAACTATTCTGAAATATATATTAAAATCTTTCTCACAAAGCTATACTGAAATTTACTTTCTAAAAAATTTACTGAAATCTATTTTCTGGAAATTGTTCTGAAATCTATACAGAAAACTATTCTGAAATCTAATTTCTGAAAACTGGAAAGCTAAGAATATATACATATACTTTCACTACTAAAAAAAATAGAGAAGTTGAAAATATATATATATATATATATATATATATATTTACTTTACTAGAAACTGAAAAGCTGAAAATATGTCTTTTCTGAAAACTGATAAGCTGAAATAATATTCCTTTATATTTTTGAAAACTGAAAAACTAATATGATATTCTTTTACGTTTCTGAAAACTGGAAAACTAATATAATATCTTCTCATTTTTCTGGAAACTGAAAAGCTGATAGTATATATATACTGAATAGTTTTTGAAAACTGAAAAGCTGAAATATTATACTTTTTCTGATAATTCTTTTCTAATAACACATTTCTCATAAAACTTTTCCGATAAAATACTTTTCTGATAACACTTTTCTGATAAAACTGAAAAACTGATATATTATACTTTTATGAAAAATGAAAAATTGCGAAAATATATTTTTCTAATAATGACAATGGAAACCCATATCTGATAACTGATAATCCATAGGGCGACTCAGCTGGCGTTGCACCATATGGAGGGTGTCACCAGGCGACTAATCTGGCACCGCACTGGTGACTCTGATAATATGATAAAAGACATCTCACTGGCTATGTGGCGGAATTCTACATCGCCTACATATAGCGAGACAACAACCCAGTGTGTGGGCGACTGATAGGCTCGACAGACTCGACCCCCCTGGAGTTAGCGGACTATTCCCCCCTTAACTTGCCCTACAAGGTGTCTGTTACCTATCTACTTCAAGTTCATCATAATTATATACCTAAACCCTGTGGTCCTCAAAAATCGCTCGGGGACACGGGGCACTACAACCTGCAAAGAGAGAACACACGCGACCCGTAGGACGTCTGGGACACCGGGGTGGTGCCGGCTAAAGTCACTCCGACGGTCAAGTTAGCAAGTGCTAGTAAAAGTGTGATGTTTGTAAATGGAGATAAGTAAGGAATACTTCCTGCTATCTTCACAATCTGATTAAAGGGGGTGTACTTGCGACTTGATCGCCGTGCGAGGTTGGTAGTTGACGTCGTACTCGCTCAGCTCCACGGCCCATTTTACTAGACGGCCGGATAGTTCAGGTTTATGTAGGACACTCTTCAAGGGGAATTTAGTGAGTACACTAATAGTGTGGCATTGGAAGTACGGCCTTAATTTCCTTGCGGCTGTGACTAGTGCGAGAGCTAATTTCTCAAGGTGGGTGTACCTTGTCTCTGCGTCGAGTAGGGTCTTGCTGATGTAGTATACGGGGAGTTGTTTACCATCCTCCTCCCTTATCAGTACCGCGCTAACGGCCGTCTCGGATATAGCGAGGTAGAGCAGGAGGGTCTCTCCTTCCTTAGGTTTGGACAGGAGAGGTGGGTTTGCTAGATACCTTTTTATATTTTGGAAGGCGTCCTCGCTTGTTTGATTCCAATCAAATGACTTGCTCTTCCTTAGAGCATCGAAGAAAGGTTTACATTTTTCGGATGACTTTGAAATGAATCGGTTGAGGGCCGCGAGCCGTCCGGTTAGCTTTTGTACGTCTTTGATGCTTTTGGGGGACCTTAGATCCATGACGGATCGGAGTTGATCCGGGTTGGCCTCGACGCCTCTCTTGGTTACTAAATAGCCAAGGAACTTCCCTGATGAAACTCCGAAGGAACATTTGGTTGGATTAAGCTTCATCCCATACTTGTCGATGATGTCGAACGACTGCCGGAGGTGGTCGAGGTGCTGGTCTGCTACTAATGACTTTACCAGCATGTCGTCTATATAGACCTCCATGGTTTGTCCAAGCATGGTTGCAAACATTTTGTTGACTAATCTTTGGTAGGTTGCCCCAGCGTTCTTGAGGCCGAATGGCATTACTTTGTAGCAGAAAATGCCGCGCTCCGTGATGAATGAAGTCTTCTCTTGGTCGTCCGGATGCATAAGGATTTGGTTGTAACCGGAGAATGCATCCATGAAGCTCAATAATTCGTGGCCTGCCGTAGCGTCCACCATCATGTCGATGTGTGGGAGAGGGAAGGAATCTTTCGGACAAGCCTTGTTGAGGTCTGTGAAGTCGATGCAAACTCGCCACTTCCCATTCTTTTTCTTCACTACCACTACGTTTGCGAGCCAGTCCGGGTAATTTACTTCTCTCACTGAACCAATATCAATTAGCTTTTGGATTTCTTCATTTATAACCTTGTTGCGCTCGGGCGCAAACTTCCTTCTTTTTTGCTTCACAGGTGGATGATCCGGGTCGACTTGCAACCTATGTACTAGGACTTCTGGGCTAATTCCGATCATATCTGCGTGCGACCATGCGAAGCTGTCGTGCCGCGCTGTCAAGAAGCTGAGTAGTCTTGCTCGGATATTTCGTGGAAGGCGGGACCCGATACTAACTTTGTGGTTCGGAAAATCTGGATGTATGGACACTTCGTCGAGTTCTTCCATATCAGGTTTGTCTTTGTTGGTGGGGGTGCTCTCATTCTGTAATTGCTATAAGTCGGATGACCTGCTTTTAAGAGTGTTCTGGTAACAGTCACGCGAGGTCTTTTGCTGCCCTCGGATCTCGTGAACTTCCCACCTGGTAGGGAAACGGATGACCTGATGATACGTTGAGGGAACTGCCCTCATCTCATGAATCCACGGGCGACCCATAATTATGTTGTAGGACGACGGACAGTCCAGGATGAGGAAATGTGTGTTCAAGTTGACGCCTTCCGCGTAGACTGGAAGGGTGATCTCTCCCAAAGTGTTCTTGTGTTCTCCACTAAATCCCACAAGGATTGTGGAGCGACGTACGATGTTACACTCGTCAATATGCATTTCTTTCAATGCGCCGAGGAAGAGTACATTTGTTGAGCTTCCATTGTCTACTAGGATCCGTCTGATCAAACAGTTGGCCACCGTCAGTGAGATGACTAGTGCATCGTGGTGGGGATTGAATAAGTCCATGTGTTCATCGCTGCTGAAACTGATTGGGTAGTTACACGTGGGATCTGCCGTACGAGTTCGTTGGACGTCCGTACGACCGGCCTGTCGCGAGTGGCGCTTTGCCTCCGAGTAGGTTACTCCATTCACTTCAGACCCGCCAGAGATGACGTTCACAGTTCTCTCGTGTTTGGGAGGTTCTGGTGGTGGTATGGAAGCAATGTCGCGCGACCTCTCTTTATTTATAAAAGTTTGCTTACCTTTATCAGTCAGGAATTCTTTAAGGTGGCCTTTCTTGAGTAGTTCGGCCACTTCCAATCGTAGCGCCACGCAATGCTCAGTTCGATGGCCGTGATCTCCATGGAATTCGCACCATTTAGAGTTGTCTCTTTGATCCGGCGGGCTCATCATCTTGTCTGGCCACCGAACCGACCTACCCATTCCTTTGAGTATGGCGACTACCTCCTTTGGTCTAATGTTCAAGTTGTATTCTGGTGTTATGTTTTTTGGACGAATGAATGGCCTCGGTGGTCTGTCGTCGCGTCGGCGCTCCTACATCATACGGTCGTCCCTTCGGGGTATGGTTGGGTATGGCCCGCTGTGTCGAGTGTTGATTCGTTGTTTGACCATCCTCTCCGACTTATCCTCCTTGTAGTTCGCTCTACTAGGTTTATGGTTTATTTCATCTTCTTCCCATTTTATCTGTGCCCATGTCTTGGCGAGGACGTCTTCCATGGTTTTACAAGGGTATTTGGTGAGCTCTTTGTACAGATCGGAATCATAGAGTAGACCCTTACGGAAGGCTGATATGGCTGTCGCCTGGTTACAATGAGGGATGGATACTTTTTCGTGGTTGAACCGGCCCACAAAGTCTCGTAGGCGTTCGCCACTCCTTTGGCTGATTGAATAGAGGTCGTCGGATTGTTTTTCTAGTTTCCGGCTACTAGCGAACTGTTCTACGAAGGTGTCAGTGAGTTGGGCAAAAGAGTTGATGGAAACATTGGGGAGGTTGGTGTACCATTGTAGGGCAGGTCCCACGAGGCTCGAACCGAAACCTTTGCACATACATGCTTCCCTAAGGTCACGAGGGATGGCGGCCGTGAACATTCGTTGTCGATACTGCGCAATGTGTTCGTCGAGATCTGTCGTACCGTCGTACTGCTTCATACCTGGAAAGTTGAACTTCCTTGGCATCTCCACCAATGCTATTGTGTCGACGAAGGGTGAGTCGGCAAAACTATTGGCCGCACTTTTCTTTATAGGAGTGGGCATTCCCGGAATGCGTTGGATGAGTGCTTCCATCTCTGTGAATCTTCGTGCCAAGTCCTGGTTGGCCAAGGTCGGCTCGGCGCTCACTCGGTTTGGGTTTGACGGCGTTGAATGCGAAGGGCCGGATGACGTTCCTTGTAGCGGGATGGTTGGTTGGGTTGAGCCGACGTTGCCATTGGGAGTGGATATAGGCGGCGCTCCTTGCGTAGCTCTTGCCATGTCGTCTGATCGATGTCCTCCCATCCCATTTGGTATGTTCTCTGCCGTATGTCGTGCGACGATATGAGGTCCATTCGTAACTCGAATGTTGGGCTCTGAGCCTATGTGGGTTGGATCGAGGTCTCTCGCGGTAGTACCCTGTTCGTCCGGGCGGACTGGCGCGTAATAAGCAGTGTGAGCGGCTTGCTCGAATGGCAAGGGTTGGGACGTTGAAGCGTCTCCAAACGGTCGTACGACAGTGAGCGAATTGACCCTATTTTGCAACTCTTGGTTCTCCGCCAACACTCGTTGATTCTCTTGTTCGAGTGCTTGGAGCCTTTGGGTATTCTCTTGCATCTGGGATATGAGGAGCTGTACCCTAACCTCCATCGCGTCGTGATGAAAATCGTCAGATGACATAGTCGGGGTTGCCGCGTTCTACCTTTGCTTGCTTAGAGATTGTCGGGCCCCACGGTGGGCGCCAAATTGTAGTCCTCAAAAATCGCTCGAGGACACGGGGCACTACAACCTGCAAAGAGAGAACACACGCGACCCGTAGGACGTCTGGGACACCGGGGTGGTGCCGGCCAAAGTCACTCCGACGGTCAAGTTAGCGAGTGCTAGTAAAAGTGTGATGTTTGTAAATGGAGATAAGTAAGGAATACTTCCTGCTATCTTCACAATCTGATTAAAGGGGGTGTAAGGTCGGAGGGTGATCGGAGAAGTTCAACCATGGCCGTAGGGTATGGCTTTTTTCTTAATAATCTCCTTTTTTCAGTTTTTTGGCCGTCCCTTTTTATGAGGGATTGTCTTCCTCTTTATAGGAGACTGATGCTTCTTCCTTTTTTAGGGATCTCATCATTCTCTCCTCTCTGTCTTCCACCAAGAAAGCATCTGGGTGCTTCTTTTGATCGGGCTGCCATCAAGTGTCATTATGACTTTGTAGGACCCGTTTCAAAGTAAATCACAATTTGGTCTCCCTCGGAGCGACGGAGATGCTACGTCGTACGAACATGTAGGTTTCTTGTCAATTTGGACCATGATTGGGTGATGTAGCACGGTCGTACTACACGAGTGCACATGTCGTGCGACATGGTCTTCAAACTGGTACGTCGTCGTACTACACGAGTGCTTCGTGTCGTACGACATAATCTTCCAACTGGTACGTTGATATGAGGATGCTCCATGTCGTGCGACTTGGTCTTCACGCTAAGCCTTTTGTCGTACTACATGAGAGTGTACCTTTCTTTTAGCTATGGGCTTTGTCTTTGGGCCATACATATTTTGGCTACTACAAACCCTAAACCCTAAACCCTAAACCCCTAAACCCTAAACCCTAAACTCTAACTATCTCAGCATGTTTTCTAACAATAAATGCTGGTGAGCTATGTGCTGATAAACTTGGTCTAATAAATTTTAATTTTAATAATTCATTTATTTGTTGATTAAATTCTTTTTTATCTTCTGGATTATATCTCATAGGTCTTTCTCTAATAATTTTTTGTTAATTTACAATTAAAGACTTTAAATATGGAGATAGAAGGAATAAAAAACAGATTAAAACAATGTTTTACTGAAAATCTATTAGAATTTTGGGATAAAAACCAAATTATGGCAAAATTAGAAATGATAGATAAACAAAAAATTATTAGAGAAAGACCTATGAGATATAATCCAGAAGATAAAAAAGAATTTAATCAACAAATAAATGAATTATTAAAATTAAAATTTATTAGACCAAGTTTATCAGCACATAGCTCACCAACATTTATTGTTATAAAACATGCTGAGATAGTTAGAGGAAAAGCTAGAATGGTGATAAATTATAAAAGACTTAATACTAATACAGTATTTGATGGATATTTTTTACCTCATAAAGAAAGTTTAATAAATGAAACAAGAAATAAGCAGATATTCTCCAAATTTTTACCTCATAGTACTATTCATAATACCTTGTTTTATATCTAGGCTTAATATTTATAAAATTAAGAGAATTATTTATATCTATTTCACCTATTTTTGTGATTAGATGTTCAATATCAGAATTTTCTTCTGTAGAACTCATTTTTTATAATTTTCTGGTATTTTCATGTTTAATAAATGTAGTGCTATCGGATCTGTTACTTGTGATTTTATATGTTCTTTTTTATGTTTATTTTCTAACAACATCTTTATTTGTTGTAATTCTATTAAGATTGTAGTACCATAATAAATTATTGTTTTTTGTAATTCTTTACAATCTTTTTCGAAGCACTCTGATTCTTTCGGTACACCACATTTCTTGCCTTTCTGCATAATTTCATTTTCTCCCATACTACAGAGATTTCTCCCTAAAGTAATATATTTCCAAACAAATCATTAATATAAATATAACAAATAATACAAAAACTCAATTATTGCACATTCTACACTTTCTTCCTCAATTTCTTCTTATCTAACTCAACCATTTATATTTATTTCACTAAAAATCATGTCACTATAATTATATATACATTGAATCATTCAATTTCTCTTTTGATTGAATTTCGTACATCACAAATCAACATATTTACTTTATTTTCTAATCATCAATTTTCATCAAAACCACACAAATACAATTTTTAACACTTATCATACATAAATTGAAATCTCTACACTTTCAACTTCAATCTCTACACAATTACTCATACTAATCTTCATCAATTTAATATAAGTGAATTTCCTTCACTTAACAACATCAAATTCAACCTCATCAAACTTGATTAAACTAATTATAACTTCAATTTTAAATTCAACCTCATCATGTTGTCTATCTCTTTGTCTATATTGATGACATCTTAATCATAAGGAGCAACTCCTCTTTGGTTCAACAGACCATTACCACTCTGAATTCTTCCTTTGCTTTTAAGGTATTAGGGCATGTTAGCTTCTTCTTGAGGTTGGAAGCTTTTCGTGACAGTACAGGTATATACTTGACACAGTCTAAGTATGTTTCTAATCTCTTGCACAAGACCAATTTGTAGAATTACAAGCCCTGCTCCACACCACAGAGCTCCAGCACAAGATTGTCACTTACAGCAGGTGCACCATTTTCAATCCTATATTGTATCTCAGTACTATTGAAGCCTTGCAATATTTGACTCACACACGGCCTAACATTGCTTATGCTGTGAACAAGCTTCGTCAATTCCTTGCTTATCCTACTGATGCTCACTGGATTGTTTGCAAGAGGATGCTTCATTATCTGAAAGGTACTGCAGGTCTTGGTCTTCATTTTCATCCTGTTTCCAAACTCAATGTTGAGGCCTATTCTAATGTAGATTGGGGGGCTTGTCTTGATGATAGACGATCTACCAATGGGTGTTGTGTCTTCCTTGGTCCCAACTTGATTTTTTGGAGTTCTAGGAAGCAAAAGGTTGTTGCTCGATCCAGCACAGAGGCTGAGTCCATGCTCTATCTCATGCTACTACTAAACTGTTCTGGTTAAAGTCTCTATTCATAAAACTTGGCATCTTTCTCCCATCTTGCCCGATCATACGGTGTGACAATACAAGTGCTAGTTCTCTAGGACCAAGCATATTGAGATTGATGTTCACTTCATAATGGAGAAGATTGCAGACAGGCCCCTAACCTACTATCTCCCATTAGATAGCCTGCCGGCACTCCACGGTAGCTTTCCAGTCGAGGCTTGCCTCGCTGAAAGGCTTCTGTGAAGCTAAGCCATTTATTTTAACTGGAAATCTGAGTAGAAATTTTTCTTTTTTTTTTTTATACAAAATTATTTTATAAAAATTTTGGCAGAGTCTCCTCTGTTTTTCTGAAATTACCAAATCTTAGAGACCTACATAAAAACTTGAACACTTCTATAACCTTTCAAATCTCAACTACTGTGGACCTCTGGTCCATCTCAACAAATCACACTCAAACAGTTTAAATATCAAAATAAACAGTTATCAAAGAATAATAAATCAAATCCTTAAATAAAATACTTATACACTTAAAACAATATTAAAATACAAACTTAACAACTGAAACATTATATATCTTTATAAAACAGTCACAGCATCCTCTGACTGGTCCTGCTGGTCTTCGACGTCCCTGAAATGTCTGAACCTGTACCTGGGAGGTTGATTTAAAAACATAAAACTAATATGAGCTAAAGGAGCTCATTGAGTGTTATTAAGTTCTAAATAAACTTTAATTCTTTTTCTATTAACCTCCCTGAAATTTGAAAAGAATATAAATCTGTTTCTAATAAATAAATTTGAGAAGATAACTGTAATCTATTTTCTGAACTTAATATGCTGGAATTCAATATAATAATTCTTTTACTAATTCTGAAAACTGTACTGAACAATTTACATAGTAATAAAAGTCTTTCTGTCTCCTTGAAAACTGAACTGAAATCTAATTCATAAAAACTATATTGAAAGCTATACTGAAATCTCTTTTATAAAAACTATTTTAAAATTTAATCTCTGAAAACTGTAAGCTAAGAATATATACATATACTTTCACTTTACTAAAAATTAAAAAGCTGAGAATATATAATAACTTTTATTTTTCTGAAAACTGAAAAGCTGATAACATATATACGTTTCTTCTGCTGAAAACTAAAAAGCTATACTAATAGAATATACTTTTATTCTTTTCTGAAAACTGAAATACTAAAATAATATATTAAAAGTTTTCTCATAAAACTATACTGAAATCTATTTTCTGGAAACTGTTCTGAAATTTATACAGAAAACTATTCTGAAATCGAATTTCTGAAAACTGGAAAACTAAGAATATATATACATATACTTTTACTTTACTAAAAACTGGAAAACTGAAACTATATCTTTTCTGAAATCTGATAAGCTGAAATAATATTCTTTTATATTTCTTAAACTGAAAAGCTAATATGGTATTCTTTTCTGAAAATTGAAAAGCCGAGACAATGTACTTTTCTGAAAACTGGAAGCTAAAAGAATATACTTTACTGATAATACTTTTCTGATAAACATAAAACTTTTCTAATAATAATATAGTTTTCTGATAATACTCTTCTGATGAAATATTTTTCTGATAATAAAATTTTCTGATAATAGACTTTCTGAAAACTTATTCTGTCAGGATCTATCCCCTGAAATTAATGTACTGAAATTTGTAATCATCTGTTTTCTTAATACTGTACTGAAATCAGTAATAAATCTGCTTTCTGAATACTGTACTGAAATCTGTTTTTCTGAAAAGCTAGCCAAGCTTAACGCATAAAACTCTTAATTTAATATTCTGTACTGATAATCAGAAAATATTTCTGTCTTGGCTTCTGTATCTGAAAACCCCCAATGGACCCCTAAGCTGAGCTGAACTCATAGGTCAACTAACTGCGCCGTACCATATGAGTGGGTCACAGGGCGATTAACTGCACCGTCCACTCTGACATCTGATATAAGTCACGAGGCGACAAACTGATGTGCTCAACGTGACATCTGATAAAAGACATCTCGCTGTCTATGAGCGAAATGCTGTGTCGCAACATATAGCGAGACAACATCCCAATGTGTGGGCGATTGACAGACTCGACAGACTCAACCCCCCCTGGAGTTAGCGGACTGTCCCCCCTTAACTTGCCCCACACAATTGGGATGTACCGGCCAGGTTTAACTGCTGATAACTGATATGATAATCCATAGGAAATCCATGGGTTTGAAAACTGTTTTCTTTATTTTAAAAACTAGCTTTTAATAAAAAACCATGGAATATATATAAAACATATTTATTAAATAAATATAAAATTTAAATTTCTGAGATATATAATTACTTTAACTAAACACATTTAAGTCAACAATTATATACGAAATCACAAAATACTAAATCAAAGTTAAAGAAAATAAACTAAATATAATTCAACTGAAAATCTGATTTTGCACTAACTTGAATGAAAATATTAACTTGCTAAACTTAACATAAAGCATATCACTAAAATAAAACTTCTTAAATAAAATCAAAACTTGATAACATTCATTTATATAAAAAAAAATACTTAAACACTCACAGATTTCTGCTTTTCTCTAGGCTTTGAGCTCCGGTTCCTTTGTCTCAAAACAGTTCTTGACTTTCCATAATGTTTCTTTTTCTCTCATACTACGGAGATTTCTCCCTAAAGTAATATATTTCCAAATAAATTATTAATATAAATACAACCACTAATATAAAACTCTATTCACATGTTAAACACTTTATTCTACAGTTTCTTCTATTCTCATAAAATCAATTACATTTAATTTACTGAAAATCATGTCTCTACGATTGTATATTCCTTCAATAAATCAATTTCTCTTAATTTGAATCTCATTCAACACAATCTGACATACTTTCTTAAATTTCTAAGCACCAATTTGTATCAATTCATACAAATACAATTTCTAATACTTAATTACACATAAATTGAAATCTCTACACTATGAACTTCGATTTGTACACAATTTCTCATTCTAATCTTTATCAATTTAACATAAATGAATTTCTTTCACTTAACAATATCAAATTCAACTTCATTAAACTCAATTAAACTAATTATAGCTTCAATTTCAATTTCTATTCTCAAAATTCCCAAAATTAGTGATTTAATTTCACTCCAAACAAAACATTATAAACAAACTCATAATACAAGTTACTATTTCGAGAATCATTTTGATTTCTTACTTAACGATTTCAAATTCAAGCCATCAATTAATTCACAAATACTCCAATTACACAAATAACATCTCAATTAACTAATTCAAACTCAAAATCATCAAATCCCCAATTCTTTACTTACTAATTTTTTTTATTTTTATTCTAATCAACTCCAATTAAATTAATTTCAAATAACACACTTCCAAATACTCAAATCAAACACTAAAGTCACAAAACCCATCTATCAATTTCACTTTATATTTAACAATCAACTTCAAACACAAATAAAAATTCAATCAATCTCTAAAATTTATTCAATTTCATTTTATACTCAACAATCAAAACTCCAACACAATTTAATTTCATCAAATTCAAACAATTTAACTTCATCACACTTACCCAAATCCTCTTCTTCTTCTTCTTCTTCTAGCTGAACCGAAAACTTTTTCTTCTTCCTTTCTCTTTTCTTTTTCTCTTTTTCTTCTTTTCTCCCTGCACATTTTCTGCTCTGTTTTCTTCTTCTTTTTTTTTTCTGCACAGTTTTTTTTTTCTTCCTTCTCTTGGCTGCTACTTCCTCTTTCTTCTTTCTTCCTCTTCTCCCTTTGGCCGAACAGCCCTCTTTCTTCTCTCTTCTTTCTTTTTTTCTTCCCTTTTCTTTTCTTTCTTCTCTCCTCCACCGCCTCTCTGTTTTATGTTTTCTGGTTTGACTTGGTTTATGGGTGAAATTTCACCATGTGTCACCCATATAAATTCCTAGTAATTACAACATGCCCCTTGATCTTTACAATTCATAAAATGGCAACAATTTGAAAACTAATCACATAATTTTGGGTCAACAATCTTTTCATTTACAATTTAATCCATAACAATCCATTAACTCGTTTCCACAAAAATCCATTTCAATTTACTTTTCCATCAATTAATTAAATCAAAATCTCATAATCATAAAAATATATTTTGACTTCCAATAATTATTCTTAATACTCCAATTTATGGAAATCCTTATTATATTCTCCAAAACTTATAATTGGATTTCGTATATACCTTATAGAACCTTAATAATCATTTGGAACTATTCCAAACATTTTCCGAGTCTCTAATATCCTTAATAATTTTAATATCTAATTTATGGAAAATCCTTACTAGAAATTTCAAAACGTGTAATTGGATTTTGTATATACTTTACGAAATCGTACTAATCGTCCAATAAACTCCATTATAGTACCGTACAATCAATTCTATAAAATATATATTATAATACCTGTACGTGTACAGTACAAACTATCAGGAGGGTGTATTACAATTGCATCCAGTCAATTTTGTGTTCAATATGTTCCAACTAATTTGGCGTGCAGACATTTTCACCAAGGCTCTCCTATGTTCTTCCTTTGAGGTTCTTCGATCCAAACCAGACCTAGTTGTGTTACCATAGTTTAGTTTGAAGGGGGATGTTTGACAGGCCCCTAATTTACTATCTCCCATTAGGTAGTTTGCTGGCACTCCACGGTAGCTTTCCAGTCGAGGCTTGTCTCGTTGAAAGGCTTTCGTGAAGTTAAGCCGTTTCTTTATTCTGAAAATCCGAGTAAATTTTTTTTTTTTATTTAAAAAATTTTGGCAGAGTCTCCTCTGTTTTTCTGAGATTACCAAATCTTGGAGATCTGCATAGAAACTTGAACACTTCTATAAAATTCCAAATCTCAGCTACCATGGACCTCCGGTCCATCTCAACAATTCACAACTCAAACAGTTTTGTATATCAAAATAGAAAGTTATCCACTTTTTAAATAAAATTCTCATGCTCTAAGAATAATATCAAAATATAAATTTTACATGATTATTACAATTAAAACATTGTACATAATTCTAAACTGTCACAGCACTTCTTAACTAGTCCTGTCGGTCCTGGGCATCCCTGCACTGTCTGCACCTGTACCTGGGAGGTTGATTTAAAAATATAAAAAAAAGGAGTCAGTGAGTGTTATCATTTTCTAATAAATCTAATATTTCTGATTTAATAATTGGTTTTCTGAAAATACTAAAAGAAAACTAATAAAACCTTTATGTTTACTGAAAACTGTACAAAATTCTGTTTACTGGAAGTGACGTACTGAAATTCCAAAATAATAAATCTTTTACTACTTTCCGAAAACTGTACTAAAACAAATTAGCATTAGAATAACACTTTGTCTGTTTCTTTGAAAACTGAACTGAAATAAACATCATGAAACTGTACTGAAATCTCTTTCACAAAAATTATACTGAAATATATATACTGAAATCTACACTGAAAGTTGTACTGAAAACTTTGTCAAACTTTCTATTATTACCGAAAACTAATAAACTGATATAACGTACTTTCTAAATATAAGCTGAAAATTTATATATATACTTCACTTTACTAAAGACTGAAAAGCTGAGAATATATATAACTTTTACTTTTCTAAAAACTGAAAAGCTAATAATATATATATATATATATATATATATATATATTTCTTCCGCTGAAAACTGAAAAGTTGTACTAATGGAATATATACTTTTATTCTTTTCTGAAAACTGAAAAGCTGAAAGAACACACTTTTTCTGAAAATTGAAAAACTGATATATTATACTTCTCTGAAAACTGAAAAACTGCGAAAATATATTTTTCTGATAATGCCAATAGAAACCCATATCTGATAACTGATAATCCATAGGGCGACTCAGCTGGCACCGCACTATATGGAGGTTATCACCAGGCGACTAATCTGGCGCCGCACTGGTGACTCTGACAATCTGATAAAAGACATCTCACTGGCAATGTAGCGGAATTCTGCATCGCCTACATATAGCGAGACAACACCCCAGTGTGTGGGCGATTGACAAACTCGACAGACTCAACCCCCCCTGGAGTTAGCAGACTGTTCCCCCTTAACTTGCCCCACACAAATGGGGTGTACCGGCCAGGTCTACTGTTGATAATCTGATAACTGATAGCTGATCTGATAATTCTGATAAGCTGCTGATAATCTGATAATAAATGGGTATCCTATTGGTCTGAAAATATTTTCTTTTTGTCTAAAACGTTCATAGAATCATAAAATCCATTTGTAATATCCTTTTTATCAAAAATCGTAAAATATTCATAGAACATATTTCTTAAATTAAATCTCATGTATATATAAATATTTTTCTCAAAAGAAGATAAACTTAAAACTTCTAAAATATCAAGGCATCAATTCTGTTTAAATTCTAAAACTCGTATAAATAACAAATATATGTAAAATCTTAAAATAACAAATCAAACTTGGAAGGAAATATACTTAAATATAATTCAACTAAAAATCTGATTTTGCACTAACTTGAATGAAAATATTGACTTGCCAAACTTAACATAAAATATATCACTAACTTCATAAAGAGTTTAACACTCACTCAATAAAATCATAACTTCATAAAATTCATTTATATAAAAATACTTTAAACACTCACAGATTTCTCTGGGCTTTAGGCGCTCTGATTCCTTCGTTACACCACATTTCTTGTCTTTTCGCATAATTTCATTTTCTCCCATATTATGGAGATTTCTCCCTAAAGTAATATATTTCCAAATAAACGATTAATATAAATACCATCAACTTATTCAAAAACTTAATTAACACATTTAACACTTTATTCTTCAATTTCTTCTTATCTAACTCAACCATTTACATTTATTTTACTAAAAATCATGTCACTATAATTATATATACATTGAATCATTCAATTTCTCTTTTGATTGAATTTCGCACATCACAAATCAACATATTTACTTTATTTTCTAAGCATCAATTTGCATCAAAACCACACAAATACAATTTCTAACACTTATCATACATAAATTGAAATCTCTACACTTTCAACTTCAATGTCTACACAATTTTTCATACTAATCTTCTTCAATTTAACATAAGTGAATTTTCTTCACTTAACAATATCAAATTCAATCTCATCAAACTTGATTAAACTAATTATAATTTCAATTTCAAAAATTCCAAAACTAGTGATTTCAATTTCATTTTTGATGAAATTCAATCTTCTTCTTAGCGTGAATAAATTGTCTAATGCCTCATTCTTTAATTTCATACACTAAAATCATCACCCAAACATCCAAAATTAAAGACACAAAGTAATTTCATGAATTTAAGCATACAAACTTACTTTTGATTCTAGCTTGATCCCTTCTTTCTCTTCTCCTTCTTCTTCTTGGTTGACCTAATTCTCCTTCTCTTCTTTCTCTTTTCTCTTTTTCCTTTTTCTTTTTCTTCTCTCTCGGCTGCTACTTCTTCTTCTCCTTTCTCTTTTCTTCTTCTGCCGAACTGTCTCCTTCTTCTCTCTTCTTCTTCTTCACGACTGTTCTGCTCTCTCTCTTGTTCTCTTTTTCTTCCTTCTTCTCCCTTGCTTGGCCGAAACTTCTTCCTTCTCTTTCTTCTTCTTCTCTTCTTCTTTTTCTTCCTTACGGTTCTGCTTTGTTTTCTACTCTACCTTGGTCAGCTGCTGTTCTATTTCCTTCTCTCTTCTTGGTCGGCTGCTTCTTCTTCTTTTCTT
Organism: Xanthoceras sorbifolium; assembly: GCA_003430845.1. Lineage (NCBI taxonomy): Eukaryota > Viridiplantae > Streptophyta > Magnoliopsida > Sapindales > Sapindaceae > Xanthoceras > Xanthoceras sorbifolium. Next base: position 20,948,534 of record CM010620.1, on the reverse strand, counting down.
CTTCGCCACTTCCTTGGCCGGCCACCTTTCCTCTCTTTCTTTTCTTCCTTTGTTTCTCGAATCTTCTCTTCTGTTTTTGTTTTCTTATTTGTGTGTTTGTGAGTGGAATTTTCCACTCAAACATTATATATATATATTCTAATATTTGCAACTTGCCCTTTGATCTTTCAATTTTCATTTCATTTGATTTACATTTGATTTGCATTTCATTTTGTTTTGTTTCCTATCATGAATTCTCTTTTATTTAATCTTTAATTTACTTAAACAATTGCCCTTAAACTATCTTAAATTTTATAAAAGTGCCATTGGTTAGATATATTGAAATTTAATTGGTTAACCTCTAATGGAACTCTAAGGGCTTGTTTGACAGGCAGGACTGGCTTGGACTGGACTAAATCCTGGGATTAGACTGGACTGGACTGGCTTGTATTGGACTGGCACTAAGTCCTGACCTATGTTTGGTATGCATCGGACTAAGAGCTGCACTATTAAAATAGTCCAGACCCGTGTTTGGTGCTGTTTCAGGATTAATTTTCAGACTATTTATTTATTTGAAGAAACTATTTTTTTAATTTTATAAAATTGTAAATATAAAACATTACTAATAGATTTTTTTTATTTGAATATGTATGATAACAGTATGGTTTGAACTAAAACTAGTACTATCTCTTGTTTGGTATTAAATGAGATTTGAAAAAATGATAATTGTATTTTATATTTGATATAGTATAAGATTGATCAAACTAATATATCATTTAAAATCAACTACAAGAAAAATATAATTATTTAAATATTTTAAATTAAAATAAAATTGGTTAAAAATTAAATTTACATTAAATTAAATTGAATCAAAATGGTTAAAATTTTAAATTAAATTATTTTAAATTATTTTATATAGTATGACAATATTTAATTTTTCAATAAAATAAAAAAAAAGTATTTTAAAATAAATAAAAGTATTTTAATAAAATATAAAGAATTTTCTCTTTATATACAACTCAGAGGCATAAATAAATGTGAGATGAGATGTGAATTATATATATATATATATATATATATATTTTACAAAAAAAGGAATAGTTTATACTGAACTATTCCATACAAAACAAGTTTTTGTTTGAATTATCCAAAAAAGAGATGAGATGGAGAGGACAATGGGGAGGATTGATAAAGAGGGAACTAAATAAGACCTAAGATTTGGAGGGGTTAATATAGTAAGAAATAGAGCCATCTTTTTTGTGGGCCCGGGATAATTAGTCCCACTTTTTCTAGTCCAGCAATGCACCAAACATGTGACTAAATTTTAGTCCAGTCCAGTCCCGTCCCATGTACCAAACATGACCTATGGGCTTGTTGGTTTCTAACTAGTTCCATAAAATCCCATTTCCATAAAACTCCACTCACCTTGACTTTTATTTGTCCATATGACTTACTTTGATTCGTCCACTTATACACCTCAAAATTAATCCACGAACATTACTTTTCCACCACATTTAAAACACCAATTAAATTACAACACTTAATTTACTTTTCCATCGCATATATATATACTAATAAAATTTAAGCATCATATATTAATAAAAGTTTATTATTTAACTTCCAAGAATATATTCTTAACATTCCGATCTTATGGAGATCCTTATTATGTTTTCCATAACTTATAATTAAATTTCTTATCTACTTTATGGAACCTTAATAACCATCTAGAACTATTCCAGACATTTTCCGAGTCTCTGATACCCTTTTCATAAACTTTTGGATCCATCCAACAAAATCCACTATAGCGCCATTAATACATCTAACATCCAACTTACTCATAATAAAAGCTTATCTATTTACATTTGTACTGTACAATAAATTCTGGGATAATATATTACAACACCTATACGTATAGTATATAATATCGGTAGGGTATATTACAATGTTAATATAGCAACATTAGCACCTTTGGCATGCAGAAATAAAGCAGTTGTTCCTTTTACCCGTAAGTCTTTTACTAGCAAACCCTATGATGTGTGCTCAGAGACTCCTCGCGCTCCAAGTCTTGTTGTTCCTTCGTATGGTCAAAGAAACCATAACTTCCAATTTATGAGATCAAATCTATGTGCTCAATAAAACATGAACAATCAAATAATATGTATGATCAAAACATATTATGAATAGACTAAGCAATTAAGCGTAAAAACAAAGCATAATTAGTCTATATAAATAAACTCTCTCTTCTCTCACATAAACAAAAATATCGAAGTATCAAAACAACAAAGACATGTGAGAGGAATATAATAAAAACTATGAAGAACTATAAAGAGTAAAATGAGCCTGTCAAAAGAGACTTGAAAGAGCTAAAGAGTTTTGAATTATATGTTCTCTATATATAGGCAAACATTAGAAACCCTAAACCTAATTGCAGTAGGACTTTAAAAGCTATTTAGGTTTTCTAATTCAACTAGGAATGTAATATTTACTTTCCTATTAAAAAGAGAATATCAACCCAAAAATAAAGGATTTATTTATTAGGTGATTCTCTTGCTTTCAAATACCATTGATGCACAAGGAAACATTAAACACATGTCTGAAAGACTTTAGGAGACTTAAAACACTCAAGACACCAACCTAATCCATTTAGGTTCAGCCTTGGCAGCCTACACACGCCTTAGGCGTGCACTCATGCTCTAGGCGTGAGGCTGCTACCTTGTCCTATATTAATATTTCATCTTTACTAGCTACACTTGACTCCACTTTAAGTCAATAAACCTAACCAAACGGCCTTAGCTTTTTTCGTTCTTTATACCGTTGGAAAAATATGAATGTCTAGTTTCATTTCCAAAAAACAAAACACCGTTTGGATGTACTAATAAAGAGTTATGCTCGCTTAAGCATCTAAAGGTCAGTTTTTCGAAAACACAAAATGTTGAAATTAAATTCCAAAACTAGACAAAACAAAACAAATCAAACTCAACACTTATAAAACAATTAGGAGTATCGTTTCTTTGAAACTTACCTTAAAGCACTTTCTTAAGACTTCTCATAAGCTTTTCGTCTTTGCATGATTTTTTTGAATCTTTAATACGCTCAACTCATGCTTTAACTAAGCTAACTAAAAATTACATAAAAATGTATTTTGTTCACGGAAATAAAGCCAACAAAATAATGATATTACAATATCTATGTTGTTTTTGCACCCATAGATCTCTTGAGCATCTCTTTTAAAAAAGGGCTACATTTACAAGTTAGGAAGCCGTCTAATGTAGGAAAGGGCTATGCTTGTAATATTAAGTGAAAGCCATCATAAGAGTTACATAATGAAAAAGAGCATGAAAACAAAAAGCATGCAAAAAACGGGAGAATAAGGTGTTAAGAAAAGAGCAATAAAAGAAAACATGCCAATACATGATGCTAAAAATACATAGAGAAGTTGTGGAGAGTGAAAATCGAAAAATCTACATTTAAGAAGTATACTTGATAGACCCCTAACCTACTATCTCATGTGAGGTGGTCTGCCGACACTCCACGGTAGCTTTCCAGTCGATGCTTGCCTCGCTGAAAGGCTGCTGTGAAGTTAAGCCGTTTCTTAACTTGGAAATCTGAGTAGGAATTTTTTTTTTTTAAAAAAAAAATAATTTTGGCAGAGTTTCCTCTGTTTTTTTGATATTACCAAATCTTAGAAACTTGCATAAAATCTTGAACACTTCTATAAAATTCCAAATCTCAACTACCGTGGACCTCCGGTCCATCTCAATTCAACCACAAATTAAATCACAAATTTCAAATAATAAAATACTGAACTTAACAATATACATTTTACATAATAGTTACAATCAAACATAATACATAATTCTAAAACTGTCACAGCAATGTCTGACTGGTCCTGCTAGCCCTAGGAGTCCCTGCAACGTTTGTACCTGTACCTGTACCTGGAGAGGTTGGTTTATAAAATATAAAAAAGTAATGAGCTAAACGAGCTCAGTGAGTGTTATCTTTTTCTAATAAATCTAATATTTCTGATTTAACCTCCCTCAAATTTTACTGAGAAGAATAATAATTGGTTTTATGAAAATACTGAAAGAAGACTAATAAAACCTTTATATTTACTGAACACTGTACTAAATTCTGTTTACTAGAATTGACGTACTGAAATTCCAAAATAATGAATCTTTTACTATTTTCCGAAACTTGTACTAAAAACTGATAAACTGAAATGCTGCATACTTTTTGAAAAATAAAAAGCTGAGATAATATATATACTTTACTTTTGTGAAAACTGAAAAGCTGAGAAAATATACTTTTACTTTTCTGGAAACTGAAATACTGAGATAATATATTTTTTTTAAAACTGAAAAGTTGAAATAATATACTTTTTCTGATAAAACTTTTTTGATAATACTTTTCTGATAAAACTTTTCTGATAAAATTTTTCTGATAGTGGCAATGGAAACCCATATCTGATAACTGATAATCCATAGGGCGACTCAGCTGGCGCCGCACCATATGGAGGGTATCACCAAGCGACTAATCTGGCACCGCACTGGTGACTCTGATATCTGATAAAAGACATCTCGCTGGCTATGTGGCGGAATTCTGCATCGCCTACATATAGCGAGACAACACCCCAGTGTGTGGGCGACTGACAGACTCGATAGACTCAACCCCCCTGGAGTTAGCGGACTGTTTGACAGGCCCCTAACCTACAATCTCCCATTAGGTAGCCTGCCGGCACTCCACGGTAGCTTTCCAGTCGAGGCTTGCCTCGATGAAAGGCTTCCATAAAGTTAAGCCGTTTCTTTTAACTGGAAATCTGAGTAGTAATTTTTTTTTTTATATACAAAACTATTTTATTGAAATTTTGGCAAAGTCTCCTTTATTTTTCTGAAATTATCAAATCTTGGAGACCTGCATAAAAACTTTAACACTTCTATATTTTTCAAATCTCAACTATTGTGGACCTCAGGTCTATTTCCACAAACCACAACTCAAACAGTTTAATATTAAAATTAACAATTATCAAAAATAAATAAATCAAATCTTTAAATAAAATACTTATACACTTAAAACAATAGTAAAATACAAACTTAACAATTTAAAACATTATATATGCTAGTAAAACAGTCACAACATCTTCTGACTGGTCCCACTGGTCTTCGGCGTCCCTGTAATGTCTGCACCTGCACCTGTACCTGTACCTGTACCTGGGAGGTTAGGTTTTAAAAACATAAAACTATAATGAGCTAAACGAGCTCAGTGAGTGCTGTTAATTTCTAAATAAACTTTAATTCTTTTTCTATTAATTTCTATTAACCTCCCTGAAATCTGAAAAGAATATAAATCTATTTTCTAAAAATACAAAACTGATAAACTATTTCTGAAATCTATTTTCTGAAAACTATTCTGAAATTCATACTAAAAATATATTGATATCTAACTTCTGAAAACTATTCTGAAAACTATTCTGAAAACCTTTCAATATTTCTGAAAATTATTAAACTAATATATTATACTTTTCTGAAATCTAATAACTGAAATAAGAACTGAAATGTTAAAATAATATACTTTTCTAATAATGTTTTTCTAATAATATAATTTTCTGATAATACTCTTCTGATAAAATACTTTTCTGATAATAAACTTTTTTGAAAACTTATTCTGGCTATTTTCTGAATACTGCACTGAAGTCTGTTTTTCTGGAAATCTAGCCAAGCCTATCGTAATAAAGCTCTTAATTTAATATTCTGTACTGAAAATCTGAAAAATATTTCTAGCTTGGCTTCTGTATCTTAAAACTCCCAATGAACCCCTAAGCTGAGCTGAACTCATAGGTCGACTAACTGGTGCCGTACTATATGAGTGGGTCACAGGGTGACTAACTGGCGTCATCCACTGTGATATCTGATATAAGTCACGAGGCGACTAACTGATGCGCTCAACGTGACATCTGATAAAAGATATCTCACTGTCTATATGCGGAATGCTGCGTTGCATCATATAGTGAGACAACACTACAATGTGTGGGCGGCTGACAGACTTGACAGACTCAACCCCCCTGGAGTTAGCGGACTATCCCCCCTTAACTTGCCACACACAAATGGGGCGTACCAGCTGGGTCTAACTGCTGATAACTGATAATCTGATAATCCATAGTAAATCCATGAGTTTGAAAACTGTTTTCTTTACTTTGAAAACTAACATTTAATCAAAAGCATGGGATATACATAAAACTTATTTCTTTAAATAAATATAATTTCTAAATTTCTGAGATATAAAATACTTTAATTAAAACATACTTAAACATAAATTCTATTTAACTTACAAAACTCATATAAGTAAATAAACATATATAATATCACAAATACTTCAATCAACTTAAAAACATATTAAAGAACATTTCAATCAAAACGAAATCTTACTTTCGCTTAAATAAAATCATAACTTGCCATAAACTACTTTAACACTTACTTAAAATATACTATGTAAATAAAATGTACTTTGCTTAAAAATAATTTACACTTACTGGTTTCTGGTTTTCTCTACGCTTGGGGCTCTGATTCCTTCGCCTCATTGTATTCCTTAACTCTCCATAACTGTTTCTTTTTCTCCCATACTACGGAGATTTCTCCCTAAAGTAATATATTTCCAAATAAATCATTAATATAAATACAACAACTAATATAAAAACTCAATTAACACATTTAACACTTTATTTTTCAATTTCTTCTATTCTCATAAAATTGATTACATTTAATTTGCTGAAAATCATGTCTCCAAAATTATATATTCCTTAAATCAATCAATTTCTCTCAGATTGAATCTCATTCAACACAATCTAACATACTTTCTTAAATTTCTAAGCACCAATTTGTATCAAAATCATACAATTACTAATTCTAATATCTTAATTATACATAAATTGAAATCTCTACACTATTAACTTCGATCTCTACACAATTTCTCATACTAATCTTCATCAATTTAATATAAATGATCTTCTTTCACTTAACAACTTCAAATTCTACTTCATTAAACTCGATTTAACTACTTAGAACTTAAATTTCGAATTTAATTTCAAAAATCCTCAAAATTAATGATTCAATTTCATTCCAAACACATCTTACAAATTCCATACTACAAATTCACTAATTTGAGAATCATTTTGATTTCTTACTTAATGATTCCAAATTCATACCACCAATTAACTCAAAAACACTCAAATTACTCAATTAATATCTCAATTTAACAATTCAAATACAAAATCATCAACTAATAATACACTGCTCCATAACTAGAGAAAGAACCTTACAAAGTTTCTTGAATTTTTTTATTCTTCTCTATTCAGAAAAAGAGCTCTTTTTACTATCCAACTGATTCTCATTTAACTTCCAACTAAACATGTATCATCAAAGGCTACTATCCTTTTTACATCAATCTCCAAATGGAATTTGTCAATCAATAACTGATTAAAAGCTTCCTATGCCTGATACTCAAACTCTCTCTCTGTTCTGATAAACTAATAGTTTCATAAGTAATCAAATAAACATACGTTCTCTTATAAGAACTGTTTATAATAACTGTTCTCTTATTAATAAATCCTCATAAGGACTCTCTATATATTTTCTCAAACTTGCTTCACACTTCTCTAGGCAACTTAATGGATTATATCTCATAAATAGAGAGAGCAATAGCATTTGCCTTCACTAAAATAAATCTCCCAAAATAACCTCAAAATTCTGAATATCTAACACAGCTATTAACTCAAAACTCCTTATCATCAGTTCTTATTATTTTGCTCCTGATTACTCTATTAGCTGACAATGAATATCTTGTCATTTTTTAACTAATAAACTGGAACTAATGGAGTCTAATAAAGCTCTTATTCAACAACTTTCTAATTGTATCTTAATCTATTCAACTCCATCAGAGCCATCTCATAAAGAAAATAAGGATTTGTTTTACTATCCAACTGATTCTCATTTAACTTCCAACTAAACATGTATCATCAAAGGCTACTATCCTTTTTACATCAATCTCCAAATGGAATTTGTCAATCAATAACTGATTAAAAGCTTCCTATGCCTGATACTCAAACTCTCTCTCTGTTATGATAAACTAATAGTTTCATAAGTAATCAAATAAACATACGTTCTCTTATAAGAACTGTTTATAATAACTGTTCTCTTATTAATAAATCCTCATAAGGACTCTCTATATATTTTCTCAAACTTGCTTCACACTTCTCTAGGCAACTTAATGGATTATATCTCATAAATAGAGAGAGCAATAGCATTTGCCTTCACTAAAATAAATCTCCCAAAATAACCTCAAAATTCTGAATATCTAACACAGCTATTAACTCAAAACTCCTTATCATCAGTTCTTATTATTTTGCTCCTGATTACTCTATTAGCTGACAATGAATATCTTGTCATTTTTTAACCTAATAAACTGGAACTAATGGAGTCTAATAAAGCTCTTATTCAACAACTTTCTAATTGTATCTTAATCTATTCAACTCCATCAGAGCCATCTCATAAAGAAAATAAGGATTTGCTTAGTTCTCGAAATTACATTCGGGAATTCTTTAACTAAATCAATTATGATTTTCTTATTACAACAGTTTACTGTAGTTCAATAACTGGATAATCAACCTATCCCCTGTGCATCATATGTGGAAGCTTCTGAATTGGCTTCCTTAGGACAACCTCTAGAACCTCGTCAGGACATTATACTGTGACTTTAACAAAAACTAAATTATATATAACTTGTAAAATTTTTTAAATCATATGATTGGAAAACAACTGAAATTTTCTAGGTTGTCTTAACCATAACAATGCAAAAACATTTCATAAAAACCACATTTAAAGCAGACAACCTTACTTTTCAAAACTTTGGCTCTGATACTAACTTGACAGGCCCCTAACCTACTATCTCTCATTAGGTAGCCTACCGGCACTCCACGATAGCTTCCCAGTCGAGGCTTGCCTTGCTGAAAGGCTCCCGTGAAGCTAAGCCATTTCTTAAATCTAGAAATCTGAGTAGGAAATTATTTTTTTTTTTTTTTTTATATATGAAACTATTTTATAAAAATTTTGGCAGAGTCTCCTTTGTTTTTTTTGAAATTACCAAATCTTGGAGACCTGCATAAAACTTGAACACTTCTATAAAATTTCACATCTCAACTACTGTGGACCTCCAGTCCATCTCAAATCACAACTCAAACAGTTGAAATATCAAAATAAATAGTTATCAAAAATAAATAAATCAAATCTTTAAATAAAATAGTTATACACTTAAAAACAATATGAAAATACAAACTTAACAATTTAAAATATTATATATACTATCTCTCATTAGGTAGCCTACCGGCGCTTCCCAGTCGAGGCTTGCCTTGCTGAAAGGCTCCCGTGAAGCTAAGCCATTTCTTAAATCTAGAAATCTGAGTAGGAAATTTTTTTTTTTTTTATATATATGAAACTATTTTATAAAAATTTTGGCAGAGTCTCCTTTGTTTTTTTTTAAATTACCAAATCTTGGAGACCTGCATAAAACTTGAACACTTCTATAAAATTTCACATCTCAACTACTGTTGACCTCCAGTCCATCTCAAATCACAACTCAAACAGTGGAAATATCAAAATAAATAGTTATCAAAAATAAATAAATCAAATCTTTAAATAAAATACTTATACACTTAAAAACAATATGAAAATACAAACTTAACAATTTAAAATATTATATATGCTTGTAAAACAGTCACAGCATCCTCTGACTGGTCCCGCTAGTCTTCGAAGTTCCTACAACATTTGCACCTGTACCTGTATCTGTACCTGGGGAGGTTGGTTTATAAAACATAAAAACTATAATGAGCTAAAGGAGCTCAATGAGTGCGTTTCTAATTTACTGAAATATCTTAAATATAATAAAATTAACTTTGAATTTAACTGAAACTCTTAAAACTCTTCAAACTTATTACTAATACTGAAAACTGATAAACTGAAAACTCTCTGCTATTGCTGAAAACTGATACACTGAAAACTGATAAACTGAAAACTCTCTGCTATTGCTGAAAACTGATACACTGAAAACTGATAAACTGATATACTTTTTAAATACAAGCTAAGAATGTTTAATCGATAAAATCTAATAGCCAAGCCTAAATAATTACTTTTAATTTACAATTGAAATACTTAAAATTCTATTATAACTATTTACTTGGCCACTTTTTCGAAAACTGAAAAGCTGAAATAGTATACTGATCTAAAAACTGAAAAGCTGGAATAATATATTTTCCTAAAAACTGAAATGCTAAGATAATATATTTTTCTGAAAATTGAAAACTGATATCATATACTTTTCTGAAAACTAATAAACTAATATAATATACTTTTCTGAAAACTAATAAACTAATATAATATACTTTTCTGAAATCTGATAAACTAAAATAATATTTTTTTATATTTCTGAAACTGAAAAGCTAATATGATATTCTTTTCTGAAAACTGAAATAATATATTTCTCTAAAAATTACACTGAAATCTATTTTCTAGAAACTGTTCTGAAATTTATAAACATTAATAAATAGTGCTGCTAGATATTGGCAACATTTACCTAGAGAAACAAAAGATATTATATTTGCATCAACTACATCTGCTGATTTTATAACTGCTGCTGCAGAAGCATTTCAATTAGAATTTCATGGTGAAGGAAGATTAATTAAAGATCCAACAACAATTAATAAATATTGTGTAGCCTTACAAAGATTACAATTATGCGATATGTGTGAAATAGAAAGATATATTTGTGTTTTTCAAGATTATTATTATCATATTTATAATCAAATTGATACTGGTTATAGTTATTATTTACCCTTATTCTTTTCTAAGATTCCTGACCCTTGGGGACAAAAATTGATAGATACATACCAACCTCTGACTGCAGATACTTTAGGAAAAAGAATAGCACATTTACGAAATAAACTTAGTTTATGGTGCAGTGATGCAATTTTAGCTAAAGCTACAAAAGGATTAAGAAAAAGAATTTCTTTATGTTGTGATGCACCTAAGATGCCATTAATGATAGGCTGTGACAGTCAATATTATTATGGAAAGATTAAAATAAAATATAAAAAGGTAAACAATATAAGAAAAGAAAATATTTTAAACCAAGAAAAACAAACTATTATAAGAAAAAAGGATATAGGAAAACTCCTAAACCCACATACAGAAGAAATAAAAAACCTTTTACAAAGGAATGTAGATGTTATTTTTGCAATCAATTTGGTCATTATGCAAATAAATGCCCTAAGAAATTTGATAAAAATAAAAAGAAAATAGAAATTGATGAAGACATTGAACAAATGATAAATAATGAAGAATTTATTCAAATTAATGATTTTGAAGAAATAACAGATTCTGATGAAAGTGTTTTTATTTTAACAGAAACAGACTATAGTGATTTTAGTGAAACAGAATAATGGATATCGCTACAAGTTCTCAAACTAATGAAGATATTGATAATCAAATAGAACATCTAGGAGAATATAAACAAGAAGTTTTAATAGATAAGAAAAAATTAAAACAAATACAAAAAGAAAAGTTTAATTTATCTAATTATTCAGGATTTCATACAGGAATGTTAACAAAATTAGGAATAAAATCCAGAAAACATCATTTATATTATGGATTAAACATAAGAGAAAAAGCATTAGATATTTCATTAACTTCTAATAAAGTAATGATATCTTTATTAAATAAAAAAGATATTCAAGAAAAATTAAAACAAATAAAACCAGAAATACAAAATACTCTTGGATGGATACATATTGGTGCTATACAGATAATTTTAAAATCCACATTTAAAGAAGGACTAGATACTACAATAGAATTAGCTGTTATGGATAATAGGATAGTAAACAGAGAAGAAGCCTGTTTAGGTATTCTTAAAGGAAATTTAAGATATGGAAAATTAAAATTTAATATATATTCAAGAATAGCTTATCATATTAATGACAAAGATTTTGATAAAACATTAAGTTTAATACAAGATTTTAAAAGAAAAGATTTCTTTAAACAAAACAATAGACCATACTCTATAACATATGTAATTTCATATGCAATATCTAATACACATCATTCTGATTATTTTGTTGTTAAAGACATGATAGATTTTCCTTATCTATTCAATGAAGTTTGTCAGATAGAAATGCCTAGTTTACCAGAAATAGAAGAAATAGAGTCTAGACCAATAAATTTAGATTTACAGGATAAACCTCTACTCTTAACTGATAATATACCTTCTAGATTATCCTTTACAACCTCACATGTAAAGAGTCATCCCTTATTCAAATCTTTTGGATCACAAAAGAATAATAATATCATAATAGCAAAAAATGATAATTTAAAAAATTATAATTTAAATGGTGAATATTATAATGGAATAGAATTCCAACCAATTAATATTTTAATAGATACAGGAGCTAATGGAAATTATATTAGTTCTAACCTATGTAATAATTTACAAAAATATAAATTAGATAATCCACATCAATATACAAACTTCAATGGAGATTTTCATGAAATAGATGAAGCCATAGAAACTCTAATAAGATTTGGAAATGAAATTATTCCAATCAGATTATTAATAGAAAATGAAGGATTAAATACTAATTTAGAAATAATGTTAGGATTAACATTTTTAGAAATGGTAAAACCTTATCAGATAACTTCTTATGGATTAAAGATAAATTACAATGGAAAGTTAATATATATACCAAAATGACGAGTCCATATAGTATATACATACCAATAGGGGTAACCTATAAAGATTACAAAGCAGAATATTTTGCTGGTTACATAGATAGTGGATCAGGATGTTGTGTTAGCAAACCACAATGTTTTCCTGAGAAATATCATCAAGATTTACCAATAATCAGAGGAAGAGATATTTCAAATCAATTGATAGAAATTAAGAGAGGAGTAGAAAATCCGATAATTTTATTAGGCCAATATTTAATAAAATGTCCACCATTTTATTTTCATACTACCGGATGTGATATACTCTTAGGAAATAATTTTTTACAATTATTTCATAAGATTACCTTTGATACTCTTACTAGTCAGATACTTTTTAAAACTCCTTGTCATCATTTGATAACTGTGAAAAGACTCAAAACTGCTTATGCTAAACCTTTCCCTATTTCCTTTATACCTCGCCCAGCCCAGCGTGGTGATATAGGATATAAAGAAAAACCGATTTTTTCTAAAGGCAATCCTTTAATAAAATTTCAATTACAATTAAAGACTTTAGCTATGGATATAGAAGGAATAAAAAATCAATTAAAACAATGTTTTACTGAAAATCCATTAGAATTTTAGGATAAAAACCAAATTATGGCAAAATTAGAAATGATAGATAAACATAAAGTAATTAGGGAAAAACCCATGAGATATAATCCAGAAGATAAAAAAGAATTTAATCAACAGATAAATGAATTATTAAAACTAAAATTTATTAGACCCAGTTTATCAGCTCATAGCTCACCAGTATTTATTGTTAGAAAACATGCTGAGATAGTTAGAGAAAAAGCTAGAATGGTGATAAATTATAAAAGATTAAATAATAACACAGTCTTTGATGGATATTTTCTACCACATAAAGAAAGTCTGATAAATGAAACTAGAAATAAACAGATATTTTCTAAATTTGATTGTAAAAGTGGATTTTGGCAAATCAAGATGCATACAGACAGTATAGCATATACAGCATTTTCGACCCCACAAGGTCAATATGAATGGTTAGTTTTACCATTTGGATTAAAAAATGCTCCTCAGATATTTCAAAGAAAAATGGATAATATTTTTAAACCCTATGATTTTATATTTGTTTATGTTGATGATATCCTAGTATTATCTGATAATACGTCTGATCATTTAAAACATTTAGATATTTTTATTAATCTTTGTTTACAGAATGGATTAGCTTTATCTGAGAAAAAATCCAAGATATGTCAATTCAGACAACATGATCTGAACACCTGTCCAGCTTGCACATTTGATATGAAAAAGCAAGATAAGGATAAAGAACCAACCAGACCGTCGGCATATAGCGACGAAGAGTGATATCAATATGAAAAAGATAAGATCTGAGTGGTCCCCTTATCTACTCAAAAGAAGATACCAGCTGTACCGCTACCTAAAGATAAGGCATCAGAAAAAGACTGTCATGATAAAAAGATATGTCAAGACAAACCGATATTTCATCTTATCTTTTGTAAAGCAATAATGTAATCTTTTGCTTTTTATCTTTTATTTTGTAATCCTTGAAATCCGGGATTTCATGTCCGGAATTCAATTATAAATATGTAGTTAGACATTAGGCAAAGGCATTCGAAGTTGAGCATCCAAATACTCAATTTAAGAAAGCCTTAGAATTTCTCTCTTTTTCTCCCTTTGTAAGATATTTTTATGAATCAATAAAAATATCCATAAAAATAATATCTTTAGGGGTCATGGTAGGATTGTGTATGTAGCAATCCTTCACGCCTTGATATATCCATCTGGGCAGCTGTGAGATTTCTGCAAAATCTGGAGGGTTTGTATAAATGGAGTTTAGAGCTCCAAAATCAAACCAATATCTGATCTCTTCAGGAGATGAATCTTGGAGAAAATTGATTCTAGGATAAATCCCAGAATAATCTATATATCTGTTATCAGTATTTGAAAGGCTATAAAGCCTTTTCATAATCGTTAATTGTTCCATGACTGGTTCAATCAAATCTGTGACATTGGGAATAGGGAGCTGGACTCTTTTCCCTTTATCTTTTTGTGGTCGTAATTCAACATCCATGGAGGAAGAGGATGATGAATCAGTAACCTTATCTGTAGTCTCCTTTTTTGTGGAGGTCTCTGTGGTTGATGGAGAGGCTTTTTGTCTTACCTCAATCTTTTCAAATAATTGAAAAACTCTGTTGTTCAATAATTCATATTTCCCAACATGTCTTTCAATCATTTGACTCTCTGAAAAGAGAATATCTGCAACTTCCTTTGCATTTCCAGGAAGCTTGGCAATATCGATGAGATCAGAGATATTTTCTCTTATCGCAAGAACTTCTTGTTCCATATCTTTCAGATGACTGATTATATCATTCATTTGCTGAGCCATCTCTTGTGAGAAATCTGCTAACACATTTTTCTCAGATTTAATGACTTCAATATCAAAATTATATTCTGCTAATAGCATTTGCCATCTAATTAATCGTTTAGCTTCAGGTCTACTTGGTAATAAATTTTTAATAAAAGTTTTTACTTGTGTATTATCTGTTCTTAATAAAAATCTGGTTGGTAAAATTATTTTATTATAGTACTAAAATAATATACTTTTCTGAAAACTAATAAACTAATATAATATACTTTTCTGAAAACTAATAAACTAATATAATATACTTTTCTGAAATCTGATAAACTAAAATAATATTTTTTTTATATTTCTGAAACTGAAAAGCTAATATGATATTCTTTTCTGAAAACTGAAATAATATATTTCTCTAAAAATTACACTGAAATCTATTTTCTAGAAACTGTTCTGAAATTTATACAGAAAACTATTCTGAAATCGAATTTCTGAAAACTGAAAAACTAAGACTATATATATACTTTTACTTTACTAAAAATTGAAAAGCTGAAATTATATATTTTCTGAAATATACTTTTCTGATAAAACTTCTCTGATTAAACTTTTCTAATCATATAGTTTTCTGATAATACTCTTCTGATAAAATACTTTTCTAATAAAATGCTTTTCTGATAATAAACTTTTCTAAAAACTTATTCTGTCTCCTGAAAATAATGTACCGAAATCTATAATTATCTATTTTCTGAATACTATACTGAAATCTGTTTTTCTGAAAATCTAGCCAAGCCTAACGTATAAAACTCTTAATTTAGTATTCTGTACTGATAATCTGAAAATATTTCTGGCTTGGCTTCTGTATCTGAAAACTCCCAATGGACCCCTAAGCTGAGCTGAACTCATAGGTCGACTAATTGCGCCGTACCATATGAGTGGGTTACAGGGCGACTAACTGGCGCCGTCCACTGTGACATCTGATATAAGTCACGAGGCGACTAACTGATGCGCTCAACGTGACATCTGATAAAAGACATCTCACTGTCTATGTGCGGAATGCTGCGTCGCATCATATAGCGAGACAACACTCCAATGTGTGGGCAACTGACAGACTCGACAAACTCAACCCCCCTGGAGTTAGCAGACTGTCCCCCCTTAACTTGCCACACACAATTGGAATGTACCGGCCGGGTCTAACTGCTGATAACTGATCTGATCTGAATCTGAAGGGTAATCCATGGGTTTGAAAACTGTTTTCTTTATTTTGAAAACTAGCTTTTAATCAAAAACCATGGAATATATATTTATTAAATGAATATTCTAAATTTCTGAAATATATAATACTTTAATTAAAAACACATTTAAATAAACCATTATATACAAAATCACAAAATACTAATCAAACTTAGAGAAATTATACTAAATGTAATTCAACTGAAAATCTGATTTTGCACTAACTCATACAAAGATATTAACTTGCTAAACTTTAGATAAAATACATTACTAAAATAAAATAGACTTTGCTTTAAAATAATTTTACACTCACAGGTTTCTGGCTTTCTCTAAGCTTGGCGCTCTGGTTCCTTCGTCTCAATACCTTTCTTGACTTTCCATAACGATTCTTTCTCTCCCATACTACGGAGATTTCTCCCTAAAGTAATATATTTCCAAATAAATCGTTAATATAAACACCATCAACTTATACAAAACTCAATTAACACGTTCTACGCTTTATTCTTCAATTTCTTCTATTTAATTTAATATAAATCATGTCAATCGTACGATTCCTCTACTTGATTGAATTTCAAACATTCAAATTCAACATGATTTCTGAAATCATTTAATTTCTCTTAATTCGAATCTCATACAACACAATCCAATACATTTTCTTGGATTTCTAAACACCAATTTGTATCAATTCATACAAATACAATTTCTAATATTTAATTACCCAATAATTGAAATCTCTACACTATCAACATTCGATTTGTACACAATTTCTCATTCTAATCTTTATCAGTTTAATATAAATGAATTTCCTTTACTTAACAACATCAAATTCAATTTCATTAAACTCAATTAAACTAATTATAACTTCAATTTCAATTCTAATTTAAAAATTCTCAAAACTAATAATTCGATTTTTATTCTAAACACATCATACAAATTCCATACTACAAATCCACTAATTTGAGAATCATTTGATTTTTTACTTAACGATTCTAAATTCATACTACCAATTAACTCAAAAACACTCAAATCACTCAATTAATATCTCAATTTAACAATTCAAACTCAAAATCATCAAATTCCCAATTCTTTAACATTCTAATTCTCTTAATTTTCATTTTATTCAACTCTAATTAAACTAATTTCCATTAAAACACTTCAAAAACTCAATTCAAACACTAAGATCACAAAACCCATCAATCAATTTGATTTTATATTCAACAATCAATTTCCATAACAAATCAAAACTCAATCAATCTCAAAAATCAACTCAATTTCATCAATTGTCCACTACTAATTCTACAACACAATTTTAATTTCATCAAAATTCAAACCAAATCAACTTCATCAAACTTACCCAAATTCCTCTTGGTTTTCCTCTTCTTCCTATTGCTGGACCGTGACTCTCTTCTTCTTCCTTTCTTTCTTTTTTTTCTTATCTTTTCTTTCCTCTTTCTTCTTTCTTCTTCTCTTCTCACGGCCACTGTTTCTTTTTCTTCCTTCCTCTTCTTCGGCTGCTATAAGCTTCTCTCTCTCCTCCTTTCTTCCTTGCTTGACCGGCCACTTCACTCTTCTTCCCTTCCTCTCCTCTTTTTCTTTCTTCTTCTCTTCTGCTGGTCCCATGCTCTGTTTTTCTGGCGTGTTCTTCTCCAGTTTTTCTGCACAAATTCAGCTCTCCCTCTCTTCCATGGCCGCCTTCTTCTTTTTCTTTTCTTTTCGGCCACAACTTCCTTCTCCCTCTCTCTCTTCTCTCCTATCTCTTTTCTCTTCTTCTTCTCAAAAATTCTGGTCCTCTCTCGTCTCCTCTCTGTTTCAGTTTGCTGGTTCTTTATTTTTATTTTTTTCTGATTGTATATTATATATATATAAATATATACTTTGATATTTACACCTTGTCTCATTTCATTTTAAAATTATAATGTAACCACAACCATCAATTTAATCACATGAATTGAATCCACAATCTTATAACTTACAAATTAATTCATAAAAATCCATTAACTCTTTTCCACAAAAATCCATTTCAACTTACTTTTCCATCAATTAATTAAATCACAACCTCATATCGTAAAAATATATTTTAACTTCCAATCAGTATTCTTCATACTCCAATTCGAACTCTTCACTATATTCAGCAAAACTTATAATTGAATTTCTCATATGCTTTAATCATCTGATACTATTCCAGATATTTTCCGAATCTCTGATACCCTTAATACTTTTAACATCTAATTTATGGAAAATACTTACTAGAAATTTCGAAACGTATAATTGGATTTTGTATATACTTTACGAAATCGTACTAATCGTCCAATAAACTCCATTATAGTACCGTACAATCAAATTTGGAAAAATATATTTCAATATATGTACGTGTACAGTACAATTATCGGGAGGGTGTTCTACACAGCTCCTTTCCTTTTTCTTCCTCCTTCGGTCACTGCTCCTTTCCTTCTTCTTTTCTTTCTTCTCTTTCTTTTTCTTTTTCTTCTTTTCTTTCTCCGGCCGCCTGCCTCTCTTCTCTCCTCTGTTCTCGAATTTTCTAGTTCTTCCTTGTGTTTTCTGGTTTGTGTGTGTTTGTGAATGGATTTTTCCACTCAAATATTATATATATATATATATATATATATATATACATCTCTTATAATTGCAACTAATCCCCTTGATCTTTTAAAACCATGAAATGACAACAAATTTATAATTAATCACATGTGATTTACCAATCATCTATTAATTATCAAACTAATTCACTAATTCTTGACTTTTATTTGTCCACTTGTACACCTCAAAATTAATCCACCAACATTACTTTTCCACCATATTTAAACACCAATTAAATTAATCCATCTCAAATTACTTTTCCCACTATCTCATGTGTCACCACTTATTTATTATTTGACTTCCAAATATCACTAATACTCCGAAATTTATGGAAATCCTTACTATGTTCTCCAAAACTTATAATTAAATTCCTTATATACTTTATGGAACCTTAATAACCATCTGGAACTATTCCAGACATTTTTCGAGTCTTTTATACCCTTTTTGGAAACTTTCGGATCCATCCAATAAATTCCACTATAGCACCATTAACACATCTAACATTCAATTTACTCATAACAAGAGCTTATCTATTTACATTTGTACTGTACAATAAATTTTGGGAAAATATATTACAACACTTATACGTACAGTACATAATATCAGGAGAGTATATTACAATACCTGCACACATCATTGCTTGTATAAGTCTATTTTTATTTAAATGACATCAAGGATGATGGTCGGTTTGAATTGTTGTAGAAAGCTTCTAGTAAAATTACATTGTAGTGTTGTTCATGATTGAAAAGTAAGCATTATATATATATATATATATATATATATATATATATATCGTATATGCAATGTGACATACATTTTGGCAAAGGTTTAGTGAATTTAGTGCAATCTTGAGACAACATACGCATTCATGAAAATTTGATGATATATCTTATTTTGAATGTGGTATGAATTTTGAAGAAAATATTTGAGTTACTCATAAAAATTCGCTTTACGAAGTTGACAAACATGATTAGGAAATTGAGTGTTGACAAAACCAGGTGGTTGCTCCATGTAAACAACTTCCTTGAGCTCACCATTTAGGAAAGCATTGTTAATATCGATTTGTTGAATGTCCTAAGCATTGGAGACAGGAATAGTGAAGATAATTCGGATGGTAGATGCTTTAACGACGGGACTAAATGTGTCAAAGTAGTCTATACCTGCAGTTTGGTGGAAACCTTTAGCAACTAACCTCGCCTTGTACTTGTGAATGGATCCATCTTGATGATACTTAACTCTGAAAACCCATTTACAGCCAACAAGATTAACAGAGGCAGCAGCTAGAACAAGACTCCAAGTTTGATTCTTCATTAAGGCATGATATTCTTCTTGTATGGCAGAATACCAACGAGGATGTTGAAGAGCTTCTTTAACTGATTTGGGAACCAATTCAGTAGCTAAAACAACAGGCTTGCAAAGAGAGGAATAAACAACAGGTTTCAGCACCCTAGATTTTGATATAGTAACCATAGGATGAACAGATTTAGGAGCCAATTGAGATGTTGAAGGTGCTGATAAGTCAATGCACCAGGATGGTTCAGGAGTTGATGCTGGAGCAGATGACATAGCAGGCAGGGAGCTAGTGATTGGAGAGTGTGTAGTAGGCTGATGAGCAGCAATAGGTGCAATAGGTGCAGTAGCAATAGGCGAGGAAGCAGTTTTCAGAACAGAAAGTGGTAACACAGGTAATGCAGATGATGATCTTAGCTCAGATGAGAACAAATTGAGATATGGAAATTCGGATTCATTGAAGACAACATTGCGAGAAACATAAATGCGGCTCGAAGAGTCTAAACACCTGTATCCTTTTTGTTGCAAGCTGTAACCAATAAACAAGCACTTGCTTGTGTGGAAATCAAATTTTTGCTTGGAGTAAGGTCTGAGATATGGGAAGCATGAGCAGCCAAAAACTTTGAAGAATGCATAATTAGGTAGGCGATGAAATAATATTTCAAAAGGCGACTTCATCTTTAGCATCGGTGAAGGTAAATTGTTGATGAACAGAACTGAAGTATGAAAAGAATCATACCAAAAATGGAGTGGCATTTGAGCTTATGCAAGAAGTGTCAAACCCGTTTCAACAATGTGACGATGTTTTCTTTCGGCTATGCCATTTTGTTGATGTGTATATGCATAAGAGGTCTGAAAATGGATCCCGAATTGTGTGAGATAAGGCAAGAGAGGTTTGTATTCACCTCCCAAGTCAGCCTGCAAGACTTTTATTTTGTGATTAAGCTGCAGTTCAACAAACACTTTAAACTTCAGAAAAATGTGCAGCACATCAGACTTAAGCTTCATAGGATAAAGCCAAGTAAATCTTGAATAAGAATCCATAAAAACAACATAGTAACGATAGCCTTCAACTGATTGCATAGGGGTTGGACCCCAGACATCTGAGAGAAGCAATTCAAGAGGAGCTTGAGCTTTATGAGTAGACAATTGAAAAGGTAGTTGATGAAGCTTCCCAAATTTACAAGCATCACAGAAACTGATATGATTAGAAGTGCTTTTAAGATGTAATTTATTCAAAACATGCTTCAAGATTGAAGGAGCTGGATGGCCAAGCTTCTTGTGCCACATATTCTCATTTATTTGAGTTTGGAACAGCTGTTTTTGTACATTATAATTTACAATTAAAATACTTAAAATTCTATTATAACTATTTACTTGGCCACTTTTCTGAAAACTGAAAAGCTGAAATAATATACTGATCTGAAAACTGAAAAATCTAATATTTCTGATTTAACCTCCCTCAAATTTTACTGAAAAGAATAATAATTGGTTTTCTGAAAATACTGAAAGTCATACTGAAATCTTTTCCTGATAATTATACTGAAATTTACTTTCTGAAAACTTTACTGAAACCTGAACTGATAAACTATCTCTGAAATCTATTTTCTGAATACTATTCTAAAATCCACACTGAAAACTATACTAATATCTAACTTCTGAAAACTGTTCTGAAAACTATACTGAAATCCTTTCAAACTTTCTATTATTTTAAAATTAATATATTATACTTTTCTGAAATCTGATAAACTGAAATAATATATTTTTATAATAATACTCTTCTTATAAAATACTTTTCTGATAAATTACTTTTCTGATAAAATACTTTTATGATGATATACTTTTCTGATAACTTATTCTGGCTATTTTCTGAATACTGCACTGAAATCTGTAATAATCTATTTTCTGGATACTGTACTGAAATCTGTGTTTCTGAGAATCTAGCCAAGCCTATCGTAATAAAGCTTTTAATTTAATATTCTGTATTGAAAATCTGAAAAATATTTCTGGCTTGGCTTCTGTATCTAAAAACTCCCAATGGACCCTAAGCTGAGTTGAACTCATAGGTCGACTAACTGGCGCCGTACCATATGAGTGGGTCACAGGGCGACTAACTGGCGATGTCCACTGTGACATCTGATATAAGTCACGAGGCGACTAACTGATATGCTCAACGTGACATCTGATAAAAGACATCTCACTGTCTATGAGCGGAATGTTGCGTCGCATCATATAGCGAGACAACACCCCAATGTGTGGGCGACTGACAGACTCGGCAGACTCAACCCCCCTGGAGTTAGTGGACTGTCCCCCCTTAACTTGCCACACACAATTGGGATGTACCGGCCGGGTCTAATTGCTGATAACTGATCTAATAATCCATAGAAAATCCATGGGTTTGAAAACTGTTTTCTTTATTTCGAAAACTAGCTTTTAATCAAAAACCATGGAATTTATATATAAAACGTATTTATTTAATGAATATAAAATTTAAATTTCTGAGATATATAATTACTTTAACTAAACACATTTAAATCAACAATTATATACGAAATCACAAAATACTAAGTCAAACTTAAAGAAAATAAACTAAATATAATTCAACTAAAAATCTGATTTTGCACTAACTTGAATGAAAATATTAACTTGCTAAACTTAACATCAAACATATCACTAAAATAAAACTTCTTAAATAAAATCAAAACTTGATAACATTCATTTATATAAAAATACTTTAACACTCACAGATTTCTGGTTTTCTCTAAGCTTGATGCTCTGGTTCCTTCGTCTCATTATATTCTTTGTCTTTCCATAACGTTTCTTTTTCTCCCATACTACGGAAATTTCTCCCTAAAGTAATATATTTCCAAATAAATCGTTAATATAAATATCATCAACTTATACAAAACTCAATTATCACATTCTACGCTTTATTCTTCAATTTCTTCTATTTAATTTAATATAAATCATGTCAATTGTACGATTCCTCTACTTGATTGAATTTCAAACATTCAAATTCAACATGATTTCTGGAATCGTTCAATTTCTCTTAAACTGAATCTCATACAACACAATTCAATACATTTACTTGGATTTCTAAACACCAATTTATATCAATTCATACAAATACAATTTCTAATACTTAATTACCCATAAATCGAATTCTGTACAATATCAATTTCAATTTCTACATAATTTCTCATACTAATCTTCGTCAATTTAACATAAGTGAATTTCTTTCACTTAATAACATCAAATTCAACTTTATTAAACTCGATTAAACTAAGTATAACTTGAATTTCGAATTTAATTTCAAAAATTCTCAAAACTAATGATCCAATTTCACTCCAACACAACATCTCAAACAAACTCATAATACAAGTTACTATTTCGAGAATCATTTTGATTTCTTACTTAATGATTCTAAATTCAAACCACCAATTAACTCAAAAATACTCAAATTACTCAATTAATATCTCAATTTAACAATTCAAACTCAAAATCATTAAATCCCCAAATCTTTAACTTACTAATTTCTTGATTTTTATTCAAATCAACTCCAATCCAACTAATTTCAATTAAAACACTACCAAATACTCAAATCAAACACTAAAATCACAAAACCCATAAATCAATTTCACTTAAACTCAACAATCAATTTCAAACATAAATAAAAACTCAATCAATCTCTAAAATTTATTCAATTTCATTTTATACTCAACAATCAAAACTCCAACACAATTTAATTTTATCAAATTCAACAATTTAACTTCATCACACTTACCCAAATCCTCTTCTTCTTCTTCTAACTGAATTGAAAACTTCTTCTTCTCCCTTTCTCTTTTCTTTTTCTCTTTTTCTTCTTTTCTCGCTGCACATTTTCTGCTATGTTTTCTTCTTTATTTTTCTGCACACTTTCAAACTTTCTGCTCTCTTAAGACTTCTTGTCTGTATTCACCTGTTTGTTCTATTTGGTTATCTATAATATCATTTTGAGAAGTTGTAACTAATGAAAATCCATTAGAATTTTGGGAGAAAAACCATATTATGGCTAAATTAGAAATGATAGATAAAGATAAGATAATTAGAGAAAAACCTATGAGATATAATCCAGAAGATAAAAAAGAATTTAATAAACAAATAGATGAATTATTAAAGCTTAAACTGATTAGACCAAGTCAGTCTTCACATAGTTCACCAGCTTTTATGGTAAGAAAACACAGGGAGATAGTTAGAGGAAAAGCTAGGATGGTGATAAATTATAAAAGACTAAATAATAATATTGTATTTGATGGATACTTTTTACCTCATAAAGAAAGTCTAATAAATTGGACTAAAGATAGAAAGATATTTTTTAAATTTGATTGTAAAAGTGGATTTTGGCAAATAAAAATGCATCCAGATAGTATAGGATATACTGCATTCTCAACCCCTCAAGGTCAATATGAGTGGTTAGTAATGCCATTTGGATTAAAAAACGCTCCTCAGATATTTCAAAGAAAGATGGATAATATTTTTAAACCTTATGATTTTATATTTGTCTATGTAGATGATATTTTAGTCTTATCTGATAATATTACTTCACATTTAAAACATCTAGATATTTTTATAAATTTTCTATTTCTACATTTATCCTCTTAAGTTGTACTTGAAATTTTATTAATGGTATTCCTTTATGGAAACTCGGTTTTTCTTTATACCCAAGATCACCACGCTGTGCTACGCAAGGGATAAAATTGATTGGGAATGGTTTAGAATAAGCATTTTTTAGTCTTTTAACTGTTATTAAATGATGACAAGGGGTTGTAAAAAGTATCTGACTAGTGATAGTATTAAAGGTTATCTTGTTAAATAATTGTAAAAAATTATTTCCTAATAGAATATTACATCCAGTATCATGGAAATAAAATGGTGGACATTTTATTAAATATTGTCCTAATAAAATTATCGGTTTTTCTATTCCTTTATTCATTGTAATAATATTATTAGAAATATCTTTTTCTTTAATTAAGGGTAACTCTTGATGATATTTATCAGGAAAGCATTGTGGTTTACTTAAACAAGTACCTGAACCACTATCTATATAGGCTGCAAAGTATTATGCTTTATAATCTTTATAGGTTAATCCTATTGGTATGTATATACTATAAGGACTAGTCATTTTGGTATATATATTAGTTTTCCATTATAAGTTATCTTTAATCCGTAAGAAGTTATCTGATAAGGTTTTACCATTTCTAAAAAGGTTAATCCTAACATTATTTCTAGGGTATCATTCATTCCTTCATTTTCGATGAGTAATCTGATTGGAATAATTTCACTTCCAAATTTTAATAAAGTTTCAATAGCTTCATCTATCTCATGGAGTTCTCCATTAAAATTTGTATATTGATGTGTATCTTCTAATTTATATCTTTGTAAATTTTTACATAACTTATAACTAATGTCATTTCCATTAGCTCCTGTATCTATTAAGATATTAACTGCATTAAAATCTATTCCATTATAATATTCTCCTCGTAATTTATAATTTTTTAAACTATCATTTTTTGCTATTATTGTATTATCATACTTTTGTGAACCAAAAGATCTTAATAAATGATGACTTATCACACTAGTTGGGGTAAATGATAATCTAGGAGGTAAATTATCAGAAATCACTAAAGGTTTATCTTGTAAATCAAGACTTAATGGTTTAGAATCTATTTTTTCTATCTCAGGTAAATTAGGCATTTCTATCTGACAAACTTCATTAAATAAATAAGGAAAATCTATCATATCTTTTACTACAAAACAATCAGAATGATGTGTATTTGATATAGCATATGAGATGACATATGTTATCGAATATGGTCTATTTTGTTGTTTAAAAAAATCTTTTCTCTTAAAGTCTTGTATTAAACTTAAAGTTTTATCAAAATCTCTATCATTTATATGATAAGCTATTCTTGATAAATATTAAATTTTAATTTACCATATCTTAGATTTCCTTTAAGGATTCCTAAACAAGCTTCTTCTCTATTTACTATTCTGTTATCCATCACAGCTAATTCAATAGGTGTATCTAATCCTTCTTTAAATGTTGATTTAATAATTATCTGTATAGCTCCTATATAAATCCATCCAAGTGTATTTCTTATTTCTGGTTTAATTTTTTGTATTTTATTCTGTATATCTTTTTTATTTAATAAAGATATCATTACTTTATTAGAAGTTAGAAAAATATCTAATGCTCTTTCTTTTATATTTAGTCCATAATATAAGTGATGTAGTACTATTAATTTTTATATTTCAAAATTCATTTTATTAACTTCTACTGCTATTCGTAGTGAAGTTTCCCATTTATCAATTGCCTCTTCTGTGTTGCTAACACAATCTAAGTCTAAGAATATTCCAAATAGATTAATATTCTCATTTCTCATCTTTTCAAGTGGTGTATAATTATCTCGTACTGCTGTTAATCCAGCATAGCCTAATGTATTTCTTCCAAAAACATCTGATGGTCTATCATATGTTCTTCTTCTTAATGGAGGATCTCTACTGGTACTAGGAATATCTGTTATGTTAGGGTTTACTTCTTGTTTATTATCAGGTTTAATATTTATAAAATTGTAATTTTCATTTTCATTATTAATATCTATATCACCTATTTTTGTTATTAAATTATCTATGTCTGAATTATAATTTTCTGAATCAGAATTCATTTTTTATATCCTTCTGAAATTTTCATACTTAACAAATGTGTTGTTAAGGGATTATCTTGCATTATAATATCGTTTCTTTTTTCTACATCTTCTTGCTTATCCATGAAATTCTGAATTTGATTTAATTCTTCTAAAATTCTATTTCCGTAGTAAATTATTGTCTTTTGAATCTCTATTAAATCTTTTTCTATTTTTAATTCTCCATTTTTTATAAATCTTGTTTCAGTCATAAAGTTTTTATTATGAATAGTATTATGAATAGTATTATCTTCTTTCATGGTTGTATATCAGTTTGGTTCCCAGAAAAGAGAGATGCGTCACAATCGACATCTTAAGTACCAAGTCTTTCCTTAGCCAGAACTTCAACTAAATATATCCATGAAGAAAATCTTTCATATTTTCTTAATTTATTCATCTCCCTAGGTTTTATATCTAACTAGGCTCAGATACCATCTAGCGGGGGGTATTTTTCCAGAATTCATGGTTTCTGTTACCAAATCTTTTATTGGCATTGTTATACCAGAAGTCTGATCACAAGAATCAAGGTACTGGTTTCCAGCCATCCTAATTATCAAGTTCTATTTCATCATAATTATGTAATAAATATTCATGTCTATCTTTTAACTTTTCTAATATTCTTATTATATTTTTCATTAATATCATTTTAATCTTAAAAAAGAAGAATTAGATACACCTATTGAATTAGCTGTGATGGATAATAGAATAGTAAATAGAAAAGAAGCTTGTTTAGGAATCCTTAAAGGAAATCTAAGATATGGTAAATTAAAATTTAATATTTATCCAAGAATAGCTTATCATATAAATGATAGAGATTTTGATAAAACTTTAAGTTTAATACAAGACTTTAAGAGAAAAGATTTCTTTAAACACCAAAATAGACCATATTCGATAACATATGTCATCTCATATACTATATCAAATACACATCATTCTGATGGCCGGAGCTCCTCTCTTCTCTCTCTCTCTCTCTTTCTTTTCTTTCTTCTTTTCTTTTCTTTCTCCACTGCCTCTCCTCCTCTGTTTTCATTTCTGTTTTTCATTTTTCTGGTTCCTGATTTCTGATAGACCATATTCGATAACATATGTCATCTCATATACTATATCAAATACACATCATTCTGATGGCCGGAGCTCCTCTCTTCTCTCTCTCTCTCTCTCTTTCTTTTCTTTCTTCTTTTCTTTTCTTTCTCCACTGCCTCTCCTCTTCTGTTTTCATTTCTGTTTTTCATTTTTCTGGTTCCTGATTTCTGATTTACACACACACACACACACTATATTATTTTATATTACTTATCTCTAATTACAATTTGCCCCTTTTCATTTTAAAATTCTAATGTAACCACAAATTGAAAACTAACACACACATATTATATTATTTTATATTACTTGTCTCTAATTACAATTTGCCCCTTTTCATTTTAAAATTCTAATGTAATCACAAATTGAAAACTAATTGCATATACTTGTCCAATGACACTTTAACACACACACACATATTATATTATTTTATATTACTTATCTCTAATTACAATTTGCCCCTTTTCATTTTAAAATTCTAATGTAACTACAAATTGAAAACTAATTGCATATACTTGTCCAATGACACTTTAATTGTCAATTTAATCCATAACAATTTATTAACTCTTTTTCACAAAAATCCATTCCAATTTACTTTTCCATCAATTAATTAAATCACAACCTCATATCGTAAAAATATATTTTAACTTTCAAGAATATATTTTTATACTCCAATTTATGAAAATCTTACTATATTCTCCAAAACTTATAATTTAAATCTCTTATATACTTTATGGAACCTTATTAATCATTTGAAACCATTCCAGATATTTTCCAACTCTTTGATACCATTTTCGGAAACTTTTGGATCCATCCAATAAATTTCATTATTGTACCGTACAATCAATTCTGAAAAAATATATTACAATACCTGTACGTGTACAGTACATAATATCGGGAGGGTGTATTACACTAGTCCCGTTGGTCTTCGACGTCCCTGCAATGTATGCACCTTTACCGGGGGAGGTTGGTTTAAAAACATAAAAACTATAATGAGTTAAAGGAGCTCAGTGAGTGTTATTAGTTTCTAAATAAACTTTAATTATTTTTCTATTAACCTTCCTGAATTCTGAAAAGAATATAAATTTGTTTCTAATAAATTAATTTGAGAAGATAACTGAAATCTATTTTCTGGAAACTGTTCTGAAATCTATACTGAAAACTATTCGGAAATCTAATTTCTGAAAACTGGAAAACTGATTTAATATTCTCTCATTTTTCTGGAAACTGAAAAGCTAATAGAATATACTTTACTAAAATACTTTTCTGATGAAACTTTTGTGATTGAACTTTTCTAATAATATAGTTTTCTGATAATACTCTTATAATAAAATACTTTTCTGATAATAAACTTTTCTGAAAACTTATTATGATAAAACCTTTCTGATAAATCTTTATAATAATACTTTTCTGATAAAATACTTTTCAGATAAAATGCTTTTCTGATAATAAACTTTTCTGAAAACGTATTCTGATAAAACCTTTCTAATAAACCTTTCTGAAAATACTTTTCTGATAAAATTTTTCTGATAATGCCTTTCTGATAAAACGTTTCTGAAAAAACTTTTCTGATAATGCTTATCTGATAAAACTTTTCTGATAATGCCTTTCTGATAAAACTTTTATGATAATGCTTTTCTGATAAATACTTTTCTGATAAAACCCATGGAACCCTTCTAATTTCTGATACTCCATAGGATGACCCAACTGGCGCCGTACCATATGGAGGGTGTCACCAGGCGGCTAATCTGGCGCCACACTGGTGACTTCTGATAAAAGACATCTCACTGTCTGTGTGCGGTATACTACGTTGCAACATATAGCAAGACAACACCTCAATGTGTGGGCGACTGACAGACTTGACAGACTCAACCCCCCTGGAGTTAGCGGACTGTCCCCCCCTTAACTTGCCACACACAATTGGGATGTACCGGCCGAGTCTAATTCTGATAAATTCTGATAATTCTGGTAATTCTAATAATAAATGGGTATCCATAGTTTGAAAACTATTTTCTTTACTTTTGAAAATTAGCTTTTAATCTAAAAACTTGAAATACATACATAAAAATATATTTCTTTAATTAAATTTCATGCATAAATATTTTCTCAGCTGAATACAAACTCAAAAATTCTGAAATATAAGACACCTTAATTTAAATATATCACTGAAGCAATCAATTCTATTTTGAATATAAAGCACATATAAATAAACAATGTATATATTAAGTCATAAATAATTAAATTAAATCCAAGTACACTACAATATATTTCAACTAAAAATATATTTTTGCTTAAAATAGTTTAACATTCACTGGTTTCTGGTTTTCTCTAGGCTTGGTGTTCTGGTTCCTTGTCTCAATACATTTATGATCTTTCCACATAATGTTTCTTTTTCTCCCATACTACGGAGATTTCTCCCTAAAGTAATATATTTCCAAATAAATCATTAATATAAATATAACAACTAATACAAAACTCAATTAGCACATTTAACACTTTATTCTTTCAATTTCTTCTATTATAATAAAATCAATTGCATTTAATTTAATATAAATCATGTCAATCATACGATTCCTCTACTTGATCGAATTTCAAACATTCAAATTCGACATGATTTCTGGAATCATTCAATTTCTCTTAATTCGAATCTCATACAATACAATCCAATACATTTTCTTGGATTTCTAAACACCAATTTGTATCAATTCATACAAATACAATTTCTAATACTTAATTATCCATAAATCGAATTCTGTATACTATCAATTTCAATTTCTAGACAATTTCTCATTCTAATTTTCATCAATTTAACATAAATGAATTTCTTTCACTTAACAACATCAAATTTAACTTCAAAATCATTCCAAACACAACATCACAAACAAACTCATAATACAAGTTACTATTTCGAGAATCATTTTGATTTCTTACTTAACGATTCTAAATTCAAACCATCAATTAACTCAAAAACACTCAAATTACTCAATTAACATCTCAATTAACTAATTCAAACTCAAAATCATCAAATCCCTCAAATCTCTAACTTTCTAATTTTCTTAATTTTCATTTTAATCAATTCCAATTAAACTAATTTCAAACAAAACACCACATAAACTAAATAAAACCCATAATCTTCTTCACTTCCAACAATCAAACTTCATTCTATATTCAACAATTAATTTAAATAACAAATCAAAACTCAATAAATTACTAAAATCAATCCAATTTCATTTTATACTCAACAACCAAAACTCCAATACAATTTAATTTCATCAAATTCAAACTAATTCAACTTCACTAATTACTTACCCAACTCCAAAACAAATTAATTTCATCAAATTCTTACCCAAATCCTCTTCTTCTTCTTCCAGCTGGACCGAATTTCTTCTTTTCTTTCTTTCTCATTTCTTTTCTTTTTCTTCTTTTCTTCTTCTTCTGCTCTGTTTTTTTTCTTCTTTATTTTTCTGCACTGTTTTTGCACTTCTTCTTGTTAGGCCGGTCACCACTCTTGCTTCCTCTCTCTCTCTTCCTTCTTCTTTCTCCTCTTTCCTTCTTCTTTTTCTCTCTTCTTCCTCCCTTCTCTCAGCTGGACAGCAGCTCTCTCTTCTCCTTCTTCGGTTTCTGCTCTGTTTTCTCTTGTCTGAACAGTTCGGTCACTGTTCTTCTCTTCTGTCTTCTTCCTCCTTCGGCCAGAGCTTTCTTTCTTCTTCTCTCTCTCCTTTCTTCTTCTCTTCAGCCGAGCTCTCCTTCTCTTTCTCGAAATTTCTGGTTTCTTCCCGTCTCTCCTCTGTTTTTGTTTCTCTTTTCATTTCATTTTCTTTTGTTTTCTGATAAACCATATATATATATATATATATTATATTCTTTTATATTTACAACTTGCCCCATTTTATTTTAAAACTATAAAATGGCCACAACTTAAAAACATATTCACATAATCTTGGTCACAATCTTTTGATTTACAATTTAATCCATAACAATCCATTAACTCTTTTCCATAAAAATCCATTTCAACCTACTTTTCCATAAAAATCCATTTCAACCTACTTTTCCATCAATTAATTAAATTAAAATCTCATATCGTAAAAATATATTTTGACTTCCAATAAATATTCTTAATACTCCAATTTATGGAAATCTCACTATATTCTCCAAAACTTATAATTTAAATTTCTTATATACTTTATGGAACCTTATTAATCATCTGAAACCATTCCAGATATTTTTCGAGTAAATTAAAATCTCATATCGTAAAAATATATTTTGACTTCCAATAAATATTCTTAATACTCCAATTTATGGAAATCTCACTATATTCTCCAAAACTTATAATTTAAATTTCTTATATACTTTATGGAACCTTATTAATCATCTGAAACCATTCCAGATATTTTTCGAGTCTCTGATACCCTTAATACTTTTAACATCTAATTTATGAAAAATACTTACTAGAAATTTCGAAACGTATAATTGGATTTCGTATATACTTTACGAAATTGTACTAATCGTCCAATAAACTCCATTATAGTACCGTACAATTAATTTCAGAAAAGTATATTATAATATCTGTATGGGTACATTACAAACTATCGAGAGGGTGTATTATAATATAAGGTTGTGATTTAAGCAATTGATGGAAAAGTAAATTGGAATAAATTTTTGTGGAAAAGAGTTAATGAATTGTTATAAATCATTTTATAAGTTATAAGATTATGAATTAAATTTATGTGATTAAATTGTATATTGATGGTCATGTTATAATTAAGAATATATATTATAATATATAATAAGTCAGTGGAGATTTCCACTAACTCAAATTCAAAAGTCAAACCAACAAAAGAAGCAAATCAGAAACAAAAATAAAAGTATATAATTTATATATATATATATATATATATAAGCATGTGAGTGGAGATTCCACTCAAACAAAAAAAAAAAACAATCAATCAAGTGGGAAAGTCGGTGAAACCAAAAACAAATAGAAACAGAGGCAGAGAACACTCGGCAAAACAAGAAAGAAAAGAAGAGAAAAAGAGAGAGAGGGAAGAGAGAGCAGGTCGACCGAAGAGGAAGAGAAGAAGAAGAAGAGAGAAAGGAGGGAAGAAGCCGACCAGCAGAAGGAAAAGAAGGAAGAGAAGTAGAAGAAGGAAGTCAGCAGCCAGAAGAAGGAAAAGAAGAAAAATGAGCAAACTCGTGAAGAAGAAAGAAAGAAAGAAGAAGGAGAAGAGAGAGAGAGAGAGAGAGCTGTCAGCAGTAGGGGAAGAAGAGAGGAAAAAGAAAGAAAAGAAAAAAAAAGATGAGGAAAAGAAAAGGAGAAGGAGTTAAAGGATAGAGAAACCAGGTATTTTTATTTTGTGTTATTATTCATCCGCTTATATTTTATCTGTTGCTATTTTCGTGAGATTTAATTAAATTACAGAGTTGTGTTAGGCAGTCAATTTTGTGAAGAGTGCAAATCTTGTTGTCTTTGCATAGACTGTTGTAGCAGTCTACAGGTGGATGTTGAATACAATATTATTTTGTAATTAAAACATTTTATGGTTGATTGTAGAAAGCAAGTGTTGGTTGCTTGAGCTTCATGGCGTGCCACAGTACAAAAGAGCTGAAAATTAATTCATGACTCCTTTAATGCAATACTCAATTTTGCATGTTTTGTCATATACATCCATAATTCTGTTTGGATGTTGTTAATCTTATACTTAGCTAAGCAGTGGTGTTATGTGCTACATTTGACAGAAAGCGATATCTTTTCACAGGAGGAAATTAGTAAGTAAAGAATTAGGGATTTGATGATTTTGAGTTTGAATTATTAAATTGAGCTAATAATTGAGCAATTAGAGTATTTTTGAATTAATTGATAGCTTGAATTTAGAATCGTTAAGTAAGGAATCAAAATGATTCTTAAATTAGTGAATTTATAGTATGGAATTTGTATGATGCTGTGTTTGGAATGAAATTGAATCATTAATTTTAAGGATTTTTGAAATTAAATTCAAAATTGAAGCTCAAATTAGTTTAATCGAGTTTAATGAAGTTGAATTTGATGTTGTTAAGTGAAAGAGATTCATTTATGTTAAATTGATGAAGATTAGAATGAATATTTGTGTAGAAATTGAATGTTGATAGTATAGAAAATTTGATTATTGTGTAATTAAGTATTATAAATTGTAATTGTATGATTTTGATACAAATTGGTGCTTAGAAATTTAAGAAAGTATGTTAGATTGTGTTGAATGAGATTCGATTTAAGAGAAATTGATTGATTCAAGACATCAAGTTGAATTTGAATGTTTGAAATTCAATCAAGTAGAGGAATCGTATGATTGCCATGATTTATATTAAATTAAATGTAATTGATTTTATGAGAATAAAAGAAATTTAAGAATAAAGTGTTAAATGTGTTAATCGAGTTTTATATTAGTTGTAATATTTATATTAATGAATTATTTGAAAATATATATTACTTTAGGGAGGAAATGAAATTATGCAGAAAGGCAAGAAACGTATTGAGACAAAGGAACCGGAGCACCAAGCTTTGAGAAAACCAGAAATCTGTGAGTGTTAAAATATTTTAAGCAAAATCATATTTTTAGTTGAAATATATTTTACTATGTTTTCAAGGTTAATTTAATTATTTGTGATTTTATATACTCATTTATTGATTTATATGTGGTTCATAATTTAAATAGAATTTATGTTCCAATATATTTTAATTGAAGTATTTTTATATCTCAGAAATTTAGAATTTATATGCACTTTAAGAAATATGTTTTATGTATATCCCATGCTTTTTGATTAAAAGCTAGTTTTCAAAAGTAAAGAAAATAGTTTTCAAACCATGGATACCCATTTATTATCAGAATTTATCAGAATTATTAGAATGTATCAGAATTTATCAGAAGTAAACCCGGCCGGTACATCCCAATTGTGTGTGACAAGTTAAGGGGGGACAGTCCGCTAACTCCAGAGGGGTTAAGTCTGTCGAGTCTATTAGTCGTCCACATATTGGGGTGTTGTCTCTTTATATTTTGCGACGCAGTATACCGCACATAGTGTAATACACCCTCCCGATAGTTTGTACTGTACACGTACAGGTATTATAATATATTTTTCTGAAATTGGTTATACGGTATTATAATGGAGTTTATTGGACGATTAGGACGATTTCGTAAAGTATATACGAAATCCAATTACACGTTTCGAAATTTCTATTAAGTATTTTCTATAAATTAGATGTTAAAAGTATTAAGGGTATCAGAGACTCGGAAAATATCTGGAATGGTATCAGATGATTAAAGTATATGAGAAATTTAAATTATAAGTTTTGGTGAATATAGTGAGAATTTTCATAAATTGGAGTATTGAGAATATTTATTGGAAGTTAAAATATATTTTTACGATATGAGGTTGTGATTTAATTAATTGATGAAAAAGTAAATTGAAATGGATTTTTGTGGAAAAGAGTTAATGGATTGTTATGGATTAATTTGTAAGTTATAAGATTGTGGATCAAATTTATGTGATTAAATTGTATATTGTGGTCACATTATGAAATTGAGAGATCAAGGGGTAAGTAGTAAATACAAGAACTCATGTATGCATGACAAGTGTGATTTTTATCATAAAAATCAAGAGAATGGGACAAAATCAAAGGAAAAAAGTCGGTGGAAAAACAAAGCAAGAGAAGATTGGAAAAAAAATTAACAGTATAGATATATATATATATATATATATATATATATATTTATAAGTTAGTGGAGGTTCCACTTACTCAAACTCACTAGAAAAATCCAAATTGAAAGTCAAACCGTGAGACACAAAATATACAAATTGCAAAGTGAAAGAAAGAAACAAAACCAAAAACAAACAGAGAGCAAAAGAGAGCAAGAGGAGAGGCGGTGGAGGAAAAGAGAGAGGAGAGAAAGAGAGAGAGAGAGGGAAGAGAGGAGCTCTGGCCAAAGAGAGAGAGAAGAGGTCCGGTCCAGCAAAAGAAGAAGTAGCAGCTGAAGAAAGGAAGTAGCAGCTCGACCAGAAGAAGAAAGAAAAGAAGAAGAAGCTGCGGGAGAAGGGAAGAAAGAAAAGAGAAAGAAGAAGAAGAAGAGGAGTCTAGGAACCTTGGGTAAGTGATTAATGAAGTTGAGTTGGTTTGAATTTGATGAAATTGTGTTGTAGAATTTGTAGGTTGATAATTGATGAAATTGATTTTATTAGAATAGAAGAAATTGAAGAATAAAGTGTTAAAGATGCTAACTGAGTTTTGTATTAGTTGTTATATTTATATTAATAATTTATTTGGAAATATATTACCTTAGGCAGAAATCTCCGTAGTATGGGAGAAAAAGAAACGTTATGGAGAGTTAAGGAATGCAGTGAGGCGAAGGAACCAGAGCATCAAGCTTAGAGGAAATCAAAAATATGTGAGTGTAAAGTTATTTTAAAGCAAAACATATTTTATTTTAGCAATATGTTTTATCTAAAGTTCAGCAAGTTAATATTTTTATTTAAGTTAGTTTATTTTCTTTAAGTTTGATTTAGTATTTTGTGATTTCGTATATAATTATTGATTTAAATGTGTTTAGTTAAAGTAATTATATATCTCAGAAATTTAAATTTTATATTCATTAAATAAATATGTTTTATATATATATTCCATGGTTTTTGATTAAAAGCTAGTTTTCCAAATAAAGAAAATAGTTTTCAAACCATGGATACCCATTTATTATCAGATTATCAACAGCTTATCAGATTATCAGCAGTAGACCCGGCCGGTACACCCCATTAGTGTGTGGCAAGTTAAGGGGGGACAGTCCGCTAACTCCAGGGGGGTTGAGTCTGTCGAGTCTGTCGGTCGTCCACACATTGGGGTGTTGTCTCACTCTATGTCGCTATGCAGCATTCCGCCCATAGACAGTGAGATGTTTTTTATCAGATTATCAGAGTCACCAGTGCGGCACTAGATTAGTCGCCTGGTGACACCCTCCATATGTTGCGGCGCCAACTGAGTCGCCCTATGGATTATCAGTTATCAAATATGGGTTTTCCATTGGCTTTATCAAAAATAGTTTTATCAGAAAAGTTTTATTAGAAAAACATTATTAGAAAAGTATATTATATTAGTTTATTAGTTTTCAGAAAAGTATATGATATCAGTTTTCAGTTTTTAGAAAAATATATTATTTCAGCATTTCAGTTTTCAGATCAATATAATAGTTCAGCTTTTTAGTTTTCAAAAGTATGTAGTATTGCAGTTTATCAGTTTTCAGCAATAACAGAAAGATTGAAAGGTTTTAGTATGAATTTCAGAATAGTTTTCAGAAAATAGATTTCAGAAATAGTTTATCAGTTTAGTATTTTCAGAAAACAGATTTATATTCTTTTCAGATTTCAGGGAGGTTAAAAGAAACTAATAGAAAAAGAATTAAAGTTTATTTAGAAATTTATAGCACTCACTGAGCTCCTTTAGCTCATTATAGTTTTTATGTTTTATAAACCAACCTCCCCAGGTACAGGTACAGGTGCAGACATTGCTGGGACGCCGAAGACCAGTGGGACCGGTCAGAGGATGCTGTGACTGTTTTACAAAGCATATATAATATTTTAAATTGTTATGTTTGTATTTTAATATTGTTTAAATGTTGATTTATTTGATAACTATTTATTTTGATATTTAAACTGTTTGTGATTATTGTTGAGATGGATCGGAGGCCCATAGTAGTTGGGATTTGGAATTTTATAGAAGTGTTAAAGTTTTTATACAGGTCTCCAAGATTTGGTTATCTCAGAAAACCAGAGGAGACTCTGCCAAAATTTTTATAAAATAGTTTTATATATATATAAAAAAAAAAAATTTCCTATTTAGATTTTTAGTTAAAAGAAACGACTTAGCTTCACGGAAGCCTTTCAGTGGGGCAAGTCTGGACTGGGAAGCTACAGTGAGATGTCTTTTATCAGAATATCAGAAGTCATCAGTGTGGCACTAAATTAGCCGCCTGGTGACACCCTCCCTATGGTACGGCGCCAGTTGGGTCGTCCTATGGAGTATCAGAAATCAGAAGGGTTCCATGGGTTTTATCAGAAGAGTTTTATCAGAAAAGCATTATCAGAAAAGTTTTATCAGAAAAGCATTATCAGAAAAGTTTAATCAGAATCGTTTTATCAGAAAAGCAGTATCAGAAAGGTTTATCAGAAAGATTTTATCAGAATAAGTTTTTAGAAAAGTATTATTAGAAAAGTTTATTATCAGAAAAGTATTTGATCAGAAAAGTATTTTATCAGAAGAGTATTATCAGAAAACTATATTATTAGAAAACTTTAAATCAGAGAAGTTTCATCAGAAAAGTATTTTTAGTAAAGTTTGTTCTTTTAACTTTTCAATTTTCAGAAAAGTACAATATCTCAGTATTTTAGTTTTTAGAAAACTACATTATCTCAGTATTTCAGTTTCAGAACAATATATTATCTCAGAATTTCAGTTTTCAGAAAAGAGTATCATATTAGCTTTTCAGTTTCTAGAAAAATAAGAATATTAAATTCGTTTCCCAGTTTTCAGAAATTAGATTTCAAAAAAAGAATTAAAGTTTATTTAGAAATTAATAACACTCACTGAGCTCCTTTAGCTCATTATAGTTTTATGTTTTTAAACCAACCTCCCCAGATACAGGTAGAGGTGCAGACATTGCAGGGACGCCGAAGACTAGCGGGACCAGTCAAAGGATGCTGTGACTGTTTTACAAGCATATAAATGTTTTAGTTGTTAAGTTTGTATTTTGGTGTTGTTTTAAGTACATGAGTATTTTATTAAAAGATTTGATAACTGTTTATTTTAATATTTAAACTGTTTGAGATGTGATTTGATGAGATGGACTAGAGGTCCACAGTAGTTGAGATTTGGGATTTTATAGAAGTGTTAAAGTTTTTATGCAGGTCTCTAAGATTTGGTATTCTCAGAAAAACAGAGGAGACTCTGCCAAAATTTTTATAAAATAGTTTGTATAACAAAAAAAAAAAAATTCCTACTTAGAATTTCATAATAAAGAAACGGCTTAGCTTCATGGAAGCCTTTCAGCGGGGCAAGCCTCGACTGGAAAGCTACCGTGGAGTGCGGGCAGGCTACCTAATGAGAGATAGTAGGTTAGGGGCCTGTCAAGTTGGTATCAGAGCCAATGTTTTGAAAAGTAGGGTTGTCTATTTTAAATGTAATTTTTATGAAGTGTTTTTGCATTGTTTATGGTTAAGGCAACCCAGAAAAGTTTCAATTGTTTTCCATGCATATAATTTAAGAAATTTTACCAGTGTTTTAGAAATTAGTTTTTGTCAAAATCACAGCACAATATCCTGACGAGATCCCAGAGGTTGTTCCAAGGAAGCCAATCTAGAAGCTTTCGTACATGATGCACTGGGGATGGATTGATTTTCCAGTTATTGAGCAGCAATAGACAGCTATAAGTAGAGAATCAGATTTGATTCAGTTAAAGAATTCCCGAATGTAATTTCGAGAAATATTTCAGCATTTCCCCAAATAGAGAAGTAAAAGTTGTAATAGATTTGATTTCGAGAACTAAGCCAATCCTCATTTTCTCTATGAGATGGCTCCGATTGAGTTGAATATATTAAGATATAATTAGAAAGTTGTTGAATAAGAGTTTTATTAGACTCCATTATCTCCAATTTATTAGTTAAGAAG
This sequence comes from Xanthoceras sorbifolium, assembly GCA_003430845.1. Classification (NCBI taxonomy): domain Eukaryota; kingdom Viridiplantae; phylum Streptophyta; class Magnoliopsida; order Sapindales; family Sapindaceae; genus Xanthoceras; species Xanthoceras sorbifolium. The sequence goes on along the minus strand of CM010620.1, from coordinate 20,908,817 downwards.
GACATGAGAATCATTATTAGTTGAAGGAGTAATTAGAAGCAAGATGATAGAAATTGATGATAAAGAGTTTTGAGTGAATAGCTATGTCAGATATTCAGAATCTTAATGTTGTTATTATGAGATTATTGGTGTATTAGAACAGAGAAATATGTTTGTTGATATCTTGAGAAAATTTATAGAGAGTTCCTATGAGGACTTATTAGTACGAGGAAGTATATTCATTTAATTTATTATGAAACTATTAGTTTATCAGAACAGAAAGGTAGCTTAGGTATCAAGCATAGAAAGATTTTGATCAGTTATTGATTCACAAATTTCATTTGGAGATCTATGTAAAATAATACAGTATATTATCAGTTTACAAGTTAAAAGAGTGAGTAGTAGTGATAGTAGATTTGTTTAAGGTTCTCCCTAATATTTGAGAATTTTCAGGTAATTATAAAAGTAGAGGTTATTAGAAACTGGAAATCGCAGACTAATGTAGCAGAAATCAGAAATTTTTCAGGTGTTTGATGATTTATTGAATGTACAGTTTCTAGTCGAATAATATACATATAGAAAATACAAAGAGAAGAAGTGAAGTCCATTTAGAATAGCAGTCTTATTGACTAAGTTGATGAAAAAGGATAGAAGCATGATTATCAGATAGAAAAGTTAAGAAAGAAACTGAGAATGAAACAGAGTACAAATTATCAGATCAGAGATGATAGACATGATAATGAACGGAAATTATTAGACCCTGAATTAGCCTAGATTACTTCAAATAAGATCAGAAGTATCCGAAATAAACTCAAACCAACGAGAGATAGACAAAAGAATTATGTAGATCATTGTCATAGAGATTCAGAAAGTGGGGTAAGTTGAGCCCAATGTAGTGTGTTATATGAGATTACGAACAGAATTGGACCAGTAGTGTATAAGTTGAATTACCATCAGAATTAACAAAGATTCATAATGTGTTCCAAGTGTCCGGTTAAGAAGATTATGTAAATTTCGAGGACGAAATTTTATAAGGGGGGAAGAAATTGTAATACACTCTCCCGATAATTTGTACTGTACACGTACATATATTGTAATATATTTTTCCATAATTGATTGTACGGTACTATAATGGAGTTTATTGGACGATTAGTACGATTTCGTAAAGTATATACGAAATCCAATTATACGTTTTGAAATTTCTATTAAGTATTTTTTATAAATTAGATGTTAAAAGTATTAAGGATATCAGAGACTCGGAAAATATCTGGAATGGTATCAGATGATTAATAAGGTTCCATAAATATATGATAAATTTAAATTATAAGTTTTGGAGAATATAGTAAAGATTTTCATAAAGTGGAGTATGAAGAATATTTATTGGAAGTTAAAATATATTTTTACGATATGAGGTTGTGATTTAAGTAATTAATAGAAAAGTAAATTGGAATGGATTTTTGTGGAAAAGAGTTAATGGATTGTTATGGATTAATTTGTAAGTTATAAGATTGTGGATTAAATTTATGTGATTAAATTATATATTGATGGTCATATTATAATTAAGAATATATATTATAATATATAATAAGTTAGTGGAGATTTCCACTAACTCAAATTCAAAAGTCAAACCAACAAAAGAAGCAAATCAGAAACAAAAACAAAAGTATATAATATATATATATATATATATATATATATATATATAAAAGCATGTGAGTGGAGATTCCAATCAAACAAAAAAAAAACAATCAATCAAGTGGGAAAGTCGGTGAAACCAAAAACAAATAGAAACAGAGGCAGAGAACACTCGGCAAAACAAGAAAGAAAAGAAGAGAAAAAGAGAGAGAGGGAAGAGAGAGCAGGTCGACCGAAGAGGAAGAGAAGAAGAAGAAGAGAGAAAGGAGGGAAGAAGCCGACCAGCAGAAGGAAAAGAAGGAAGAGAAGTAGAAGAAGGAAGTCAGCAGCCAGAAGAAGGAAAAGAAGAAAAATGAGCAAACTCGTGAAGAAGAAAGAAAGAAAGAAGAAGGAGAAGAGAGAGAGAGAGAGAGAGCTGTCAGCAGTAGGGGAAGAAGAGAGGAAAAAGAAAGAAAAGAAAAAAAAAGATGAGGAAAAGAAAAGGAGAAGGAGTTAAAGGATAGAGAAACCAGGTATTTTTATTTTGTGTTATTATTCATCCGCTTATATTTTATCTGTTGCTATTTTCGTGAGATTTAATTAAATTACAGAGTTGTGTTAGGCAGTCAATTTTGTGAAGAGTGCAAATCTTGTTGTCTTTGCATAGACTGTTGTGGCAGTCTACAGGTGGATGTTGAATACAATATTATTTTGTAATTAAAACATTTTATGGTTGATTGTAGAAAGCAAGTGTTGGTTGCTTGAGCTTCATGGCGTGCCACAGTACAAAAGAGCTGAAAATTAATTCATGACTCCTTTAATGCAATACTCAATTTTGCATGTTTTGTCATATACATCCATAATTATGTTTGGATGTTGTTAATCTTATACTTAGCTAAGCAGTGGTGTTATGTGCTACATTTGACAGAAAGCGATATCTTTTCACAGGAGGAAATTAGTAAGTAAAGAATTAGGGATTTGATGATTTTGAGTTTGAATTGTTAAATTGAGCTAATAATTGAGCAATTAGAGTATTTTTGAATTAATTGATAGCTTGAATTTAGAATCGTTAAGTAAGGAATCAAAATGATTCTTAAATTAGTGAATTTATAGTATGGAATTTGTATGATGCTGTGTTTGGAATGAAATTGAATCATTAATTTTGAGGATTTTTGAAATTAAATTCAAAATTGAAGCTCAAATTAGTTTAATCGAGTTTAATGAAGTTGAATTTGATGTTGTTAAGTGAAAGAGATTCATTTATGTTAAATTGATGAAGATTAGAATGAATATTTGTGTAGAAATTGAATGTTGATAGTATAGAAAATTTGATTATTGGGTAATTAAGTATTATAAATTGTAATTGTATGATTTTGAGACAAATTGGTGCTTAGAAATTTAAGAAAGTATGTTAGATTGTGTTGAATGAGATTCGATTTAAGAGAAATTGATTGATTCAAGACATCAAGTTGAATTTGAATGTTTGAAATTCAATCAAGTAGAGGAATCGTATGATCGCCATGATTTATATTAAATTAAATGTAATTGATTTTATGAGAATAGAAGAAATTTAAGAATAAAGTGTTAAATGTGTTAATCGAGTTTTATATTAGTTGTAATATTTATATTAATGAATTATTTGAAAATATATATTACTTTAGGGAGGAAATGAAATTATGCAGAAAGGCAAGAAACGTATTGAGACAAAGGAACCGGAGCACCAAGCTTTGAGAAAACCAGAAATCTGTTAGTGTTAAAATATTTTAAGCAAAATCATATTTTTAGTTGAAATATATTTTACTATGTTTTCAAGGTTAATTTAATTATTTGTGATTTTATATACTCATTTATTGATTTATATGTGGTTCATAATTTAAATAGAATTTATGTTCCAATATATTTTAATTGAAGTATTTTTATATCTCAGAAATTTAGAATTTATATGCACTTTAAGAAATATGTTTTATGCATATCCCATGCTTTTTGATTAAAAGCTAGTTTTCAAAAGTAAAGAAAATAGTTTTCAAACCATGGATACCCATTTATTATCAGAATTATCAGAATGTATCAGAATTATCATAATTTATCAGAAGTAGACCCGGCCGGTACATCCCAATTGTGTGTGACAAGTTAAGGGGGGGACAGTCCGCTAACTCCAGGGGGGTTGAGTCTGTCGAATCTGTTAGTTGTGCACACATTGGGGTGTTGTCTCGTTATATGTTGCGACGCAGTATACCGCACATAGACAGTGAGATGTCTTTTATCAGTATATCAGAAGTCACCAGTGTGGCGCCAGATTAGCCGCCTGGTGACACCCTCTATATGGTACGGCGCCAGTTGGGTCGTCCTATGGAGTATCAGAAACCAGAAGGGTTCCATGGGTTTTATTAGAAAAGTTTTATCAAAAAAGCATTATCAGAAAAGTTTTATCAGAAAAAGTTTTATCAGAAAAGCCGTATCAGAAAGGTTTGTCAGAAAGATTTTATCAGAATAAGTTTTTAAAAAAGTATTATTAGAAAAGTTTATTATCAGAAAAATATTTGATCAGAAAAGTATTTTATCAGAAGAGTATTATCAGAAAACTATATTATTAGAACACTTTAAATCAGAGAAGTTTCATCAGAAAAGTATTTTTAGTAAAGTATGTTCTTTTAACTTTTCAGTTTTCAGAAAAGTACATTATCTCAGTATTTTAGTTTTCAGAAAAATATATTATCTCAGTATTCCAGTTTCAGAACAATATATTATCTCAGAATTTCAGTTTTCAGAAAAGAATATCATATTAGCTTTTCAGTTTCCAGAAAAAAAAGAATATTAAATCTGTTTCCCAGTTTTCAGAAATTAAATTTCAGAAAAAGAATTAAAGTTTATTTAGAAATTAATAACACTCATTGAGTGCCTTTAGCTCATTATAGTTTTTATGTTTTTAAACTAACCTCCCCAGGTACAGGTAGAGGTGCAGACATTGCAGGGACGCCGAAGACTAGCGGGACCAGTCAGAGGATGCTCTGACTGTTTTACAAGCATATAAATGTTTTAGTTGTTAAGTTTGTATTTTGGTATTGTTTTAAGTACATGAGCATTTTATTGAAAGACTTGATAACTGTTTATTTAATATTTAAACTGTTTGAGATTTGATTTGATGAGATGGACCAGAGGTCCACAGTAGTTGAGATTTGAGATTTTATAGAAGTGTTAAAGTTTTTATGCAGGTCTCCAAGATTTGGTATTCTAAAAAAAACAGAGGAGACTTTGCCAAAATTTTTATAAAATAGTTTTGTATAAAAAAAAAATTTCCTACTCAGAATTTCAGAATAAAAAAGGGCTTAGCTTTACGGAAGCCTTTCAGCGGGGCAAGCCTCGACTGGAAGCTACCGTGGAGTGCCGGCAGGCTACCTAATGAGAGATAGGGGCCTGTAATTGTCGATCACACACAAGATCAAGCATGTACAGACCATCCTTGAGAACCCCCGTAAGCAGAATTGTCTTGGTATCCTTGTCCTTTAGGATGCAGAGATTATTAGTAAATTCAACACAAGCATTATTATCAAAATTAAACTTGGAGATACTTAACAAGTTCTTTGCAATAGCTGGAACACATAATATATTGTGAAGTATCAAGGATTTAGTCATATTGAGAGAATGAACAACAATATTACCAACATGAGTAATTGGGCGCTGTTGGCCATTTCCAACTGCCAACCGATCATTTCCACCATAGGCTGCACCAAGAGAGAGATTATTGAAGTCTGATGTCACGTGATTCGTGGCACCACTATCAGCATACCATGTTGGATCGAACACAGTTTCAGGAGTCGCAATGTAGGCAGTGGATTGGTTTACATGTGCCTGAAACTGAGAGGCATTGGATCCTTGAAAAAGTAGTGGATTTCCTCCTTGATTGACAGAAGACGATTACTGCTGGAAGGGATGAGAATTATTAGTAGAATAATTCTGATTATTCTTAACATAAGCTCTGTCAAACCTATTGTAGCAAAACATTGCTGAATGACCTCCTTTTCCACAGATTTGACAAGCTGGTCTACCATTGTTGTTGTATCTACCTCTGCCCCTTCCTCTATCGCGACCACCTCATCTGCCATTTGTAGATCCTCCATTTCCTCGCTGCCTCTGTCTATGTCCTTGATTTCCAACAACATAGTTAGCATTAGGAGCAGGTACATTAACATAAGATGAGGAGTTTAGATGAGCTAATCGCTGCTCATGAATCATTAGCAAGTAATGAACTTCCTGCAAGCTCACACTCCGTTTTTAAGAGGAAATAAGAACAACAACTGGATCATAATCATGTCCTATGCCATTAAGAATATGAAGAACAAGATCTTGATCCTTAAATCATTTCTTCTACAGCCTTTAGACCATCACCCAATGATTTGACTTTTAGAACAAAATCACTTATTTTCATACTTCCTTTTGTTATATTTTGCAATTCTTCCTTCAATGTAAGCACCTTTGCCATTGATTGCTGAGCAAATAAATTCTCAAGTACATGCCAAACTTCATAAGAAGTAACACAATTAGTTATCTCTCCTACAATACTCGGATGCACTGTTGAATATAACCAACAGAGCAACAATTTATTAGATTTCCTCTATTGCTTATACTGTTTATTTTCTACTCGTTCTATAACTCCAGCAGTTGAACTGACTTCAATAAACTGAGGCGGTATTGATTGCAAACCTGAGATGAACTCATCGAGTTCATACGCCTGAATAGCTGGCAGCACCTGTGCCTTCCAATGGATGTAGTTATCTCTGTCAAGCTTCACAGGAAGGTATAAATTCAAGGTCTTAGCAATGGAGTTGAACTCACTGGTAGCAGCTGACTGAGAACTTTGATGCTTTACTCTGAGTGTGGAGGAATTTCCAGAATTAGCCATGGACGATCAGTCCTTAGATGTCTCTGATACTATGAAAATGTGAGTGAAAAACAGAGGAAGACTCACAACACAGTGAGTTTACAAAAACAATAAGAAGAAACCTCCATTAAAGAAGAACTCATGCTTCATTAGTGTGTATATAAAATCAATACAATGACTAACTAAAATAAAGAGCTAAACCAGCTATTTATACACACTTGATCAAACACTTTGCATGCTCTCATCTCTAACTAACTGTAACAGAATTTTCCTATAAATGAGGACCACTAATCAAGTTGCCACATAAGCCTTAGTAGTTATCTAACTCAACCATTTACATTTATTTTACTAAAAATCATGTCACTATAATTATATATACATTGAACTATTCAATTTCTCTTTTGATTGAATTTCGTACATCACAAATCAACATATTTTCTTCAATTTTTTAGGTGCCAATTTGTATCACAATCATACAAATACAATTTCTAATATCTTAATTATATATAAATTGAAATCTCTACACTAAAATCACTATCAATCCTAACTTTAACTTACAAATTCACTTCCATACAATTTATATACACTTTCATGCTTTAACAATTAACTTCAACATCATTCCAAACACAACATTACAAAAGAACTTATAATACAAGTTTACTAGTTTGAGAGTTATTTTGATTCCTTACACAATAAATTCAATTCATACTATCAATTAACTCAAAAACACTCCAGTTACTCAACTAATCTCTCAATTTAAAAATTCAAACTTAAAATCATCAAATTCCCAAAATTTTACCTTACTAATTTTCTTGATTTTCACTTTAATTAATTCAAATCCAACTAATTTCAAGCAAAAACATTATCAAAACTCAATCAATTTCTAAAATCAACAACACCCATCATCAAAGTTCCAAATCAATTCAACTTCATCAACACTTATCCAAGTTCTCCATGACTCTTCTTCCTTTTCATCCCCTTCTTCTTACTGGACCGAATCTCCTTGCCTCTCTTTCATCTTTTTCTTTTTCTCCTCTCTTCTTTCTTCCTTCTTCTTCCTCCTTCGGTCACTGCTCCTTTCCTTCTTCTTTTCTTTCTTCTTCTTCTTTTTCTTTCTTTCTTCTCTTTCTTTTTCTTTTTCTTCTTTTCTTTCTTCGGCCACCTGCCTCTCTTCTCTCCTTTGTTTTCGAATTTTCTGGTTCTTCCTTGTGTTTTTTGGTTTGTGAGTGGATTTTTCCACTCAAATATTATATATATATATATATATATACATCTCTTATAATTGCAACTAATCCCCTTGATCTTTTAAAATCATGAAATGGCAACAATTAATCACATGTGATTTACCAATCATCTATTAATTCTCAAACTAATTCGCTAATTCTTGACTTTTATTTGTCCACTTGTACACCTCAAAATTAATCCACCAACATTACTTTTCCACCATATTTAAACACCAATTAAATTAATCCATCTCAAATTACTTTTCCCACTATCTCATGTGTCACAACTTATTTATTATTTGACTTCCAAATATCACTAATACTCCGAAATTTATGGAAATCCTTACTATGTTCTCCAAAAGTTATAATTAAATTCCTTATATACTGTATGGAACCTTAATAACTATCTGGAACTATTTCAGACATTTTCCGAGTCTTTGATACCCTTTTTGGAAACTTTTGGATCCATCTAATAAATTCCACTATAGCACCATTAACACATCTAACATCCAATTTACTCATAACAAGAGCTTATCTATTAACATTTGTACTGTACAATGAATTTTGGAAAAATATATTACAACAATTATACGTATAGTACATAATATCAGGAGGGTATATTACAATACTTGCACACACCATTACTTGTATGAGTCTATTTTTATTTAAATGACATCAAGGATGATGGTCGGTTTGAATTGTTGTAGAAAGCTTCTAGTAAAATTACATTGTAGTGTTGTTCATGATTGAAAAGCAAGCATTATATATATATATATATATATATATATATTTATCATATATGCAATGTGACACACACATTTTGGCAAAGGTTTAGTGAATTTAGTGCAATCTTGAGACAACATACGCGTTCATAAAAATTTGATAATATATCTTAATTTGAATATGGTATGAATTTTGAAGAAAAGATTTGAGTTACTCATAAAAATTCGCTATGCTTGAAAATCTTTTTATGTAGCTTTAGAGAAGCTCAATTTTGTGCGAATAATTGAAATATTCAATTCACATGCTTTTGAGAAGCACGCATTTTGATTTAAACATGCTCATATCTATTTTAAAAGTTTTGAAGAAACTATTTTTAGGAGCATTATTGAATAAGTCAACTTCGAAGGAATATGATTGAAATTTTTAAAAGAATTTATCAATTGTGGTCTTTAAATGTTGATTTTCATCGTGACTTGTTTAATATTGTTTGGAGATTTTTTTTTTTGTAGTGTTTAATTGAGTTTTAGGTGGAAAACTTATAAATGAATAATCAAGGACGAACAAGGAAAAGCTACCATCCGCAGATTTCATCCACTTGATCAAACATTGAGTTTTAGGTGGAAAAACTCAAAAATGAATAATCAAGGACGAACAAGGAAAAGCTACCATCCGCAGATTTCATCCACTTGATCAAACTACCATAATACAATCAGATTATGGTTAGTTTGGAAAAGCTGATGTGGCAAGGAAGGTTGTTAAAATTTCTGTTTCTCCACACTAGCATGCATAACTCTTGTACAGCTTGCAAGCCTCAGATCTGTTGGAAATGAAACACTCAAACAACTTCTATTTAAACTCAAAATAATATTACAAGAACACTCTCATTCAAGACCTAAGATATTGCAACTCACTCTTTCGCTTCTTCTTCACTCACTTAGAAGCTTTGATTCTTCTTGATACCTAAACCAAACTGGGGAAGGGTATTTATACTACTTACAAACAATTTTAGACCACACAAATAAATTAATTCAAAATTATAATAACCATACACCTAATTCTTCTACATCCTTCCAATTGACCACATGATTTCTTATACCTAATTACCAAACCCTAGAGAATTCTAGATAGAGGGCTTGGACCTTATTTATGGACTTGGACTCTAATTTATTTGGGCTTGGGTTTGAGCTCTCATAATGGTTCGAGCCTTCAAATAGTTTGGGTCTAAAACAAGTTTATACTTTAACACCCCCATTTAAACTTGTTTTACCATGCCTAAGCAAACTTCTTAATCTTGAAAAATCTTCAAACCTGAGTGGCTTGGTGAAAATATCTACAATTTGATCTTTGGACTTCACGTACTCTATTTGCACATCTCTTTTCGCTATGCACTCCCTTTTGTAGTAGTAACGAGTATCAATATGCTTGCTTCGATCGTGGAACACTGGATTCTTTGCTAAGGCAATGGCTGACTTGTTGTCAACAGAAATCTTAGTTGGCTCTTCTTATGGCAAACCCAATTCGTTCAGCAAATTCCTTAGCCATATCACATGACAAACACTCGAAGTAGCAGCTACATATTCAGCTTCACAGGTGGATGGAGTGACAATTGGTTGCTTTTTTGACATCCATGTGAAAGCTGTGTTTCCCATGAAGAATACGAATCCACTGGTGCTCTTTCTATCATCTATATCTCCACCCCAATCGCTATCGCTATATCCGACAAGCTTGTAATCATTAGAAATTGAATAAAACAAACCAAAATCAAGTGTACCTTTAATGTAACAGAGGATTCTCTTAGCGGCTTTGAAATGGGTGGTTGCTGGATTCTTCATGTATCGACTCACAAGTCCAACAACATAAAGAATATCTGGCCTCTTGCACGTCAAATAGCTTAAGCTTCCAACTAAACTCTTGAAGAATGTCTGATCTATGCTTTTACCTTTATCATGCTTTGATAGTTTGACTCCACATTCCACTGGCGTGTTTATTCGGCTTACAATCATCCATCTTGAACTTCTTGAGTATCTCTTTTGCATAATTTTTTTGTGAGGTAAAGATGTCTTCCTCCTTTTGCTTGGCTTCAATGCCAAGATAGTACGCCATTAATCCGATGTCACTCATCTCAAATTCTTTGGCCATTGCTTTCTTGAACTCTTCAATCAGGCTTAGATTATTGCCGGTGAAGATCAAATCATCCACATACAAGCATACTACCAGAATATCTTCATTCATGACCTTGATATATAGGGCATGCTGATAGGGACATTTGGTGAAGCCATTTTGTTTGAAGTACTTGTCAATTCTGCTATTCCATGCCCTTAGTGCTTGCTTTAACCCATACAGAGCTCTTTTCAGCTTCAGAACTTTGTCTTCTTGGCCTTTGACTTTGTAACCCAGTGGTTGCTGAATGTAGACATCTTCTTCAAGAACTCCATTTAGGAATGTAGACTTTACATCCATCTGATGTATCTTCCACTTGTTTTGCGCTGCCATAGAAATGATTAGTCTTATAGTTTCTAATCTAGCAACTGGAGCAAATACCTCATCATAGTCTATTCCAGCTCTTTGACTGTAGCCCTTCGCAACTAGCCTTGCCTTGTGCCTTTCAATCTCTCCCTTAGAATTTTGCTTTGTTTTGTACACCCATTTGACACCAATTGTCTTGTGACCCTTTGGAAGAGGAACAAGTTCTCAAGTGTTGTTTTTATCAATGGCCTTGATTTCCTCATCCATCACATCTTTCTACTTCTTTTCTTGAGCAGTTTCTTTAAAACTCACTAGTTCACAATCAGCAAAGAGACAAAAAAGAGTAAGATTATCAGATCTCTCAATTACCTCATATAAATCTTGAAGATCTCTTGTTCGCTCCATTGTTCTTTCTTGTAAAAATGATGGTGGTGATACTGGTGATATAGTGGGTTTTTATTCTGCTTGCTCCACTGGCGTCTGCGCTGTTTTTTCAAATTGTGGAGTGAAGTTGAAGTCGTCTACATGCAATCCAAAATCCCATTCTCCTTCTTCATCAAATATCACATCTCGGCCGATCACAAACTTTTTGTTGTTCGGGTTGTATAGCTTGTAACCTTTCGAATAAGCGAGATAGCCGATGAACATGAAACTCTCACTTCTATCGTCAATCTAGGTTTTTTTTCTCATCTGGTACATGAACATGGGCTATGCTTCCAAAAAATCTTAGGTGGGAGATGCCGGGCTTTCTACCATTCCATGCTTTTTGAGGTGTCTTTCCCCACACACTTCTTATTGGAGAACGATTGGACAAATAGACTGCACACGCTATAGCTTCCGCTCAAAACTCCTTGGGCAATCTCTTGCTTTTGAGCATGCTTCGCCCCAAATTCAGAATTGTTCTGTTCTTCCTTTCTGCAACTCCATTTTGTTAGGAGGATCTGGGAATAGTTAGAGGATATCTAATTCTATTCGCTTCACAAAACTCTAGGAATTCCTTGGATGTGAATTCTCATCCTCTATCGGATCTCAGTGCCTTGATCTTATAGCCACTCTTTTTTTCCACAGCTGCTTTGAACTTTTTGAGTACTTCAAAGACTTATGATTTCTGCTTCAAGAAATAAACCCATGTTTTTCTTGAAAAATCATTAATGAAGATAATGAAATAATTACTGTTACTGAGAGAGCTTGCCTTGATCGGACCATACAAATCGGTATAGACTAGCTCGAGTAGCTTCTTGGCTCTTGAGTCTGACTCTTTTGGAAAGCTATTTCTAAATTTCTTTCCAAGTAAACACCCTTCGCAAAGCTGATCACGATGGCTGATGCAAGGTAGTTCTTTCACCATTGTCTTCTTAGATAATAGCTCCAAGCTTCCGAAATTGAGATGCCCAAATCGAATATGCCATAACCAAGAGGCATCTTTGTAGCAAGCTTTCAGACACTTTGCAACATCGTTTTGAATGTTCAAAGAAAATAATCTATTCTTTGACATTTTTACTTTGGCTATTAGATTTCCTTTGCCATCTCTTATAAAAAGACTACAATCCTTCATATGAATATCATAGTCTTTTTTTAAGAGTTAACCCAAACTCAATATGTTGCATGTCATATTGGTCACATAGTAGACATTTGAGATTAGTTGATGACTACTATCTTTAGCACAGATAAGGATGTTACCTTTTCCTTTCACTGATATTTTTGAATCATCTCCAAAAGAGACATTGCCAGCCGCTGATTCATCTAGCTGTACGAACATACTTCTTCTTCCACACATGTGGTTGCTTGCACCAGTGTCGAGGTACCAAGTATTTTCTTGGTCTCCATCATTGTCTCTATAAGCTAGTAGCATTGTCTCCTTCTCTTTGGTCCTTACTTCCACTTAATTGGACCTTTCATCAACCTTACTGCTGGGAGCTCTACATTCCGAAGCATAATGCCCAAATTTCTGATAATTATAGCATTGAACTTGAGATTTATCGTACCTCGAGTTTGAATTGCCTCTTCCCACGGCCTCTTGTTGAGCTTTCACCTTTCTCGTAGTTGTTGGAGTTGCTGCTATTAGAATTCCAACTCGTCCATGACCACGGCCTTTACCTCGTCCTCGGCCTCTACCTCAACCACGATGGCTTCTCTCGTGGCCTTGACTTTCTTCCTTCAGTTACATCTTGAGGAGTTGCTCATTGATCCTTTGCTTTCTCTTATATTTTTCTTCATATGCTTGCAATGATCCTTGGAGTTGCTCGATCGTCATTTCTTCCAGGTCTTTAGTTTCTTCTATCGTCACGAAAATGTGCTCAAATTTGGGATCCAATGAATGGAGTATCTTCTTTATTATTCTTACATCTTCTAATTTTTCATCGTTTCTTTTTAATTGATTAGAAACAGCTGCTACTCTTAAGAAATAATTTGAGATAGATTCAGATGCTTTCATGTGTAAGGATTCGAATTCACCTCTTAATGTTTAGAGACGGACCTTCTTTACCTTTTCGACTCCTTTGTAAGAGATTTGCATCTTCACCCACGCTTGCTTAGTGGAGCTTGCACTCGAAATCTTCTCAAAACCATAATCATCTAACACTTGATAGATGAGATTGAGAGCCTTCTTGTCTCTCTTCCTTGAGTCTTTTAAGCTATCCTTTTGAGTTTGGGATAGAGTTGACTTATCTTCTGGTTCGGTGTAACCTTTCTCTACGACCTCCCAGACATCATATGCTCCAAGAAGAGTCTTCATCTTGATACTCCAATTATTATAGTTTTCGTTCTTGAGTGTTGGAACTTGAAACGACGCTATACCATTAGCCATAACTCTTAATATGGTGAGAATTTTGAAATTCTAACTACATGGATGGACTCAGAACGTCAAAAAACCTTAAGATGGACTCAGGCAAAAAATCAATTTTTTGGGTCAAAGTCAAAGTCAACGGTCAACCTACCTGGTCAACAGTCAACTTTTTTGACGGCTCGGTCAACAGCTTGAGGCTCGGTCAATAGGCTTGGCGGCTCAGTTAACTCGGCTGGACTCACTTCCAACTCGACTGACTCGGCTTGAACTTGGTGAGTTAACTCACTCCCTGGCAGCAAACTTCCGGCGGCCCGTGGTGGCTCGTTTGAACTCCGATCGGGGCGATTTTTACGGCGTCGGCTTCATCTCGTTGAGAACTTCGATTTTGATATGCTATAGTGCACACTTTCCAACTCGGCTCTGATACTACTTTGTTGAAAATGAAATACTCAAACAACTTCTATTTAAACTCAAAACAATATTACAATAACTACTCTCACTTCAAGCACTAAGATATTACAACTCACTCTTTTACTTCTTCTTCACTCACTTAGAAGCTTTGCTTCTTCTTGATACCTAAACCAAATGGGGAGGGGTATTTATACTACTTACAAATAATTTTAGACCACACAAATAAATTAATCCAAAATTATAATAACCATATACCTAATTCTTCTACATCCTTCCACATCCTTCAAATTGACCACATGATTTCTTATACCTAATTACCAAACCCTAGAGAATTCTAGATAGAGGGCTTGGACCTTATTTATGGACTTGGACTCTAATTTATTTGGGCTTGGGTTTGAGCTCTCATAATGGTTCGGGCCTTCAAATAGTTTGGGGCTAAAACAAGCTTATACTTCAACAAGATCAATATTCCCTTGGTGTATATATATGTGTACACGAACCAACATACAAGAGGCCATGGCTCTGTCACTTTGTCTATAGATATATGTTTTATGTTGGTCAAGAACCAACGGAGACCTCACTTAGAAAGTGTGACTGCAATATGCTTTTAACTATCGCCCTTGGTTAGTTCTCTCTAATTTTTTTATGGTAAATTTTAGAAGATTTTGGAGAGTAAGTGTGTTGTATTCTTAACGATGTATATTTTTTTTATAAAAAAAATACAATATTTTGAGGGTATTTTAGTTAAAATTTTCTTACTTGTTATATATTTTATATATTGATGATTATACATTTATGAGGCTATTAACTCTGTGGATAGGAGTTTTAGGGTTTCTGGGGTTGTCATTGATGATATCAAAGCTCTTTGCAGTTATGGCTGAATTGTTGGCCTGACTTGTCTTCTTTGTGAAGTAGTTGTTTTTGTGTAAAAAAAAAAAAATAAACAAATTGTTTTATTTACTTTTAAACAAATAGTTGTTTTATTCAATTTGAATCAATCATTCCTCTAAAACCGTGACTGTTAGCATTTCTATATAATACTTAAAAAAAAAAAAAAATGAATTGACCATATTTCATCCTTCTTAAATCAGACGAAAAATAAATTCCTATAAATAGTTTTATAAAAAGCAAATTATGATGGATAGTGAATAATTGATATTTTTCAACCTATATAAAATTAAATTAACACTCGTTTCCAACACATTACAAGACACAGAGTGTTACAAAACTAATTATAAATTTGTTTAGATTTATTCAACTTATTTAAAATCTTCTATTATATATTTATTGTACCCACAAGTTAAAAAAGGACATCCAAATATATTTATCATCAAATCTTCTATTATATTTTTGTCATGGAGACAACTATTTCAATGAACTTTGTCTTCTCCACAGCCAGATGCTGAGCCACATGGTTTGCATACCTATTGAACAAAGTGTCAATTATGCTCTTCCCAAAGTGACAAGCCAACAGCATGGGTTCTGTAGCAGCTCTTACACAATTTGCAACATTTTTTCCACTCCTGTACTTGTTGAACACAAACTCTTTGTTGCTGGGATCGTCACTAGGATCCCAATTCACCTCGAAAATTTCCAGCTTATTGAGATTGAACGATCCCTCCTTTTCAACAATATCTCTTACCTCTTCTTCACAGGGATGGTAACATGGAATATCGAATGAATCCACCTTGGCTGCTTCTACAACCCCCTACAACAACTTAAAAAGTTAGTCTCTTTTAATTTTCTAAATCTGTGTATAGCCTTAGATCGAACTTCAACATATATGTGGAATCTGGACAGTCCTGAAAAAAATTCAGGACCTTTGTTTCATAATTAACGTTATGAAATTGGTTCCCTAATATTATAAAACTTGACGTTCAGTTTCGTAACAATACATAATTAATTTTCACAATGATATGAAATAAAGATCCTGAATTTTTTTCTTCAATACTCTCATAACTAGAGAATTATTATTATTATTATATATAAAAGCTACCTCATCGACTAATTCTAGGAAAGATTTTGCTAGCAATTCCCACAGGTAGCAACAGTCCTTGCTTGAAGGATCTGGGATGCTCCTGCCCACGAAGGTAAGAAACATACGTCCTCCAACTATAATTTCTTCTGAACGTAAGCTTAGAAATGATGAGAAATCCCTTTGGAATTGCTCCAAGTAAGCTTTATAGACACTGGGAGGGCTTGACTTTGCTATGTATATATTCTTCTTGTTACTTCCAAGGTTTTCAGGAACCTTGGAGAGCCAGTGAACACTGCTAGAAGAGTGTATGAGATGTATGCTCCTGCTTGGGAAGAGTCTCTCGTAGAAGGAGCATGGCACTCCTGATACGAAACAAGGTCCAAACTGGTCTCCCTTGTCTTTCTTCAACCTCTGATTGAAAGCAGGAAGTGACTTGAAGACATTGTTGAAGTCATTTTCTGGAAGATCATTTAGGAACACTTGAATTTCAGGTGATTTTTGATTAAATTGTTGACACATTGCATGGATTGTATCCAGGATTTCGGATATAACCAACAGGGTATTGGGTCCTGAAGAGCAGCCCAAATCTGCAACTTTAAAGCTAGCAGGGAAACATGTGGTCATCAACATATCTTTGATAGTTTCCTCTAGTACTGGTCTGGCCTTCAAAATCACTGTTTTCTGATAACGATGATAACATTAATGTTACATAACAACCGCACTCAAAAGTTTAAATTTATAAATACAGATAATAAATACAAATATAAATCAGGTGATCACAAGACTAGAAAGCACTATATTATAAAATACTAGCTCGAATTTTATAATCATGTAACTAATTGTTTAACACAAGAGGTTAAGTTTGAAAATGAGAATCGAAACAGTGGTATTTAAACATTCTCATAAATAAGAACACAGTTAAGATAATTAAATTATCTAATTAAGCACGCATTAACGAGTGTATATGGAGAGAAGGAAACCTGAAGGAGGGAGTTATTGGCATAGCTGGTTGCTTCATATCCTGCATTCATGCAAGGAACTCTTACTTCATCCATGATTTCTTTAATTCTGTCTATGTGCCTTTCTAGCCTTTTATAAACAAGACTTTAAGGGTGCGTTCTCTATTATAATTAACAACAATTTTGGGAGCTTTTCAGGATATATATATTAGGTTGAATTTAATATTGATTGGAACCTTACTGAAGATTGAATATATAAAAAGTTCGATCACTTATGGTATCAAAGAAAACATAAACTGTAGAAGAAGTATGAGAAGTCATCAAATAATAACTCCTTAAAAGATAAGGAGAAGACTTTCTCAACTAATAAATGAGGTGGGGCGGGATCAATGGGATTTGTTGGTCAATTTTTGGAATTCCAATAAAGGAAAAGTAAGAATTGAATTGACATGTCAATTATTTTTTCTCTCAACTATTAAATTTTGATTTATGAAAGTGGCAATTTTTTAAATTTGCTAAAATATCACAGGATTATGCGAAGACCAATATATAAATCATGACAAACTGACACTGCATCGCATTAATGGTACAAAAAGTTTTGCTAGACTTCGTGATGAACCGGCAAGTCCTTGTATGTGAATATTTTTATGTATAATTGATATTATACTTTTATTTTATACATATTAATTATTTTTATAGATAAAACAAGATCCTCAAAGAAAGGAGGCAGACAAGATAATGATCTCAAGATATGAAAAGGTTAATCAATAAATTGATATTTTTTATTGTGTTCTACAATTGAATTTAGGGTTTTTTATGTGGGCAAACACTTACTTTGATATTATACTTTTATTCTTGATTCTTAGATTTAATTAGTTAACATGTTATAGTATTCGGAAACGAAAAATAGTAGGAAACCATATTGCAATTTAAATTAATTTAGCATAATTACTGATCATTCACTTTGATTTAGTGAAATCGTAAGCAAACGATTTTCGAATGGCACAAAATTTTGGATAATGATAGTTTAATGTCTCTAGGTTACTTTTGGAAAACTTTAAATTTCTAGTCCTTATGATTTACTCATTACAAATTTTCCAAATTTATTGCACACAGGCTGTTTTTGCTATCAACTTTCATACCCTATTTTCACTTAACTTAAAACCAATACAAATGAAATCGAAATAACAAGAAATTTTTAGACAAGAAAGGCTTAAGTATCTACTTAAAATATGGAAAGTTTTGACTTGATTGGTTGAGTATGTTGCTTGCACTAAATTATGGAAGTTAAGTTGTACACGGTCCAATTAATAGTTGTGACAGATTTTATTTTTATATTTTGGTTTTGTTACATGAAATAGCTTCAAAATGAAATTTTCTTAAAATTTCAACTTTCATACCCTGTTTTCACTTAACTTAAAACCAATACAAATGAAATCGAAATAACAAGAAATTTTTAGACAAGAAAGGCTTAAGTATCTACTTAAAATATGGAAAGTTTTGACTTGATTGGTTGAGTATGTTGCTTGCACTAAATTATGGAAGTTAAGTTGTACACGGTCCAATTAATAGTTTCGACAGATTTTATTTTTATATTTTGGTTTTGTTACATGAAATAGCTTCAAAATGAAATTTTCTTAAAATTTCAACTTTCATACCCTGTTTTCACTTAACTTAAAACCAATACAAATGAAATCGAAATAACAAGAAATTTTTAGACAAGAAAGGCTTAAGTATCTACTTAAAATATGGAATGTTTTGACTTGATTGGTTGAGTATGTTGCTTGCACTAAATTATGGAAGTTAAGTTGTACACGGTCCAATTAATAGTTGTGACAGATTTTATTTTTATATTTTGGTTTTGTTACATGAAATAGCTTCAAAATGAAATTTTTGAGTATGTTGCTTGCACTAAATTGTGAAATAGCTTCAAAATGACATGAAATTTTTAGACACAAAAGATTTACGTGTCTACATAAAATCTAGAAAGTCTCGATTGACTTGGTCGAGTATTTCGTGTGTCGTAAATTTTGGAAGTGAGGCTGCACAAAGTTTTGTAATGTTGACATATTTCATATCATTGTTTTGCCTATGTAAAAACACAATTAAATATCTAAAAAATGATATGAATATTTTAATATGTATAAACAACTATATGTCTACCTTTATATTTTAAATTATATATTGATTAATTGAGCTTATATTTTAGTGTATATAAATGTGTAATGTATGCACGGTGAACAAGTCTTATATAAGATATTGGATATTTCTCATAATTATTTATATTTAATATTTTGTGAAATTTCAAAACTTAATGAATTTTAGTTCTGAAAAGCTCCTGAAATCGTTGTTAATTATAATTGCTCATGTGAACTTAATGAATTTTATATTTTATATTTTGTGAAATATTTTATATTTTGTGAACTTAATGAATTTTATATATTTTTCTCTCCATTCTTATATTTTTCAATATAAAATTATTCTCATCTTATATTCTTAACTTCGTTTGTTGGTGTGCATCTTTAACAATTTTATATTGAACAACATGAAATCGCATTTGATTATTTTGGACGTGTTTACTAACTAGAAATAAAAATTAAAGAGAATCAGGAAAGGGAAATTCCCTGGGTAGGAGGAGGAATCAAGCTCCCTTTCTAGCTATGGGGTCCATATAATTTAATTCCCAACCAATTTTAATAAACACTATAATCACAAATTGAGAATTAAATTCCCTTCCGTCTTTAAGATTACTGATTAGTAAACGTGTTAAGGTCTAGAAAAACAGTAAACATGAGTTTTACTATGCTCATTTTTTTCCCTCACGCTCACACAATTAAAGTTGTGAATTCGAATCGTATTTCATTCTCCTAAATCTCAAATTAATTATAATAACTCAAAAAAAAAAAGCACTCGATAAGCATGAAAGACAAGTAATGTACAAACAAACATATATATATATATATATATATATATATAGGGTTCTGAATTTGATAGGAAATGTTTTAACTTATATATATATATATATATATATACACACACACACACATCATATTCATGTACAATTTTTGTATTAATTTGTAGATTTTGCAATTGACCCACCTTAATAAATTTGTAAAACATTTGTCACATGGTATCGTTTTGTTTTTTCTTCTTTTTGTTGAATGGACATATATGGTATCGTTTATGACACGTGGTTGAACTAATTAAGTATTATCAATATATTTACATTGTCATAATATCGTCCAAAGTAGATTGATAACAAATATCGTTCGTTAAGCTTACTATTTAAGAAATCTATATGTTTACCGCTCACCCACTTGCTAGCTCTTTCACTCATACGCTCGAGTGTCTATTTTCTACTTGTCATGTACAAGAGGCCATGGCTCTGTTTATGGATGCTTTATGTCAGTCAAGAACCAACTTGTGATCAATTATCGCCCTTCAATTATGCCACGGCTTTATGTTAGTTCTCTCTAGGTTGTTGGCAAGATTTTTTTATGTGGAAATGATAAAAAATGACCTTTGTTACTAAAAATTGTTTTTAGTCACATTTTTTTAAATGATTATAAGTGACCATTTAAAAATTTTTATTTCAATTTTCAACCAAAAAATTACAAAAGATATCCCTAAAAGTTACAAAAGGTCCCCTAAATTAATTGTCTATATAATTACATAAATACCCAAAACTCGTAAAATTACAAAAAAAAAAAAACCATATAACGTGAAATATGTAAAAATTTAACGTGAAACATGCTAAAATTTAGTTTGAAACATGCTAAAAATTTATGTCCCCTAAAGAATCACTGTAGGGGACGTAAAGATATCTTGAACTTTTACACCAAGGCCCCTTACTCATACCAAGTTCATGTGTGCAATGCAAACTAGACTCAAATTTAAAATTCTAACCCATCCTCCTTTAACATGTTGGTTTAGGCTGGGGTTGATAGGTGGACATGTGCATATAACCCAGGCCGGACATACCAGATAACAACAAACATTGCAGAGGCACTAAATAATTGTATGAAGAGAGAACAGAGGTTGCCTATCACCGCAACTAAGAAGTTCTTGAAGGATATGCTTCAAAGCTGGTTCCATGATCGACGGAGAGTGACAAACCCCTCACCTATTATCTTACGCTAAGCGGCCTGCCAACAACCCCACGGTAGCTTCCCAATCGAGGCTTATCCCGCTGAAAAGCTTCCGTGAAGCTAAGCCGTTACTTACTATGAAAATCTGAGTAGAATTTTTTTTTTTTATACAAAACTACTTTATTAAAATTTTGGCAGAGTCTCCCCTGTTTTTCTAAAATTTACCAAAATTAGGACACTTGCATAAGAAACTGTACACTTCTAATTTTTATTTTCTCAACTACCACAGGACCTCTAGTCGAGTCAAATCAACCACAACCATGCAGTATCGTTTTCAAGATACAACTAAAAATATTTGTAATTCAATTATAAAACACTGAACTTTAACAATATACATTTTACATAAGTGTTACAATAAACATAATACATATTTTTAAAACTGTCACAGCAATGTCTGACTAATATTGCTGGTCCTGGGAGTCCCTGCAACGTCTGCACCTGTACCTGAGAGGTTGGTTTATAAAACATAAAAATAAAATGAGCTAAACGAGTTCAGTGAGTGTTATTAGTTTCTAAACAACTTAATGTTTCTAATTAAATCTCCCTAAAAGCTGTACTGAAAAGATTATTAATCTGTTTTCTAAAATCTATACTGAAATAAATAATAATCATAACACTTTTCTTGTTTCCTGAAAAAACTGTACTAAAATGCATAACAATAAAACTTATTCTATTTTCTCAAAACAATATACTGAAATAAGTAATAATAATACTTTTTGTTCACTGAAAACTGTGCTTAAATCTTTTTACTGAAAGCAATGTACTGAAATGCAAAGTAATATATATTATTCTGTTTCCTGAAAACTGAACTGAAATCTATTTCATGAAAACTATATTGAAATCCGTACTGAAATGACAGGCCCCTAACCTACTATTTCCCATTAGGTAGCCTGTCGGCACTCCACGGTAGCTTCCCAGTCAAGGCTTGCCTCGCTGAAAGGCTTTCGTGAAGCTAAGCCGTTTATTTTAAATGGAAATCTGAGTAGAAATTTTATTTTTTATTTTTTTATACACAACTATTTTATAAAAATTTTGGCAGAGTCTCCTTTGTTTTTCTAAAATTACCAAATCTTGGAAACCTGCATAAAAACTTGAACACTTCTATAACCTTTCAAAACTCAACTACTGTGGACCTCCGGTCCATCTCCACAAACCACAACTCAAAAAGTTTAAATATCAAAATAAATAATTATAAAAAATAAATAAATCAAATCCTTAAATAAAATACTTATACACTTAAAACAATATTAAAATACAAACTTAATAACTGAAGCATTATATATCTTTATAAAAACAGTCACAGCTTCCTCTCACTGGTCCTGCTGGTCTTCGGCGTCCCTTCTGCATCTGTACCTGGGAGGTTGATTTAAAAACATAAAGAGAAACTAGAGTGAGCTAAAGGAGTTCAGTGAGTGCATTTCTAATTGACTGAAAGATCTTAAATATAATAAAATTAACTTTGAATTTAACTGAAACTCTTCAAACTTATTACTATTACTGAAAACTGATAAACTAAAAACTCTCTGCTATTGCTGAAAACTGATAAACTAAAAATTAAAAACTGATAAACTGATATACTTTTAAATACAAGCTAAGAATGTTTAATCGATTAAATCTGATGGCCAAGCCTAAATAATTACTTTTAATTTACAATTGAAATATTTAAAATTCTATTATAACTATTTACTTGGCCACTTTTCTGAAAACTGAAAAGCTGAAATAATATACTGATCTGAAAATTGAAAAGCTGGAATAATATATTTTCCTGAAAACTGAAATGCTGAGATAATATATTTTTCTGAAAACTGAAAAGCTGAAATAATATACTGATCTGAAAATTGAAAAGCTGGAATAATATATTTTCCTGAAAACTGAAATGCTGAGATAATATATTTTTCTGAAAACTGAAAACTGATATCATATACTTTTTTGAAAACTAATAAACTAATATAATATACTTTTCTGAAAACTAATTTGAAAACTAATAAACTAATATAATATACTTTTCCGAAAACTAATATAAACTAATGGAATATACTTTTCTGAAATCTGTTAAACTGAAATAATATTCCTTTATATTTCTAAAACTGAAAAGCTAATATGATATTCTTTTCTGAAAACTGAAATACTGATATAATATATTTCTCTAAAAACTATACTGAAATCTATTTTCTGGAAACTGTTTTGAAATTTATACAAAACTATTCTGAAATCGAATTTCTGAAAACTGAAAAACTAAGAATATATATATATACTTTTACTTTACAAAAAATTGAAAAGCTGAAACTATATCTTTTCTGAAATATACTTTTCGGATAAAACTTCTCTGATTAAACTTTTATAATCATATAGTTTTCTGATAATACTCTTCTGATAAAATACTTTTCTGATAATAAACTTTTCTAAAAACTTATTCTGTCTCCTGAAAACAATGTACTAAAATCTGTAATCATCTGTTTTTTGAATACTGTACTGAAATCTGTTTTTCTGAAAATCTAGCCAAGCCTAACGTATAAAACTCTTAATTTAATATTCTGTAATGATAATCTGAAAATATTTCTGGCTTGGCTTTTGTATCTGAAAACTCCCAATGGACCCCTAAGATGAGCTGAACTCATGGGTCGACTAACTGCGCCGTACCATATGAGTGGGTCACAGGGCGACTAACTGCACCGTTCATTGTGACATCTGATATAAGTCACGAGGCGACTAACTGATGCGCCGTCAACGCGACATCTGATAAAAGACATCTCGCTGTCAATGAGCAGAATGCTGCGTCGTAACTGATCGATCAATATTTGTTACATATTTACGACCCTTAGACCTTATCTTTTGATTGTATTTTGAGTGAATTTGGCGCTTTTGATGTGTTTATTGAGCATGTGCAGGCTATTGGGAAATATTAGGGAAGACATAACAAAGTTGGAAGAATTGAAGAATTCTCACTGCAAACTGGTCGTGTTTCGGAGGTTGGCATATATTCTATAGGATGAACTGGATTTCTAACTTTATATGTATGGAAAGATATAGGTGTATACTTTCCCATGCATTTCACGGTTCGTGATTTGGAGTTTTCTAGACAAAGTTATGCTCGTTTTCGTAACAGTGCGCAATGCTGAAATTTGGAGCAGTGAGTATCGCGACCAAACGGCGCGACCGTTGGTCGCGACGACACATCAATTTTTTGGCAGTGTGTACCGCGAGCAAAGTGTAGCGACCGTTGGTCGCGACCCACGGTCACGACAGCACAAAATCTGGAACCCTAACAGCTGCCTATAAAGAGAAAACATGAGAAACAAAGAGGGGGTTCGTCTTGGCTAGTCCAAGCTACGACCAAACACCCTCCCAAGCCATTTTTCACCATCCTAAACACCAAACTTCATCATCAAACACCATTTGGAGGTTAGATACTTGGATTACATCAATTGTTCATCAAGGAAGTTGAAGATTTGAAGGTGAAGGAGTTCCATCCGAATCCAAGAGGAAATCCCTCTCCATGGAGCTTCAAATGGGTTGTTTTACTTCCCTATCTTCTTTTTATTGTTCAATTGATTGTATGAGTAGCTAAATCTCTTGTAAGGTGGTCATGGAACCATGATTTGATTTTAGGGATTTTTGACTATGAATATATTTTGATATTTATTTGCAAGATATTGAATTTAGAGTTTGATTATATTTATTACAATTTATTCTAGTTCAATGCATCATGAAAGTGGTTTGCAATGACTCTTGATTAATTGTGATATTGATTTTGTTGTAATCTAGCATGAGAAATCATTAGGTTGCAATTGGGGTTAATGCATTCTAAGTTCAATGGTTAGATTAATTTTGGTGTGAAAATACTAAATTGATCTAGGGATTAGATTAGTTAAGGGTTTCCAATTGAATGCACTCTAGGACCAATAGGTGAGCGTAATTGGAATTACAACACCATTGCGGAACCAATACAATGTGGTGTGCCTAAACTACTCAATTCGTTTCTTGTTAATAACGCACTTCATAGTAGTCATTAAATTATCCCTTATCCAGGATTGGGACCGTGTAACCATCTAACGCCTTTATCCATCGAATCCGTCTCGCTTTATTTTATTGCATTAGTAGTTAATTATATTTTAATTAAGAACCCAAAAACAACAACCTTGATTTATTTTACCGCTGTAGTATAATCTTTAATTTATAGAATTAGTTCCACCACTTCCTTGTGGATTCGACTCCGTACTCACGGAAATATTATTACTTCGACACATCCTGCACTTGGGATTATTCCCACTCGTTTGAGCGTGTCAAGTTTTTGGCGCCGTTGCCGGGGAAGTGTTTCGGTAGCTTATTCTTTAGATTAGAGATTTTTAGGTTTTATTTTCTTTTCTAGGTTTTTATTTTTTTTAGTTATCATTTTATTTCTATTTTAGTAGTTTTATTTTTATTAGTTTTTCTTGTTTTTATTTTTCTTTTGATTTATTTTTGTTTATCAGGTGCTCGAGCCATTAGCCATGCAATCGAAAGAATTGACTAGACAGATGCAGATGTTAGCCGCTGAGACTAGGCAAAACCGCATAGGGGTTGCTTGCTATATATGTGGAGTTGGTGGACACGATTCTTCTGTGTGTCCATCCAGGGAGACCTTCCCGGAGTATGAGTATGAACAAGCACAGGCGCTTAATTATTATCCTCCGTGGTCAGGGAATGATCCATACTCCAATAGCTATAATCCAGGATGAAGTAATTATCTAGACTTCTCCTGGAGAGATAGTCAGCAGCAGCCATGGCAGTATCAGGAGTGCCAACAACAGAGTTGGTTTGAGCCACTGCATCAGTACTAGTACCAGCCCAATGCACAAAGTTATTTTGATCAACCGGCTGATCAATCACCTCAGCAAGTCCAAACATCACAAAATGACAAGCTTGACGAACTCATGCAAAAGATGCAGCAAAACAATCAGATAACTGACAGGATAGAGGCACAACTCGGCCAACTGGTCGAGGCATTGCAAAATAAAGTGCCAGAAGAGTTCCCCAACCAGCTAGAGCAAGCAGAGGAGATTACCATTCCTCTGAATGGTATGACAGTTACTGATAGGGTTGAGGATGAACTTTCTGATTCTGTTAATTTTGCTGCAGGTACAGGTACTCAGCTGGTGAGAGTAGAGGTGAAAACAAGTTTGGGGGTTAAAACGGAAATCAAACCTAAAGAGGAGCCTAAACTCGTTTCGACTAAACCACCTGATAACGGGACTAAATATGGAGATGGTGGAGATTGCTTTAAGTTGAAAAAGCTATTCTCCTTATTATTTGAGGTCCATAGAGAGCATGTACGATCATGCAGGCATGAGCTGATTGCAGGTCATGCAGGAAACAGAGTCTGGGATGTATTTTGAGAGATAGCTCGAGTACGACGTCTTGCCTAGACGTTAAATAAAGCACTAGGAGGGAGGTAACCCTTTATTTTCATTTCTCTTTATTTTTATTGTGTTTTTATCATTTTCATTCAATTTCGCTTTTCCAATTGAAGTGTTATGCCTTGTGTTGAGAAAACGAAGTACGGGGGAGTGAGGTTGGATGAAGTGATAGTTGTGGATATTTAGGATTGTTAGTTGTGGATAATAGGACTGTTGTTCTGTGTTCATGTTTTATGCATTTTTATGGTTTCCTTTGAATCCAGGATTTTAAACATTGAGGACAATGTTTATCTTAGGTTTGGGGGTATTTTCTATTTTTGTCTTTTGCGTGCTTTATTTTCTATTTTTGTCTTGTGTGTGTTTTTATGTCTTGTTGGTGTATATAGGCTGGAAACCTAGACTTTCCTCATACGCACCGCATTTGGAAGACTTAGGCATAACAATGCCACGTACACCAATTTTGGGTCTTTTATTGAATTTTTCATGTTTTGTTTTATTTGTTTTAGGATAGCAAATCATATGCATGCTTTACAGATAATTGGGTAATAATATATAAATGCTTAGGTCATTTGAGTCTACAAAGTTGTTAACTAGAATAATGTCGGTAGTGTCTTTACATCTAAACATATAAGTCTGACATCTTTGCATTGTAGTATGTGAAAACTTCCAATTAGTAGTCCTGATTAATAGTGGAGACTACCCTTTGTGAGATTTTGAGCTTATCGCGTATTCATTCTGAGGGAATTTTTGTTTCTACTCT
Organism: Xanthoceras sorbifolium; assembly: GCA_003430845.1. Lineage (NCBI taxonomy): Eukaryota > Viridiplantae > Streptophyta > Magnoliopsida > Sapindales > Sapindaceae > Xanthoceras > Xanthoceras sorbifolium. The sequence goes on along the minus strand of CM010620.1, from coordinate 20,881,496 downwards.
TAAACACTTTCTTGAGCTTTATTGTTAGTAGATTGATCTCTATAGGTTTGCATTGGATGTTAATGAACTGCATTATAAAAATCTTATATGTATGTTTTGAATGTTCAGTTTAGTAGATTTTGGAGATATGATCCAGGCATTGTGTGTGAACTCCTAAATAGCTTGATTTCCTGTCCTTAAATTGTATGCTCCCTATCCCATTCGCGGCCAAACACTCACATATTAGCCTTTTATTGTATGACCTACATGTTCAAAAATCCTAGCCAAAATTGAAACGTTACCTTTGACGCTTGGAAACTAAAGACAATTAAAGAGGGAATGTGTAAGTGTTGAGTGAGAAAAAGGAGTGGAGTAGAAAAGATGAAATGGATGTGAAAATGTGCAGAAAAAAAAAAATAGCCAACAGAAAATAAAGAAATATATATATATGAAAAGAGTTGGCTAAATGAGAAAAGAAGTATGATGCACAAAGTAAAAATTGAGAAAAGGGTTTGAAAAGAGGTTGAAGGAGAAAGGCGAGAAAAAGATTTGGAAGAAAATTTGAATGAATTTGGTAGTCGTGAGAGAAAATGCACAAATTGAAAATCTTATGAAGTCTCTGAATAGGTTTCCAAGTGAGTTGAACCCGATTTCTATTCTTTTTGAGCCAATCACCCCAAAGCCCTATTACAACCTGAAAAAGTCCTGTTGATCTCTTTAGGAGACTTAATTGTAATATTTGACATGTATGTATACTGATTTTTCTGTTCTTAGCATTTGATATCTTTCATGAGGTCCTTTGCGTAAGTTTTGTGTTCTTTCTAATTATTGATGCATACGACACATTTTGAAATTCTTTACTCATAAATTCCAGTTGTATGCAGTTGAAAGTGTGATTGCCTGGGTTCTGAGTGTCATTGAGTGAAAACTGGTGAGACTAGAGTCGAGGCAAATTACATCAGTGGTTTATTGGTATGGAAGGATTCACTATTATAAATGCGTTGCATGTCAGTGTCCTGTATAATATAGGGTGTATTAGACTAATTGACAGCATTTTGGATTTCTGATTTTGTGCTATTCTTATGCATTTGTATTTGTGTATATACTTGATTTGATGTTTAGCTTTGTATGTGGTTAGCTTAGGATGTTTGTGGGTATCGTAGCTAGTAAACCCTCACGAGACTATAACTCGTCCACTAGGGCCACCTAGGGGTTTAAAGGCTTGTGGCACATGCTAAGTGCCATCGTTTCATCCTATGAAAATGGATATAGCTTAGTTTGTTTGTGTTTGTTAAGTTTTAGTTTTGTTTTTGTTTTGCTTTTCATTGTGGTGTGTGCCAATTTGCTTGAGGACAAGCAAAAGATAGGTTTAGGGGTATTTGATCGATCAATATTTGTTACATATTTACGACCCTTAGACCTTATCTTTTGATTGTATTTTGAGTGAATTTGGCGCTTTTGATGTGTTTATTGAGCATGTGCAGGCCATTGGGAAATATTAGGGAAGACATAATAAAGTTGGAAGAATTGAAGAATTCTCACTGCAAACGGGTCGTGTTTCGGAGGTTGGCATATATTCTATAGGATGAACTGGGTTTCGAACTTTATATGTATGGAAAGATATAGGTGTATACTTTCCCATGCATTTTACGGTTCGTGATTTGGAGTTTTCTAGACGAAGTTATGCTCATTTTCGTAACAGTGCGCAATGCTGAAATTTGGAGAAGTGAGTATCGCGACCAAACGGCGCGACCGTTGGTCGCGATACACCGGTCGCGACGACACATCAATTTTCTGGCAGTGTGTACCGCGAGCAAAGTGTCGCGACCATCGGTCGCGACCCACGGTCACGACAGCACAAAATCTGGAACCCTAACAGCTGCCTATAAAGAGAAAACATGAGAAGCAAAGAGGGGGTTCTTCTTGGCTCGTCCAAGCTACGACCAAACACCCTCCCAAGCCATTTTTCACCATCCTAAACACCAAACTTCATCATCAAACACCATTTGGAGGTTAGATACTTGGATTACATCAATTGTTCATCAAGGAAGTTGAAGATTTGAAGGTGAAGGAGTTCCATCCGAATCCAAGAGGAAATCCCTCTCCATGGAGCTTCAAATGGGTTGTTTTACTTCCCTATCTTCTTTTTATTGTTCAATTGATTGTATGAGTAGCTAAATCTCTTGTAAGGTGGTCATGGAACCATGATTTGATTTTAGGGATTTTTGACTATGAATATATTTTGATATTTATTTGCAAGATATTGAATTTAGAGTTTGATTATATTTATTACAATTTATTCTAGTTCAATGCATCATGAAAGTGGTTTGCAATGATTCTTGATTAATTGTGATATTGATTTTGTTGTAATCTAGCATGAGAAATCATTAGGTTGCAATTGGGGTTAATGCATTCTAAGTTCAATGGTTAGATTAATTTTGGTGTGAAAATACTAAATTGATCTAGGGATTAGATTAGTTAAGGGTTTCCAATTGAATGCACTCTAGGACCAATAGGTGAGCGTAATTGGAATTACAACACCATTGCGGAACCAATACAATGTGGTGTGCCTAAACTACTCAATTCGTTTCTTGTTAATAACGCACTTCATAGTAGTCATTAAATTATCCCTTATCCAGGATTGGGACCGTGTAACCATCTAACGCCTTTATCCATCGAATCCGTCTCGCTTTATTTTATTGCATTAGTAGTTAATTATATTTTAATTAAGAACCCAAAAACAACAACCTTGATTTATTTTACCGCTGTAGTATAATCTTTAATTTATAGAATTAGTTCCACCACTTCCTTGTGGATTCGACTCCGTACTCACAGAAATATTATTACTTCGACACATCCTGCACTTGGGATTATTCCCACGCGTTTGAGCGTGTCAGCAACATATAGCGAGACAACACCCCAATGTGTGGGCAACTGACAGACTCGACAGACTCAACCCCCCTGGAGTTAGCGGATTGTCCCCCCCTTAACTTGCCACACACAATTGGGATGTATCGGCCGGGTCTAACTGCTGATAACTGATCTGATCTGAATTTGAAGGGTAATCCATGGGTTTGAAAATTATTTTCTTTACTTTTGAAAACTAGCTTTTAATAACAAAAATAATATAAAATATACATCAACCATATTTCTTTAAATGAATATAAATTCTAGATTTCTGAGATATAAAAAAAATACTTCAATTAAAATATAATGGAGCATAAATTCTATTTAAATGATGAACTACATATAAATAAATAAATGTGTATATAAAATCACAAATAATTAAATTAACCTTGGAAACATAGTAAAATATATTTCAACTAGAAATATGATTTTGCTTAAAATATTTTAACACTCACCGATTTCTGGTTTTCTCTAAGCTTTGAGCTTTGGTTCCTTTGCCTCAAAACATTTCTTGACTTTCTGCATAATTTCATTTCCTAATTAAAGTAATATATATTTCCAAATAATTTATTAATATAAATACAACCACTAATATAAAACTCTATTCACATGTTTAACACTTTATTCTACAATTTCTTCTATTCTCATAAAATCAATTACATTTAATTTACTGAAAATCATGTCTCTACGATTGTATATTCCTTCAATAAATCAATTTCTTTTAATTTGAATCTCATTCAACACAATCTGACATACTTTATTTTCTAAACACCAATTTGTATCATAATCATACAAATACAATTTCTAATACTTAATTACCCAATAATCAAATTCTCTACACTATCAACATTCGATTTCTACACAAATATTCATTCTAATCTTTATCAATTTAACATAAATGAATTTCTTTCACTTAACAACATCAAATTCAACTTCATTAAACTCGATTAAACTAATTTGAGCTTCAATTTCGAATTTAATTTCAAAAATCCTCAACATTAATGATTCAATTTCATTCCAAACACAACATCATACAAATTCCATACTACAAATTCACTTATTTGAGAATCATTTTGATTTCTTACTTAACGATTCCAAATTCATACCACCAATTAATTCAAAAACACTCAAATTACTAAATTAATATCTCAATTTAACTAATTTGAACTTGAAATCATCAAATCTCCAATTCTTTAACTCACTCGTTTTCTTGATTTTCATTATAATCAATTCCAATTAAACTAATTTCAATTAAAACACTACAAAAACTAAATCAAACACTAAAATTAACAAAACCCATAATCTTCTTCACTTCCAACAATCAAACTTCATTCTATATTCCACAATCAATTTAAATAACAATCAAAACTCCAACACAGTTTAATTTCATCAAATTCAACAATTTAACTTCATCACACTTACCCAAATCCTCTTCTTCTTCTTCTTCTTCTTCTAGCTGAACCGAAAACTTCTTCTTCTCCCTTTCTCTTTTCTTTTTCTCTTTTTCTTCTTTTCTCCCTGCACATTTTCTGCTCTGTTTTCTTCTTTATTTTTCTGCACACTTTCAAACTTTCTGCTCTCTTCTTCTTCTTCCTTCTCTTCTGCTGGCAGCACCTTCTTCTTCCTCTTCTCTTCTTTCTTTCTTTCTTCTCCGGTCCACTTGCTTCTTCTCTCTTCTTGGCCGCTGTCCTTCTTCTTCCTTCTCCTTCAGCTGCTGTCACTTCCTCTTCTTCCTCTTGCTGGCAGCTGCTATCTTTCTCTTCTTTCCTTCTCCAGCTCGCTGCTCACTTCTTCTCTCTCTCTCTCTCTCTCTCTCTCTCTCTTCTTCTCTTCTTCTTCTCCTCGACCGAGCTCTCCTCCACCGCCTCACTTTTCCTCTGTTTTTGTTTTCATTTTTTTGGTTCCTTCTCTTCAAAGTTTCTGATTTCATTGATATATATTATATTATATTATATTATATTACTTATCTCTAATTGACATTTTGCCCCTTTTAATTTTAAAACTATAAAATGGCCACAAATTGAAAACTAATCACAGAATCTAGTCCAATAACACTTTAATTGTCAATTTAATCCATAACAATCCCTTAACTCTTTTCCACAAAAATCCATTTCAATTTACTTTTCCATCAATTAATTAAATCACAACCTCATATCGTAAAAATATATTTTGATTTTCAATAAATATTCTTAATACTCCAATTTATGGAAATTCTTACTATATTCTCCAAAACTTATAATTTAAATTTCTCATATACTTTATGGAACCTTATTAATCATCTGAAACCATTCCAGATATTTTCTCAGTCTCTGATACCCTTAATACTTTTAACATCTAATTTATGGAAAATCCTTACTAGAAATTTCGAAACGTATAATTGGATTTCGTATATACTTTACGAAATCGTACTAATCGTCCAATAAACTCCATTATAGTACCGTACAATCAATTTTGAAAAAATATATTTCAATACCTGTACGTGTACAGTACAATTATTGGGAGGGTGTATTACATGAAATCTCTTTCATAAAAACTATACTGAAATCTGTACTAAAATCTTTTTCATAAAACTGTACTGAAATCTTTTTCATTGAAAGATAACATACTGAAAATCTGTATCTTCAAATCAATGTACTGAAATCTATTTTCCTAAAAATTGTACTGAAAAGCAATATGTTTCATAAAAACTATTCTGAAATCTGTTTTCTGAAAATCTATACTGAAATCTGTTTTCTGAAATGTAGGCAAGCATAATGTACAAAAGCTCTTTAATAAACACTAAAGCATAAGCAAAGTATATATTCAATTATTTCTGTAAATTTAATATTTTGCATTGAAAATCTGTAAAATATTTCTGGCTTGGCTTCTATATCTGAAAACTCCCAATGGAACCCATAAAGCTCTGGCTCTGACTCATAGGACGACTAACTGGCGTCGTACCATAGGAGTGGGGTCACGAGGCGACTAACTGGCGCCGCTCACCGTGACATCTGAAATAAGACATCACACTGGCTATGTGGCGGAATTCTGTATCGCCTACATATAGCGAGATAATACCCCATAAGTGTGAGGGCGACTCACTGGACACGACAGACTCAACCCCTAGGTTAGTGACATGCCCTCCCAACATTTTCCCTACACAAATAGGGTATTCCGGCTGGGTCATAATCTGAATCTCTGTTTCTGTTTTGATGGGTAATCCATGGGTTTTAAAAATTATTTTCTTTACTTTAGAAACTAACTTTTAAATCTAAAAGCATGAAATATACATAAAATATATTTCTTTAATAAATACTAAAACATTTGCTCAAGTGAATATAAATTCTAAATTTCTGAGATCTAAAAATACCTCAACTGAAATACGTTTGGGGCATCAATTTCTATTTAAACTATAAAATAAATATAAACAAATAAAGGTATGTAATTCAATCAAATTGAAAACATACTAAAATACATATAAATCAAAAACATAATCTTGCACTCACATAAAACATCTTACTTGAATAAATAGTTTAAACACTTGCTTAAAACATATTCTTAAAATAAACTACACTTTACTAAAAAATATACTTTAAACACTCACCAATTCCGAGCTCCTCGATAGCAAAGTTCCTTTCCAATATTTTCTTCTCCTCTCACACTTGTTTTACCCTCACCTACAAGCCATATTTCATAATAAAATATACCTCAATTAATCCACTTAAAACTCAAACCAATATTTCTCAATTATAGGCAAACTAATGCACTAACGTATATGTTCTTCATTCTCCATTCACACATCCTTGCCCATTAATTATTTAAGGCCATCAAAAGCATTTAAATCCAACCATAAGCATACTAAAGCAACATGCCCTTCACAAGTCAAACACATAAAACACAACCAACTACATTTAATTTCTTCTTCAATTTCTTCATATATAACACCACCAATTACATTTAATTTACTATAAACCATGTCAATTTAATTAAACACATATCAATCATACAATTCCTCTTCTTGACCGAATTTCAAGCATCAAAAATCAACATGATTTCTTAAATTTCTAAACACCAATTAGCATCACAAATACACATACACCAATTCTAATACCTTATCATACTTCAATTGAAATCTCTTCACTAAAATCAACTTCAAACCCTAACTTTAACTTGCTAATTTTCTTGGTTTCTAGTATACAATATATAGCAAATTCCCTAAATTATTTCCAAGGAACTCAATATAGTCAAAATTAATGAATTTGTAATACACCCTCCCGATATTATGTACTGTACACGTACAGGTATTGTAATATATTTTTTCAGGATTGATTATACGGTACTATAATGGAATCTATTGAACGATTAGTACGATTTCATAAAATATATAAGAAATTTAAATTATAAGTTTTGGAGAACACGGTGAAGATGTCCATAAATTGGAGTATTAAGAATTTTTATTGGAAGTTAAAATATATTTGTATTATATGAGATTGTAATTTAATTAGTTAAAGGATTGTTATGGATTACATTGTAAATCAAAAGGTTTTGGTCAAATTCATATGATTAAATTGTATATTGATGGTCATGTTATAATTTTAAAATGTAAAGGGACAAATTGCAATTAAAGTTTATATATATATATATATATATATATATATATATTAGTGGACATTCCACTAACACACAATTGCAAATACAAATTTGCAACACAGCAAAACAAAAACAAAACAAATTTGCAAAGTCAATTGGCCAAAACAAAGAAATCAAAAAATGCAAAATAGAAATAGAGGAGAGGCGGTGAGAGAGAAATGAAATGTAAAACAAAAAAAAAACAAAACAAAAGTATATAATATATATATATATATATATATATATATATATATATATATATTAGTGAATCAGAAAACAAAAAGAAACAAAACAGAGAACAGAAAATAGAGGAGGTGGGAGACGGGAAGCAACCAGAAATTTCGAGAGAAAGGGAGAGAGCAGCGGCCAGCAGAAGAAGAAAGGAGAGAGAGAAGAAGGAAAAGAGAAGGAGCTCCGGCCGAAGAAAAAGAGGAGAGGAAGAAGAAGAACAGACCAGGGAAGAGAGAAAGAAAAGAGAAGAAGTGAGCAGCGGGAGAAGAAAGGAAGAAGAAGAAAGAAGAAGGAAGAAAGAAGAGAGAAAGAAAGAGGAAGTGACAGCAGCTGAAAGAGAAGGAAGAAGAAGACAGCAGAACCGAGAGAAAGAGGGAAGGAAGAAGAAAAGAAAAAAGAAAAGAAAAGAGAAAGAGGAGGAGAAAATTCGGTTCAGTTGGAAGAAGAAGAAGAAGAGGATTTGGGTAAGTGATTGATGAAGTTGATGTGGTTGATTTTTAGTTGTTGGTTAAATTGTTATAAAGTTTTATTTTTAGTGCTGATTTAGTGGTTTCAAGTGGAAAAATGAAGTGGGTTGCCTTGGGATTGTTTGATTGGTTTGAATTTTGATGAAACTGTTTGTGTTGTAGAATTTGTAGTTGATATTTTATGAAATTGCATGATTTTTGAGATTGATTGAGTATTGAATTGTGTTGAAAGTTTGATTGTTGAATATAAAGTGAAATTGAGTTTATGGAAGTAAAGAAAATTGTGGGTTTTGTTGATTTAGTGTTTGATTTGAGTTTTTGTAAAGTTTTATTGGAAATTAGTTGGAATTGAATTGATTGAAATGAAAATCAAGAAAATTAGTAAGGTAAATTTTGGGGATTTTATGATATCAAGTTTAAATTAGTTAATTGAGATATTAATTGTGTAATTTGAATGTTTATGAGTTAATTAATGGTATGAATGTGGAATCATTAAGTAAGGAATCAAAATGATTCTCAAATTAGTGAATTTGTATTATGGAGTCTTAGTGATATTGTGTTTGGAATGAAATTGAATCACTAGTTTTGAGAATTTTTGAAATTAAAATTGAAATTGAAGTTATAATTAGTTTCATCGAGTTTAATGAGATTGAATTTGATGTTGTTAAGTGAAGGAAATTCACTTATGTTAGAGATTTCAATTTATGTGTAATTAAGTATTAGAAATTGTATCTGTATATAATGATACAAATTGGTGTTTAGAAATCCAAGAAAGTATGTTGGATTGTGTTGTATGAGATTTGATTTAAGAGAAATTGAATGATTGAATGTATATATAGTTATATGTTATAGTATGGTGACGTAATTTTTAGTGGATTAAATGTAATTGATTTTATTAGAATAGAAGAAATTGAAGAATAAAGTGTTAAATGTGTTAATTGAGTTTTATATCAACTATTGTATTTATATTAATGATTTATTTAGAAATATATTACTTTAGGGAGAAATCTCCGTAGTATGGGAGAAAAAGAAACGTTATGGAAAGTCAAGGAATGTATTGAGACGAAGGAACCAGAGCACCAAGCCTAGAGAAAACCACAAATCTGTGAGTGTAAATTTATTTTAAAGTAAAATATATTTTATTTTAGCAATATGTTTTATCTAAAGTTTAACAAGATAATAACTTTATTTAAGTTAGTGCAAAAGCAGGTTTTCAGTTGAATTATATTTAGTTTATTTTCTTTAAGTTTGATTTAGTATTTTGTGATATTATATACGTTTATTTACTTATATGAGTTTTGTAAGTTAAATAGAATTTATGTTCAAGTATGTTTTAATTAAAGTATTTTATATCTCAGAAATTTAGAAATTATATTCATTTAAAGAAATATGTTTTATGTATATCCCATACTTTTGATTAAAAGTTAGTTTCAAAGTAAAGAAAACAGTTTTCAAACCCATGGATTATCAGATTATCAGATCAGTTATCAGCAGTTAGGCCCGGCCGGTACATCCCAATTGTGTGTGGCAAGTTAAGGGCGGACAGTCTGCTAACTCCAGGGCAATTAAGTTTGTCGAGTCTGTCAGTCGCCCACACATTGGGGTGTTGTCTCGCTATATTGCGACGCAGCATTCCGCACATAGACAACGAGATATCTTTTATCAGATGTCATGTTAAGCGCATCAGTTAGTCGTCTCGTGACCCTTATATCAGATGTCACAGTGGACTGGCGCCAGTTAGTCGCCCTGTGACCCACTCCTATGGTATGACGCCAGTTAGTCGACCTATGAGTTTAGCTCAGCTTAGGGGTCAATTGGGAGTTTTCAGATACAGAAGCCAAGCCATAAATGTTTTCAAATTTTCAGTACGTAATATTAAATTAAGAGCTTTTGTACGTTAGGCTTAGCTACATTTTCAGAAAAACAGATTTTAGTACAGTATTCAGAAAACAGATTATTGCAGATTTCACTACATTGTTTTCAAGAGACATAATAAGTTTTCAGAAAAGTTTATTATCATAATATTTTATCAGAAAAGCATTTTATCAGAAAAGTATTTTATCAGAAGAGTATTATCAGAAAACTATATGATTAGAAAAGTTTAATCAGAGAAGTAAATAGATTAAAACAATGTTTTACTGAAAATCCTTTAGAATTTTGGAATAAAAACCAAATTATGGCAAAATTAGAAATGATAGATAAACATAAAGTAATTAGAGAAAAACCAATGAGATACAATCCAGAAGATAAAAAAGAATTTAATCAACAAATCAATGAATTATTAAAATTAAAATTCATTAGACCAAGTTTATCAGCCCATAGCTCACCAGCATTTATTGTTAGAAAACATGCTGAGATAGTTAGAGGTAAAACTAGAATGGTGATAAATTATAAAAGATTAAATAATAATACAGTCTTTGATGGATATTTTCTACCACATAAAGAAAGTTTGATAAATGAAACAAGAAATAAACATATATTTTCTAAATTTGATTGTAAAAGTGGATTTTGGCAAATTAAAATGCATCCAGATAGTATAGCATATACAGCATTTTCAACCCCACAAGGTCAATATGAATGGTTAGTTTTACCATTTGGATTAAAAAATGCTCCTCAAATATTTCAAAGAAAAATGGATAATATTTTTAAACCTTATAATTTTATATTTGTCTATGTGGATGATATATTAGTCTTATCTGATAATATGTCTGAACATTTAAAACATTTAGATATATTTATTAATCTTTGTTTACAGAATGGATTAGCTTTATCTGAGAAAAAGTCTAAGATATGTCAACATCAGATTGAATTTCTAGGAATGCACATAGATAATAAAGGAATACAATTACAAAAACACATATTAGAAAAAATTAATAGTTTTCCAGATAGATTAACTGATAAAAAACAAGTACAAAGTTTTCTAGGAATATTAAACTATGCATCAGATTTCATAGCAAATCTAGCAAGTTTAAGAAAACCATTTCAAGATTTAATAAGAAAAGACAGAGTATTTCAGTTTGATTCTTTACTAGAACAACAAGTTAGACAAATAAAAGAAATGTGTAAATCATTACCAAAATTACAATTACCAAAAGAAAATGATAAGTTAATTTTAGAAACAGATGCTTCAGAAAGATATTGGAGTGGAATATTAAAGAAAGAAGATTATACTGAGAATTATGAAAAGATAGGAGAAACAGTATGTAAATATTGTTCTGGAACTTTTTCTGATACAGAGTCTAGATATCATATAAATGAAAAAGAATTGTTAGCTGTTGTCAAACGTTGTAAAAAATTTTAAGAGTATTATCAGAAAACTATATGATTAGAAAAGTTTAATCAGAGAAGTTTTATCAGAAAAGTATTTTCAGTAAAGTATATTCTTTTAGCTTTTCAGTTTTCAGAAAAGTACATTATCTCAGCATTTCAGTTTTCAGAAAAATATATTATATCAGTATTTCAGTTTTCAAAAAAGAATATCATATTAGCTTTTCAGTTTTCAGAAATATAAAGGAATATTATTTCAGCTTATCAGTTTTCAGAAAAGATATAATTTCAGCTTTGCAGTTTTTAATAAAGTGAAAGTATATGTACATATTATTAGTTTTCCAGTTTTCAGAAATTTGATTTCAGAATAGTTTTCTGTATAAATTTCAGAACAGTTTCCAGAAAATAGATTTCAGTATATCTTTGTGAGAAAGATTTTAATATATATTTCAGAATAGCTTTTATAAAAGAGATTTTAGTATATTTTTCATGAATTAGATTTCAGTTCAGTTTTCAAATAAACAGAAAAAGTTTTATTATTTAGTTATTTACTTTACCACAGTTTTCAGAAGGTAATAAAAGATTCATTATTTTGAAATTTCAATACATCAATTCTAGTAAACAGAATTTGGTACTGTGTTCAGTAAATATAAAAGTTTTATTAGTTTTCTTTCAGTATTTTCAGAAAACAAATTATTATTCTTTTCAGATTTCAGGGAGGTTATTAGAAATTAATAACACTCACTGAGCTTGTTTAGCTCATTATATTTTTATGTTTTTAAATCAACCTCATAGGTACCGGTGCAGACATTGCAGGGACGCCAAAGACCAGCAGGACCAGTCAGAGGATGCTGTGACTGTTTTACAAGCATATATAATGTTTTAGTTGTTAAGTTTGTATTTTGATATTGTTTTAAGTGCATAAGTATTTTATTTAAAGATTTGATTCATCTATTTTTGATAATCATTTATTATGATAAATCAACTGTTTGAGTTGTGATTTGTTGAGATGGACCAGAGGTCCATAGCAGTTAACATTTGAAATTTTATAGAAGTGTTCAAGTTTTTATGCAGGTCTCCAAGATTTAGGTAATCTCAGAAAATTACCAGAGGTCCTTTCAGCGAGGCAAGCCTCGATTGGGAAACTACCGTGGAGTGCCGGCAGGCTACCTAAGGGGAGATAGTAAGTTAGGGGCCTGTCAAAATTCATTTCCATTAAATTTATATCCATTTTCATACTTCAAAATTAACTTTAACATCATTCCAAACAATTTTTACAATTCTTATCATCCACCAAACACAACATCACAAAAACCCCTTAATGCAAGTTCACTAGTTTGAGAGCTATTTTGATTTCTTATATAACAATTTCAATTCATGTTATCAATTAACTCAAAAACACTCAAATTACTCAAATAATATCTCAATTTAAAAATCCGAACTTAAAATCATAAAACCCCCAAACCTTACCTTACTAGTTTGGGTAGAAATTTCAATGGGTGATTCCTTTGCTTTATCCATTTGATTTTCACTTAAATCAACTCAAATCCAACTAATTTCAAGCAAAAACACCACAAGAATTTAATCAATTTAACAAAGAAATTATAATATCAACACAATTCCAAAACAACTCAATTTTATCAACACTTACCCAAAATCGTCCTTGCCTCTCTTTCTCTTTTTTTTTTTTTCTTCTTTCTTCTTTCTTTCTTCCTTGGCCAGTTTGCTCTCTTTCTCCTCTCTAGAATTTTCTTCCCTCTTGGCCAAACTTCCTTGCCTCTCTTTTCTCTTTTTTTTTCTTCTTTCTTTCTTCCTTGGCCGGTTTGCTCTCTTTCTCCTCTCTAGAATTTTCTTCTCTATTCTCGGCTGCTGTGTGTTTTATTTGTGAGTGGAATTCCACTTTAGCACACTAATAAATATTCCATGAATAATTGCATTCTTGGCCAAACTTCCTTGCCTCTCTTCCTCTTTTTTTTTCTTCTTTCTTCTTTCTTTCTTCCTTGGCCGGTGTGCTCTCTTTCTCCTCTCTAGAATTTTCTTCTCTATTCTTAGCTGCTGTTGACAGGCCCCTAACCTGTTATCTCTCATTAGGTAGCCTACCGGCACTCCACGGTAACTTTCCAGTTAAGGCTTGCCTCGCTGAAAGGCTCCCGTGAAGCTAAGCCGTTTCTTAAATCTGAAAATCTGAGTAGGAAATTTTTTTTTTTTTTATACAAAACTATTTTATTGAAAATTTTGGCAGAGTCTCCTCTGTTTTTCTAAAATTACCAAATCTTGGAGATCTGCATAAAAACTTTAACACTTTTATAAAATTCCAAATCCCAACTACTATGGACCTCTGGTCCATCTCAACAATCACAACTCAAGCAGTTGAAATATTAGAATAAATAGTTATCAGAGATAAGTAAATCAAATCTTTAAATAAAATACTTATACACTTAAAACAATATTAAAATACAAACTTAACAACTGAAATATTATATATCTTTATAAAACAGTCACAGCATCCTCTGACTGGTCCTGCTAGTCATCGGCGTCCCTGAAATATCTGCACCTGTACATAGAGGTTGATTTAAAAACATAAAACTAATATGAGCTAAAGGAACTCAGTGAGTGTTATTAATTTCTAAATAAACTTTAATTCTTTTTCTAGTAACCTCCCTGAAATTTGAAAAGAATATATATCTGTTTCTAATAAATAAATTTGAGAAGATAACTGTAATCTATTTTCTGAACTTAATATGCTAGAATTCAATATAATAATTCTTTTACTAATTCTGAAAATTGTACTGGACAATTTACATAGTAATAAAAGTCTTTCTGTCTCCTTGAAAACTGAACTGAAATCTAATTCATAAAAACTATATTGAAAGCTATACTGAAATCTCTTTTCATAAAAACTATTTTGAAATTTAATCTCTGAAAACAGAAAGCTAAGAATATATACATATACTTTCACTTTACTAAAAATTGAAAAGCTGAGAATATATAATAACTTTTATTTTTTAAAAAACTGAAAAGCTAATAACATGTGTATATATATATATATACGTTTCTTCTGCTGAAAACTAAAAAGCTGTACTAATAGAATATATTTTTTATTCTTTTCTAAAAACTGAAATAATATATTAAAATCTTTCTCATAAAACTATACTAAAATCTATTTTCTAGAAACTGTTCTGAAATTTATACAGAAAACTATTCTGAAATCGAATTTCTGAAAACTGGAAAACTAAAAGAATATACTTTACTGAAAATACTTTTCTGATAACTTCTCTGATAAAACTTTGCTAATAATAATATAGTTTTCTGATAATACTCTTCTGATAAAAAACTTTTCTAAAAACTTATTCTGGCTATTTTCTGAATACTGCACTGAAATCTATTTTTCTGGAAATCTAGCCAAGCCTATCGTAATAAAGCTCTTAATTTAATATTCTATACTGATAATCTGAAAATATTTCTGGCTTGGCTTCTGTATCTGAAAACTCCCAATGGACCCCTAAGCTGTACTGAACTGAACTCATAGGTCGACTAACTGCGCCGTACCATATGAGTGGGTCACAGGGCGACTAACTGACGCCGTCCACTGTGACATATGATATAAGTCACGAGGCGACTAGCTGATGCGCTCAACGTGACATCTGATAAAAGATATCTCACTGTCTATGTGCGGAATGCTGCGTCGCATCATATAGCGAGACAACACCCCAATGTGTGGGCGACTGACTGACTCGACAGACTCAACCCTCCTGGAGTTAGCGGACTGTCCCCCCTTAACTTGCCACACACAATTGGGATGTACCGGCCGGGTCTAACTGCTGATAACTGATAATATGATAATCCATAGGAAATCCATAGGTTTGAAAACTGTTTTCTTTACTTTAAAAACTAACTTTTAATAAAAACCATGGAATATACATAAAACATATTTATTAATTGAATATAATTTCTTAATCTCTAAGATATAAAAATAATTTAATTAAAATACACTTGAACATAAATTATATTTAATTTATAAAACTCATATAATTAAATAAATGTATATAAAATTACCAACACTTCAATCTAACTTGAAAACGTATTGAAGAACATTAAATCAAAACATAATCTTGCTCTTACTTAAATAAAACCATAACTTGCTATAAATTCTCATAAAACATATTATAGAAATAAAATATACTTTACTTAAAGATAATTTTACACTCACCGATTTCTGGTTTTCTCTAAGCTTTGAGCTCCAGTTCCTTTGTCTCAAAATATTTCTTGACTTTCCATAACGTTTCTTTTTCTCTCATACTATGGAGATTTCTCCCTAAAGTAATATATTTCCAAATTAAATCATTAATATAAATACAATCACTAATATAAAACTCAATTAACACATTTAACACTTTATTATTCAATTTCTTCCATTCTCATAAAATCAATTACGTTTAATTTAATATAAATCATGGCAATCATACGATTTCTCTACTTGATTGAATTTCAAACATTCAAATTCAATATGATTTCTTGAATCAATCAATTTCTCTTAAATCGAATCTCATTCAATACAATCTAACCTACGTTCTTAAATTTCTAAGCATCAGTTTGTATCACAATCATACAAATACAAATTTCTAATACTTAATTATCCATAAATTGAAATCTCTACACGATCAACATTCAATTTCTACACAATTTCTCAGACTTATCTTCATCAATTTAACATAAATGATCTTCTTTCACTTAACAACGTTAAATTCTACTTCATTAAACTCAATTTAACTACTTTGAACTTAAATTTCGAATTTAATTTCAAAAATCCTCAAAATTAATGATTCAATTTCATTACAAACACAACATCATACAAATTTCATACTACAAATTCACTAATTTGAGAATCATTTTGATTTCTTACTTAACGATTCCAAATTCATACTATCAATTAACTCAATAACACTCCAATTACATAAATAACATCTCAATTAACTAATTTAAACTCAAAATCATTAAATCCCCAATTCTTTAACTTACTAATTTCTAAATTTTCATTCTAATCAATTCCAATTAAACTAATTTCAAATAAAACATTACAAATACTCAAATCAAACACTAAAATCACAAAACCCATCAATCAATTTCACTTTATATTCAACAATAAAATTTCAAACGAAATTCAAACTTAATCAATTTCTAAATTAAGAAAATCCATCATCAAAATCATCACCCAAACATCCAATTTCACTCTATATTCAACAATCAATTTCAATCACAAATTAAAACTCAATCAATCTCTCAAATTAATTCAATTTCATCAAATACCAACTACCAATTCTACAACACAAAGATATCATCAATTTCAAACCAAATGAACTTCATCAATCACTTACCCAAGTCCTTCCTACTCTTCTTGCTCTTCTTCTTGCTGGACCGATCCTTCTCCTTCTTCTTTTCTTTCCTTTTTCTTTTCTTTATTTTCCTTTCTTTCTTCTTCTCACGGTTTGCTCTGTTTTTTTTTTTTTTAATTTTTCTGCACTATTTTTACACTTCTTCTTGTTAGGCCGGTCACCACTCTTGCTTCCTCTCTCTCTCTTCCTTCTTCTTTCTCCTCTTTCCTTCTTCTTCTGCTGGTCAGCTTTCTTTCCTCTCTTCTTCAGCTGCACCTTCTTCTTCTTCTTCTCTTCTTTCTTCTCTCCTTCGACCGGTCACTCTCCTCTCTTTCTTCCGCTCTTCTCTCGAATTTCTTTTCTCTCCTCTCTCTCGAGTTTTCTGGTTACTGCCTCTCGCCTCTCTCTGTTTTTTTTTTTTGTTTCATTTTGTTTCCTTTTCTTCATTTGTCTTCTGATTGCATTATATATATATATATATATACACTTTTATTCTTCCATTTGACCGGTCCACTTTATTTTAAGTTGAATTTGCATTTTATCTCATTCTCCACCGCCTCTCTCCTCTATTTCTATTTAACATTTTCTGGTTTCTTTGTTTTCCTTGGCCATTTGACTTTGCAGATTTTTGTTTTAATTTATTGTTTTGTTTGTGAGTGGAATTCTCCACAAATCTCACCTAACACATATATATTTATATTATATATATATATATATATATATATATTTAATTGTAATTTGTCCCTTTATATTATAAAATTATAATGTAACCACAACCATAACATTTAATCACATGAATTTGACTAAAACATTTTAACTTACAAATTAATCCATAACAATCCATTAACTCTTTTCCACAAAAATCTATTTCAATTTACTTTTCCATCAATTAATTAAATCACAACCTCATATCGTAAAAATATATTTTGATTCCCAATAAATATTTTTAATACTCCAATTTATGGAAATCTTCACTATATTCACTAAAACTTATAATTTAAATTTCTCATATACTTTATGGAACCTTATTAATCATCTGAAACCATTCCAGATATTTTTCGAGTCTCTGATACCCTTAATACTTTTAATATCTAATTTATAGAAAATACTCACTAGAAATTTCAAAACGTATAATTGGATTTCGAATATACTTTACGAAATCGTACTAATCGTCCAATAAACTCCATTATAGTACCATACAATCAATTATATAAAATTTATTACAATATCTGTATGTGTACAGTACAATCTATCGGGAGGGTGTATTACAATTTCTTCTCCCTTTATAAAATTTCGTCCTCGAAATTTACACAATCTACCTAACAAGAATCAAGGCACCTGGAACACATTATGAATCTTTACTAACTCTTATGGTAATTCAACTTATACACTGTTGATCAAATACTGTTTATAATTGCATATGGCACCCTACATCAAGCTCAACTTACCACACTTTTCTAACTTTCAATACGTTTAAATTTTAAATAATATCTTATCACCAATTTTCAACTTTAGATCTCTACTGCAATTATCCACATAACTCTTTTGTCTATCTATCACTGAATTGAGTTTATTTCAATAATTCTGACCTTATCTAAAGTAATCTAGGCTAATTCAGGGTCTGATAATTTCTTTTTTCATTATCATGTCTATCATCTCTGATCTGATAATTTGTACTCTGTTTCATTCTCAGTTTCTTTCTTAACTTTTCTATCTGAGAATCATGCCTTTATCCTTTCTCATCAACTTTGTACTCTGTTTCATTCTTAGTTTCTTTCTTAACTTTTCTATCTGAGAATCATGCCTTTATCCTTTCTCATCAACTTAGTCAATATGGCTATTATTTAAATGGATTTCACTTTTTCATCAATTTAGTTAATATGACTACTATTCTAAATGGCTTCACCTCATCTCTTTGTATTTGCTATATATATATATATATTATTCGATTAGAATCGATCGAATTCTCCAACATAGCCTAATAACCTGTACATTCAACAAAATCATTAAACACCTGGAAAATTTCTGATTTCTGTTACACTAATCTGAAATTTTTAATTCCTAATAACCTCTACTTTCATCACTCAACTTTCAACTTTACTATTCTCAGTAATATTAACATGAATTATCTTAATTGAAAATTCTCAAATATTAGGAGACCATAAAAAAATTTATTATCACTACTACTCACTATTTTAACTTGTAATATGATAATACACTGCAAAATAATTAAGGAAAGAATCTTACGAAACTTCTTGAAGTTCTATTCTTCGCTATTCAGAAAAGAATTCTTTTTAATATCTAACTAGTCCTTATTCAACTTACAACTCAGCATATTATACCAGAGGACCACTATCATTTTACATCAATCTCCAAATGAAATTTGTCAATCAATAACTGATCAAAATCTTCCTATACCTGATACCCAAGCTACCTTTCTGTTCTGATAAACTAATAATCTCATAATAAATTAGATGAGTATACTTCCTCTTACTAATAAATCCTCATAAGAACTCTATTAATTTTCTCAAGCTTGTTTCAAACTTCTCTAGGCAACTTAATAGATTAGATCTCATAAATAGCAATAACATTAGCCTTCACTAAAATAAATCTCCCAAAATAACATCAAAATTCTGAAGATCTAATACAGCTATTTACTCAAAACTCTTTACCATCAATTCTTATTATCTTGCTCCTGATTACTCTATCAGCTAATAATAAATCTCTTTGTCTTCTTAACTAATAAACTGAAAATAATGGAATCTAATAAAACTCTTATTCAACAACTTTCTAATTGTATCTTAATCTATTCAACTCAATCGGAGTCATCTCATAGAGAAAATAAGGATTGACTTAGTTCTCGAAATTAAATCTATTACAACTTCTACTTCTCTATTTGGGGAAAGGCTGAACTATTATTCGAAATTATATTTAGGACTTCTTTAACTAAATCAAATATGATTTTCTACTTATGGCTGTCTATTGCAACTCAATAACTGAAAAATCAATCCATCTCCGGTGCATCATATGCGGAAGCTTCTAGATTGGCTTCTTTGGGACAACCTCTGGGCTCTCGTCAGGACATTGTGCTGTGACTTTAACAAAACTAATTTATTAAATCAGATGCTGGTAAAATTTCTTAAATCAGATGCTTGGAAAACAATTGAAATCTTCTGGGTTGCCCTGACTCTAAACAATGTAAAAACATATCATAAAATCACATTTAAAACAGACAACCCTACTTTTCAAAACTTTGGCTCTGATACCAACCTGACAGGCCCCTAACCTACTATCTCTCATTAGGTAGCCTGCCGGTACTCCACGGTAGCTTCCCAGTCGAGGCTTGCCTCGCTAAAAGGCTCCTGTGAAGCTAAACCGTTTCTTAAATTTGGAAATCTGAGTAGGAAATTTTTTTTTTTATACAAAACTATTTTATTGAAAATTTTGGCAGAGTCTCCTCTGTTTTTCTAAAATTACCAAATCTTGGAGACCTGCATAAAAACTTTAACACTTCTATAAAATTCCAAATCCCAACTACTATGGACCTCCGGTCCATCTCAATAATCACAACTCAAACAGTTGAAATATTAGAATAAACACTTATTATATATATATATATATATATATATATACACTTTTATTCTTCCATTTGACCGGTCTACTTTATTTTAAGTTGAATTTGCATTTTATCTCATTCTCCACCGCCTCTCTCCTCTATTTCTATTTAACATTTTCTGATTTCTTTGTTTTCCTTAGCCATTTGACTTTGCAGATTTTTGTTTTAATTTATTGTTTTGTTTGTGAGTAGAATTCTCCACAAATCTCCACTAACACATATATATTTATATTATATTATATTATATATATATATATATATATATATATATTTCTAATTGTAATTTGTCCCTTTATATTATAAAATTATAATGTGACCACAACCATAACATTTAATCACATGAATTTGACTAAAACATTTTAACTTATAAATTAATCCATAACAATCCATTAACTCTTTTCCACAAAAATCTATTTCAATTTACTTTTCCATCAATTAATTAAATCACAACCTCATATCGTAAAAATATATTTTGATTCCCAATAAATATTCTTAATATTCTAATTTATGGAAATCTTCACTATATTCACCAAAACTTATAATTTAAATTTCTCATATACTTTATAGAACCTTATTAATCATCTGAATCCATTCCAGATATTTTCCGAGTCTCTGATACTCTTAATACTTTTAATATCTAATTTATAGAAAATACTCACTAGAAATTTCGAAACGTATAATTGGATTTCGTATATACTTTACGAAATCGTATTAATCGTCCAATAAACTCCATTATAGTACCGTACAATCAATTATATAAAATATATTACAATATCTGTATGTGTACAGTACAATCTATCGAGAGGGTGTATTACAGCTGCATGTTTTATTTGTGAGTGGAATTCAACTTTAGCACACTAATAAATATTCCATGAATAATTGCAACATGCCCCTTGTCATTTTAAAATTATAATGTGACCACAAATATAAAATTAATCACATGTTATTGACCATCAATCTATTAATTGTCAAATTAGTCCGCTAATCACATTTCATCTCATTAATTATTCAGTCCACTAATTGTTGACTTGGCATTTCATGATTGGTTCATTTTTATTATTTTACATGGATTGTGCTTCTTTATGGAAAATTTTCCATATAAAAACTCATATCATTCCCATGTAATTTAAATTCTAAAAATATTCCACCTGACAAGCTCTTAACCTACTATTTCACGCTAGGCGGCCTGCCGGCACTCCACGGTAGCTTCCCAGTTGAGGCTTGCCTCGCTGAAAGGCTTCCGTGAAGCTAAGCCGTTTCTTAACTTGGAAATCTGAGTAGGAAATTATTTTTTTTATGCAAAATTATTCTATTAAAAATTTCGGCAGCATAACAGCTGCATTTTGGATAATTCCTAAATCCTGTAAAACAATTTAAAAACACTTCTAAATATCATACATCTTCTCCACTACCATTAGGACCTCAGGTCCATCACCAATAACATCACCACTAAATCAGTTTAAATAGTAATATAGAAAGTTAAAAAAAATAGATAATTCAAATTTCTTTAAATGGAATAGTCATGCATAAAAACAATATCAAAATACAAACTTTACATGAGTTTGACCACTAAAACATTATGCATATTCTAAAAACTGTCACAACAACGTCTGACTGGTCCTCTTGGTCCTGGGAGTCCCTGCAATGTCTGCACCTGTACCTAGGAGGTTGATTTATAAAATATAAAACTAATATAAGCTAAAAGAGCTCAGTGAGTGTTATCAATTTCTAAACAAATTTAATATTTCTACTTTAACCTCCTTAAAATTTCTCTGAAAGGAATGAAAACTTATTGTCTGAAATTATTGATATGAATAATAATAATAATATTTTTCTCGTTTCCTGAAAATTTCTAAAAACAAAATACTAATAAAACCTTTCTGTTTACTAAAAACTTGTGAGACCCAATTATGGAAAACAAAATAAATTAATTAAGTTCATAGTGTAAGATTCGGATATGGAGAAAAATTGGAATATTTTCATAAGGCCCGAAATGGAAAACGAAATTAAATTCGAAAGGCCCACTTGCCACAAATTAAACCCACAATTCTTTAGGCCCATTCAAGCCCAAAATGGTGAAAATATACAAGCAAAAACATTGCTGAAAAGGCATGGGACAGCAGCTGCTTCATTCATTTAAATTGGAGCAGTTGGTGGCAATTTGAGGACTGCACACCTAGCTGCAATCTGATTTTTTCCATCAACATATTAAGCTACCAGACAACACATAAGCCAGCTGCTGTTTGGCATATTTTTGACATCTTAAAACGTGAGTTAGTGACTAGGAACAAGATGGAATATAAGCTAGTTCAAATGGGCAACAAAACAGAAAGTTTGGTGAGTAAAATTGAGAGAAACTACTGGAACAGCAAGTATAAGGGTGAAGAAAACTACTGGGTCTGTTGAAGTATAAACTTGTTTTAGGTCCAAACTATGTGAAGGCCCGAACCATTATGAGAGCCCAAACCCAAGCCCAAATAAATTAGAGTCCAAGTCCATAAATAAGGTCCAAGCCCTCTATCTAGAATTCTCTAGGGTTTGGTAATTAGGCATAAAAATCATGTGGTCAATTGGAAGGATGTAGAATGATGAGGTGTATGGTTATTATAATTTTGGATTAGGTTATTTGTGTGATCTAAAATGATTTGTAATTAGTATAAATACCCTTCACCATTTTGGTTTAGACATCAAGAATAAGCAAAGCTTCTAAGTGAGTGAAGAAGTAGTAAAAGAGTGAGTTAGTTCTTGAGTGAGAATTTTTCTTGTAATATTTGTTTTGAGTTCAAATAAAAGTTGTTTGAGTGTTTTATTTCCAACAAAGTGGTATCAGAGCCAAGTTGGAAAGTGTGCACTATAGCATATCAAAATTGAAGTTCTCGACGACACGAAGCCGACGTTGCAAAAATCGCCCCGATCGGAGTTCAAACGAGCAGCCACGGGCCACCGGAAGTTTGTTGCCAGAGAGTGAGTTAACTCACCGAGTTCAAGCCGAGTCAGCCGAGTTGGAAGTGAGTCCAGTCGAGTTGGAGTTGAGTTGACCGAGCCGCTGACCAAGGCGCAAGCCATTGACCGAGCCGTCAAAAACGTTGACCAGGTTAGGTTGACCGTTAACTTTGACTTTGACCATAAAAATCGATTTTTTTGTCTGAGTCCATCTTAAGGTTTTTCGACGTTTTGAGTTCATCCGTGTAGTCAGAATTTCGAAATTCTCACCATATTGAGAGTTATGGCTAATGGTATGGCGTCATTTCAAGTTCTAACACTCAAGAACAACAACTATGATAATTGGAGTATCAAGATGAAGGCTCTTTTTGGAGCACACGATGTCTGGGAGGTCATAGAGAAAGGTTACACCGAACCAGAAGATGAGTCAACTCTATCCCAAACTCAAAAAGATAGCTTAAAAGACTCAAGGAAGAGAGACAAGAATGCTCTCTATCTTATCTATCAAGCGTTAAATGATGATGATTTTGAGAAGATTTCGAGTGCAAGCTCTGCTAATCAAGCATAAGAGAAGTTGCAAATCTCTTACAAAGGAGTCGAAAAGGTAAAGAAGGTCCGTCTCCAAACATTAAGAGGTGAATTCGAATCCTTACACATGAAAGCAACTGAATCTATTTCAGATTATTTCTCAAGAGTAGCAGCTGTTTCTAACCAATTAAAAAGAAACGGTGAAAAGTTAAAAGATGTAAGAATAATAGAGAAGATACTCCATTCATTTGATCCCAAATTTGAACACATTGTCGTGACGGTAGAAGAAACTAAAGACTTGGAAGAAATGACGATCGAACAACTCCAAGGATCATTGCAAGCATATGAAGAAAAACATAAGAGGAAGCAAGGGATCAACGAGCAACTCTTTAAGATGCAACTAAAGGAGAAGGAAGAAAGTCAAGGCCACGAGAGAAGCCAGCGTGGTCGAGGTAGAGGCCGAGGACGAGGACAAGGTAGAGGCCGTGGCCATAGACGAGGTTGGAATTCTATTAGCAACAACTCCAACAACTATGAGAAAGGTGAAAGCACAACAAGAGGCCGTGGGAGAGGCAATTCAAACTCGAGGTACGATAAATCTCAAGTTCAATGCTATAATTGTCAGAAATTTGGGCATTATGCTTCGAAATGTAGATCTCCCAGTGGTAAGGTTGACGAAAGGTCCAATTATGTGGAAGTAAAAACCGAAGAGAAGGAGACAATGCTACTAGCTTGTAGAGACAATGATGGAGATCAAGAAAATGCTTGGTACCTCGACACTGGTGCAAGTAACCACATGTGTGGAAGAAGAAGTATGTTAGTAGAGCTAGATGAATCAGTGGCTGGCAATGTCTCTTTCGGAGATGATTCAAAAATATCAGTGAAAGGAAAAGGTAACATCCTTATCCGCACTAAAAATGGTAGTCATCAATTAATCTCAAATGTCTACTATGTGCCCAATATGACATGCAACATCTTGAGTATGGGTCAACTCTTAGAAAAAGGCTATGATATTCATATGAAGGATTGTAGTCTTTTTATAAGAGATGGCAAAGGAAATCTAATAGCCAAAGTAAAAATGTCAAAGAATAGATTATTTTCTTTGAACATTCAAAACGATGTTGCAAAGTGTCTGAAAGCCTGCTACAAAGATGCATCTTGATTATGGCACCTTCGATTTAGGCATCTCAATTTTGGAAGCTTGGAGCTACTATCTAAGAAGGAAATGGTAAGAGGACTACCATGCATCAATCATCCTAACCAACTTTGTGAAGGATGTTTACTCGGGAAGCAATTTAGAAATAGCTTTCTAAAAGAGTCAGACTTAAGAGCCAAGAAGTCACTCGAGCTAGTACATACCGATGTGTATGGTCCGATCAAGCCAAGCTCTCTTGGTAACAGTAATTATTTCCTTCTCTTCATTGATGATTTTTCAAGAAAAACATGGGTTTATTTCTTGAAGCAGAAATCAGAAGTCTTTGGAGTATTCCAAAAGTTCAAAGCCGCTGTGGAAAAAGAGAGTGGCCATAAGATCAAGGCACTGAGATCCAATAGAGGACGAGAATTCACATCCAAGGAATTCCTGGAGTTTTGTGAAGTGAATGGAATTAGATGTCCTTTAACTGTTCCCAGATCCCCCCAACAAAATGGAGTTGCAGAAAGGAAGAATATAACAATCTTGGATTTGGCACGAAGTATGCTTAAAAGCAAGAGATTGCCCAAGGAATTTTGGGCGGAAGCAGTAGCATGTGCAGTCTATTTGTCTAATCACTCTTCAACAAAAAGTGAGTAGGGAAAGACACCTCAAGAAGCATGGAGTGGTAGAAAGCCCGACATCTCCCATGTAAGAGTTTTTGGAAGCATAGCATATGTTCATGTACCAGATGAGAGAAGACTCAAGCTTGACGATAGAAGTGAGAGTTTCATCTTTATCGGTTATCCTGCTTATTCGAAAGGTTACAAGCTATACAACCCGAATAACAAATAGTTTGTGATCAGCCGAGATGTGATATTTGATAAATAAGGAGAATGAGATTTTGGATCGCATGTAGACAACTTCAATTTCACTCCATAATTTGAAGAAACAGAGCAGACGCCAGTGGAACAACTAGAAGAACCTCAACAAGAACCCACTACACCACCAGCATCACCAACTTCAGTAAATAACGAAAATTCACCACCATCATTTCTATAAGAAAGAACAATGGAGCGAACAAGAGATCTTTAAGATTTATATGAGGTAACTGAGAGATCTGATAATCTTACTCTTTTTGCCTCTTTGCTAATTGTGAACCAGTGAGTTTTGAAGAAGCTGCTCAAGAAAAGAAGTGGAAAGATGCGATGGATGAGGAAATCAAGGCCATTGAGAAGAACAACACTTGGGAACTTGTTCCTCTTCCAAAAGGGCATAAGGCAATTGGTGTCAAATGGGTGTACAAAACAAAGCGAAATTCTAAGGGAGAGATTGAAAGGCATAAGGCAAGGCTAGTTGCAAAGGGCTACAGTCAAAGAGCTGGAATAGACTATGATGAGGTATTTGCTCTAGTTGCTAAATTATAAACTATAAGACTAATCATTTCTATGGCAGCGCAAAACAAATGGAAGATCCATCAAATGGATGTAAAGTCTGCATTCCTAAATGAAATTCTTGAATAAGATGTCTACATTCAGCAACCATTGGGTTACGAAGTCAAAGGCCAAGAAGACAAAGTTTTGAAGCTGAGAAGCGCTCTGTATGGGTTAAAGCAAGCACCAAGGGTATGAAATAGCAGAATTGACAAGTACTTCCAACAAAATGGCTTCACCAAATGTCCCTACGAGCACGCCCTATATATCAAGATCATGAATGAAGATATTTTGGTAGTATGCTTGTACGTGAATGATTTGATTTTCACAAGCAATAACCTAAGCCTGATTGAAGAGTTCAAGAAAGCAATGACCATGAAATTTGAGATGATTGACATCGGATTAATAGCGTACTGTCTTGGTGTTAAAGTCAAGCAAAAGGAGGAAGGCATATTTATCTCCCAAGCTAATTATGCAAAGGAGATACTCAAGAAGTTCAAGATGAATGATTGTAAGCCGATAAACACGCCAGCAGAATGCAGAATCAAACTATCGAAGCATGATGAAGGTGAAAGTATAGATCTAACATTCTTCAAGAGTTTAGTTGGAAGCTTACGCTATTTGACATGCACGAGGCCAGATATTCTTTACTCTGTTGGACTTGTTAGTTGATACATGGAGAATCCAGCAACCACCCATTTCAAAGCCGCTAAGAGAATCCTCCGTTACATTAAAGGTACACTTGATTTTGGCTTGTTTTATTCAATTTCTAATGATTACAAGCTTGTGGGATATAGCGATAGCGATTGGGGCGGAGACATAGATGACAGGAAGAGCACCAGTGGGTTCGTGTTCTTTATGGGAAACACAGCTTTCACATGGATGTCAAAGAAGCAACTGATTGTCACCCTATCCACTTATGAAGCCGAATACGTAGCTGCTACTTCGAGCATTTGTCATGTAATATGGCTCAGAAATTTGCTGAAAGAATTGGGTTTGCCACAAGAAGAGCCAACTGAGATTTGTGTCGACAACAAGTCAGCCATTGCCTTAGCAAAGAATCCAGTGTTCCATGATCGAAGCAAGCATTGATACTCGTTACCACTACATAAGGGAGTGCATAGCGAAAAGGGATGTGCAAATGGAGTACGTGAAGTCCAAAGATCAAATTGCAGATATTTTCACCAAGCCACTCAAGTTTGGAGATTTTTTGAGATTAAGAAGTTTGCTTGGCATGGTAAAACAAGTTTAAAGGGGGGTGTTGAAGTATAAACTTGTTTTAGGTCCAAACTATGTGAAGACCCGAACCATTATGAGAGTCCAAACCCAAGCCCAATAAATTAGAGCCCAAGTCCATAAATAAGGTCCAAGCCCTCTATATAGAATTCTTTAGGGTTTGGTAATTAGGCATAAAAATCATGTGGTCAATTGGAAGGATGTGGAAGGATGTAGAATGATGAGGTGTATGGTTATTATAATTTTGGATTAGTTTATTTGTGTGGTCTAAAATGATTTGTAATTAGTATAAATACCCTTCACCATTTTGGTTTAGACATCAAGAAGAAGCAAAGCTTCTAAGTGAGGGAAGAAGAAGTAAAAGAGTGAGTTAGTTCTTGAGTGAGAATTTTTCTTGTAATATTTGTTTTGAGTTCAAATAAAAGTTGTTTGAGTGTTTTATTTCCAACAGGGACAACAAAGTGTTGAAGGAAAAATATTAGCCAAAACACTTGCTAAACTTTGGGGTATTCTTAGGATTTCAATCCTAAATTTTTCTATAGTGTTTTCATCGTTATATTTTATGGATTCTAATCAACTTCTTGATGATTTTTAGGGGAGAAAGAGATACAAAGGGGATCAAACCTTCTTGAATCCAACTAGAATTCCCTACAAGTTGTGAGTGGATTTTTATTTGATTTCCATAAAGAAATTATTGGTAGTTTTAAAATGGATTGATATATATTTTGTGTTGAGATTGATATATTATATTGTGTTATATTAAATTGATTGATTAGAGATTATATGAAGTTTTATACAAATGATTTATATATGTTTATTAAAGATTTAGCTATGTTTTACATGAATTTAATTCATGTATGGATGTTAGAGATATATTACATTTCTTTGATGTGATTTTTAAAACCAAGTATTTTATATGATTTTGAATTATATATGGACACTAGAGATGTGGTTATGTTTGATGAATTAAGCTATTGAGATTTTTGTTATATGTGAGAAAAATAGAAATGCTTAATGATTATATTATAATGAGGATTTATTTAAGCATAAAGTTTTTGAGTAGAGATTGAGAGAAATGTTATGAGTTTTTGAACACCAATGTCATATCATTCCCTATAACTAAGATTTAAGGCTTTCGGGCCACTCTGCGTACGTATGTGAGAATAATTTCTCTGCACAAGCAAAATATATTCGCACGGTGCATGTGAGGTAAGTCCCAAGCTCTGCGTATGCGTTGTGGTATGGACCCTACGACACGTATGTGAGAATTTCCCTGGGGTACGGACATTGGTGTAGAATTATATTTATGAAATGATATATTTGATTTATGGCTGAATTATAAAAGGTTATTATTTTCAATGTCTCATATATATATATATATATATATATATGAGATAAGGATTTGAAAGAGTAAACATATATTTTTATGTTTTTGTTTGTCAAACAAAAATTACATCCACTCACTGGGCGTTAGTGCTCACCCTTTATTTTCTTTAAAATGTTTTCCAGGTAGCTTCCCGGTCGTGTGAACTCTCCAGTCTTGAGGTGGGCCACTCGATGACATGTAGAATGAGGATCATTTTGTTGTTTCTACATGTTATGTGCATATATCTTACATGATGTAGGCTTGTTTGTATGAGTAAAGATACTTAGTAGTAATGCCTGTTTTAAAAAGCATAGTTTTCATCTTTCTTTGAGTTATTTTTACACCTTGTAAGAGCTTGTTTTAAAGAAAAGAAAAGACTACTATTTTACTAGTCTCAGGTATAAATGCAGTAAGTATAATATGCATATTTTAGTATGCTTCTTAAAATGATTTGAATTTTACCTTGTTTATTGAGTATATTTGATTTGAGTAAAGAAAGAAAGGGACATGCGGTCATGTTTCGAAGTTGAGATTGTTGTTATTTTAGAAGTGTTATTATAATGTTTCAGGAAGAAATGTTTTAAAAAAAAATAGAGGAAATGCTGTCAAAATTTTTATTAAACATATTTTAAACTCTTGAGTTTTAAATTTTTTATAGATAGCATTTCTTAAAAAAGATTGAGAATGTTAAACAGTTTTCAGAACATCACATGACTCCCTTAGACTCAAGAGAGGAGTCAGGGCGGGTCCTGTCAACTTGGTATCAGAGCAAGTTTTATTATTTTTGGGATATTGCATAATTGCTTGCATTTAGTTTCATGCATTTAAGCATAAATATTGTTTTATGACAGCATCATGCGTTGAGTTGGTCGCCCACGCGCAAGACCGGAAGCGAACCTGAATGAAAACTTTGAACATGGGAGGGGTAGTGAACAGGGTATGGATATGGAGGCAGAGTCACACCCTAATCTACCTAGACCTCAACCACATGCACCACATGCACCAGAGCCTAGAGATGAAACGATAGATAGAATTACTCAACTTTTGACCACTATTGTTCAACATTAGACACATGTTCTAGAAATTACTATTGAGCGTGCACGTAGGGTGGGGGCTACATCTTTTGATGGGTCTGGAGAGCCAGATAGTGCTCATGCTTGTTTGAATGATTTAGAGCGGGTATTTGGGGTTATGGGATGTTCAGATGAACATAAATTTTCATTTGCTACATTCCTATTGAAAGATAGGGCATATGACTGATGGTTATCTGTGCAACGGCAGAATCCCATGGCAGTTTCATGGAATGAGTTTAAAAGGTTGTTCAATGCTCACTTTTATCCTATTTTTCGTCAGAATTTGAAGATGAATGAATTCTATAAGTTAGTGCAGGGATCTATGACAGTGGACATATATGAAAAGAAATTTACTGAACTTTCAAAAGCTGCCCCACATATTGTTGAAAATGAGGTTAATAGATGCAGGAAATTTGAAGAGGGCCTTAGGCATGAAATAAAAACATATGTTTCTGCTGCAGAACATATTGAATATGGGAAATTAGTGGAGTCTGCATTAAGAGTGGAAAGAAACATCAATGAAGCCCATAAATTTGATCAACAAAGACATAAACGTAGCAATCAGAATTGGTCAGTGGGAGGTTCTAGTAGTAAACTACCTAGAGCAGAGAGTTACTCAAGGCCGACTACTAGTTTTCAGTAGAAATATGTGCCTGATTCTAGTCAAGCTTCAGGTAAACAACCAATGGGTGGTAGTCAACAAAGTAGCAGCGTTGGCAGATTTAGGTATCCTCCATGTCAGAAATGTGGTAAAAATCATAAAGGACAGTGTAATTTGGGCATACCAGGGTGTTATCATTGTGGGCAGACTGGACACTTTAAACGGGATTGTCCTGGGTTAGCTCAGAGAAGTAATACAGAACAATTACAAGTCCCTAGAAATGTTTCTAGTGGTAGTGTTCAGATACAAGCACCAAGAGCTTTTCAAAAGAGTAGATCTACAGTAGCTGGCAGAACTCAAAATAGTGTAGCAGGAGCTAATAGTAATCCACAGAGAAATCAATCAGGCAGACCTCAAACTCAAGCTTAAATTTTTGCTTTGACTCAACAAGACGTAGAGGCTACTCCATATGTTGTTACAGGTATGTTGAATATTTTCGATCATACTGCTCATATTCTTATAGATCCTGGATCTACCTGTTCCTTTGTTTATCAATCTTTTGTTGTATATACGAATAAGGAATTGAAACCTTTAGATTGCAATATGGTAGTAGCTACACCTACTGGGGAATCTTTATTAGCAGATAATGTGTATAAAGACTGTAGTGTTGGGGTTGGTAAATATGATTTGCATGTTGATTTGATTCCACTTGATATACGTGACTTTGATGTTATTTTGGGAATGGATTGGCTCGCTACACATCATGCCACTGTAGAGTGTTTTAGAAAAGAAGTAAGTTTTCAAAAATAAGGAGAGTCTGATATTGTATTCTGTGGTGAACGACGAATCCTTCCTTCTTGTGTAATATCTGCTATCACTGCCAGAAGATTGATCAAGAAACAATGTTCAGCTTACTTGGCTTATGTTGTTGACACTATAACCAGTGATGTGAAATTGGAAGATATTCCGATAGTAAGAGAATTTGCGGATGTATTTCCTGAAGATCTTCCAGGATTACCACTGGATAGAGAAATTGAATTTGAGATAGATTTAGTTCCAAGTACAACTCCAATCTCTATTGCACCTTACAGAATAGCTCTAACAGAATTGAAAGAATTAAAAATCCAGTTAGCAGAACTAGTGAATAAAGGTTTTATTAAACCTAGTATGTCACCATGGGGAGCACTTGTGTTATTTGTCAAAAAGAAGAATGGAACAATGAGATTATGCATTGATTACCGACAGTTAAATAAGGTAGCAGTGCGTAATAAGTATCCTCTTCCTCGCATCAATGATTTGTTTGATCAACTTCAAGGTGCAAAAGTGTTTTCCAAGATAGATTTGCGTTCAGGGTATCGTCAACTTAAGGTTAGAGGATGTGATGTACCTAAAACTGCTTTCAGAACTCGATATGGGCACTATGAATTTCTTATAATGCCTTTTGGATTGACTAATGCTCCCGCGACTTTCATGGATTTGATGAGTAGGGTGTTTCATCCTTACTTAGACAGATTTTTCATTGTGTTCATTGACGATATTTTGATATACTCTAGAAGTGAGGAGGAACATTCAGAACATTTAAAGATTATTCTACAAAATTTACGAGATAAACAACTTTATGCCAAGTTCAGCAAATGTCAATTCTAGCTAGATAGAGTCATATTTTTGGGTCATGTAATTTCGGGTGATGGGATTTATATGGATCCTCAAAAAATTGAAGCTATTGTGAATTGGGATCAACCAACTAGTATGACAGAGATTAGAAGTTTCTTGGGTCTAGCAGGATATTATCGAAGGTTTGTAGAGGGATTTTCAAGATTAGCTGCCCCATTGACGAAACTAACTCAGAAAGATGTGAAGTTTGTGTGGTCAGAAGCTTGCGAGCAAAGTTTTCAAGAGCTCAAGAAAATATTAACTTCCGCTCCAATACTTACACTTCCATTTGGTACTGATGGGTTTGTTGTGTACAGTGATGCTTCTAGACAGGGTTTGGGTTATGTGTTAATGTAACATGGAAAGGTGATAGCTTATGCTTCCAGACAACTTAAGAAGCATGAACTAAATTATCCTACACATGATTTAGAGCTTGCTGCAATTGTGTTTGCTTTAAAGATACGGAGGCATTACTTATATTGGGTTACTTGTCAAATTTTTACTGATCATAAAAGCTTGCAGTATCTTTTCACACAGAAAGAATTAAATTTGAGGCAGAGAAGATGGATTGAATTAATCAAAGATTATGATTGCACAATCGAATATCATCCTGGAAAAGCTAATGTGGTGGCAGATGCACTTAGTAGAAAAACTTCAAGCTCCATAGCACATTTAAAGATGATGCATTCTCCTTTGCTAACTGAATTGAGATCTTTAAGAGTTGGGTTAGCAACAGATAATTCTGGAGCATTACTAGCTACTTTTCAAGTTAGGCCTATTCTAATTGATCAGATACGAGAATTACAGGCTCAGAATTCTTATTTGGTTAGATTCAAAGAAGAAGTGAAGGACAAACTACGAAGTGATTTCATGTTGAGAGATGATGGTGCATTAGTATTAGGTAATAAACTTTGTGTACCTAATATTAAGGAGCTGAAGAAAGAAATCCTAGAAGAAGCTCACTCTTCTGCATCTGCAATGCATCCAGGAAGCACGAAATTGTATCGTACTTTGAAAGAGCATTATTGGTGGCAAGGAATGAAAAGGGATATAGCAGAATTTGTAGCTAGATGTTTGATTTGTTAACAAGTCAAGGCAGAGCATCAGAAACCTGCAGGACTTTTACAACCACTTCCTATTCCTAAATGGAAATGGGAATATATCACTATGGATTTTGTGGTAGGACTTCTTCGCACTCAGAGGGACCATGATAGTATATGGGTCATTGTCGATCGGTTAACAAAATCTGCACATTTTCTACCTATTAAGAATACTTATATCCTGGACAAGTTGGCTAGAATTTATGTTGATGAGATAATACGTCTTCATGGAGCTCCCGTATCAATTGTTTCTGACAGAGATTCTCAATTTACATCCAGATTTTAGCCTAGTTTGCAGAAAGCCATGGGTACTAAATTGCATTTTAGTACTGCTTTTCATCCACAAACTGATGGTCAATCAGAACATACTATTCAAACGTTAGAAGATATGCTTCGAGCTTGTGTGATGGAATTTAAAGGTAGTTGGGATACTCATCTATTACTGATTGAATTTGCTTACAACAACAGTTATCAGGCTAGTATTGGAATGGCACCATATGAAGCACTCTATGGAAGAAAATGCAGAACATCGGTAGGTTGGGATGAGATGGGTGAAGCCAAGTTATTGGGTCCAGAGCTTGTACAACTTACAACAGAAAAGATCAAGGTTATCAGAGATAGATTAAAGATAGCTCGAGATAGGCAGAAAAGTTATATAGATAAACGTAGAAGAGATCTTGAATTCCAAGTTGGTGATTGGGTGTTCTTACGAATTTCACCATAGAAAGGTGTACTTAGGTTTGGGAAACGGGGGAAGTTGAGTTCAAGATATATTGGTCCATATGAGATCATTGGTAGAGTAGGAACAGTTGCTTATCGTTTGGCTTTACCTTCAGAACTATGCAAAATTCATGATGTGTTCCATGTTTCAATGCTTCGCAAATATATACCTGATCCTTCACATGTTTTAACAAAGCAACCTCTGAAATTGAAAGAAGATTTGACTTATGAAGAGGAGCCAGTCGAGATTCTTGATAGAAGGGCAAAGGTATTACGTACTAAGGTAATTCCTTTAGTAAAAGTTCTATGGAGAAATCATGGAGTAGAAGAAGCAACTTAGGAACAAGCAGATCAGATGCAGATTCAATATCCTCAATTGTTTCAATCAGGTAAGTGAATTTCGAGGACGAAAATTTTTTAAGTTGTGGAGGTTTTGTGAGACCCAATTATGGAAAACAAAACAAATTAATTAAGTTCATATTGTAAGATTCGGATATGGAGAAAAATTGGCATAGTTTCGTAAGGCCTGAAATGGAAAACGAAATTAAATTCGAAAGGCCCACTTGTCACAAATTAAACCCACAATTCTTTAGGCCCATTCAAGCCCAAAATGGTGCAAATATACAAGCAAAAACACTGCTGAAAAGGCATGGGACAGTAGCTGCTTCATTCATTTAAATTGGAGCAACTGGTGGCAATTTGAGGACTGCACACCTAGCTGCAATCTGATTTTTTCCAGCAACATATTAAGCTGCCAGACAGCACATATGCCAGCTGCTGTTTGGCATATTTTTGACATCTTAAAACGTGAGTTAGTGACTAGGAACAAGATGGAATATAAGCTAGTTCAAATGGGCAACAAAACAGAACGTTTGGTGAGTAAAATTGAGAGAAAAACTGTTGGGACAGCAAGTATAAGGGTGAAGAAAACTACTGGGACAACAAGGTGTTGAAGGAAAAATATTAGCAAAAACACTTGCTAAACTTTGGGGTATTCTTAGGATTTCAATCCTAAATTTTTCTATAGTGTTTTTATTATTATATTTTATGGTTTCTAATCAACTTCTTGATGATTTTTAGGGGAGAAAGAGATACAAAGGGGATCAAACCTTCTTGAATCCAACTAGAATTCCCTACAAGTTGTGAGTGGATTTTTATTTGATTTCCATAAAGAAATTATTGGTAGTTTTAAAATGGATTGATATATATTTTGTGTTGAGATTGATATATTCTATTGTGTTATATTAAATTGATTGATTAGAGATTATATGAAGTTTTATACAAATGATTTATATATGTTTATTAAAGATTTAGCTATGTTTTACATGAATTTAATTCATGTAAGGATGTTAGAGATTTATTACATTTCTTTGATGTGATTTTTAAAGCCAAGTATTTTGTATGATTTTGAATTATATATGGACACTAGAGATATAGTTATGTTTGATGAATTAAGCTATTGAGATTTTTGTTATATATGAGAAAAATAGAAATGCATAATGATTATATTATAATGAGGATTTATTTAGGCATAAAGTTTTTGAGTAGAGATTGAGAGAAATGTTATGAGTTTTTGAACACCAATGTTATACCATTCCCTATAACTAAGATTTAAGGCTTTCGGGCCACTCTGCGTACGTATGTGAGAATAATTTCTCTGCACATGCGAAATATATTCGCACGGTGTATGTGAGGTAAGTCCCAAGCTCTGCGTGTACGTTGTGGTATGGACCCTACGACACGTATGTGAGAATTTCCTTGGGGTACGGACAATGGTGTAGAATTATATTTATGAAATGATATATTTGATTTATGGCTGAATTATAAAAGGTTATTATTTTCAATGTCTCATATATATATATATATATATATATATATATATATATTTGAGATAAGGATTTGAAAGAGTAAACATATATTTTTATGTTTTTGTTTGTCAAACAAAAATTACATCCACTCACTAGGCGTTAGTGCTCACCCTTTATTTTCTTTAAAATATTTTCCAGGTAGCTTCCCGGTTGTGTGAACTCTCCAGTCTTGAGGTGGGCCACTCGATGACATGTAGAATGAGGATCATTTTGTTGTTTCTACATGTTATGTACATATATCTTACATGATGTAGACTTGTTTGTATGTGTAAAGATACTTAGTAGTAATGCCTGTTTTAAAAGCACAGTTTTCATCTTTCTTTGAGTTATTTTTACACCTTGTAAGAGCTTGTTTAAAAGAAAAGAAAAGACTACTATGTTTATTAGTCTTAGGTATAAATGCAGTGAGTATAATATGCATGTTTTAGTATGCTTCTTAAAATGATTTGAATTTTACCTTGTTTATTGAGTATATTTTATTTGAGTAAAGAAAGAAACGGACAGGCGATCATGTTTCGAAGTTGAGATTGTTGTTATTTTAGAAGTGTTATTATAATGTTTCAGGAAGAAATGTTTTAAACGAAAATAGAGGAAATGCTGTCAAAA
The DNA here is from genome assembly GCA_003430845.1 of Xanthoceras sorbifolium. Lineage (NCBI taxonomy): Eukaryota > Viridiplantae > Streptophyta > Magnoliopsida > Sapindales > Sapindaceae > Xanthoceras > Xanthoceras sorbifolium. The sequence continues at coordinate 20,844,790 of CM010620.1, read as the reverse complement.
TTTTTATTAAACATATTTTAAACTCTTGAGTTTTAAATTTTTTATAGATAGCATTTCTTAAAAAAGATTGAGAATGTTAAACAATTTTCAGAATTTCACAGGACTCCCTTAGACTCAGGAGAGGAGTCAGGGTGGGTCCTGTCAAAACTGTACTAAAGTCTATTTACTGAAAATAATGTACTGAAATTTAAATAATGAATATTTACTACTTTCTGAAAACTGTAGTAAAGTAAATAACTTAATAATAAAACTTCTTTTGTTTCTTTGAAAACTGAACAAACATCTTAATCATAAAAACTATATTGAAAGCCATACTGAAATCTTTTCCTGATAATTATACTGAAATTTACTTTCTGAAAACTTTACTGGAACCTAAACTGATAAATTATTTCTGAAATTTATTTTCTGAAAACTATTCTGAAATCCATACTGAAAACTATACTCATATCTAATTTCTTAAAACTGTTATGGAAACTATACTGAAAACCTTTCAAACTTTCTGTTATTGCTGCAAACTGATAAAATGAAATGTTGCATACTTTTTGAAAACTAAAAAGCTGAGATAATATATATACTTTACTTTTTTGAAAACTGAAAAGCTGAGAAAATATTCTTTTACTTTTTTAGAAACTGAAAGGCTACTTTTCTGAAAACTGAAAAACTGATATATTATACTTTCTGAAAACTGAAAAACTGTGAAAATATATTTTTCCGATAATGCCAATGGAAACCCATATCTGATAAATAATAATCCATAGGACGACTCAACTGGCGCCGTACCATATGGAGGGTGTCACCAGGCGACTAATCTAGCGCCCCATTGGTGACTATGATAATCTGATAAAAGACATCTCACTAGCTATGTGGCGGAATTCTGCATCGCCTACATATAGCGAGACAACACCCCAGTGTATGGGCAACTGACAGACTCGACAGACTCAACCCCCCTGAAGTTAGCGGACTGTCCCCCCTTTAACTTACCCTACACAAATGGGGTGTATTGGCCGGGTCTACTGCTGATAATCTGATAACTGATAGCTGATCTGATAATTCTGATAAACTGCTGATAATCTGATAATAAATAGGTATCCTATTGGCCTGAAAATATTTTCTTTTTGTCGAAACATTAATAAAATCATAAAGTCTATTTGTAATATCCCCTTTTATTCAAAAAGCATAAAATATCCATAAAACATATTTCTTAAATTAAATCTCATGTATAAGTATTTTCTTAAGCGAAAATAAACTTAAAACTTCTGAGACATAAAAATCAAGGCATCAATTTTGCTTAAATTATAAACTCATATAATAAACAACTATATGCAAAATCTTAAAATGCCAAATCAAACTTGACAGGAAATATACTAAATACAATTTAGCTAAAAATCTGGTTTTGTAGCAACTTGAATAAAAATATTAACTTGCTAAACTTAACATAAAACATATTACTAAAATATAACTTTCTTAAATAAAATCAAAGCTTACTATGAAATTCTTCATAACACACTTCGCTAAAATAAAGTATATTTTTATAAAATGTTTAACACTCACTTGAATAAATATAAGAACTTACTAAACTTCACATAAAACATATTGCAAAATAAAACTCACTTTTCGAAAACTAATTTGAATACTCACGTACATAATGCTAATAAAATAAAACTTGCTTTGCTTAAAACTAATTCAACACTTACTCAAATAAACTCAAGACTTCATAAAACACACTTATATAAAAATATTGTAAATTAAACACTCACTTATTTCTCTGGGCTATAAGCGCTCTGATTCTTTCGTTTCATCACATTTCTTGCCTTTCTGCATAATTTCATTTTCTCTTATACTATGGAGATTTCTCCCTAAATTAATATATTTCTAAATAAATCATTAATATAAATACCATCAACTTATTCAAAAACATAATTAATACATTTAATACTTTATTCTTCAATTTCTTTTATTCTAACACAGTCAATTTCATTTATATCCACTAAAAATTATGTCACTATAACTATATATACATTGAATCATTCAATTTCTCTCTTGACCGAATTTCATGTATCACAATTCAACATGTTTTCTTTAATATTCTAGGCACCAATTTGTATCACAACCATACAAATACAATTTCTAATATCTTAATTATACATAAATTGAAATCTCTACACTAAAATCACAATCAATCCTAACTTTAACTTACAAATTCACTTCCATACAATTTATATCCACTTTCATGCTTTAAAAATTAAATTCAACATCATTCCAAACAATTACTACAACTCTTATCAACCACCAAACACAACATCATAAAAACCCCATAATACAAGTTCACTAGTTTGAGAGTCATTTTGATTCCTTTCATAACAATTCTAATTCATGCCATTAATTAACTCAAAAACACTTCAATTACTCATGTAATATCTCAATTTAACAATCCAAACTTAAAATCATAAAATTCCCAAAACCTTACATTACTAGTTTGGGTGAAAATCTCCATGGATGATTCCTTTACTTTACTCACTTGATTTTCACTTGAATCAACTTAAATCAAACTAATTTCAAGCAAAAACACACCACAAGAACTCAATCAATTTAAACAAAGAATTTATAATATCAACACAATTCCAAAACAACTCAATTTCATCAACACTTACCTTGACTCCTCTTGTTCTTCTTGTTCTTCTTCTTTCCTTTCTCTTTTTCTTTTTCTTTTTCTTCTCTCTTCTCTCTCTCGGCCGACTCTCTCTTCTCCTCTCTTTCTTTTTTTTTTCTTTCTTTCTTCTCTTGCTGGCCGATTCTTGCTTTTCTCTAGAATTCTCTACACTTCTCTTTCCTTATATATTTTTATTTATTATTTTTCTTGTTTGACTTGCTTCATCAATAAAAATTCAACACTTGTCACCTATTTCTTACAATTGCTACTTGCCCCTAAATCTTTTAAAATCATAGAATGATCACAATTTGAAAATTAATCTCATGAGATTGACCAAAAATCTATTAATTATCAAACTAATCCACCAATATTACTTTTCCACCACATTTAAAACACCAATTAAATTACAACACTTAATTTACTTTTCCATCACACACATATATTTAACTTCCAAGAATATATTCTTAACATTCCGAACTTATGGAGATCCTTATTATGTTCTCCAAAACTTATAATTAAATTTCTTATCTACTTTATGGAACCTTAATAACGATCTGAAACTATTCAAGACATTTCCGAGTCTCTAATACCCTTTTTTGGAAACTTTCAGATCCATCCAATAAATTCCACTATAGTACCATTAATACATCTAACATTCAATTTACTCATAATAAGAGCTTATCTATTTACATTTGTACTGTACAATAAATTCTAGGAGAATATATTACAACACCTATACGTGCAGTACATACTATCGGGAGGGTGTATTACACCACCACACTTAAAACACCAATTAAATTACAACGCCTAAATTACTTTTCCATCAAATTACACCATCAAATTACACCATCACATATATAAACACTAATTTAAATTACACCATCTCATGTTTATTATTTGACTTCCAAAAATATCACTAATACTCCGAATTTATGGGAAATCCTTCCTATGACCACTGAAACTTATAATTGGATTTCGTATATACTTAATGAAACCTTACTAACCATCCAAAACCATTTCGAACATTGTTTTGGTTTCCCATAATAGTTTTCGGATAGATTCCGAAAATATTCGGATGTTAGTGAAATCGTCCGGGTTTCCTTCAGAAGTGCCGTTAATACTTTTAACATTCAATTTACTTATATTAAAGGCCTATTAATTCATATGTGCACTGTACAATAAATTCTGGGAAAATATATTACAATACCTATACATGTACAGTACAAACTATTAGGAGGGTGTATTACAATTTTTCCCCCCTTATAAAATTTCGTCCTCGAAAATTTATACAATCTACCTACAAAACGATAGGGCTACTAATGGCGCATCTGATCTTCTGGTCCCTATATAGTTTCTTCCACTTCGTGGTTCTGCCACATAGCTTTAACTAAGGGAATGACCTTATTACGTAGAACTTGCTTCCTACGATCTAAGATCTCAACTGGTTTCTCTTCATAAGTCATATTTTCCTCACTTCTAACGGCTAATCCTTAAGCACATGAGTAGGATCTGGAATATATTTTCGGAGCCTAGACACGTAGAACACATTATGAATCTTTGCTAGCTCTAGTGGTAATTCAACTTATACACTACTGGTCTAATACTGTTCGTAATCTCTTATGGCATGATATAGCGTGGACTCAACCTACCATGCCTTCTAAATCTCAATACACCTTTCTAAGGGAATTTTTTTTAAAAAATACCTTATCATCAATTTCAAACTTTAGATTCCTACGACAGTTATCCGCATAGCTCTTTTATCTTTCTCTTGTTGTTTTTGAATACTGTAAATATTGCAAACTTATATGGTGTCTCCAGATCTTCAAAGCAAATACTACTACTGTAAGTTCAAGATCATGGGTAGAGTAATTATGCCATGTTTCTTCAACTACCTAAAAGTATAAACAATAACTCTATCATTCTACATCAAATTACAACCTAAACCCTGTCTTGAGGCATATCCTATATAGTGATGCCAAAACTGTCCTTTCCTTTAATTCATAATAGTCTATATTTTCTAAAGATCTATACTAATTCAAATCTCTCAGCTGAAATGACAGGACCCAAGAATGTCACCTTGTCTAACCAAGATTTGCATTTACTAAACTTGGCATATAACTGATGTTCTCATAGGGTCTGCAATACGGTCCTGAGATTTATGCAAAGCACCTCTTAACTACCTAGAAACACCAATATGTCATTAATGAATACAATCACAAACTTATCTAAATAAGGTCGGAAGATCCTTGATGAACATGGTCCTAAATGACGGGACCCACCCCAGAATCCTCTACTGTAGACTCCAATGGCCCCACGGGGCACTCCAATGGAAGTCTCCCAGAATCTAACTGACGAAACTAGGAAATTCCATGAAGTGAACCCTTTTTATAAAAACAATAATTCTTATTCATTCTGGCGGAAAAAGGTTGTGAATTTTTTTTTTCGACAGAGTTTCCCCTGTTTTTCTAAAGTTTACTAAAATCAGGAGACCTGCATAAGAAATTGTATACTTCTATAATAGTTCAAATCTCAACTACCGCAGGACCTCAGGTCCGTCTCAAATCAACCACAATCCAAATAGTTTAAATATCAAAATAGAAAACTATCAAAAATATGAATTCACTAAAATATTTACTTAAAATCATTAAATTGATTTTTGGATGAAACATGTACTCATATGCACATGTTTACACCGAAAATCATGTGATTACTTAAATACCAAAAACATATTTACACAAAACCTGTATATTATATTTACATGACCAAAATAATGAATAACTGATAATACAAAAACCAAAATAAATGCATTCGTCATCCTGGGCCCACCTAATCTGCTGTAGGAGACCTAGCTACGTGAGCATCACTCGTACCTGCACCTGGATGGGGTTTTAAAAATTAAAATACAAAAAGAATAGTGAGTTAAAGGAGCTTAGTGAGTGCGTTTCTAATTTACTTAGAAACCTTTAATATAATGAGAGTAATTTAGAATTTAACTGAAACTTTTCAAACTTTCTGCTATTGCTGAAAACTAATAAACTGAATTAATATACTTTTTAAATACAAGCTAAGAATTTATAAACTATAAAGTCTGATGGCCAAGCCTAAAATAATTACTTTTAAATTAATCACTAAAATAATTAAAATTCTATTATAACTTTTGACTTGACCACTTTCTGAAAACAGAAAAAATGAAATGATATACTATTCTAAAAACTGAAAAGCTAAAATAATATGCTTTTGTGAAAACTGAAATAATATATGACAGCCCCCTAACTTACCATCTCCCCTTAGGTAGCTTACCGGCACTCCACGATAGCTTCCCAGTCGAGGCTTGCCTCACTAAAAGGCTTCCGTAAAGGTAAGCCGTTTCTTTATTCTGAAAATCCGAGAAATTTTTTTTTATTTTTAAAATTTTGGTAGAGTCTCTTCTGTTTTTCTGAGATTACCAAATCTTGGAGACCTGCATAAAAATTTGAACACTTCTATAAACTTCCAAATCTCAACTACCGTGGACCTCCGGTCCATCTCAACAATTCACAACTCAAATAGTTTAAATATCAAAATAGATAGTTATCAAAGATAGATAAATCAAGTCTTTAAATAAAATACTCATACACGTAAAACAATATCAAAATACAAACTTAACAACTAAAACATTATATATGCTTATAAAACAGTCACAGCATCCTCTGACTGGTCCCGCTGGTCTTCAGAGTCCCTGCAAAGCCTGCACCGGTACCTGGGAGGTTGATTTATAAAAAATAAAGAAAAACTAGGGTGAGCTAAAGGAGCTCAGTGAGTGTTATCAATTTCTAAATAAATTTTAATCATTTTTCTATTAACCTCCCTGAAATCTGAAAAGAATATTAATATGTTTCTAATATACTAAATCGAAAAGGTAACTAAAATCTATTTACTGAAAGTAATATATTGGAATTCAAAATAATAAATCTTTTACTAATTCTGAAAACTGTACTAAACAATTTACATAATAATAAAAGTCTCGCTGTTTCCTTGAAAACTAAACTGAAATATATTTCATGAAAACTATACTAAAATCTCTTTTATAAAAACTATTATAAAATATTTACTAAAATCTTTCTCACAAAGCTATACTGAAATTTACTTTCTAAAACTTTTGCTGAACTCTATTTTTTAAAAACTGTTCTGAAATCAATACAGAAAACTATTCTGAAATCTAATTTCTAAAAACTAGAAAGCTAAGAATATATACATATACTTTCACTTTACTAAAAAAAAACAGAGAAGCTGAATATATATATATATATATATATATATATATACTTTTACTTTACTAGAAATTGAAAAGCTGAAAATATATCTTTTCTGAAAACTGATAAGCTGAAATAATTTTCCTTTATATTTCTGAAAACTGAAAAGCTAATATGATATTCTTTTACTTTTCTTAAAATTGGAAAACCGATATAATATTCTCTTATTTTTCTGGAAACTGAAAAGCTGATAGTATATATATACTGAATAGCTTCTGAAAACTGAAAAGCTGAGAGAACACACTTTTCTGAAAAATGAAAAACTGATGTATTATACTTTTCTGAAAACTGAAAAACTGCGAAAATATATTTTTCTGATAATGCTAATGGAAACCCATATCTGGTAATTGATAATCCATAAGGCGACTCAGCTGGCGCCGCACCATATGGGGGAGGCGAAAAAAAACCCCATTAAGGACTGGGACAGTATCTAGTGAGTGGGCTCGCGGGGCAAACCTGGGCCGAGGCCCAGTGTAGGAGAATCCCGGATCCCACAAAATCACCCTATAATTTATAATAGAACCATTGGAGAAGGCCTAACAGAAGGATGAATTGATAGATTTTTAAAAGTTAGGGACTATGTGAGCTGGTCAAAAAGTAATAATTCAAAAAACATTAGGGACCAAAATAATTTTTACCTTTTATAATAAGTTCATAACTATGCTAATTTATTGTCAAAATATGATTCATTTGATGTATCAAAATATTTCAAACTGCAACGTTTAGACTAAACGGGGACGTGGCTCTTTGTTATATGAAAATTACTTCCAATAATACCCCCTAAATTTCTGAGGAGGCGGTCTTCCTTCGAGAGAAATTTACATTGAAGCTGATCTTAAAAGGTATGCCTCATTTTTGTCTTTGAAAACATTTGTCTTGGGCTAAAGGCATCTTGTAGGCGAAACAATGTGTTTCGGATAGAAGATTTTGTGTAAGTGAAATGGTGCGTTTTGGACAAGAAGTGTTGTCTAAATGAAATGATGTGTTTTGGGCAGGAAGCGCTGCATAAATGGAATGGTGCCTTTTAGACCTAGGTCAGTTGATCATTAACCGCTTCATTAACCCAGGGTGACGTCATTGTTTTTTAAATCCCAATCTTTTTGAATTTAATGTAAAGTCGGCTGCTTCGCTCGAATTGACACGCGGTGTTTCTCCGTTGATCTCGATTAGTGTGTCCTTAGCGCCCGATGTAACTCATCATTAGCTCGGCTAACCGAGACGTTTCCTGCTCCGATCAATCTATCTAGATCCAAAGGCGGGGGATTTCTCAGTGGGGCCTATATATGCCTATTCCTGGTAAGTTGTTTGGGTCTCTTATTTTTGGCTTCACTTCTTTTCTCAAAGGCAGAGATTTCTGAGAGCTTGTGAGTTTCCAAAGCTTTGCATCGTGGTTTTTCTTTCAAGCTTCCATTTCTCCAGCCTCGTGGGTGAGTTTTCCTTTGTTCTTTTTCTTGTTTTTTCGTGTTTCTCTTCAAAATAAGAAAAAGAAAATGGATGTTCCTCCTTTACTTCGCTGTAAAAGGTTCTTTGACGAAGTTGAAAAGGACGGTTTCATGCTTTACACGGCTCAACAGAAACTTGTACCATTGAATATTGATTACTCACATGCGCTATTGATACCGAGGACCTTCTCGTATCTTATTCAGTGAGTACTTCTTCTTCATTGAACATGATGGTGAAAGGTCCTTCCCTTTACGGTGACCAAAAGGCCGACAACTTAGATATCAGCTCTAACAGGCCTCTAACCTACTATCTCCCATTAGGTAGCCTGCCGGCACTCCACGGTAGCTTCCCAATCGAGGCTTGCCCCGCTGAAAGGCTTCCGTGAAGCTAAGCCGTTTCTTTTTTGACTGGAAATCTGAGTAGAATTTTTTTTTTTTATACAAAACTTTTTTATAAAAATTTGGCAGAGTCTCCTCAATTTTTCTGAGAATACTAAATCTTGGAGACCTGTATAAAAACTTTAACACTTCTATAATTTTTCAAATCTCAACTACTGTGGACCTACGGTCTATCTCCAAACTCTTAACTCAAACAGTTTAAATATCAAAATAAATAGTTATCAAATATAAATAAATCAACTCTTTTAAACAAAATACTTATACACTTAAAACAATATTAAAATACAAACTTAACAACTAAAACATTATATATGCTTGTAAAACAGTCACAGCATCCTCTGACTGGTCCTGCTGGTCTTCGGCATCCCTGGAATATCTGCACCTATACCTGTACATGTACCTGGGAGGTTGGTTTAAAAACATAAAAACTATAATGAGCTAAACGAGCTCAATGAGTGTTATCATTTTACTAAACAATTCTAACATTTCTAAATTAACCTCCCGAAAACTTTACTGAAAAGGATAGAATCTTATTTTCTGAAATCTATACGGAAATAACTAATAATCTGTTTCCAATAAAAACTGTACTGAAATCTCTTTTATAAAAACTATTATGAAATATATATATATATATATATATATATATTTATATATTAAAATCTTCCTCATAAAACTATACTGAAATCTTTTTCTGATAATTATACTGAAATTTACTTTCTGAAAACTTTGCTAGAACCTGAACTGATAAACTATCTCTGAAATCTATTTTCTGAAAACTATTCTTAAATCCACACTGAAAACTATACTAATATCTAACTTCTGAAAACTGTTATGAAAACTATACTGAAATCCTTTCAAACTTTTTGTTATTGCTGAAAACTGATAAACTGAAATACTGCATACTTTTTGAAAACTAGGTAGCTAAGATAGTATATACATAAACTTTATTTTTCTAAAAACTGAAAAGCTGAGAAAATATACTTTTACTTTCTGATAATACTTTTATGATAAAACCTTTCTGATAAAACTTTCTAATAATATAGTTCTCTAATAATACTCTTCTGATAAAATACTTTTCTGATAAATTTCTTTTCTGAAAACTTATTCTGTTTGTTTTCTGAATACTGTACTGAAATCTGCTTATTTTCTGAAAATCTAGCAAAGCCTAATGTATAAAAACACTTTAATAAATACTAAAGCATAAACTGAATTATTTCTGTAAATTTAATGCTCTGTACTGAAAATCTGTAAAACATTTTTGGCTTGGCTTCTGTATCTGAAAACTTCCAATGGACCCCTAAGCTGAACTGAACTCATAGGTTGACTAACTGCGCCGTACCATATGAGTGGGTCACAGGGCGACTAACTGCGCCGTCCACTGTGACATCTGATATAAGTCACGAGGTGACTAACTGATGCACTCAACGTGACATCTGATAAAAGACATCTCACTGTCTATGTGCGGAATGCTGCGTCGCATACATATAGCGAGACAACACCCCAATCTGTGGGCAACTGACAAACTCGACAGACTCAATCCCCTCTGAAGTTAGCGGACTGTCCCCCCTTAACTTGCCACACAAAATTGGGATGTACCGGCCGGGTCTAACTGTTGATAACTGATAACTGATGTGATAATCCATAGGGTAATCCATGGGTTTGAAAACTATTTTCTTTATTTTGAAACTAGCTTTCAATAAAAACCATGGAATATACGTAAAACATATTTATTAAATAAATATAAATTCTAAATTTCTGAAATATAAAAATACTTTAATTAAAATATACTTGAGCATAAATTCTATTTAACTTACAAAACTCATATAAATAAATAAATATATATAAAATTACCAACACTTCAATCTAACTTGAAAACATATTGAAGAACATTAAATCAAAACATAATCTTACTCTTACTTAAATAAAACCATAACTTGCTATAAATTCTCATAAAACATATTATAGAAATAAAATATACTTTACTTAACAATAATTTTACACTCACTGGTTTCTGGTTTTCCTATAAGCTTGGCGCTCTGGTTCCTTCGTCTCAATACCTTTCTTGTATTTCCATAACATTTCATTTTCTCCAATACTATAGAGATTTCTTACTAAAGTAATATATTTTCAAATAAATTATTAATATAAATACAATAACTTATACAAAACTCAATTAACACATTTAATACTTTATTCTTCAATTTCTTCTCTTCTTATAAAATCAATTACATTTAATTTACTGAAAATCATGTCTCTAATATTATATATTCGTTAAATCAATCACTTTCTCTTAAATTAAATCTCATTTAACACAATCTAACATACTTTCTTAAATTTCTAAGCACCAATTTGTATCAAAATCATACAATTACAATTTCTAATACTTAATCACCCATATATTGAAATCTCTACACTATCAACATTCGATTTCTACATAAATGCTCATTCTAATCTTCATCAATTTAACATAAATGAATTTCTTTCACTTAACAACATCAAATTCGACTTCATTAAACTAATTATAGCTTCAATTTCGAATTTAATTTTAAAAATTTTCAAAACTAATGATTCAATTTCACTCTAAACACAGTATCACAAACAAACTCATAATACGAGTTACTAATTTGAGAATCATTTTGATTCCTTACTTAACGATTCTAAATTCAAGCCATCAATTAATTCAAAAATACTCTAATTACACAAATAACATCTCAATTAACTAATTTAAACTCAAAATCATCAAATCCCCAAATCTCTAACTTACTAATTTTCTTGATTTTCATTTCAATCAATTCAATTCCAACTAATTTCCAACCAAACATCACAAAAACTCAAATCAAATACTCAAATTAACAAAACCCATCAATCAATTTCACTTTATATTTAACAATAAAATTTCAAACACAATTCAAAACTCAATCAATCTCAAAAATCAATTCAATTTCATTAATTGTCAACTACTAACTCTACAACACAATTTTAATTTCATTAAACTTCATCAAACTTACCCAAAATCCTCTTGGTTTTCCTCTTCTTTCCTTTTCTCTTTTATTTTATTTTCTTCTTTTCTTTCCTTCTTCTTCTCACGGTTTCTGCAGCTCTTCTTCTCCATTTTTCTACAAAGTTTCTGCTCTTCCTCTTTTTCTTCTTCCTCTCTTCTTCTCCCGTTGCTGACAGCTCTCTCTCTCTCTCTCTTCCCCTTCTTCTTTCTTTCTTCTCCCGCTGTGCTCTCTCCCTTCTCCCGCAGCTTCTTCTTCTTTTCTTCTCTCCTCCTCCATGGCTAGACTGCTTCCTCCCTTCTTCTTCTTCTCCTTCACCGCTGCCCTTTTTCTTTTTCGCTTTCTTCCCCTTCGGCCGGCCGTTCTCTTCTTTTTCTTCTTTTTCTTCTTTCTTTTCTTTTCTCTACCACCTCTCTTCCTCTGTTTTTGTTTTCATTTTTCTAGTTCCTTTCTTCATTTGCTGATTACATTTATATATATATATATATATATTATATATATATTATTTTATTTTATATTACTTATCTCTAATTACAATTTGCCCCTTTTCATTTTAAAATCATAATGTAACCACAAATTGAAAACTAATTGCATATACTTGTCCAATGACACTTTAATTGTCAATTTAATCCATAACAATCCCTTAACTCTTTTCCGCAAAAATCTATTTCAATTTACTTTTCCATCAATTAATTTAATCACAACCTCATATCGTAAAAAATATATTTTAACTTCCAATAAATATTCTTCATAGTCCACTTTATGGAAATCTTTACTATGTTCTCCAAAACTTATAATTTAAATTTCTCATATACTTTATGGAACCTTATTAATCATCTAGAATCATTCCAGATATTTTTTAAGTCTCTGATACCCTTAATACTTTAAACATTCGATTTACTCATAATAAAGGCTCATTTATTTACTTGTGTATTGTATAGTAAATTCTGAAAGAACATATTACAATATCTGTACGTGTATAGTACAATCTATCGGGAGGGTGTATTACAAGCTCGTACAAGGAAAAACAGCTGAGATTCTCGGTGGACAAGCCAAATTTCTTGGACTACAAGCATACCGTGATCACGGGGTCTCATCTGAATGACTACAAGATGTAGTACGAGTTCCCCAAGTCGGTGAAGCTTATACCTCCAAATGAGAGGACCACGTGGAATCCTCTGAGTGGGATAGCTGTTTACGGCTACATGTTCAACTGCGAGGTAACCTTGCCACTTCAGCCTTTCATCGCGTGCTTTCTTGGCAATGTCAATTTGGCACCGGCACAGCTTGCTCCTAACAACTACCGGATATTGATGGGGTTGTGCGCTCTGTGGCACTCGCTGGATTTTTTCGACCCTTCTCCCAATGAAATCCAACATTGCTATCAGTTGTAGCCATCACCTAATGAGTCTGGTGTTGGGATTTATGCCCTAAAGCTTGTAATTGTAAATGGTTAAAGACAATAATAAGAATTATTCAGATTATCATTCAAGTTTATAAATGTTTTATATTCAGCAATACATTCGTATTATGCAAGAATATCCTATATTGCAAGATGTAATCTCATAATGAGTATATGATGGTCATATACAGAGAGGATTCATTTTGAGACGTGCAATCTAAAGAGTCCGTAGAAAGCAAACAAAGCTGGGTATTTTGTTTGTGACAGGCCTCTAACCTACTATCTCCCATTAGGTAGCCTGCCGGCACTCCACGGTAGCTTTTCAATTGAGGCTTGCCTCGATGAAGCTAAGCAGTTTCTTATAACTGGAAATCTGAGTAGAAATTTTTTTTTTTTTATATACAAAACTACTTTATGAAAATTTTGGCAGAGTCTTCTCTGTTTTTCTGAGATTACCAAATCTTGGAGACCTGCATAAAAACTTGAACACTTCTATAAAATCTCAAATCTCAACTACTGTGGACCTCCGATCCATCTCAATAATTCAATCACAACTCAAACAGTTTAAATATCAAAATAAATAGTTACCAATGATAAATAAATCAAATCCTTAAATAAAATACTTATATACTTAAAAACAATATCAAAATACAAACTTAACAACTAAAACATCCTATATGCTTGTAAAACAGTCACAGCATCCTCTGACTGGTCCCGCTTGTCTTCGGCATCCCTGCAATATCTGCACGTGTACCTGTACATGTACCTGGGAGATTGATTTAAAAAAAAAAACATAAAACTATAATGAGCTAAAGGAGCTCAGTGAGTGTGAATGGGTTTCTAAACAATTTAATCTTTCTAATTAAACCTCCTTGAAAAATATACTGAATAAAATAGTAATCTATTTTATGAATTCTGGATTGAAATAACTAATAATCTGTTTTCAGAAAATTATACTGAAATGCCTAATAATAAAATCTTTCCCATTTCCTGAAATATACTGAAATAATTAATAATAATACTCTTTCTATTTTCTGAAACAACGTACTGGCATCTATTTTCTAAAAACTGTACTGAAGTTTATTACATAAAAACTATATTAAAATCTGTGCTGAAAACTGTAATGAAATATGTATTGAAAACTATTCTAGAATCTAATTTCTGAAAACTGGAAAACTAAGCATATATACATATTTTTCTCTGATAAAACTTTTTTAATAATATAGTTTTCTGATAATATTCTTCTGATAAAATATTTTTCTGATAAAATGCTTTTCTGATAATAAACGTTTATGATAATAAACTTTTCTGAAAACTTATTTTGTCTCCTAAAAACAATGTACTGAAATCAGTAATAATCTGTTTTCTGAATACTGTACTGAAATCTGTTTATTTGAAAATCTAGCCAAGCCTAACGTATAAAACTCTTAATTTAATATTTTGTACTGATAATCTGAAAATATTTCTGGCTTGGCTTCTGTATTTGAAAACTCCCAATGGACCCCTAAGCTGAACTGAACTCATAGGTCGACTAACTGCGCCGTACGTATGAGTGGGTCACAGGGCGACTAACTGTGCCGTCCACTGTGACATCTGATATAAGTCACGAGGTGACTAACTGATGCGCTTAACGTGACATCTGATAAAAGACATCTCACTGTCTATGTGCGGAATGCTGCGTCGCATAAATATAGCGAGACAACACCCCAATGTGTGGGCGACTGACAGACTCGACAAACTCAACCCCCTTGGAGTTAGCGGACTGTTCCCCCTTAACTTGCCACACACAATTGGGATGTACCGGCCGGCTCTAACTGTTGATAACTGATCTGATAATCTGATAATCCATAGGGTAATCCATGGGTTTGAAAACTATTTTCTTTACTTTGAAAACTAACTTTTAGTTAAAAACCATGGAATATACGTAAAACATATTTATTAAATGAATATAAATTCTAAATTTCTAAAATATAAAAATACTTTAATTGAAATACACTTGGGCATAAATTCTATTTAACTTATAAAACTCATATAAATAAATAAATGTATATAAAATTACCAACACTTCAATCTAACATGAAAACGTATTGAAGAACATTAAATCAAAACACAATCTTACTCTTACTTAAATAAAACCATAACTTGCTATAAATTCTCATAAAACATATTATAGAAATAAAATATACTTTATTTAAAAATAATTTTACACTCACTGGTTTCTGGTTTTCCTCTGAACTTGGTGCTCTGGTTCCTTCGTCTCAATACCTTTCTTGTTTTTCCATAACATTTCTTTTTCTCCCATACTATGGAGATTTCTCCCTAAAGTAATATGTTTCCAAATTAAATCATTAATATAAATACAACAGCTAATACAAACACTCAATTATCACGTTCTATGCTTTATTCCTCAATTTCTTCTATTCTAATAAAATCAATTACATTTAATTTGCTAAAAATTATGTCTCTACAATTATATATTCCTTGAAACATTCAATTTTTCTTAAATTGAATCTCATACAACACAATCCAACGCATTTACTTTATTTTCTAAGCATCAATTTATATCATAACCATACAGATACAATTTCTAATATCTTAAGTACACATAAATCGGATTCTCTACACTATCAATTTCAATTTCTATACCATTTCTCATACTAATCTTTATCAATATAATATAAGTGAATTTCCTTCACTTAACAACATCAAATTCAACTTCATTAAACTCGATGAAACTAATTATAACTTCAATTTCAATTTTAATTTCAAAAATTCTCAAAACTAGTGATTCAATTTTATTCTAAATAAGTTCTACAACTCTTATCAACCACCAAACACAATATCACAACAAAACTCACAATACAAGTCACTAATTTGAGAATCATTTTGATTTCTTATTTAACGATTCTAAATTCACATCACCAATTAACTCAAAAACACTCAAATTACTCAATTAATATCTCAATTAACTAATTTAAACTCAAAATCATCGAATCCCCAAAATTTAACTTACTAATTTTCTTGATTTTCATTCTAATCAACTCCAATAAAACTCCACAAAACTCAAATCAAATGCTAAAATTAACAAAGCCCATCAATCAATTTCGCTTTATATTCAACAATAAAATTTCAATAAAAAATCAAAACTCAATCAATTTCTAAAATCAATTCAATACCCATCAAATGCCAACTACCAATTCCACAACACAAAGATATCATCAATTTTCAAAACAAATCAACTTCATCAAACTTACCCACATCCTCTTGCTCTTCTTCTTCTTCTGGACCGAATCCCCTTGCCTCTCTTTCTTCTTTTTCTTTTTCTTTTTCTTCTCTTTTTCCCTCTTTTCTCTCTGCACGTTTTCTGCTCTGTTTTCTTCTTTCTTTTTCTGCACAGTTTCTGCTCTTCCTCTCTCTCATGGCTGGCTGCTCTCTCTCTCTCTCTTTTTTCTTCCTTCTTCTTTTCCCTTTCTTCTCTTCTCTTTCTCTTGGTCGATTCAGCCTCTGTTTTCTCTGTATCTCACAGCTGGTTCCTTTCTTCCTCCTTCGGTCACAGCTCCTTTCCTTCTTCTTCCTCTTTTCCTTCTTTCTCTTGGCCGGTCTGAACTTCTTCTTCCTCTCCTCTTCTTATATGAGTTTTGTAAGTTAAATAGAATTTATGTTTAAGTATGTTTTAATTAAAGTATTTTATATCTCAGAAATTTAGAAATTATATTTATTTAAAGAAATAAGTTTTATGTATATCCCATGCTTTTTGAAAGTTTAAGTGCAACAGTCTATATGAACCTAGAGGGGGGTGAATAGGTTCTTACCCAATTTTTTTATTACCAACAATTTAATTAGATCAATTCAACAATTATAAACACATAACAAATGCGGAAGAGATAAACAAAATCAACACAAGGATTTTAGCGTGGAAAACCCCTTCCAACAAGGGATCAAAAACCACGGGACCACTCTTGGCCACTTAACGGACAATCCACTAGTGATAAATGCAGTACACCCTCAAGTTGAAATTATAAGGACTCACTCCTCTTGGACTATCCCGCTCTAGTCTACCCGCAGGCCTTTTCTCTAATGATCTCCCAAGATCCACTAGGTGACTAAACGTATATCCTCAAGCTATCCTAGAATTCACACTCCTATTGGCGTGAGCCTACACCTATCGTCTCGCAAGAGCCAACTAGTGAAATTCCACACAAATGCAACTTTTGCACAAGAAGCAAACCTTGAGCTTGTTCACAAGACTTCACCAAAGTCACACAAGCTCTTCCAATAACACAAAGGATTATAGTCTAAGTGTTCAATGATGCATGAACATACAATTAGGATGCATGACTAATACAACCTATGATGCTAAGTGAACTAGTGCACACAATCTACTTAAATAACACTTAGCATAAACACATTTCAAGACCTAACAATTTTTGCAACAAATTCAACACTTTCAAGTCATGAAACAAACATATTCAATGCATGAACTCTACAAGGCAGCCAACATGTTTATATGAATGTGATTCTAACAACAAGTAAATTATTATAACAACAACTAACACTGTTGATCCAACCTAGATTAGTACCAATCCACTAAACACATGTGAGACAGATGCTTAATTCATTCAAGCAAGATAAATGCATTCTAAATCACAACATCAAGTTATCTAGGTACTAATTTAACTTCCTAAATGCCTTATCATGCATTAAACACAAAACCCACAAGCTTTCATTCAATTAATATCTATAAAACTCCATTAACTCTCATTCAAGAACAAGAAAGAGATTCAAATGAAATGAATCATAAACCAACTTGAACAAACAAGAAACAAACTTACCACAAGTCTCTAATTTGATTCCATGGACATACAAGAGAGATTGGGTGAGTTTTGAGAGATTGGAGTTGAGAGAGTATGAAGAGAGGGAGCTGCTAGGGTTCTTCTTTCTGGATTTTGGATGAAAAAGACGAAGTGGCATTTATATAGGAAGAGCCACGGGTCGGGTTGCCACACAAAACGGGTCGGACGCACATGTTGGGTCGGGTGCAGTTTTCTACACTGACCTATGTTCGGTTTCAAGCTAATATCTAGAGAAACGCCACCCAGAAAATTCTGAAAAACTAACGGAAGAAAGTAGACACATATATGAACAACTTTCATGAAGAACACCATTTAAAATTCGGACAGTAAGGGTGCCATATGGGACCACATACATGACACACAAAAACTGTCTCCCCTGTTTTTCCAGCACTGAGCTATGTCCCGTTTCTATCTAATATCTAGCGAAGTGCCGCCCAGAAAATTCTGAAACAATTACAGAAGTAAGTACACACATAGGCCAACAACTTTCATGAAGAATACACTTTGAAATTCGGATAGGAAGGTGGAGATATGGGACCATCTATAGGATGCATCTGCAGAACATAACATATGAATGCAATACAATGAACTATGCACCATAGACCATATCAATGATGAATGAGATGCCTATAAACACAATGACTGATATGTTGTGAGTGTGTGAGATCCTAAAAACCTTTGTGAGATTGAGAGCAACTTACCAAATGAATTGATGATCTTGATGCCTTCAACGAAAGCTCCCAAACACAATTACAACCAAAGAGTGTTTTGCACGGAATTAGCCAATCTAGAAAATACTCGACCTAACAATCTCCTCCTTTGGCTATTCCGTGACAAAACCTCAAACCTCACAAACATACAAAATGATACAAAGTTTGAACTCACAAATACAACCTCACAAAATTACAATGAATGATCTTAAAACTAAAAACTTGAAGCTTGAGATCATTTCTGGGCAAGGTGAACCTGAAACAAAAGAAAACACACTAACACAAAACAAAAGACGTTAGTAGACACCGTGCGGTTCATATAAACGCCCATAGATAAACATAATCATTAACAACAGATACAAAATGATAAACGATAAACAATGAACACATGTATGCATTAACATTTATCCCCATAAGACTATTTCCATATGCACATAAAACAAAACAAACTTCTCCCCCTTTTTGTCTCCCCCTCAAATTCTCCGCCTGAGTACTATATAACAATACAAACTTCTCCCCCTTTTTGTCACAGGAGAGGCAAAGGAAAAACACAATAGACAAAGATATGAGTAAACAGGAAAAATATCGCACAAGAGACAAGAGAATACACGTACCAACACCCCCTGAATGCCATACACAAGTAACATGGGAGTCATATCCTTAAGGAACCAATAGTTACAAATATGCATCACAACAAATATCAAGTCCCATCTCAACTTCAAAAAAACACAAACACAATCATCACTTCATTAACAGATTAACATTTGCCCACAATAAGTGACCAATATACACGCAAGCACATATATATAAATATATATCATTCTGTCTCAAGAAAGTCACAAAATTTCAAAAATAAGCTTTTGAAGGAAATATTTTGATATCAACTACAAAACAGCTTTATATTATCATTCAACACAAGCTTGTCTTTTTTTTTTTTTATTGAGCTTTTCCTTCTTCTTCTTTTGCTTATTTTCTTCCTTTTCTTGTATTTCAACTTTAATTTTAATTTCCAAAGGCATTGGCGGCTTTCATTGCACCTAAAGAGGTAGCCTTCTCCTCTAACTTGGAGATAAAGATATTGTTTCAAGCATATTGTAGAGGTAGCTTTCACTCTTCCAGAGGGCATAGCCATTTCCAAGCTTTTGTTTACCAAGCCATTATTAATCCAATTATACATTTCTCAACAAGAAAACTATTTTCAAAAACATTTGAGAGCAATGAGAAATCTTTTGACATTCAGAAACTAGATGAGCTTAATAGACACACAACATTCACACAATTGCTTATACAAGTCCAAATATGGGCATTTTGTCAATTGTAACAAAGATCTGAAGGGCTAATGTCAGGAATTTAAGAGTAGATAAATGATACAGATCATTTTACACAAATATGACACTAGTCCACTCTTAGACATGAACAACACATGTTACAAATGACATAGCACAATCAATGAAGAGAGCATACACCAATGGATTTACTAAGTGACTGAAACCTAGTATGATCCAAAGGTTTGGTAAACAAATCAGCAAGTTGATTTTCTGTGGACACATGCTCTAAGGACACTACTTTACTTTCAACTAATTCTCTAATGAAATGATGTCGAATGTCAATATGCTTAGTCCTAGAGTGTTGAACAGGATTTTTGAAAATATTTATAGCACTGGTATTATCACAATAAATTGTCAGAGTACCTTGTTTCAAACCATAATCCTCCAACATTTGTTTCATCCATAGAAGTTGTGTACAACCACTACCGACTGCAATGTATTCTGCCTCTGCAGTTGACAAGGAGATAGAGTTTTGCTTTTTGCTATACCAGGACACAAGATTGTTTCCCAGATAAAAGCATCCTCCAATTGTGCTTTTTCGATCATCACTGCATCCTGCCCAATCTGCATCACTAAAGCCAACCAGGTTAGGGTTAGTGTCAAAAGAGTACCAAATTCCAAAGTCCGAAGTTCCATTGACATATCGAATTATTCTTTTCACAGCTGTGAGATGTGACTCTTTCGGATTTGATTGATACCTGGCACACAAACCAACACTCAAAGAAATATCAGGTCTACTAGCAGTTAAGTACAACAAACTTCCTATCATGCTTCTATACAGACTCTGATCAACACTTTTTCCATTTGAATTTTTACTCAATTTCAATGAAGTGCTCATAGGTGTGTTATAGTGTTTTGCCGATTCTAACCCAAACCTTTTCACTAGGTTTTTAGCATATTTAGCTTGGAAAATGAAAATCCCATCACTCATTTGCTTGATTTGTAAACCTAAGAAATAAGTTAGCTCACCTACCATGCTCATCTCAAACTCACGAGTCATCACATTAACAAAGTCACTCACTCGCTTTTCATTAGTGGAACCAAACACAATATCATCAACATAAATTTGAGCTATGAATAACTCACCATTTTCACATTTGATGAACAAGGTTTTATCAACACTACCTCTTATGTATTTGTTTTCAAGCAAGTAGTGGGTGAGACGTTCATACCATGCTCGTGGAGCTTGTTTCAATCCATAGAGTGCTTTCTTTAATTTGTATACGTGCTCTGGATGATGTGGATCTACAAATCCCTTTGGTTGCTCAACGTATACTTCTTCTTGAAGAACTCCATTTAGAAATGCACTCTTCACATCCATTTGATGTAGTTTGAACCTGCACACACAAGAAACACACAATAAAAGTGTAATAGATTCCAATCTAGCTACTGGAGCAAAAGTTTCATCAAAGTCTACTCCCTCAAGTTGTGTGTAGCCTTGAGCAACTAGCCTTGCTTTGTTCCTCACTACATTTCCATTTTCATCCGATTTGTTCTTGAAAATCCACTTTGTACCAATGACATTGGTACTCTTAGGTCTAGGGACGAGAAACCACACATCATTCCTTTGGAATTGATTGAGTTCTTCTTGCATGGCACCAATCCAGAACTCATCTTGAAGTGCTTCTTCAACTTTCTTAGGTTCGAACTGAGACGTGTAGCAAACATAGCTAACTTGATTAGCTAGTTGTCTTCTTGTTCGTACTCCTTCACTCACATCTCCTATGATGTCATCCTTTTTATGAGACCTCCTAACCCAAGGAGCAGGATCTGTTTGATTTGGCATTTCTTCAGTCTCCTCTTCTTTCACATTTGAGTCCAAACCAAGTTGGTCACGATCATTTAAAATGTAGCACTTACTCCCAAATGTGTGAAAGTAGCTTATATTCGGCTTCTTTCCTTTCCATAACTCATATGGAGTTTGTCTAGTGCCGGGTCTCAAGAAAACACGATTTGAAATGTAGCATACAGTATTGACAGCTTCAGCCCAGAAATTCCTTGGAAGTTTCTTGCTATTGAGCATAACTCTAGCCATCTCTTGCAGTACCCTGTTCTTTCTCTCAACAACACTATTTTGTTGAGGAGTTCTAGGAGCAGAAAACTCATGAAAAATACCAAGGTTATCACAAAAATTACCGAAGCTAGCATTTTCAAATTCCTTTCCATGATCACTCCTAATTCTTTGAATATTCTTGATTTTAAGATCTTTTTCATTCTGAAGTTTAATGCAAAGTGATTTAAATTTTTCAAAAGCGTCTGACTTTTCTCTAAGAAAATCAATCCAAGTGAATCTAGAAAATTCATCAACACACACAAAGATATACCGCTTACCTCCAAGGCTTTCGGTTTGCATAGGACCCATGAGATCCATGTGAAGAAGCTCCAAGGGACGTTTGGACATTGTACCTTTATTTTTCTTGTGTATCCCCTTTGTTTGCTTCCCAATTTGACATGGTCCACATACACTTTCCTGTTTCTTTCCTAGCTCAGGAAGACCTCTCACAGCCTTCATCTTTCCAAGTTTCTTTAGGTCCTTGAAATTCAAGTGACCAAGTCTTTGATGCCAAAGTTCAACCTGTTCATGGTTAGTCAAATTGCATTTAAGAGTTTTAACATCAATACAATAACAATCAATACAATAACAATTATCATCAGTTCTCTGTCCCTGCAAAATAACATTTCCTTTAGAGTCCAAGATTGCACAAGTATCTTTAAAAAAGTTGACAGCATGTACACTTTCACACAAGTGTGTAATGCTAATCAAGTTTGCCTGCAATCCATCAACAAGAAGAGCATCATTAAGACTAGGTAAACCAGAAATTTTAATTGACCCTTTACCTATCACCTTCTTCTTAGAACCATTACCAAAAGTGACCCATCCTCCATCCTTCATCACAAGATTTTTAAAAACATTTTTATCTCTGGACATGTGCCTAGAACAACCACTATCAAGGTACCAAGAATTTGCATTAATGGCTTTCAAGGTATAATGAGCAGCATAACATATGAAATCATCTTTTCTAACCCGTGCTTTTCTCATTTTCTTTTTGAAGTTCTTTTCTTGTGGTTTAGAATTAACAACATTATTAGGCATTTGTCTAGAAAATCTTTCAAAGTGACAATCCCTAGATTCCATTTCATTATGGCACAATTGAATGTAATCAAAACATCTAGGTCTAATATGCCCTTTCCTACCACAAAAATGACAAATAGGAATGAAGTTAGAAAATTTACCTTGATGATTTGGTTGCCATTCATTTCTTTGGTGTCGGAATGATGTGGTCTTAGAAACTTTACCTTGTGCTTGTGGTTGTCTAAGAGGTGCCTTCTTGGGGTTGCTTGTTATCCTTGGTTGTTCAAGTGTTTGCTTCAAATTTTCTCCCTTGAAACATGTTGTCTTGCTTGACGAAGGAGTGATTTCTTCAATTTCATAGCCTATGCCTCTCTTGTCTCCATAAGCCTTGCCAAGATTAATTACTTGATCAACCTTTAGTGCACCCAAAGTCAGCCCCTCGATTGATTTCCTTGCATCCTCCAATTCCTTGAGACATTCTTGTTCCCTATGTCTCACAATTTGCAAGGTCTTCTCTTTCTCACTCAGTTCCTTCTTCATTAGAATAATTCTTTGATCATCATCTTCTTTTTCTTTCTTGAGTTTTTGGATGGTTTCTTCAACAATCTGAGCCCTTGATAATGCCTCTTGCTTCTCTTTCTCAAGAATCTTGAGCTTGATCTTGTAAGAAACATTTTCCTTCTTTATCTTGAGGCTTTCTGCATATAACTCATTAAAAGCTTCCTCAAGGCTTTCTTCATCTGATTCCTCTCTCTCACTCATGCTCGTTTCACCTTCACTAGCTTCATTCTCATTGCTATGATGACTTGCAACAAAGGCAGTGAAGTTACTTACTAGCTCCTCTGAACTTGTGGAGCTTGTATCATCTTCTTCATCACTATCACTCCATGATACCTTCATTGCCTTACCTTTCTTATTTTTCTTCAAATTGTTGGCACATTCGGTTGAGATATGCCCATAGCCTCCACATTCATAACATTGGACGCCTCTCTTGTTGATCTTTTCTTTTGAGGTGTCAACTTTCTTTGGAAAGCTTTTCTTTGTATCTTTGGTTCTTGTGGAGTTCTCACCCTTCTTTTTGTTTGTCTTGAGGAATTTTTTAAACCTCTTGGCAAACATGGCAATCTCAGCTTCATTGAGATCATTATCATCTTCTGAATTTTTAGCTTCCTTGATTGCTTTGAGGGCTATACTCTTGTGTTTCTTGACTGGTTTCAATCCCATTTCAAAAGTCTTCAAGGAACCAACAAGTTCTTCTACTCTCATGGAATCAACATCCTTGCTTTCTTCAATAGCTGTGACTTTAGCTTGAAATCTTTCTGGCAAGGATCTTAGAATCTTCCTAACAATCTTCGAGCTAGAATAGACTTCTCCCAACATATAACTCTTGTTGGTGATGTCTGTGAGCTTGGCTTCAAATTCTACAAAGGTCTCATTTTCTTCCATTCGAAGACTCTCAAATTGAGATGTTAGCATTTGAAGCTTGGACCTCTTGACAGCTGTAGTTCCTTCATGTGTGATTTTGAGGATTTCCCATGCTTCCTTGGCACTTTCACATTTTTGAATATGCCTATATTGACTGTCATCAACGCCACAGAAAATAGCGTTCAACCCCTTTGAATTCCAAGTTGCCAAACTGTAATCTGTAGGTGTCCAAGTTGACTTGGGTTTCAATGTTCTTCTCCCATCTTCACTTGTGGTTATGGGAGGTGTGTACTCCTCTTCGATGCTTGTCCATACATGTTCATCTATGGACTTCAAGTATGCTCTCATGCGGACTTTCCAAAATGAGTAGTTTGTGTCATTTAGAAGTGGAGGTTTGGTATGGGATGCACCCTCTCTTACTATGGAGTCCATAGGATCAAGAATAGACAAAGATTGCACACAAATAGCAAACAAGCAAAAAAACACCCAAAGGTTTAGCTATGTATGTCTAGCTACCCTCTCTAATACCAATTGAAAGTTTAAGTGCAACGGTCTATATGAACCTAGAGGGCGGGTGAATAGGTTCTTACCCAATTTTTTGATTACCAACAATTTAATTAGATCAATTCAACAATTATAAACACATAACAAATGCGGAAGAGATAAACAAAATCAACACAAGAATTTTAGCGTGGAAAACCCCTTCCAAAAAGGGATCAAAAATCACGGGACCACTCTTGGCCACTTAATGGACAATCCACTAGTGATAAATGCAGTACACCCTCAAGTTGAAATTACAAGGACTCACTCCTCTTAGACTATCCCGCTCTAGTCTACCCGCAGGCCTTTTCCCTAATGATCTCCCAAGATCCACTAGGTGACTAAACGTATGTCCTCAAGCTATCCTAGAATTCACACTCCTATTGGCGTGAGCCTACACCTATCGTCTCGCAAGAGCCAACTAGTGAAATTCCACACAAATGCAACTTTTGCACAAGAAGCAAACCTTGAGCTTGTTCACAAGACTTCACCAAAGTCACACAAGCTCTTCCAATAACACAAAGGATTATAGTCTAAGTGTTCAATGATGCATGAGCATACAATTAGGATGCATGACTAATACAACCTATGATGCTAAGTGAACTAGTGCACACAATCTACTTAAATAACACTTAGCATAAACACATTTCAAGACCTAACAATTTTTGCAACAAATTCAACACTTTCAAGTCATGAAACAAACATATTCAATGCATGAACTCTACAAGGCAGCCAACATGTTTATATGAATGTGATTCTAACAACAAGTAAATTATTATAACAACAACTAACACTGTTGATCCAACCTAGATTAGTACCAATCCACTAAACACATGTGAGACAGATGCTTAATTCATTCAAGCAAGATAAATGCATTCTAAATCACAACATCAAGTTATCTAGGTACTAATTTAACTTCCTAAATGCCTTATCATGCATTAAACACAAAACCCACAAGCTTTCATTCAATTAATATCTATGAAACTCCATTAACTCTCATTCAAGAACAAGAAAGAGATTCAAATGAAATGAATCATAAAACAACTTGAACAAACAAGAAACAAACTTACCACAAGTCTCTAATTTGATTCCATGGACATACAAGAGAGATTGGAGTTGAGAGAGTATGAAGAGAGGGAGCTGCTAGGGTTCTTCTTTCTGGATTTTGGATGAAAAAGACGAAGTGGCATTTATATAGGAAGAGCCACGGGTCGGGTTGCCACACAAAACGGGTCGGACGCACATGTTGGGTCGGGTGCAGTTTTCTACACTGACCTATGTTCGGTTTCAAGCTAATATCTAGAGAAACGCCACCCAGAAAATTCTGAAAAACTAACGGAAGAAAGTAGACACATATATGAACAACTTTCATGAAGAACACCATTTAAAATTCGGACAGTAAGGGTGCCAAATTGGACCACATACATGACACACAAAAACTGTCTCCCCTGTTTTTCCAGCACTGAGCTATGTCCCGTTTCTATCTAATATCTAGCGAAGTGCCACCCAGAAAATTCTGAAAAACTTATAGACGTAAGTACACACATAGGCCAACAACTTTCATGAAGAATACACTTTGAAATTCGGCTAGGAAGGTGGAGATATGGGACCATCTATAGGATGCATCTGCAGAACATAACATATGAATGCAATACAATGAACTATGCACCATAGACCATATCAATGATGAATGAGATGCCTATAAACACAATGACTGATATGTTGTGAGTGTGTGAGATCCTAAAAACCTTTGTGAGATTGAGAGCAACTTACCAAATGAATTGATGATCTTGATGCCTTCAACGAAAGCTCCCAAACACAATTACAACCAAAGAGTGTTTTGCACGGAATTAGCCAACCTAGAAAATACTTGACCTAACACTTTTGATTAAAAGTTAGTTTTCAAAGTAAAGAAAACAATTTTCAAACCCATGGATTTCCTATGGATTACCAAATTATCAGTTATCAGCAGTTAGACCCGACCGGTACATCCCAATTGTGTGTGGCAAGTTAAGGGGGGATAGTACGCTAACTCCAAGGGGGTTGAGTCTGTCGAGTCTGTCAGTCGCCCACACATTGGGGTGTTGTCTCGCTATATGATGCGACGCAGCATTCCGCACATAAACAGTGAGATGTCTTTTATCAGATGTCACGTTGAGCGCATCAGTAAGTCGGCTCGTGACTTATATCATATATCACAGTGGACGGCGCAGTTAGTCGCCGTGTGACCCACTCATATGGTACGGCGCAGTTAGTCGACCTATGAGTTCAGCTCAGCTTAGAGGTCTATTAGGAGTTTTCAGATACAGAAGCCAAGCCAGAAATATTTTCAGATTATTAGTAGATAATATTAAATTAAGAGTTTTATGCATTAAGCTTGGCTAGTTTTTCAGAAAAACAGATTTCAGTACAGTATTCAGAAAGCAGATTTATTATTGATTTCAGTACAGTATTCAGAAAGCATATTTATTATTGATTTCAGTACATTATTTTCAGGAGATAGATCCTGACAGAATAAGTTTTCAGAAAGTTTATTATCAGAAAAGCATTTGATCGGAAAAATAGTTTATCAGAAGAGTATTATCATAAAACTATATTATTATTAGAAAAGTTTTATCAGAGAAATTTATTAAAAAAAAAAAGTATTTTCAGTAAAGTATATTCTTTTAACTTTCCAGTTTTCATAAAAGTACATTATTTTAGCTTTTCAGTTTTCAGAAGAGAATATCTTATTAGCTTTTCAGTTTCAGAAATATAAAGGAATATTATTTCACCTTATCAGATTTCAGAAAAGATATAGTTTCAGCTTTTCAGTTTTTAGTAAAGTGAAAGTATATGTATATATGCTTAGTTTTCCAGTTCTCAGAAATTAGATTCCAGAATAGTTTTCAATACAGAGTTCAGTACAGTTTTCAGCACAGAGTTTAATATAGTTTTCATGTAATAAACTTCAGTACAGTTTTCAGGAAATAGATGTCAGTACGTTGTTTCAGTATATTTCAGGAAATGGGAAAGATTTTATTATTATGCATTTCAGTATAATTTTCTGAAAACAGATTATTAGTTATTTCAGTCCTAGATTTCATAAAATAGATTATTATTCTATTCAGAACATTTTTCAGGGAGGTTTAATTAGAAAGATTAAATTGTTTAAAAACTCATTCACACTCACTGAGCTCCTTTAGCTCATTATAGTTTTTATGTTTTATAAACCAACCTCCCCAGGTACAGGTACAAGTATAGGTGCAGACATTGCAGGGAAGCAGAAGACCAGTGGGACCAGTCAAAGGATGCTGTGATTGTTTTACAAGCATATATGATGTTTTAAATTGTTAAGTTTATATTTTAATATTGCTTTAAGTGTATAAGTATTTTATTTAAAGATTTGATTTATTTATTTTAATAATTGTTAATTTTGATATTTAAACTGTTTGAGTTGTAGTTTGTGGAGAAGGACCAGAGGTCCACAGTAGTTGAGATTTGAAAAATTATAGAAGTGTTCAAGTTTTTATGCAAGTCTCCAAGATTTGGTAATTTTAGAAAAACAAAGGAGACTGCCAAAATTTTTATTAAAAAAAAAAAAATTTCTACTCACATTTCCAAGTTAAGAAATGGCTTAGCGTTACGGAAGCCTTTCAGCGAGGCAAGCCTCGACTGGGAAGCCACTGTAGAGTGTCGGCAGGCCGCCTAGCGTGAGATAGTAAGTTAAGGGTCTGTCAATCTGTACATGTACAGTACATACTATTGGGAGGGTGTATTACAACTAGGCCACGATCTATATGAATCTTTCACCAAGATCCGTTAGTAGATGAGATTCATATATAATCGATAAATGATGGCTATTTATAGGTGATCTTGATCCTGAGTGTCTTATCGACTCCTTCAGGTTGGATCGTGGCTTTTGATTTACCATGAGTGAGGTTGATGAGAATCTCGACCAATACCTTCGTATCTTCGTATCGATAAACTACATCTTTCTTGTTTTTTTATTTTTCTTTCTGATTCTTGATCTATTGATATATTATTGTGTAGCACAAATCTAGAATGTATGATTTGTTTTATTGTTATATGATTTGATTGTATGATTATAAAAGCGTAATTGATCGTTAATTATATGGTGTCATGAGTTCTAGGTTTCTTTTTTCGTTTTTTTTGTTAAAGCCGAATCTGTTATTGGCTATTTCGTTCATCTTGTAATTAACTGATGCGAAACTATAGCAAATGGTGTCCGATTAAGGCAATTCAAAAACCGGTGGAAAGAAGAGATCCGGACGAAGACAACCGCACAAATGGCATCGACAAATCATCCCAGACGTGCTCTCATCTTCCGCCGTAAGCAGGCTGTGCGGTAGACCCGAAACAGGGCAGTGAACTTGTGCACAAGGGACTGTCATGGCAGGTTTTGGGGCTGTTCTTGTGGATTTTTTGCAAGCGATTTTGCTGTGTATTTTCTGGGAAATATTGGTGAATATTAACCCAGAAAAGTGGTAGAAAATCGGAGCAAAAAATCATGGGCGAAACGAACCACGAACGCGCGCGAAAGCGCGGCTTGCGCTAGGGTTGCGCGCACCTTGCGTGCGTGCAGCTACGCTGCTGGCAGCCGCACTTTCACATACGTTAGGGTTGTTTAGGATTTCGTCTTGACCTAGGGTGAGTGTTAAGGTAACACATGGACCTTTGGAAAAGATGTTGACTTTTGAAAAAAATCAAGTTTGACTTGATTAGGAAAACGAAGACAAGAAGAATTCAACTCGAAGAAGAACTCTTGAAGACCAAGGAATGCCTTGGGAATACAATTGTAATTAGAGTTGTTTAAGTTAGATAACCCATGTCACTCGGTCAATTACGTATACTTTATTTATTTTCGTGTGATAATTATATGGATGTTAAAGCATTGTCATACATATAAATGTCATCTAGATTAGGTGTGCCTACACATGCATAATAATATGTCATGCATAATTATCATATTATATTGTTTGATTTTAATGTGATTAAAATAGGAAACAATTTCATAAATGACAATTATATAATGGATTTAGCTTTTAGGAGTAAAAACTTGGTAATATCCATTAATGAACTAATCAATAAATTAAAGAGTTAATTAAAAAGATTAGTTAGATTCTTATCACTAATTAAGATTAATTGGATTAATTAGTTAAGTAAAAAGAATCAAATAATGAGATTAGTTTTTAGGAGTAAAAACTTGGTAAATCTCATTAATAACTAATCTATATTAAAGTGTTTAATTAAAGTGATTAGTTAGATTCTTTGTCTTAATAAAGATTAATTAGATTAATTACTTGATTAAAAATAATCAAATAATGAGATTAGCTTTTAGGAGTAAAAACTTGGTTATATGCAATTAGCTATATCAATGGACGCTGAGACTTCAGATTGTATAAACACGTCTACAGTTCTGAGAGTGCAGCCTCGGGATTTTAGTAGAATAACTCCAAGGTTAATAATCATGAAATATTAATTAACGGGTTTTGATTAATATTACTAAGTATTATTGAAGCTCAAAACTGTGGGTCCATTAGGTCCCCTTGCTAGCCCTTATAGTTGTTGGTAACAAGGGTCACAGTAGATTAATTGGAGGGCCCAATTAATAGTGTTACGAAAGTAATGCGATTTAAATAAAAGAGAATAATTAAATAATGTGATTATTTAATTACTTAAATATTTAACAAAATAATAGAAATTATTAAATAATAATTATTAATTCTATTTATTAAATATGAGGTCATGTGATTAAATAATGATTAGGACAAAAGAATTAAAATAATTAGATTATTTTAATAGTCCAAAAGGTCACAGGTTCAAGTCTTTAGGAAGACTAAAAATAAATAGGATTTAGAATCCTATTTTGACTTGATCAAACTAAAACCCTAAAGGACTACTATATAAGTGTTATATAGCTAGGAAAAAAACCTAACCTAACACACAAGTGAAAAAGAAAGAGAATTCGGCCACCAAAGAGAGAAGAAAAGAGAAAAAAAAGTTTTTTTTGACTCTCTCCTCTTTTGCAGGAATCGGCCGGCGTTCTTTTCACGTGACCTCCATCTCTTGCCGTGACGTGCCCACACACATGTTGTCAGACCGCTTGTTCTTTTCACATGTTGTTTTAAAATATTTTCTTTTCTTAAATTGTTTTCGTTTTTTATATTTTCTTTTAATCTTTCCATAATAATATTGACTATCACATCCTATCATAAGAGGCATTTTAGGTGTATCACAACATAAAGAAATTCTCTTTCTTAATCCTTTAGTAGCTTTAGCTAAAATTACATCTCCACACCAAGAACTAAGTTTATTTCTTAAATGTGTTATTCTTTTTCCTAATGTATCTACTGTCATAGGTTGATATGTTTCTATCAGTTTCTGTCCCCAAGGGTCAGGAATCTTAGAGAAGAATAAAGGTAAATATTGACTGTAACTATTATCTATTTGATTATAAATATGATAATAATAATCTTGAAAAACGCAAATATATCGTTCTATTTCACACATATCACATAATTGTAATCTTTGTAATGCTATGCAGTATTTATTTATTGTTGTTGGATCTTTAATTAATCTTCCTTCACCATGAAATTCTAATTGGAAAGCTTCCACAGTGCTTGTTATTAAATCTGATGAGGTTGTTGATGATAAGATCACACTTTTTGTTTCTTCAGGCATATGTTGCCAAAATCTTGAAGTACTATTAATTAATGTTTTTTCAATGAATTTTTTTGTTACTTCTAAATCCATTTTATTAATTTCTACAGCTATTCTTAATGATGTTTCCCATTTATCAATTGCTTCTTCTACATTGCTTACACAATCTAGGTCTAAAAATATTCCAAAAGGGTTTATATTATCATTTCTCATTTTTTCTAAAGGGGTATAATTATCTTGAGGAAGGGAAGATAATCCAGCATATCCTAATGGATTTCTTGTTGAAATTCCCGTTGTTGGTGTATATCTTCTTCTTAATGGAGGTTCTCTAGCAAATGGTCCTCTAGATGAACTAGGAATATCTGTAATATTAGGATTCAATTCTTGTTTTATATCTGGCTTAATATTTATAAAATTATGAGAATTATTTATATCTATTTCACCTATTTTTGTGATTGGGTTTTCAATATCAGAATTTTCTTCTGTAGAACTCATGTTTTATAATTTTCTGGTATTTTCATGTTTAATAAATGTAATGCTATCGGATCTGTTACTTGTGATTTTATATGTTCTTTTTTATGTTTCTTTTCAGTATCTTTGTTAAGTATTTTCATGATTTGATATCAGTTTAGTTTCCAGGAAAGAGTGGTGAGTCACCATGGACAAATTAGAGACCAAGTCTTTCCTTAGCCAAAACTACACTGTTACAATCATGATAAATCCACTTATTCTGATCTTGTTAAACATACAAGTACGTGGCATTGTTATACCTATGTTTTCCAGAAGCATAAGCTTATGAGGAAAGTCTAGGTTTCCAGCCTATATACTTGAAATCGTTCAACATATTTTGGAATATGTTCAGATTTACAGTATGTTTGTTTAATCTCATTTTATATATTTGAATCATATTCAATGAAGTTTGTCAGATAAAAATGCCTAGTTTACCTGAGATAGAAGAAATAGAGTCTAGACCAATAAGTTTAGATTTACAAGATAAACCTTTACTTTTAACTGATAATATATCTTCTAGATTATCCTTTACATCCTCACATGTAAAGAGTCATCCTTTATTACACTATTTTGGATCACAAAGAAATAATAATATTATAATAGCAAAAAATGATAATTTAAAAAATTACAAATTACAAGGTGAATATTATAATGGAATAGAATTTCAATCCATTAATATTTTAATAGATACAGGAGCTAATGGAAACTATATTAGTTCTACTTTATGTAATAACTTACAAAGATACAAACTAGATAATCCACATCAATATACAAATTCAATGGAGATTTACATGAGATAAATGAAGCCATTGAAACTTTATTAAAATTTGGAAATGAAATTATTCCAATAAGATTATTAATAGAAAATGAAGGATTAAATGATACTTTAGAAATAATGTTAGGATTAACATTCTTAGAAATGGTAAAACCATATCAAATAACTTCTTATGGTTTAAAGATAAATTATAATGGAAAATTATTTATATACCAAAATGACAAGTCCATATAGTATATACATACCAATAGGATTAACATATAAAGATTATAAAGCATAATATTTTGCTGCTTATATAGATAGTGGATCAGGATGTTGTGTCAGTAAACCACAATGCTTTCCTGAAAAATATCATCAAGATTTACCTATAATTAGAGGTAGAGATATTTCCAATAATCTAGTTGAAATCAATAAAGGAATAGAAAATCCAATTATTTTATTAGGACAATATTTAATAAAATGTCCACCATTTTATTTTCATACTACTGGATGTGATATCCTCTTAGGAAATAATTTTCTACAATTATTTCATAAAATTACCTTTGATACTCATACAAGTCAGATAATCTTTAAAACTCCATGTCATCATTTGATAACCGTTAAACGTCTTAACACTGCTTATGCTAAACCTTTTCCTATTTCTTTTATTACCCGCACAGCCCAACGTGGTGATATTGGATATAAAGAAAAACCAATTTTTTCTAAAAGAAATCCTTTAATAAAATTTCAATTACAATTAAAAACTTTAGATATGGATATAGAAGGAATAAAAAACAGATTAAAACAATGTTTTACTGAAAATCCATTAGAATTTTGGGATAAAAACCAAATTATGGCAAAATTGAAAATGATAGATAAACAAAAAATTATTAGAGAAAGACCCATGAGATATAATCCAGAAGATAAAAAAGAATGTAATCAACAAATAAATGAATTATTAAAATTAAAATTTATTAGACCAAGTTTATTAGCACATAGCTCACCAGCATTTATTGTTAGAAAACATGCTGAGATAGTTAGAGGAAAAGCTGGAATGGTGATAAATTATAAAAGACTTAATACTAATACAGTATTTGATGGATATTTTTTACCTCATAAAGAAAGTTTAATAAATGAAATAAGAAATAAGCAGATATTTTCTAAATTTGATTGTAAAAGTGGATTTTGGCAAATTAAGATGCACCCAGAAAGTATAGCATATACAGCATTTTCGACCCCACAAGGTCAATATGAATGGTTAGTTATGCCATTTGGATTAAAGAATGCACCTCAAATATTTCAAAGAAAAATGGATAATATTTTTAAACCTTATGATTTTATATTTGTGTATGTTGATGATATTCTCGTTTTATCTGATAATATGAGTACACATCTAAAACATTTAGATATTTTTATCAATTTATGTTTACAAAATGGATTAGCTTTATCTGAGAAAAAATCCAAGATATGTCAACATCAAATTGAATTCTTAGGAATGCATATAGATAATCAAGGAATACAATTACAAAAACATATTCTAGAAAAAGTTAATAGTTTTCCAGATAGATTAACAGATAAAAAACAAGTTCAAAGTTTCTTAGGAGTGTTAAATTATGCTTCAGAATTTATAGCAAATTTAGCAAGTTTAAGAAAACCTTTTCAAGATTTAATAAGAAAAGATAAAGTGTTTTATTTTGATACTTTCCTAGAACAACAAGTTAAACAGATAAAAGAAATATGTAAATCATTACCCAAATTACAATTACCAAAGGAAAATGATAATTTAATTTTAGAAACAGATGCTTCTGAAAAATATTGGAGTGGAGTATTAAAGAAGGAAGATTATAATGAAAATCATGAAAAGATAGGAGAAACAGTTTGTAAATACTGTTCTGGAACATTTTCTGATACAGAATCAAGATATCATATAAATGAAAAAGAATTATTAGCTGTAGTAAAAAGTTGTAAAAATTTTATTACTTTTTATTACCAAAAAGATTTTTATTAAAAACTGATAATACTCAAGTAAAAGCATTTATAAAAAATTTACTACCAAGTAGATCTGAAGTTAAAAGAATAATTAGATAGCAAATGTTACTTGCAGAATATGAATTTGATATTGATATTATTAAATCTGATAAAAATGTTTTAGCTGACTTTCTCACTAGAGATGGCGCAAACAATGAATGACATTATTAGTCATTTGAAAGATATGGAACAAGAAGTTCTTTCGATAAGAGAAAATATCTCTGATCTGATTGATATTGCCAAGCTTCCTGGTAATGCTAAGGAAGTTGCAGATATTTTACTCTCCGAAAGCCAAATGATTGAAAGACATGTGGGAAAATATGAATTATTGAACAACAGAGTTTTTCAATTATTTGACAAGATAGAGGTCAGACAAAAAACCTCTCCATCAAGCACAGATATTTCTACGAAAAAGGAATCTACAGATAAAGTTACTGATTCATCTTCATCATCCTCCATGGATATTGAGCTTAGATCTCAGAAAGATAAAGGGAAAAGAATCCAAGTGGATCTTCCTAAAATTGCAGATATGGCAGATCCTGTTATGGATCAATTAACGATAATGAAAGTACTTTATAGTCTTTCTAATAATGATACTAGATATGTAGATTATTCTCGGATATATCCTAGAATTAATTTTCTACAAGATAATTCTCCTAAAGAGATTCGATATTGGTTTGATTTTGGAGCTTTAAACTCCATATATACAAACCCTCCAGAATTCACAGAGATAAGTTTATTACCCAGATGGATACAACAAGGTGTAAAAGATTGCTATATCCATAATCCAACGATGACACCAAAAGATGTTTTGGTATTAAAATTTTTATCTGCAGGACCTGATTTTTACAAAGATGAAAGATATCCTGCTTATCATTTTATCCAGATTGCAAAGGCAGATTCTTTTTCAATCACCTCACAGAAGCTTAAAAAAGAATTGCCTAAATTTGAAGAAAAAGATATTCATTATCGCAGAGCGATAGGCATCAGAATAGTCCTACAAGGACTTGAAGCCAGCTTCAAGCGTGGATTTCGCACATATGGCGGGCAAAAGATAATGTCATCCATCATGATTTCTCCAGCAAAGGTGACCCCAGCTGCTGCTAGAAATTATGTAGCAACAAAGATAAAGCTTCTCAACACTGGAGCTATCAGATCAAGCCTTCAGGCTCAAGAACGTGTCTGTCAATTTAGACAGCATGATTTGAACACATGTCCATCGTGCACATTTGATACAAAAAGCAAAGATAAGGATAAAATGCCAGAAAGACCGTCGGCATATAGCGACGAAGATTGATAAAGACATGAAGAAGATAAGATCAGACTGGTCTCCCTATCTGATTAAAAAGCAATACCAGCTGTATCGATATCTAAAGATTCGAAAAGATAAGAAGACTGTGATGATAAAAAGATATGTGAAGACAAACAGATATTTTATCTTAGCTTTTGTAAATCAATAATGTAATCTTTTAATTTTCAAAGTCTGAAATCCGGGGTTTCATATCCGGATTCTTACTATAAATAAGTAAGTAGTTTTTAAGCAAAGGCATCTAGGAAAATTGAGAAAACCACATCCTAGAAGCTTTAGAAAAACTCTCTCTCTTTCAGCCTCTTTGTAAGATATTTCTTATGAATCAATAAAGAGTTTATTTCTCTTATATCTTGCAAAACACTTCTTATAATTCCAGTATTCTTCCTTCATAAAGAAGAAAAAGCTTCAAATTCTTCTTTATTTTTCTTCTGTACACCCAGAGGTAGAAAATGAAACTGGGTTGTGCTGCTGGTTGTTGAAGGGACACAGATCAGTTACCTAGGGATACTAGGTTGGTGCTGAAACGCACGGTAAAAGGATCGTGGATACCCGATGATTTAGTGGTCAAAGAGGAAGAAAGGTACGGAAGCGTATTGGACCCTTTTCTTTTTTATGATTCAAGAATAGTAGTTGTTATTTGTTTTGATTTGCAAGGTATAAGAAACATTAATTACATGAGCAGGATAGAAAAATTTGGAGATAGTTTAGTCATGTTAGATTTATCTGAAAAAGATAATATCATTTTATTAATTGAAGAAATAAGAAATCAGATTCATGCTGAAAATGAAAATAATATGGATTTTAAACCATTAGATTGTAAAATTAAACTGATATTAATGAATAACATAATAAGAATATTAGAAAAATTAAAAGAAAGATTTGATTATTTATTATATAATTATGATGAACTTGAATTAGATAGGTAACAGCCTGATCCACTATCTATATAAGCAGCAAAATATTCTGCTTTATAATCTTTATATGTTAATCCTATTGGTATGTAAATACTATATGGACTTGTCATTTTGGTATATAAATTAATTTTCCATTATAATTTATCTTTAAACCATAAGAAGTTATCTGATATGGTTTTACCATCTCTAAGAATGTTAATCCTAACATTATTTCTAAAGTATCATTTAATCCTTCATTTTCTATCAATAATCTTATTGGAATAATTTCATTTCCAAATTTTAATAAAGTTTCAATGGCTTCATTTATCTCATGTAAATCTCCATTGAAATTTGTATATTGATGTGGATTATCTAGTTTGTATCTTTGTAAGTTATTACATAAAGTAGAACTAATATAATTTCCATTAGCTCCTGTATCTATTAAAATATTAATGGATTGAAATTCTGTTCCATTATAATATTCACCTTGTAATTTGTAATTTTTTAAATTATCATTTTTTGCTATTATAATATTATTATTCCTTTGTGATCCAAAAGATTTTAATAAAGGATGACTCTTTATATGAGATGATGTAAAGGATAGTCTAGAAGGTATATTATCAGTTAAAAGTAAAGGTTTATCTTGTAAATCTAAACTTATTGGTCTAGACTCTATTTCTTCTATCTCAGGTAAACTAGGCATTTCTATCTGACAAACTTCATTGAATAAATAAGGAAAATCTATCATGTCTTTTACTACAAAACAATCTGAATGATGTGTATTTGAAATTGCATAGGAAATAACATATGTTATTGAATATGGTCTATTTTGTTGTTTAAAGAAATCTTTTCTTTTAAAATCTTGTATTAAACTTAATGTTTTATCAAAATCTTTATCCTTTAAGTGATACGCTATTCTTGGATAAATATTGAATTTTAATTTCCCATATCTTAGATTTCCTTTTAGAATAACTAAACAGGCTTCTTCTCTGTTTACTATTCTATTATCCATTACGGCTAATTCAATAGGTGTATCTAATCCTTCTTTAAATGTTGATTTAAGTATTATTTGTATTGCACCTATATGAATCCATCCAAGAGTATTTTGTATTTCTGGTTTTAACTGTTTTAATTTTTTTTTATCTATTAAGACTTCTTGTCTATATTCTCCTGATTGTTCTATTTGATTATCTATGATCTCATTTTGTTGAGAACTTGATGCTAATTCCATTATTCTGTCTCACTAAAGTCACTATAATCTGTATCTGTTAAGATAAAAATACTTTCATCAGAATCTGTTATTTCTTCAAAATCATTTATTTGTATAAATTCTTCATTATTTATCATTTGTTCAATATCTTCATCAATTTCTATTTTCTTTTTATTTTTATCAAATTTTTTAGGGCATTTATTTGCATAATGTCCTAATTGGTTGCAAACATAATATCTGCATTCTTTTGTGAAAGGTTTTTTATTATTTCTTTTGTATGTAGGTTTAGGAGTTTTCCTATACCCTTTTTTCTTATAATACCTTGTTTTTCTTGTTTTAAAATATTTTCTTTTCTTAAATTGTTTTCGTTTTTTATATTTTCTTTTAATCTTTCCATAATAATATTGACTATCACATCCTATCATAAGAGACATTTTAGGTGTATCACAACATAAAGAAATTCTCTTTCTTAATCCTTTAGTAGCTTTAGCTAAAATTCTCTTTCTCTTTCTTAATCCACACCAAGAACTAAGTTTATTTCTTAAATGTGCTATTCTTTTTCCTAATGTATCTGCTGTCATAGGTTGATATGTTTCTATCAGTTTTTGTCCCCAAGGGTCAGGAATCTTAGAGAAGAATAAAGGTAAATATTGACTGTAACTATTATCTATTTGATTATAAATATGATAATAATAATCTTGAAAAACGCAAATATATCGTTCTATTTCACACATATCACATAATTGTAATCGTTGTAATGCTATGCAGTATTTATTTATTGTTGTTGGATCTTTAATTAATCTTCCTTCACCATGAAATTCTAATTGGAAAGCTTCCACAGTGCTTGTTATTAAATCTGATGAGGTTGTTGATGATAAGATCACACTTTTTGTTTCTTCAGGCATATGTTGCCAAAATCTTGAAGCACTATTAATTAATGTTTTTTCAATGAATCTTTTTGTTACTTCTAAATCCATTTTATTAATTTCTACAGCTATTCTTAATGATGTTTCCCATTTATCAATTGCTTCTTCTACATTGCTTACACAATCTAGGTCTAAAAATATTCCAAAAGGGTTTATATTATCATTTCTCATTTTTTCTAAAGGGGTATAATTATCTTGAGGAAGGGAAGATAATCCTAATGGATTTCTTGTTGAAATTCCCGTTGTTGGTGTATATCTTCTTCTTAATGGAGGTTCTCTAGCAAATGGTCCTTTAGATGAACTAGGAATATCTGTAATATTAGGATTCAACTCTTGTTTTATATCTGGCTTAATATTTATAAAATTATGAGAATTATTTATATCTATTTCACCTATTTTTGTGATTAGGTTTTCAATATCAGAATTTTCTTCTGTAGAACTCATGTTTTATAATTTTATGGTATTTTCATGTTTAACAAATGTAATGCTATCGGATCTGTTACTTGTGATTTTATATGTTCTTTTTTAGGTTTCTTTTCAGTATCTTTGTTAAGTATTTTCATGATTTGATATCAGTTTAGTTTCCAGGAAAGAGTGGTGAGTCACCATGGACAAATTAGAGACCAAGTCTTTCCTTAGCCAAAACTACACTGTTACAATCATGATAAATCCACTTATTCTTATCTTGTTAAACATACAAGTACGTGGCATTGTTATACCTATGTTTTCCAGAAGCATAAGCTTATGAGGAAAGTCTAGGTTTCCAGCCTATATACTTGAAATCTTTCAACATATTTTGGAATATGTTCAGATTTACAATATGTTTGTTTAATCTCATAATGGCATCGAAAAATCATCCCAGACGTGCTCTCACCTTCCGCCGTAAGCAGGCTGTGCTGGCAGACCCGAAACAGGGCAGTGAACTTGTGCACAAGGGACTGTCATGGCAGGTTTTGGGGCTGTTCTTGTGGATTTTTTGCAAGCGATTTTGCTGTGTATTTTCTGGGAAATATTGGTGAATATTAACCCAGAAAGTGGTAGAAAATCGGAGCGAAAAATCATGGGCGAAACGAACCACGAACGCGCACGAAAGCGCGGCTTGCGCTAGGGCTGCGCGCACCTTGCGTGCGTGCAGCTACGCTGCTGGCAGCCGCACTTTCACATGCGTTAGGGTTGTTTAGGATTTCGTCTTGACCTAGGGTGCGTGTTAAGGTAACACATGGAGCTTTGGAAAAGATGTTGACTTTTGATAAAAATCAAGTTTGACTTGATTAGGAAAACGAAGACAAGAAGAATTCAACTCGAAGAAGAACTCTTGAAGACCAAGGAATGCCTTGGGAATACAATTGTAATTAGAGTTGTTTAAGTTAGATAACCCATGTCACTCGGTCAATTACGTATACTTTATTTATTTTCATGTGATAATTATATGGATGTTAAAGCATTGTCATACATATAAATGTCATCTAGATTAGGTGTGCCTACACATGCATAATAATATGTCATGCATAATTATCATATTATATTGTTTGATTTTAATGTGATTAAAATAGGAAACAATTTCATAAATGACAATTATATAATGGATTTAGCTTTTAGGAGTAAAAACTTGGTAATATCCATTAATGAACTAATCAACAAATTAAATAGTTTAATTAAAAAGATTAGTTAGGTTCTTATCACTAATTAAGATTAATTGGATTAATTAGTTAAGTAAAAAGAATCAAATAATGAGATTAGTTTTTAGGAGTAAAAACTTGGTAAATCTCATTAATAACTAATCTATATTAAAGTGTTTAATTAAAGTGATTAGTTAGATTCTTTGTCTTAATAAAGATTAATTAGATTAATTACTTGATTAAAAAGAATCAAATAATGAGATTAGCTTTTAGGAGTAAAAACTTGGTAAATCTCATTAATGACTAATCAACCAATTAAAGAGTTTAATTAAATTGATTAGTTTGGTTCTTACATTAATTAAGATTAATAAGATTAATGACTTAATTAAAAAAAACCAAATAATGAAATTAGTTTTTAGGAGTAAAAACTTGGTAAGTCTCATTAATAACTAATCTATATATTAAAGTGTTTAATTAGATTAGTTAGGTCCATTTAATGTTAGATTTAATTTGATTAAACATTAATGACATAATTGGACCAAATAATGTGATTTAGTTTTAATAGTTAAAACTTGGTAATTTCACATTTAATTTCTAGTTTATTTAAATAGTTTATGTAAATTAGAAATTGAAATAATAAATTATATTTTAAGAGTTAAAATTGAATAATTTATTATAACTAGTAAACTTAGATTTTATATTAGCCGTAGAATCTAAGTAAAGACTAAAAACATAGAGTTTTAGAAACTCTTAGTTTAAAGAAAATCCTAAACTACAAATAGTGAGTGGGAGAGGGATATATGACATTATATCCCGCGGTC
Source organism: Xanthoceras sorbifolium (assembly GCA_003430845.1). Taxonomy (NCBI): domain Eukaryota; kingdom Viridiplantae; phylum Streptophyta; class Magnoliopsida; order Sapindales; family Sapindaceae; genus Xanthoceras; species Xanthoceras sorbifolium. The sequence goes on along the minus strand of CM010620.1, from coordinate 20,802,941 downwards.
TCCATTGTTAGTTCAACACCGTGAGACTTGAGTGGCACCTCGTGACGGCTTTACTTTCGTCCTCCCTACGGAGGGTGTCCACAAGAGTCAATACCAAGGTTGACTTCCTAACTGATAGGTTTTCAGAATGTATTTTGGGACTGACCTAGCATACCTAGACACTTTCAAGTTAAGTTTATGAATTTTGAAGCGATGGGTCACACTTATGAAGGACTTAATTAAGTTGTTAATTTATTGTCCTGACTAAATCAAAACGATGGTTGGATAATATAAAAATAAAGAGTTATTTTGGTATATTATCCGATTGAGAATGTCCCGATCTAACATGCAGGGATTTGACCTTGCCTATCTAGGCATTTACTTGTGGGATGTTAGATTATTGTGGCATAGCAACTAATTTTAGAGATTTTTAGTTCATTAAAAATATGTTCATGCATCATGTTTAATTTTATGCCAAACTATAGCATTTGATATGAATGTATGAAATGAATGATATTAATTTAGATTTATGTCTTTAAAATATCAGCGTTATCTTCTGCATTATAATTTCCTCGTAAACGAAACATTAACCTGGATAACTTTATTAAGTGGAACCAATATGAATGCAATCATAGTCTGCAAAGACCTTAAATCTGTGTTTATGGAGGAATGTCCTCCTGAGCCTGTAACCAACGCATGACCAATTACCAAGGGTAAGACCGGCAAAGCAAATGTTGCTAAGCCATCTTCTTCTGGTTTTAAGAAGACGAAGAGGTCTACTGGTAAAGTAAAGGCTAAGCCCAAAATAAAGAGCACGATGACTAACTAAGCAAAAGGAAAAATGTTTCCATTGCATAGAGGTTGGTCATTGGAAGAGGATTGTCTTCAATACCTCGAGGAGCTCTCCAATAAAAAGAAAGTGAAAAGTAAATCAGATTTACTTATCATTAAATTTTGTTTAGTGGAAGATGATTCTTCACCTTGAATAGTAGATTCAGGGGCCACTAACTAATTTTATTTTCCTTTACATTGGAATGATTATTGGCAAAAGCTGAAGGAGGGGTCCTTCACTATGCACGTTGGAACAGGGGATGTCGTTTCAGTACAAGCAGTGGGAGTTGTTAGACTACAGTTTAATAATTTTTTTCTATCATCGAACAATGTCAATTTCATTCTTGGATTTATAAGGAATTTGATTTCTATATCTAAATTACTTGAAACAGTTTCATAAGGTTTCTTTTAATGATAAATCAGTTATCATTTTAAGAAATGGAATAAATATTTGTTCTAGTATGATAGAAAATCATTTGTATGTTTTAAGACCGTTAATTCATACATCACTGCTTAATACTAAATTGTTTAAAGTTGAAAAACCTAAAATAAAGCGACAAAAGATTTCTCCAGTTCATGACACGTATCTGTGGCATCTAAGACTTGGACATATAAACCATGATAAGATAAACAGACTAGTAAAAAGCGGATCTCTAAGTTAGTTAGATAGAGATCGGTACCTTACCTGTTTGTAAATCTTGTCTGGAGGGTAAGATGACCAAGAGACCTTTTATAAGAAAAGGGATTAGAGCCACGCAACCACTTGAGCTTATACATTCAGACATCTGCGGACCAATGAGTGTTAGAGCTAGAGATGGTTATGAGTATTATGTCACATTTATTGACGACTACTCTAGATACGCGTATATTTACCTAATACAACGCAAGTCCGAAACCTTTGAAAGGTTCAAAGAGTTCTAAGCTGAAGTTGAAAATCAATTAGGTAAAACAATCAAATCACTACGATCGGATCGTGGGGATGAGTATCTTGACCAAGAGTTTGAAGACTACATGGTTGAGCATGGGATAGTATCCCAACTCACACCTCCAGGTACACTACAACAGAATGGTGTTGCGGAGAGGAGAAATAGGACCTTGATGGAAATGGTGAGATCTATAATTAGTTTCTCAACATTACCATATTTCTTTTAGGGATATGCACTACAAACAGCAACTTACATACTGAATGTAGTTCCATCCAAATCTGTTCCTAAGACTCTAACAGGCTCCAAACCTACTATCTCACGTTAGGCGGCCTGCCGACACTCCACGGTAGCTTCCCAGTCGAGGCTCACCCCGCTGAAAGGCTTCCGTGAAGCTAAGCCATTTCTTTATTCTGAAAATCTAAGTAGAAATATATTTTTTTTTTTTTTTTACAAAACTATTTTATAAAAATTTTGGCAAAGTCTTCTTTGTATTTCTGAATCTACCAAATCTTGGAGACCTGCATAAAACAACTTGAACACTTCTATACTTGTTTTCAAATCTCAACTACTGTAGACCTCCGGTCCATCTCAATAATCACAACTCAAACAGTTTGATATCAAAATTAACAATTATCAAAATAAATAAATCAAATCTTTAAATAAAATACTTAGACACTTAAAACAATATTAAAATACAAACTTAATAACTAAAACATTTCTATGCTTGTAAAACAGTCACGGCATCCTCTGACTGGTCCTGCTGGTCTTTGAAGTCCCTGCAATGTCTGCACTTGTACCTGTACCTGGAGAGGTTGGTTTATAAAACATAAAAACTATAATGAGCTAAAGGAGCTCAGTGAGTGTTATCTTTTTCACATAAATATAATATTTCTGATTTAACCGCCCTCAAATTTTACTGAAAATACTAAAAGCCATACTGAAATCTTTTCCTGATAATTATACTGAAATTTACTTTTGGAAAACTTTACTGAAACTTGAACTGATAAACTCTCTCTGAAATCTATTTTTTGAAAACTATTCTGAAATCTATACTGAAAACTTTTCAAACTTTCTGTCATTGCTGAAAACTGATAAACTGATAGACTGCATACTTTTTGAAAACTAGAAAGCTGAGATAGTATATATATACACTTTACTTTTCTGAAAACTGAAAAGCTAATATAATATATTTTTCTGAAAATTGATAAAATGAATTAATATATTTTTCTGATAACTGGTAAAGTGAAATAATATATTTTTCTGATAACTGAAATGCTAAAATAATATACTTTTCTGATAATGTTTTTCTTATAAAACCTTTCTGATAAAACTTTTCTATTAATATTTTTTCTGATAAAACTTTCTGATAAAACTTTTCTGAAAATGCCAATGGAAAACCCATATCTGATAACTGATAATTCATAGGGCGACTCAGCTGGCGCCGCACCATATGGAGGGTGTCACCAGGCGACTAATCTAGCGCCGCACTGGTGACTCTGATAATCTGATAAAAGACGTCTCACTATCTATGGGCGGAATGCTGCATCGCGACATAGAGTGAGACAACACCCCAATGTGTGGGCGATCGACAGACTCGACAGACTCAACCCCCCTGGATTTAGCGGACTGTCCCCCCTTAACTTGCCACACACAAATGGGGTGTACCGGCCGGGTCTACTGCTGATAATCTGATAATAAATGGGTATCCATGGTTTGAAAACTATTTTCTTTATTTTGAAAACTAGCTTTTAATCAAAAACCATGGAATATATATATAAAACATATTTATTTAATGAATATAAAATTTAAATTTGTGAGATATATAATTACTTTAACTAAACACATTTAAATCAATAATTATATACGAAATCACAAAATACTAAATCAAACTTAAAGAAAATAAACTAACTTAAATAAAAATATTAACTTGCTGAACTTTAGATAAAAGATATTGTCAAAATAAAATATGTTTTGCTTTAAAATAACTTTACACTCACTGATTTCTGGTTTTCTCTGGACTTGGTGCTCTGGTTCCTTCGTTTCAATACCTTTCTTATCTTTTCATAACATTTCTTTTTCTCCCATACTATGGAGATTTCTCCCTAAAGTAATATATTTCCAATAAATCATTAATATAAATACAACAACTAATATAAAACTCAATTAATACATTTAACACTGTATTCTTCAATTTCTTCTATTCTAATAAAATCAATTACGTTTAATTTGCTAAAAATCATGTCTCTATAATTATATAGTCCTTGAATCATTCAATTTTTTTTAAATTGAATCTCATACGACACAATCCAACGCATTTACTTTATTTTCTAAGCATCAATTTATATCACAACCATACAGATACAATTTATAATACTTAATTATACATAAATTGAAATCTGTATACTATCAATTTCAATTTCTACATAATTTCTCATACTAATCTTCGTCAATTTAACATAAGTGAATTTCTTTCATTTAACAACATCAAATTCAACTTCAAAATCATTTCCAAACACAACTTCACACAGAAACTCATAATACAAGTTACTATTTCGAGAATCATTTTGATTTCTTACTTAACGATTCCAAATTCATACCACAAATTAACTCAAAAATACTCAAATTACTCCATTAATATCTCAATTTAACAATTCAAACTCAAATCATCAAATTCCCAATTCTTTACTTACTAATATTCTTGATTTTCATTCTAATCAACTCCAATCAAACTAATTTCAATTAAAACACTACCAAATACTCAAATCAAACACTAAAATTACAAAACCCATAAATCAATTTCACTTTAAACTCAACAATCAAATTTCAAACACAATTCAAACTCAATCAATTTCTAACTCAACAAAATCCATCATCAACATCATCACCCAAACCTCCAAAATAAATTAATTTCATCAAATTTCAACTGTTAATTCTACACCACAAACAATTTCATCAAGATTCAAACCAATTCAACTTACCAAGCTTACCCAATCTTCTTCTTCTTCCTTTTCTCTCTCTTTTCTTCTTTCTTTCTTCCTCTTTCTCTCTGCTGGACAGCTCTCTCTTCTTCCTCTTCTTTCTTCCTTTCTTCTTCTTTTCTTTCCTCACGGGTCTGCTCTGTTTCTTCTCCACCTTGGCCGGCTATTTCCTCTGCTTTCTTCCTCTGCCACTGCTCTCCTTCCTTTCTTCTTTCTCTTTTTCTTCTTCGGCTGGCCGGCTTCCTCTCTTCTTTCTCTTCTTTCTTTTCTTTCTCCACCGACTTACTCTCTGTTTTTTTTTTCTAAAATTTTCTTGGTTTGTTTTGCTCTCTCTGATTTGGTTTCTAATTCGCACATGTATATATATTGTTTGCAATTGTTTCTTGGTTGACTCATTTTGTCTAGAATCCTCCACTCCCTTAATAAATATATATATATATATATATATATATATATCTATACTGTTAATTTTTTTTTTTTTCAATCTTCTCTTGCTTTGTTTTTCCACCGACTTTCTTCCTTTGATTTTGTCCCATTCTCTTGATTTTTATGATACATTTTTCATTTCATCATCATTTCATTTGCTTTGATTGACTTTTGTTTCTCCCCATATCTTTAATACATATATATATATATATATATGTATATATATATATGTATATGTATATGTACACACACATACATATATATATATATATATATATCTTTAATAATACACACACATATATATATATATATATATATCTTTAATAATTGCAACTTTTCCCTTAACATTTTAAAATCAAAATGTGACTACAAATTGAAAATTAATTACATATACCTATCCAATAACAATTTAATTGTCAATTTAATCCATAACAATCCCTAAACATTTTTCCACAAAAATCCATTTCAACTTACTTTTCCACCAATTAATTAAATTACAACCTCATATCGTAAAAATATATTTTAACTTCCAATAATTATTCTTAATACTCCAATTTATGGAAATCTTCACTATGTTCTCCAAAACTTATAATTTAAATTTCTTATATACTTTACGAAACCTTAATAACCCTCTGGAACTATTCCAAACATTTTCTAAGTCTCTAATACCCTTAATACTTTTAATATCTAATTTATGGAAAATACTCACTAGAAATTTCGAAACGTATAATTGGATTTCATATATACTTTACGAAATCGTACTAATCGTCCAATAAACTCCATTATAATACCGTACAATCAATTTTGGAAAAATATATTATAATACCGGCATGTGTACAGTACATGATATCGGGAGGGTGTATTACAGACTCCCCTAGAGTTGTGGAATGGTTGTAAAGCTAGTTTACGACATTTTCGCGTATGGGGATGTCTAGGACATGTACTGAAGAATAGGAGTGGAAAGCTGGAACCTCGTTATTGGCACCATTTCTTGTTGAAAATAGAGCCTCATTCCTTCGTGTTTTTGTCCAGTTTAGGGCAATTATGGGAGGTATTTGATGGTTTTATTGAGTGTGAAGGTTTGACAGGTTCCGTTGGTGATTTCAGTTGATCTTGGCCCAAAACGCGTCTTGAACATCCATTTGATGCTTGTCGCAGTTCGAAGACTACATTTCAGCTCTTCCAGAGAAGACTCGCAAGTTGAGGTCGCGACTTGCTCGTGACTTTGCTAACTCTTAAGGTCAAAATTCCAGCAAACAGACCGAGGCACATGCGACTTGCCTCGCAACTTACTCGCGAGTTGGGCAAGTCGTGATGACCATTAGAGCAGTCAGAGACCGAGGCACACGCGACTTGACTCACGACTTACTCGCGAGTTGGGAAGTCGCGGAGACAAAATTTCTAGACAAAGCCGAGGCACACGCGAGTTGACTCGCGACTTAGCCCACGAGTTGCCAAGTCGCGAGTGACGTGTAAATTGCAGCCCTAGCTGTCAGTATAAAAGGAAAACGGGATTTTTGAAGAGGGGGATTGAGAATTGTGAGAAAACAGAAGAGAGAGAGAGAGAGAAGAAGGAAGAAGAAGAGAGAAGAAGGCCTAGGAGACTAGCCATCGGATCAACTCGTTGGACGACTTTAATCACTCGTAGAAGTTGGATTTGAGCACAAAGAAACTCAATCGAATCGGGTTCAGACGACAGTCCAGCCGTTTAGAGTTTTTCTATCATAATCTTTTCCTTAATCTTATGTTATTCATGTTATTCTTAATAAAACTTAATATGTATTCTTATTTCCTTGTTATGAACTAATTCCCTATACTAGGGATGCTGATGGAACTTAATATGAATTGTGATTGAGATTAATACATGCTTGGGTGAATTAAGATTTTTGATTGAGTGTTGATTTAATGCTTTACTGATTGTATATTGCTTGATCACTAATATTCAATATCTTGTTGTTGTAGGTTAAGTACCAAAAGGAGATGCTAACAACGTGTTCGATAAATTAACACCATAACTTAGGAACCAAATAGAGATATATTAGTGTGAGTTATGTGATTTAATATGTTTCTATGTTCATTGCATTCTCATATAGTTGACAGTCGTCGAGAGATAGGGTGTTAGTATATATTGAATAGGTTCGATTTACCTTGAGAGAGGACTTCGGATAATTATATAACATGATCATCAATTATTGACTTGAACATCCATGCATAGTTATCTCATATCATAAGGATTAATTGGTGAAATCGGAATCCCTAGTTCCATTTACTTCTGATAAGAATTACATCATAGTTTATAGTTTTATAGTCGCTTAGTTTACAAGTTTCTTATCACAACCTTTGAACTAGTACTCTAGATAGCATTAGGCTTGGTTATTGTCAGTATTCAATTACTATTCGTCCTCGTGGGAACGATAATCGGAACTTACCATTCTATATTACTTGTGCCGACCCCGTATTATGACGGCATGACCGACCCAGAACATGAAATATTATGACGGCATGACCGATCCAAATGATCACATTGCGCAGTATCGCCAAAGGATGTTAACAGCAGCAATTCCACGCGACCTTCGAGAGGTATGTATGTGTAAAGGCTTTAAGTCGAGCTTGGTAGGACCAGCCCTACAATGGTATACCAACCTACCCAATGTCTCAATCAGCGCCTTCGCCCAGCTCACAGACACTTTCGTAGAACAATTTGTCAGTAGTAGAAAGTTGAAGAAGCAGTCGGACAACCTTTACAGTGTCAGCTAGAGGAGAGGAGAGCGCCTACGTGACTACGTAGGATGCTTCAACAAAGAAAAGGTATCCATCCCGCATTGCAACCAAGCAACAGCAATTTCAGCCTTTTGAAAGGGCTTACTACATGACTTCGACCTCTACAAGGAGCTCTTGGTTCTCTGCCATGGAAGACGTACTGGCAACAGCTTGGGCCCAGTGGATTTAGACTAGACTGAAGAATATGGGTAACATTGTATTGTTACTGTAGAGCCTTGTTGCTCTATAACAATAATTCAGCACCAGTAACAGTTATTTACATGGCTCCACAAAATTTAATTTAATAAATATATAAAGAAATAAAAAATATTGAAGGTACTATATTTAATCTAACTTGGTGATTTTAAGGGGATTTAGATCGAATTACGTTCATATCATGCTTCTAGCAAATTATTATTTTAAGGGGATTTAGAGTTAAAAAAAAATCCTTGTATGTGAGGGAATACGAAGAGAACAGGAAGTGGATCATGTAATAAGACCACAAATTCTGCTCCTAATTTTCCCATGCCATCCATTTTTATAAAGCAATGAGCTTTGTTGAATGAATTTAATTCTATTTCATCTTTGAATCATAATCTAGGCGAGTTTTGTGATTTTTGAAAGATAAATATGATCAAATTTTATAGAATATATTTGGCGACCATATCGAAGTAACATAAATCTAGAGAAAATAATTAGGTTATCAAATCGAGATAGTGTATAATCTAAATTTTTTTTTACTGTATTCTAAATACAGGTATCACATAACTATAAAAAGTTATTGGGTTTCCAAATGCATAATGTTGAAAGTTTTCAGTGAGGTCAGACATATAAAGACAAAGTACCCTTCTAACCCGTTAATTTTTACCGAGTTTGACAAATACCAAGGAAAGTCATTGCAATTTTGAAAATATTGTATCCCAATGTAGGTAAGAAAACTTCAGGTAAGTTAGGTGTATTTCCATCTCTACTTGATTCAAATCCATAAAAATTCACTTTTTTATTGATTTTAATTTTTTTTGAATTTTTTATAATAATATTGAAATTTATTGTTAAAAAAATACGACAAATTGCACTAACTTATTCTGATTATATGCTTAATTGCACTCAAAATAACGAACATATGATAATAACACTGCGTACCGCTCTAACCTATTGACTAATGATTGAGCACTGTTTGTCAGCAACAGTAGAGGGAAAAATACACTTCTATCCTTGCAAAATTCCAATTAGTTAAAAAATACAAAATTAGAAAATAATTAAAAAATTAAAACAAATATTAAGAAAAAAAAAACATTTCCAACCTAATCCAACCAAATATAAATTACAACGCAATCCGGTTTTGGTCAGGTTGGACTTTGTAACCCAATAAAAACAAATTTTATTTTATACATTATTTAAAATGTTTAAATTCAAATTTTATTATATACAAATTCAGTTTCAAAATAATTTTTTATCTTAATATCGTATTACATAAAGTTTAAATTTCTTAAAAGTATCAAAATCAAAACATTACATATAATACATATTGTTATGTGTCAAATTACTCAAGGCCCAAATACGCCTAAAAATGCTAACATACCCCACAGGCCCAAATAAGTCAACAAAACCCGTATGAGTTATGGCGGAAACGTAAGGCCCAACAAGCGAAGGAAACTCTATGCGAAGCGAACAACGATGTAACACCCAAGGGAATCAAGCACCACCCTTCACATTATAAAAGGGACGAGTCATCTCTGTTAAAAGGGTGACGAATTTTCTCAAAACGAAAAAGACATATAGCGAGCTCGACTTAAATATAAAGAACAATAGATGTAGGCATTCCTTATAAGCCGAACCACTTTAAAAATCATTGTGTCAATCCCTTTTTATCCATTTTCACCCTCTAATTACCGTTAATCACTTTTAATTCCGTTGACAATATTCAAACGTTAACATCTTAGCACTAGAAGGAGGGCCCCCGTATGAGGATTAAAACCTCCACTCCAGTAAGAAACGATATTGTTAACTTTGTTTGTTATTTTTTAAGGTACAACCTTTCGAATCAGTGGTGAGAGGCGTAGGAGCCCACTCCAAAACCGTGAGAAGTAAGGATATACTCCCAGCTGGAGGCTTTCGGAGGCTTCTCATCAACCTCTAGTCCCATCGGCCATGTCAAATGCACAGGTTGCACCAAGCGTACCAATTGTGCCAAACTGCGGCGCCAGCCACCCCGGTGGTTCAACCACCAACCATCAACCACTAACCAACCGACTAGCCAACTCCACCCCCAAGTGGAGCACCAAAACCACAATCAGGTTGGCCCATCTAGGACCCCAGACCTTAGCAAATAGATGGAGAGGTAGGCCGAACTAAAGAGAATGGTGGTGGAGATATCCCGCGGCTACCATCTCTTACTACAAAATCAACCACTCCGCGAGCAGATAATGGAGAATACCTCACCGTCGCGTCCTAACAGAGACAACGCGAACCATCCTACTTATCCCATCAACAAGTAGAACCCCCCGCGAAACGATACCCAGCGGGGTGGGATCTCTTTTCACTAGGCCAACGTAGCTAAAAGAGCTAGTGCAGGACGTGATAAACAGCGAGAAGGGCCTTCTCGTACCGGCTCCGTAATTCATATGAACGCCAACGGCGAAAGATATGTAGAACTTAACAGGGATCATCGAGGCACCCCAACGCGCAGTATATCCCAACGACCTAGGCAACACTTAGAAGCATAGAGCCAGTGACCTGGCGGGGGCAACAACAAAGATGTTCGACGCGCGATACCAGCAATTGGGATTCCCCAGCGTTGAAACAATGAACCACAGCTCAACGAGAGGAGGTCGCCAAATAAAGGAACACAAAGGTCGCCTGATCAACAGAATTGGCCCCATAGGGAAGACGGCACCATCTCCAATGCATCGATGATAACTTCTCCAGCCCCCAGATACCAGACTTTACTACGACGGCTAGATCTGCTAGAACAGCAACGAGGAGGAGCAGAGCCTACCTACAGGTATATAGAGCAAAGCTCGTCCAGCTGGGAGATTGATAATGAGCCTCTGTTAGAGTGCTTTAAGATACCCAACATTCCCCTCTAACTGGCGACCGACGACCCTTTTAATCACCTAGACGCCTACAACGTGCAGATGAGCCTTCTCACAACTAATATCAAGGTTAAGTGCCAGTGTTTCTCGGCAAGCTTAGGAGAAATCCCAATAAAGTGGTTGAGGGGGCTCCCAACTAGTAGTATAACAAGCTGGAACTAGTGCCAGGAACTTTTCCTAAATTAGTACCAAGTCCTAAAGAAGTAGCTTGTTCCTTCCTGCCACCTAGCCACAATCCTCTAGAAGTTGAACGAACCGCTGAAAGACAACATAGCCCGCTTCCAGAGGGAAGTCCGCTGCACAAAGAGCCCAACGGATGAAAGTGTGCTCACAGCAATTACCACCAGTTTGCGAAAAGATGGTGAACTTTACCAGAGCATAAATAGCAAACCGGTAAAGATGCTCAGGGACTTCTACAAACGGTCCAACACCTACATCCGCATGGAAAAAGCCTTTAGGGATTAAGAAAAACTCCAGGAAGGACCGGCAGGAGCTCGCATGACAGGAGCAAGCAGAAGAAGAATGGGAGGAACAACGGCAATAGCGACCGTAACCAGAATAGAGGCTCGCATAGGGATGATGCCCCGGCAAACTAGGTAGCCAAGATGGTTAGGAATGATAAAGAAGTGCGAAGAAATGGAGGTTGCTACCAGACCTACGCATAATTATCCGATTCCCGGGATAAAATTTTTAGCACGAAAAGAAACAGGGAAGAGTTTAGAGACCACCTCCTATAAGAGAGTCAACCCAAACTCGCAATCTTAACAAAATCTGTGCCTACCATTAGAAAGTGGGTCATAACACAGCTGACTGCTACGAGCTCAAGGACGCGATAGAGAGTTTGATTAGGCGAGGTCGCCTAAGGGATTATGTGGCATGCCCGACAAACCAGTCGCTATAAGAGTAACAACAACAACAGATGATCAAACCCATTCACTCGTAGCCATTCCCGAATGAGCCCGTGGTAAGAACATTTCACACCATCCATGAATAACCCCACCTTACAGGAACGTCAAATAGGTCACTAACGTGACACGTGAAAGAGGCTGGCTATTCCACCCTGAGAATGATGAGCGTTGACGGACAGCTCACGAAGTAGTCCAGGACAATGGCTGAAGGGGTGACTATCGATGCGGATATATGAGGTGTACACTGGCCGCACAATGATGTGATTGTCATCATGGCAATAATAGGAAGAGTGACCATCTACAGAGCAATGGTTGACAATGGAAGCTCAGTAAACGTCCTGTAGAAAGCGGCCTTCAAGGTGATAGGACTAAAACAGAGTCACCTGTGCCCCTCGAACGAACCACTCTGTGGCTTTACGGGTGATTCGATCATCCCTCCAGGATTGATCACCCTGCCCCTCACTTTGGGGGAGCAAGGCCGCTAAGCAACCATGATGGCCAACTTCTTCATCATAAATTGTCTAACGGCTTACAATGGCAGTCCTAGGAAAACCCGCTCTTAACGACCTAAAGGTGATCACCTCTACGAAACACCTAATCCTGAAATTCCCAACCCCGATAGGTGTGGGACATGTGTATGGGAAATAAAAGGTAGGCAGATCATGCTATGAGAAGACGATCAGGTTCGACATGCAGGAAAAGGCAGCAAAGGCCAAAGCCTTGGCTGAAGCCTCTTCCAATGCCAACAATCCACCCACCAGTTGCACCTAGTGACAAGCAGTAAAGAAAGATAGAGCTAATCACCTCATAGAACGCCTGAGGGCTCGAATGTCACAAAATGGCAAAACGAAACACCTAAGAATTCTTCTATAATGTTTATCTCAATTAATAAAGTTATGAATTTTTATTTTCAAAAGTTCTCATGCTAAAATTACACCCTCGACCTTAGGGGGCTAGAAGGGTCAGTGGATAGATGCAAATACCTCTAGATCGCTAGCATCTTAGGGATACACAACGAAGTGGAATACGTAGGGAAATTCCCTAGGGGGACAACGCCACAAACAAAAAGACCACATCCTCCAACGACAACAAAGCGTTCCTCATGGGCTCATTAACGAGAAAGTCTCCTACTTTTGAACCTACAAACTAGCCGAAAAACTGAGTATAAAAATTGGTGGAACCTGCCAACCTAATGGTCCACGGGCTATCTAACAAGCGGGTCAATAGAAATACTCGAGAAAACAAACCTAGAAATGTAGGCATTAACAAAAAACCTGCCAACCTTTGGGCTAACGAGCTCAATTAACTAGCAGGGTCAATATAAACACTCAAGGTGGAATCTCTCGTAGCCTACCTAAGTATAAAATTGACAAAAACTCGCCAACCTGAGAAGCCCATAAGCTCTCAAAATAGTGAAGTCAATACTTACAGTAAACAGCCTCCTCGAGGAGCTGTGTAAAGTCAACGAAATACTTGCCAATCTGAAAAGCTCACAGGCTCCCAAGCTAGCAAAGATGGTGCCTATGGTGGTAGGCCTCCCTGAGGAGCTATACTAAAAATCGACAAGACTCGCCAACATGAGAAGCTCACTAGCTCTCAAACTAGCGAAGTCCACTCCTACCACGGAGCGTTCCCAAGGAGCTAGACAGAGAGACACACTAGAAAATGACGAGCTTATAAGCCCTTAGATTACTAAGGCTGCTGAAACACGCCTTGCAGGGGAGCGTCCTCAAGCGAAAGCCTACTTCGACTCTTTAACAAGATCACTTGCCAGGTTCTATCCACTTAAGTACTTGAATTCAACTTTAATAATGCATTTAATGATTATTCACTTAAAGCTAGTATATATATATGTATATATATATATATGTGTGTGTGTGTGTGACACAATACTTAGTCAAAATAAAGATAAATTTATTTATTAAAGCCATACATGAGCAAAGATTACAATAAAGAATACAAAAAAATTTAAGACATAGGAATTCTAGGATATCCTACAAAATAGAGAAAACGACGCTGGTAGTTTAAGAAGGATCAGAGGTCGCGGCATATGGTAATCACTGTTGAAGAAGGATTGGAGGTCGCGACAAATGGCAATCATGTTGAAGAAAGATTGGAGGTCGCGGCAAACGGCAATCATGTTGAAGATGAAGGGAGTTTTAGAATAGATTTTGATTATCGTATAACATGCGGAATTGGGTTTCAAAATTTTTTTTCTTATATTGAAAACCTTTTTCAATCAGGAACGAGTTCTTGTATATACGCAGAAAAAGACTTTAGAAACTACATACCTTTTTCTTGATTTTCTTTTTTCTGATTCCTCGATCTACCACCAGATCTTCTGAGCTATGACCCGCGGTCTGACAACGTGTGTGTGGGAACGTCACGGCAAGAGATGGAGGTCACATGAAAAGAATGCCGGCCGAATCCTGCAAAAGAGGAGAGAGTCAGAAAAAAAAAACTTTTTTTTTCTCTTTTCTTCTCTCTTTGGTGGCCGAATTCTCTTTCTTTTTCACTTGTGTGTTAGGTTATGTTTTTTTCCTAACTATATAATACTTATATAGTAGTCCTTTAGGATTTTAGTTTGACCAAGTGAAAATAGGATTCTAAATCCTATTTATTTTTAGTCTCCCAAAAGACTTGAACCTGTGACCTTTTGGACTATTAAAATAATCTAATTATTTTAATTATTTTGTCATACTCATTATTTAATCACATGACCTCATATTTAATAAATAGAATTAATAATTATTAATTATTAATTTCTATTATTTTATTAAATATTTAATTAATTAAATAATCACATTATTTAATTATTCTCTTTTATTTAAATTGCATTACTTTCGTAACACTATTAATTGGACCCTCCAATTAATCTACCGTGACTCTCGTTACCAACAACCATAAGGGCTAGCACGGGGACCTAATGGACCCACAGTTTTGAGATTCAATAATACTTAGTAATATTAATTAAAACTCTTTAATTAATATTTTATGATTATTAACCTCGGAGTTATTCCACTAAAAACCTGAGGCTGCACTCTCAGAACTGTAGACGTGTTTATACAATCTGAAGTCTCAGCGTCCATTGATATAGCTAATTGTATATAGTGTGATCCTCCACAAATAGATAATATATATAAATATATACAAGTTAGTGGAACTCCACTCACCACAAATTCAAGTCAATCGTGAGATCAAAAGAGAAAACAAACAAAAACAAACCAAAGAAACAAAACAAAGAAAATAGAAAACAAGAGCAAGTCGGTGGGGACTCCACTAACAAATACAAGTTAGTGGAGAATTCTAGAAAAAAAAATTCAAAGTCAACGTGCAAGTGAAACAACAAAACAAAAGAAACCAGAAAATAAAAACAAAACAGAGCAGATTCGAGAGAGAAGAGAGAAGAAAAGAAAAGAGAGAAAGGAGAGGGAGGAGAAGGAGAGAGAGAGCAGCGGCAGAAAAAGAAGAAGGAAAGAAGGAGAAGGGAGAGAAAGCAGCTGCCGGCCAGCAGAGGAAAGAAGAAGAAGAAAGAAAAGAAGAAAAAGAAGATAAGAAAAGAAAGAAAAAAGAAAAGAAGGGTCAAGGAGGATTTTGGGTAAGTGTTGATGAAGTTGATTTGGTTGATTTTTAGTTGTTGGTTAAATTGTTATAAAGTTTTATTTTTAGTGTTGATTTAGTGGTTTCAAGTGGAAAAATAAAGTGGGTTGCCTTGGGATTGTTTGATTGGTTTGAATTTGATGAAATTAAATTGTGTTGGAGTTTTTATTGTTGAATATAGAGTGAAATTGGATGTTTGGGTGATGATTTTGATGATGGGTTTCGTTGATTTTAGAAATTATTGCGTTTGATGATGTTTTTATTTGAAATTAGTTTAATTGGAATTGATTGAAATGAAAATTTAGAAAACTAGTAAGGTAAAGAGTTGGGGATTTGATGATTTTAAGTTTGAATTGTTAAATTGAGATATTAATTGGGTAATTTGAATGTTTTTGAGTTAATTGATAGTGTGAATTTGGAATCGTTAAGTAATAAATCAAAATGATTTTCAAATTAGTGAATTTGTAGTATGGATTGAAATTCTTAAGTAAGGATTCAAGATGATTCTCAAATTAGTGAGATTGCAATATAGGTTTTGTGATGTTATGTTGATAGTTGAAGTTGTATTTTGTGATTTTGAAATTATTTCCATGTGAATTGATTTATAGTATGGTGATTGATAAAAAGGAAACAATAAAAGAATTGTTGAAAGTGTGAAGTGAATTTATTTATTTTGACTATATTGAGTTCTTGGAAATAATTTAAGAAATTGATATATATATATATATATATATTGAATACTAGAAAATCAAGAAAATTAGTAAATTAAAGTTAAGGTTCAAAGTTGATTTTAGTGCAGAGATTTCAATTGAAGTATGATAAGGTATTAAAATTAGATTGTGTGTATTTGGGGATACTAATTGGATGCTTGAAATTCGGTCAAGAAAAGGAATTATATGATTGACATAGGGTTATATATATTATATTAAATGTAATTGGTTGTGTTATATAGGAAGAAATTGAGAAAGAAAGAGTTAAATGTGTTAATTGAGTGTTTGTATTAGTCGTTGTATTTATATTAATGAATTTGGAAATATATTACTTTAGGGAGAAATCTTTGTAGTAGGGGAGAAACAGAAATGTTATGGAAAGACAAGAAAGGTATTGAGACGAAGGAACCAGAGCGCCAAGCTTTAGAGGAAAACCGGAAACCAGTGAATGTAAAATTATTTTTAAGCAAATTATATTTTATTTCTATAATATGTTTTATGAGAATTTATAGCAAGTTATGGTTTTATTTAAGTAAGAGTAAGATTATGCTTTAATTTAATGTTCTTCAATATATTTTCAAGTTAGATTGAAGTGTTGGTAATTTTATATACATTTATTTATATGAGTTTTATAAGTTAAATAGAATTTATGCACAAGCATATTTTAATTAAAGTATTTTTATATTTAGGAATTTAGAATTTATATTCATTTAATAAATATGTTTTACGTATATTCCATGGTTTTTTTTAAAAGCTAGTTTTAAAAATAAAGAAAATAGTTTTCAAACCCATGGATTACCCTTCAGATTCAGATCAGATCAGTGATCAGCAGTTAGACCCGGCCGGTACATCCCAATTGTGTGTGGCAAGTTAAGGGAGGGACACTCCGCTAACTCCAGGGGGGTTGAGTCTGTCGAGTCTGTCAGTCGCCCACACATTGGGGTGTTGTCTCGCTATATGTTGCGACGCAGCATTCCGCTCATAGACAGCGAGATGTCTTTTATCAGATGTCACGTTGAGTGAATCAATTAGTCACCTCGTGACTTATATCAGATGTCACAGTGGACGGCGCAGTTAGTCGCCCTATAATCCACTCATATGGTACGGCGCAGTGAGTCGACCGATGAGCTCAGTTCAGCTTAGGGGTCCATTGGGAGTTTTCATATACAGAAGCCAAGCCAGAAATATTTTCAAATTATCAGTAAAGAATATTAAATTAAGAGTTTTATACATTAGGCTTGGTTAGATTTTCAGAAAAACAGATTTCAGTACAGTATTCAGAAAGCAGATTATTATTGATTTCAGTATATTATTTTCAAGAGATAGATCCTAACCGAATAAGTTTTCAGAAAGTTTATTATCAGTAAAGCATTTTATCAGAAAAATATTTTATCAGAAGAGTATTATCATAAAACTATATTATTATTAGCAAAGTTTTATCAGAAAAGTATTTTCAGTAAAGTATATTCTTTTAGTTTTCCAGTTTTCAGAAATTTGATTTCAGAATAGTTTTCAGCATAAATTTCAGAACAGTTTCCAGAAAATAGATTTTAGTATAGTTTTATGAGAAAGATTGTAATATATTATTTCAATATTTCAATTTTCAGAAAAGAATAAAAATATATTCTATTAGTACAGCTTTTTAGTTCTCAGCAGAAGAAACGTATATGTATATATATATATATATGTTATCAGCTTTTCAGTTTTCAGAAAAATAAAAGTTATTATATATTCTCAGCTTTTCAATTTTTAGTAAAGTGAAAGTATATGTATATATTCTTAGCTTTCAGTTTTCAGAGATTAAATTTCAGAATAGTTTTTATAAAAAAGATTTCAGTATAGCTTTCAATATAGTTTTGTGAATTAGATTTCAGTTCAGTTTTCAAGGAGACAGAAAGACTTTTATTACTATGTAAACTGTTCAGTACAATTTTCAGAATTAGTAAAAAAATTATTATATTGAATTCCAGCATATTAAGTTCAGAAAATATATTACAGTTATCTTCTCAAATTTATTTATTAGAAACAGAGTTATATTCTTTTCAAATTTCAGGAAGGTTAATAGAAAAAGAATTAAAGTTTATTTAGAAATTAATAACACTCACTGAGCTCATTTAGCTCATATTAGTTTTATGTTTTTAAACCAATCTCCCCAGGTACAGGTACAGGTAGACATTGTAGGGACGCCGAAGACCAGTAGGGACCAGTCAGAGGATGTTGTGACTGTTTTACAAGCATATATGATGTTTTAAATTGTTAAGTTTGTATTTTAATATTGTTTCAAGTGTATAAGTATTTTATTTAAAGATTTGATTTATTTATTTTAATAATTATTAATTTTGATATTTAAACTGTTTCAGTTGTGATTTGTGGAGATGGACCGGAGGTCAGTAGTTGAGATTTGAAAGATTATAGAAGTGTTCAAGTTTTTATGCAAGTCTCCAAGATTTAGTAATTTCAAAAAAACAGAAGAGATTCTGCCAAAATTTTTATAAAATAGTTTTATATAAAAAAATAAAAAAATTCCACTCAGATTTCCAGTTAAAAGAAACGGCTTAGCTTCACGGAAGCCTTTCATCGAGGCAAGCCTCAACTGGAAAGCTACCGTGGAGTGCCGACAGGCTACCTAATGGGAGATAGTAGGTTAGGGGCCTGTCACTAACTACTAATAACTGATAATCTGATAATTCATAGGAAATCCATGGGTTTGAAAACTGTTTTCTTTACTTTGAAACCTAACTTTTAATCAAAAACATGGGATATACATAAAACTTATTTCTTTAAATAAATATAATTTCTAAATTTTTGAGATATAAAATACTTTAATTAAAACATACTTAAACATAAATTCTATTTAACTTACAAAACTCATATAAGTAAATAAACATATATAATTTCACAATTACTTCAATCAACTTAAAAAAAAACATATTAAAGAACATTTCAATCAAAACGAAATCTTACTTTCGCTTAAATAAAATCATAACTGGTCATAAACTACTTTAAAATTTACTTCAAACATACTATGGAAATAAAATGTACTTTGCTTGAAAATAATTTACACTCACTGATTTATGGTTCTCCCATAACGTTTCTTTTTCTCCCATACTACGGAGATCTCTCCCTAAAGTAATATATTTCCAAATAATTCATTAATATAAATACAACAACTAATACCAACACTCAATTAACACATTTAATACTTTATTCTTCAATTTCTTCTATTCCAATAAAATCTATTACGTTTAACTTGCTGAAAATCATGTCTCTAAAAGTATATAGTCCTTAAATCAATCAATTTCTCTTAAATTGAATCTCGTTCAACACAATCTAACATATTCACTCTATTTTCTAAACACCAATTTGTATCAATTTATACAAATACAATTTATAATACTTAATTACCCCTAAATTGAAATCTCTACACCATCAACATTCGATTTCTACACAAATCTTCATTCTAATCTTCATCAATATAACATAAGTGAATTTCTTTCGCTTAACAACATCAAATTTAACTTCATTAAACTCGATTAAACTAATTATAGCTTCAATTTCGAATTTAATTTCAAAAATTCTCAAAACTAATGATTCAATTTTATTCTAAACAATGTCTACAACTCTCATCAATCACCAAACACAATATCAAAAAAAAAACTCATAATACAAGTCACAAAACTACCAAATACTCAAATCAAACACTAAAATCACAAAACCCATCAATCAATTTCACTTTATATTCAACAATCAACTTCAAACACAAATCAAAACTCAATCAATCCCTAAAACCAATTCAATTTCATCAAATATCAACTACTAATTCTACAACACAAAAATATCATCAAAATTCAAACCAAATTCCAACACAATTCAATTTCACCAAATTCAAACCAACTCAACTTCATAAATCACTTACCCAACTCCTCTTGCTCTTCTTCTTCTTCTTCTTTTTCTTCTTTTTCTTTCTCTTCTTCTTCCTCTCGGTCTGCTCTGTTTTTTTTTCTCCCTTTTTCTGCACATTTTCTGCTCTCTTCTTCTTCTCCCACTGCTGACAACTCTCTCTCCCTCCTCTCGGCTGCAGCTCTCTCTTCTTTGCTTCTTTCTTTTCTTCTCCCACTCGCTGCTCACTTCTTCTTTCTCTCTCTCTCTTTCTCTTCTTCTTTTCTTTTCTCCACCGCCTCTCCTCTGTTTTGCTCTCTGTTTGTTTTTGTTTTCTGGTTTGTTGTGTTTTATGAGTGGAATTTTCCACTCACATAATATATATATATTTGTATACATCTCTTATAATTGCAACTAATCCTCTTGATCTTTTAAAATCATAATGTGACCACAACCATAACATTTAATCACATGAAATTTACCAAAACCTTTTTATTTACAATTTAATCCATAACAATCCATCAACTCTTTTCCACAAAAATCTATTTCAATTTACTTTTCCATCAATTAATTAAATCACAACCTCATATCGTAAAAATATATTTTGACTTCCAATAAATATTCTTAATACTCCAATTTATGGAAATCTTTACTATGTTCTCCAAAACTTATAATTTAAATTTCTTATATACTTTATGGAACCTTATTAATCATCTGAAACCATTCCGGATATTTTCCAAGTCTCTGATACGCCTTTTTCGAAAACTTTCGGATCCATCCAATAAATTCCACTATAGCACCATAAAATCAATTCTGGAAAAATATATTACAATACCTGTATATGTACAAGTACAATCTATCGGGAGGGTGTATTACAATTTCTTCCCCCCTTATAAAATTTCATCCTCGAAATTTACACAAGCTACCTAACACGAATCAGGGCACCTGGACACATTATAAATCTTTACTAACTCTTATGGTAATTCAACTTATACACTACTGGTCTAATACTGTTTATAATTGCATATGGAACCCTACATCGAGCTCAACTTACTACACCTTTCTAACTTTTAATACGTTTACATTCTTAGTAATACCTTATCACCAATTTCCAACTTTAGATATCTACTGCAATTATCCACATAACTCTTTTATATGGAGTTATATCTATGATGATCTGATAACTATTACTATAAGTAAACTCTATTAATAGCTGATGATATCCTGGCTTTCCCTGAATTCCACAATACATACTCAAAATATGTTTTCAATTTTCTCAATAGTCCTCACTTCAATTTTCCCTGAAAACTAAAGAAAAAAGTTGAGATAATATATATACTTTACTTTTCTGAAAACTGAAAAATTGAGAAAATATACTTTTACTTTTCTCGAAACTGAAAGGCTACTTTTCTGAAAACTGAAAAACTGATATATTATACTTTTCTGAAAACTGAAAAAAACTGAGATAACATACTCATCTGAAAACTGAAAAGTTGAGATAATATATATTTTCTGAAAACTGAAAAACTAAGATAATATACTTTTTCTAATAATACTTTTCTGTTAAAATTTTTATGATAATGTCAATGGAACCTATATCTGATAACTGATAATCCATAGGGTGACTCAACTGGCGCCGCACCATATGGAGGGTGTCACCAGGCGACTAATCTGGTGCTGCTTTAGTGACTCTCATAATCTGATAAAAGACATATCACTGACTATGTGGCGGAATTTTACGTCGCCTATATATAGCGAGACAACACCCCAGTGTGTGGGCGACTGACAGACTCGACAGACTCAACCCTCTGGAGTTAGCATACTGTCCCCCCCCCCCCCCCCCTCCCTTAACTTGACCTACACAAATGGGGTGTACCGGCCGAGTCTACTGCTGATAATTTGATAACTGATAGCTGATCTGATAATTCTGATAAGCTGCTGATAATCTGATAATAAATGGGTATTCTATTGGCCTAAAAATATTTATTTATTTTTTTCTAAAAGCTTGAAATATAGAGAAAATATATTTCTTTAATCAAATCTCATGCAAAAACATTTTCTGCTGTGAATATAAATTCAAAATTTCTGAAATATAAAAATATATCTATTAAAATATAATTAAGGCATTAATTTCTATTTAAATTATAAAACACATATAAATAAATGAAAGTATGTAATTCAATCAAATTGAAAACATACTAAAATACATATAAATTAAAAACATAATTTTGCACTCACTTGAAAATAATAACTTTCTATAAACTTCCATAAAGCATATTATGAAAATAAATTTACTTTGCATAAAAAAATAGTTTTACACTCACTTGAATAAATATAAGAACTTACTAAACTTCACATAAAACATATTGCTAAATGAAACTCACTTTTCGGAAACTAACTTTTGAATATTCACGTACGTAATGCTAATAAAATAAAACTTGCTTTGCTTAAAACTAATTCAACACTTACTCAAATAAACTCAAGACTTCGTAAAACACACTTACATAAAAATACTGTAAATTAAACACTCACTTATTTCTCTGGGCTATAGGCGCTCTGATTATTTCGTTTCATCACATTTCTTGACAGGCCCCTAACTTACTATCTCTCATTAGGTAGCCTGCCGGTACTTCACAGTAGCTTCCCAGTCGAGGCTTGCCCAGCTGAAAGGCTTCCGTGAAGCTAAACCGTTTCTTTATTCTGAAAATCAGAGTAAAAATTTTTTTATTTTTAAAATTTTGGCAGAGTCTCCTCTGTTTTTCTGAGATTACCAAATCTCGGAGACCTGCATAAAAACTTGAACACTTCTATAAAATTCCAAATCTCAACTACCGTGGACCTCCGGTCTATCTCAACAATTCACAACTCAAACAGTTTTGTATATCAAAATAGAAAGTTATCCAATTTTTAAATAAATTTCTCTTGCTCTATGAATAATATCAAAATATAAACTTTACATGATTATTGCAATTAAAACATTGTACATAATTCTAAATTGTCACAGCACTGCTTGACTAGTTTTGCCGGTCCTGAGCATCCCTGCACTGTTTGCACCTGTATCTGGGAGGTTGATTTAAAAAAACATAAAATTAATATGAGCTAAAGGAGTTCAGTGAGTGTTATCAATTTCTAAACAAATTAATATTTCTACTTTAACCTCCCTAAAATTTCTCTGAAAAGAATAGAAACTTATTTTCTAAAATTACTTATATGAATAATAATATTATTATTTTTCTCGTTTCCTGAAAATTTCTAAAAACAAAATACTAAGAAAAACTTTACGCTTACTGAAAACTATATTAACGTAAATAACTTAATAATAAAACTTTTTCTGTTTCTTTGAAAACTGAACTGAAATCTGAATCATAAAAACTATATTGAAAGCCATACTGAAATCTTTTCCTGATAATTATACTGAAATTTACTCTCTGAAAACTTTACTGGAACCTGAATTGATAAACTATTTCTGAAATCTATTTTCTGAAAACTGTTCTGAATTCCATACTGAGAACTATACTGATATCTAATTTCTGAAAACTATACTGAAAACCTTTCAAACTTTCTGTTATTGCTGAAAACTGATAAACTGAAATGCTGCATACTTTTCGACAACTAAAAAGCTGAGATAATATATATACTTTACTTTTCTGAAAACTGAAAAGTGAAAAAATATACTTTTACTTTTCTGGAACTGAAAGGCTACTTTTCTGAAAACTGAAAAATTGCGAAAATATATTTTTCTGATAATGCCAATGGAAACCCATATCTGATAACTGATAATCCATAGGGCGACTCAACTGGCACCGCACCATATGGAGGGTGTCACCAGGCGACTAATCCGGCGCCGCACTGGTGACTCTGATAATCTGATAAAAGACATCTCACAAGCTATGTGGCAGAATTCTGCATCGCCTACATATAGCAAGACAACACCCAAGTGTGTGGGTGACTGACAGACTCGACAGATGGGGTGTACCGACCGGATATACTCCTGATAATCTGATAACTGATAGCTGATTTGATAATTTTGATAAGCTGCTGATAATCTGATAATAAATGGACATCCTATTGGCCTGAAAATATTTTCTTTTTGTCTAAAACAATCATAAAATCATAAAGTCTATTTGTAATATTCCCTTTTATCATAAAGCATAAAATATCCATAAAACATATTTCTTAAATTAAATCTCATTTATAAGTATTTTCTCAAGCAAAAATAAACTTAAAACTTCTGAGATATAAAAATCAAGGCATCAATTTTGCTTAAATTATAAACTCATATAATAAACAAATATATGCAAAATCTTAAAATGCCAAATCAAACTTGACAGGAAATATACTAAATACAATTTAGCTAAAAATCTGGTTTTGTACCAACTTGAATAAAAATATTAACTTGCTAAACTTAACATAAAACATATTACTAAAATAGAACTTTCTTAAATAAAATCAAAGCTTACATCACTAAAATAAAGTATATTTTTATAAAAGATTTAATACTCACTTGAATAAATATAAGAACTTACTAAATTTTACACAAAACATATTGCTAAATGAAACTCACTTTTCGAAAACTAATTTGAATACTTACATACATAATGCTAATAAAATAAAACTTGCTTTGCTTAAAACTAATTCAACACTTACTCAAAAAAACTCAAAACTTCGTAAAACACACTTATATAAAAATACTGTAAATTAAACACTTACTTATTTATCTGGGCTATAGGCATTCTGATTATTTCGTTTCATCACATTTCTTGTCTTTCCGCATAATTTCATTTTCTCTCATACTATGGAGATTTTTCCCTAAAGTAATATATTTCCAAATAAATCATTAATATAAATACTACAACTTATTCAAAAACTCATTTAATACATTTTACACTTTATTCTTCAATTTTTTCTATTCTAACGAAATTCATTTACATTTAGTTTGCTAAAAATCATGTCTCTATAATTATTTATCCCTTGAATCATTCAATTTCTCTTTTGATTGAATTTCATACATCACAAATCAACATATTTTCTCTATTTTCTAAGCATCAATTTGCATCACAACCATACAAATACAATTTCTAATATCTTAATTATACATAAATTAAAATCTCTACACTAAAATCACTATCAATCCTAACTTTAACTTACAAATTCACTTCCATACAATTTATATCCACTTTCATACTTTAAAAAATTAAATTCAACATCATTCCAAACAATTACTACAACTCTTATCAACCACCAATTAGTATCACAAACACACATAAAAACCATCCCTCGTACTAAAATCAATCACCCATTAAAACAATTTAGCAACATACTTAACAGTTCACTACACTAGATTCATTGTAATCCTCAATATTCACAACAACAAATGATTACACAAATATGTTATCAGCCCTTAATATAAAGCCCCTTTTTTTTTCACTGCTTTAGCTTCCATTTCATGGTAGTCCAGTCTTCTCAAATTTACTTGGGGTTTCTATTCTTGTAATAGATGATTTGATGATGCTCGGATCCCCTCTCTCTCTTCTCTCTCTCTTTCTCCTTCTTCTTTCTTTCTTCTTTCTTTCTTCCTCTCACGGTTTCTGCTCTCTCTTTATTGGCCAGCTGCCTCTTCTTCTCCTTTCTCTCTTCTTCTTTCTTCTCTTCTCTTTTCTTTCTCCTTTTTCTCTTGGCCGGCCAAATTGCTTCTCTCTCAAATTTTCTGGTTTCTTCTTTGGCCGGTCTGCTCTCTTTTCTCTCCTCTCTCTCGAATCTTCTTTCTTTCCTTCATTTGGCCGATCAACTCTCTTTCTTTTTGTTTTAATTTTTTGTTGTTGTTGTTTTTTTCTTTGTAAGTCACGGTTGCTGTGCACTTAGTGAGTGGAATCTCCACTTAAACTTACTTAAAAATATCCCATTAATAATTGCAATAAGCCCTTGACCTTTTTAAAATTCTGAAATGGCAACAATTTAACAATTAATCACATATAATTGACCAATAATTTATTAATTTACAAACTAATCCGTCCAATCACATTTTATCTTATTAATTATATCCACTAATTCTTGACTTGGCATTTCATGATTGGTTCATTTTATTTCACATGGATTGTGCTTCTTTAGGAAAATTTTCCATATAATAACTCATATCATTCCCATGTAATTTAAATTCTAAAAATATTCCACCACACTTAAAACACCAATTAAATTACAACACCTAAATTACTTTTCCATTACATATATAAACACCAATCACATTTCGCCATCTCATGTATCATAAAATAAATTATTTAACTTCCAAGAATATATTCTTAACATTCAACTTATGGAGATCCTTAATATGTTTTCCAAAACTTATAATTAAATTTTTTATCTACTTTATGAAGCCTTAATAACCATCTTGAACTATTCCAGACATTTTCAGAGTCTCTAATACCTTTTTTCGGTAATTTTTGGATCCATCCAATAAATTCCACTATAGCACCATTAAAACATCTAACATCCAATTTACTCATAATAAGAGCTTATTTATTTACATTTGTACTGTACAATAAATTTTGGGAGAATATATTACAACACCTATACATACAGTACATACTATCGGGAGGGTGTATTACAAAATGCCTTTCCGCATAATTTCATTTTCTCCCATACTATGGAGATTTCTCCCTAAAGTAATATATTTCCAAATAAATCATTAATATAAATACCATCAACTTATTCAAAAACTTAATTAACACATTTAACACTTTATTCTTCAATTTCTTTTATTTTAACACAAGTCAATTTCATTTTATCCACTAAAAATCATGTCACTATAATTATATATACATTGAATGACAGGCCCCTAACATACTATCTCACGCTAGGTGGCCTGCCGACACTCCACGGTAGCTTCCCAGTCGACGCTTGCCTCGCTGAAAGGCTTCCGTGAAGCTAAGCTGTTTCTTTATTCTGGAAATCTGAGTAGGAAATATATATATATATATATATATATATATATATATATATTAAACTATTTTATAAAATTTTTGACAGAGTCTTCTCTGTTTTTCTGAGATTACCAAATCTTGGAGACCTGCATAAAAACTTAAACACTTCTATAATTTTTCAAATCTCAACTACTATGGTCCTCTGGTCCATCTCCACAAATCACAACTCAAACAGTTGATTTAATCAAAATAAATAGTTATCAAAGATAAATAAATCAAATCTTTAAATAAAATACTTATGCACTTAAAACAATATCAGTATACAGACTTAACAACTAAAACATTATATATCTTTATAAAACAGTCACAGCATCCTCTGACTGGTTCTGCTAGTCTTCGGCGTCCCTGCAATGTTTGCACCAGTACCTAGGAGGTTGATTTAAAAACATAAAGAAAAACTAGAGTGAGCTAAAGGAACTCAGTGAGTGCGTTTCTAATTTACTGAGAAACCTTAAATATAATAAGATTAACTTTGAATTTAACTGAAACTCTTCAAACTTACTACTATTACTAAAAACTGATAAACTGAAAACTCTCTGCTATTGTTGAAAACTAATAAACTGAAAACTCTCTGCTATTACTAAAAACTGATAAACTGAAAACTCTCTGCTATTGCTGAAAACTGAAATGCTGAAAAAATATATATTTCTGAAAACTGAAAAACTGATATCATATACTTTTCTGAAAACTAATAAACTAATATAATATATTTTGATAAACTGAAATAATATATTTTTCTGATAACTGATAAACTGAAATAATATATTTTTCTGAAAACTAAAATGCTGAGATAATATACTTTTTCTGATAATACTTTTCTGATAAAATTTTTCTGAAAAAAACTATTCTTATAAAACTTTTCTAATAATACTTTTCTGATAAAACTTTTCTGATAAAACTTTTCTGATAAATCTTTTCTAATAAAACTTTATGATAATACTTTTATGATAAAGCCAATGGAAAACTCATATCTGATAACTGATAATCCATATGGAGGGTGTCACCAGGCGACTAATCTGGTGCCGCACTGGTGACTCTGATAATTTGATAAAAGGCATCTCACTAGTTATGTGCGGAATGCTGCGTCGTAACATAGAGCGAGACAACACCCTAATGTGTGGGCGACTGACAGACTCGACAGACTCAACCCCCCTGGAGTTAGCGGACTATTCTCCCCCCTCCCTCTTAACTTACCACACACAAATGGGGTGTACCGGCCGGATCTACTGCTGATAATCTGATAACTGATAACTGCTGATAATCTGATAAGCTGCTGATAATCTGATAATAGATGGGTATCCATGGTTTGAAAACTATTTTCTTTACTTTGAAAACTAACTTTTAATACAAAAAAAGTATAAGATATACATCAAACATATTTCTTTAAATGAATATAAATTCTAAATTTCTGAGATATAAAAATATTTTAATTAAAACACATTTAAACATAAATTCTATTTAACTTACGAAACTCATATAAATAAATAAATGTATATAATATCTCAAATACTTCAATCAACTTAAAATCATAACTTGTTATAGACTTGCATAAAACCTATTATGAAAATAAACTACTTTAAAATTCACTTAAAACATATTATGAACATAAAATATACTTTGCTTTAAAATAAATTTTACACTGACTGAAATCTAGGTTTTCCTCTAGGCTTGGCGCTCTGGTTCCTTCGTCTCATTGCATTTCTTGATTTTCCGCATAATTTCATTTCCTCCCATACTAAGAAGATTTTTTCCTAAAGTAATATATTTTCAAATAAATTGTTAATATAAATACCATCAACTTATACAAAACTCAATTAACACGTTCTACGTTTTATTCCTCCATTTCTTCTATTCTAATAAAATCAATTACATTTAATTTAATATAAATCATGTCAATCATACGATTCCTTTACTTGACCGAATTTCAAACATTCAAATTCAACATGATTTCTTGAATCATTCAGTTTCTCTTAAATCGAATCTCATACATCACAAAAAATCCATACTACAAGTTCACTAATTTAAGAATCATTTTGATTTCATACTTAACGATTCCAAATTCATATCATCAATTAACTCAGAAACATTCCAATTACACAATTAATATCTCAATTTAACAATCTAAACTCAAAATCATCAAATCCCCAAATCTTTAACTTACTAATTTTCTTTATTTTCATTTTAATCAATTCAATTCCAGCTAATTTCATTTAAAACTGTACAAAAACTCAAATCAAATACTAAAATTAACAAATCCATCAATCAATTTCACTTTATATTCAATAATAAAATTTTGAAACACAATTCAAAACTTAATCAAAATTCTAAATCAATTCAACTTCATCAATGACAGGCCCCAAACCTACTATCTCACGTTAGGCGGCCTGCCGACACTTCACGGTAGCTTCCCAGTCGAGGCTTGCCCTGCTGAAAGGCTTCCGTGAAGTTAAGCCGTTTCTTTATTCTGAAATTCTGAGTAGAAATTTTTTTTTTTAACAAAACTATTTTATAACACATTTTGGCAGAGTCTCCTCTATTTTTCTAAGATTACCAAATCTTGGAGACCTGCATAAAAACTTTAATACTTCTATAAAATCCCAAATCTCAACTACTGTGGACTTCCGGTCCATTTCCACAAACCACAACTCAAACAGTTTACCATGAAAATTAATTATCAAAAATAAGTAAATCAAATTTTTAAATAAAATACTTATACACTTTAAACAATATTAAAATACAAATTAATAACTAAAACATTTATATACTTGTAAAACAGTAACAACATCCTCTGACTGGTCCCGCTGGTCTTCGACATCCCTGCAATGTCTACACCGCTACCTGTACCTGGAGAGGTTGGTTTATAAAACATAAAAACTATAATGAGCTAAAGGAGCTCAGTGAGTGTTATTAATTTCTAAATAAACTTTAATTCTTTTTCTGAAATCTAATTTCTGAAAACTGGATATCGAATTTAATACTCTTATTTTTCTGGAAATTGAAAAGCTAATATGATATTCTTTTTTGAAAACTGAAATTCTGAGATAATATATTGTCCTGAAACTGAAATATTGAGATAATGTATTTTTCTAAAAACAAAATGACAGGCCCTCAACCTGCTATTTCTTATTAGGTAGCCTGCCGGCACTCCACGGTAGCTTCCCAATCGAGGCTTGCCTCGCTGAAAGGCTCCCGTGAAGCTAAGCCGTTTCTTAAATCTTGAAATCTGAGTAAGAAAATTTTTTTTTTTTTTATATGAAACTATTTTATAAAAATTTTGGCAGAGTCTCCTCTGTTTTTCTGAAATTACCAAATCTTGGAGACCTGCATAAAAACTTGAACACTTCTATAATTTTTCAAATCTCAACTACTGTGGACTTCTATAATAATCACAACTCAAACAGTTTAAATATCAAAATCAATAGTTATCAAAGATAAATAAATCAAATCTTTAAATAAAATACTTATACAGCTAACAACTAAAACATTATATATGCTTATAAAAAAGTCACAGCATCCTCTGACTGGTCCCGCTGGTCTTCGGCGTTCCTGCAATGTCTGCACTTGTACCTGTATCTGTACCTGGGGAGGTTGGTTTAAAAAAAACATAAAACTATAATGAGCTAAACGAGCTCAGTGAGTGTTATAGTTTTCTAATCAATTTAATCTTACTTACTAAACCTCCCTGAAAACTTTAGTGAAAATAATAATAATCTGTTTTCTGAAATCTATACTGAAATGCATAATAATAAAACCTTTCCTGATATCATAAACACTGTACTGAAATAAATTATCATAATAACACATATTGAAATCTGTATCTTCAAATCAATGTATTGAAATCTATTTTCTTGAAAACTATACTGAAATCTGTTACATAAAAGTTATACTAAAATATGTACTAATAATCTGTTTCCAATAAAAACTGTACTGAAATTATCAATAAAAACTATTCTGAAATTAAATTTCTGAAAACTGAAAAGCTAAGAATATATACATATACTTTTACTTTACTAGAAACTAAAAAGCTGAAAATATATCTTTTCTGAAAACTGATAAACTGAAATAATACTCCTTTATATTTCTGAAAACTGAAAAGCTAACAGAATATACTTTACTGAAAGTACTTATCTGATAAAACTTCTTTGATTAAACTTTTCTAATAATATAGTTTTCTGATAATACTCTTCTGATAAAATACTTTTCTGATAAATTGCTTTTCTGATAACTTGTTTTATCTGTTTTCTGAATACTATACTGAAATCTGTTTTTCTGAAAATCTAGCCAAGCCTAACGTACAAAAGCTCTTAATTTATTATTCTATACTGAAAATCTGAAAAATATTTCTGGCTTGGCTTCTGTATCTGAAAACTCCCAATGGACCCCTAAGCTGAGCTGAACTCATAGGTCGACTAACTGCGCTGTACCATATGAGTAGGTCACAGGGCGACTAATTGCGCCGTCCACTGTGACATATGATATAAGTCACGAGGCGACTAACTGATGCACTCAACGTGAAATCTGATAAAAGACATCTCACTGTCTATGCGCGGAATGCTTCGTCACAACATATAGCGAGACAACACCCCAATGTGTGGGCGACTGACAGACTCGACAGACTCAACCCCCCTGGAGTTAGCAGACTGTCTCCCCCTTAACTTGCCACACACAATTGGGATGTACCGGCCGAGTCTAACTGCTTATAACTGATCTGATCTGAATCTGAAGGGTAATCTATGGGTTTAAAAACTATTTTCTTTATTTTGAAAACTAGCTTTTAATAAAAACCATGGAATATACGTAAAACATAGTTATTACATGGATATAAATTCTAAATTTTTGAGATATATAATTACTTTAATTAAACACATTTAAAACAACAATTATTTACAAAATCACAAAATACTAAATCAAACTAAAGAAAATAAACTAAATATAATTCAATTGAAAATCTGATTTTGCACTATCTTAAATAACGATATTATCTTGCTAAACTTTAAATAAAACACATTACCAAAATAAAATATACTTTGTTTTAAAATAAATTTTACACTCACTGGTTTCTGGTTTTCTCTAAGACTTGGTGCTCTGGTTCCTTCGTCTCATTACATTTATTGCCTTTCCATAACGTTTCTTTTTCTCCCATATTACGATGATTTCTCCCTAAAATAATATATTTCAAACAATCACTAATATAAATACTACAACTAATACAAAAACTCAATTAACACGTTCTACGCTTTATTTTTTCAATTTCTTCTATTCTAATAGAATCGATTACATTTAATTCATTAAAAATCATGTCTCTATAATTAAATATACCTTGAATCATTCAATTTTTCTCAAATTGAATCTCATACAACACTATCCAACATACTTTCTTGGATTTCTAAGCACCCATTTGTATCAATTCATACAAATACAATGTCTAATACTTAATTGCTCATCAATTAAA
Organism: Xanthoceras sorbifolium; assembly: GCA_003430845.1. Classification (NCBI taxonomy): domain Eukaryota; kingdom Viridiplantae; phylum Streptophyta; class Magnoliopsida; order Sapindales; family Sapindaceae; genus Xanthoceras; species Xanthoceras sorbifolium. The sequence goes on along the minus strand of CM010620.1, from coordinate 20,770,420 downwards.
ATCTCTACACTATTAACATTCAATTTCTACACAAATGCTCATTCTAATCTTCATTAATTTCATATAAATAAACTTCTTTCACTTAACAACATCAAATTCAGCTTCATTAAACTCAATTAAACTAAATATAGCTTCAATTTAAATTTCTATTCAAAAATTCCTAAAATTAGTGATTCAATTTCACTCCAAACGTAACATTATAACAAAACTCATAATATAAGTCACTAATTTAATAATCATTTTGATTTCTTACTTAACGATTCTAAATTCAAACCATCAAGTAATTCAAAAATACTTCAATTACACAAATAACATCTCAATTAACTAATTTAAACTCAAAATCATCAAATCCCCAAATCTTTAAATTACTAATTTTCTAATTTTTCATTTCAATCAATTCAATTCCAACTAATTTCCAACCAAACACCACAAAAACTCAAATCAAATACTCAAATTAACAAAACCTGACAGGCCCCTAACCTATTATCTCTCATTAGGTAGCCTGCCGGCACTCCACAGTAGCTTTCCAGTCGAGGCTGGCCCCGCTGAAAGGCTTCCATGAAGTTAAGCCGTTTCTTAACTTGGAAATCTAAGTAGAAATTTTTTTTTTATACAAAACTATTTAATAAAAACTTGGCAAAGTCTCCTCTGTTTTTCTGAGACTACCAAATCTTGGAGACCTGCATAAAACAACTTGAACACTTCTATATTTGTTTTCAAATCTCAACTACGGTGGACCTCCAGTCCACCTCCACAAACCACAACTCAAACAGTTTAATATTAAAATAAGCAATTATAAAAAATAAATGAATCAAATCTTTAAATAAAATACTTATACACTTAAAACAATATGAAAATATAAACAACAATTTAAAATATTATATATGCTTGTAAAACAGTCACAGCATCCTCTGACTGGTCCCGCTGGTCTTCGAAGTCCCTGCAACATCTGCACTTGTACCTGTATCTGTACCTGGGGATATTGGTTTATAAAACATAAAAACTATAATGAGCTAAAGGGGCTCAGTGAGTGCGTTTCTAATTTACTGAAAGATCTTAAATATAATAAAATTAACTTTGAATTTAACTGAAAACTCTTCAAACTTATTACTAATACTGAAAACTGATAAACTGAAAACTCTATGCTATTGCTGAAAACTGATACACTAAAAACAGATATACTTTTTAAATACAAGCTAAGAATGTTTAATCGATAAAATCTGATGGCCAAGCCTAAATAATTACTTTTAATTTACAATTGAAATACTTAAAATTCTATTATAACTATTTACTTGGCCACTTTTCTGAAAACTGGAAAGCTGAAATAATATACTGATCTGAAAACTGAAAAGCTGGAATAATATATTTTCTTGAAAACTGAAATAGTGAGATAATATATTTTTCTGAAAACTGAAAACTGATATCATATACTTTTCGGAAAACTCATAAACTAATATAATATTCTTTTCTAAAAACTAATAAACTAATATAATATACTTTTATGAAATCTGATAAACTGAAATAATATTTCTTTATATTTCTGAAACTGAAAAGCTAATATGATATTCTTTTCTGAAAACTGAAACACTGATATAATATATTTCTCTAAAAACTATACTGAAATCTATTTTCTGGAAACTGTTCTGAAATTTATACAGAAAACTATTCTGAAATCGAATTTCTGAAAACTGAAAAACTAAGAATATATATACTTTTACTTTACTAAAACTTGAAAAGCTGAAACTATATGTTTTCTGAAATATACTGTTTTGATAAAACTTCTCTGATTAAACTTTTCTAATCATATAGTTTTCTGACAATATTCTTCTCATAAAATACTTTTATGATAAAATGCTTTTCTGATAATAAACTTTTCTAAAAACTTATTATGTCTCCTGAAAACAATGTACTGAAATCTGTAATCATCTGTTTTCTGAATACTGTACTAAAATCTGTTTTTCTGAAAATCTAGCCAAGCCTAACGTGTAAAACTCTTAATTTAATATTCTGTACTGATAATCTGAAAATATTTCTGGCTTGTTCTGTATCTGAAAACTCCCAGTGGACCCCTAAGCTGAGCTGAACTCATAGGTCGACTAACTGCGTCGTACCATATAAGTGGGTCACAGGGCGACTAACTGGCGCCGTCCACTGTGACATCTGATATAAATCACAAGACGACTAACTGATGCACTCAACGTGACATCTGATAAAAGACATCTCGCTGTCTATGAGCGGAATGCTGCGTCGCAATATATAGCGAGACAACACCCCAATGTATGGGCGACTGACAGACTCGACAGACTCAACCCCCCTGGAGTTAGCGGACTGTCCCCCCTTAACTTGTCACACACAATTGGGATGTACCGACCGGGTCTAACTGCCGATAACTGATCTGATCTGAATCTGAAGGGTAATCCATGGGTTTGAAAACTGTTTTCTTTATTTTGAAAACTAGCTTTTAATCAAAAACCATGGAATATATATATAATATATTTATTAAATGAATATTCTAAATTTCTGATATATATAATACTTTAATTAAAAACACATTTAAATAAACCATTATATACAAAATCACAAAATACTAATCAAACTTAAAGAAAATATAATAATGTAATTCAACTGAAAATCTGATTTTGCACTTAACTCAAACAAAGATATTAACTTGCTAAACTTTAGATAAAACACATTACTAAAATAAAATATACTTTGCTTTAAAATAATTTTACACTCACTAGTTTCTGGTTTTCTCTAAACTTAGCGCTCTGATTCCTTCGTCTCAATACCTTTCTTGACTTTCCATAACGATTATTTTTCTCCCATACTATGGAGATTTCTCCCTAAAGTAATATACTTCCAAATAAATTATAAATACAACAACTAATACAAAACTCAATTAGCACCTTTAACACTTTATTTTTTTTTTAATTTCTTCCGATTACATTTAATTTAATATAAATCATGGCAATCATACGATTCCTCTACTTGATTGAATTTCAAACATTCAAATTCAACATGATTTCTTGAATCAATCAATTTCTCTTAAATCGAATCTCATACAACACAATTCAATACATTTACTTGGATTTCTAAACACCAATTTATATCAATTCATATAAATACAATTTCTAATACTTAATTACCCAATAATTGAAATCTCTACACTATCAACATTCGATTTGTACACAATTTCTCATTCTAATCTTTATCAGTTTAACACAAATGAATTTCCTTTACTTAACAACATCAAATTCAATTTCATTAAACTCAATTAAACTAATTATAACTTCAATTTCAATTCTAATTCAAAAATTCTCAAAACTAATGATTCAATTTTATTCTAAATAAGTTCTACAATTTTTATTAACCACCAAACACAACATTATAAACAAACTCATAATACAAGTTACTATTTCGATAATCATTTCAATTTCTTCCTTAACGATTCCAAATTCAAACCATCAATTAATTCAAAAATACTCCAATTACATAAATAACATCTCAATTAACTAATTCAAACTCAAAATCATCAAATCCCCAATTCTTTACTTACAAATTTTCTTGATTTTCATTCTAATCCACTCCAATTAAATTAATTTCAAATAACACACTTCCAAATACTCAAATCAAACACTAAAATCGCAAAACTCATTTATCAATTTCACTTTATATTTAACAATCAACTTCAAACACAAATAAAAACTCAATCAATCTCTAAAATTTATTCAATTTCATTTTATCCTCAACAATCAAAACTCCAACACAATTTAATTTTATCAAATTCAACAATTTAACTTCATCACACTTACCCAAATCCTCTTCTTCTTCTTAGCTGAACCGAAAACTTCTTCTTCTCCCTTTTATCTTTTCTTTTTCTCTTTTTCTTCTTTTCTCCCTGCACATTTTCTGCTCTGTTTTCTTCTTTATTTTTCTGCACACTTTCAAACTTTCTGCTCTCTTCTTCAGCTGCTGTCACTTCCTCTTTCTTTCTCTCTTCTTCTTCTTTTTCTCTCTTCTTCCTCTCTTCTCTCAGCTGGACTGCAGCTCTCTCTTCTCCTTCTTCGGTTACTGCTCTGTTTTCTGGTTCCCTTGGACTGCTCTGTTTTCTTTTCCATTTTTCTGCACAGTTTCTGCTCTCCCTTGCCTTCTTCTTCCTCCTTCGGTCACAGCTCCTCTTCTTCTCCTTCATCCTTCGGGCGACAGCTGCTCTCTCCTCCCACTCTCTCTTTCTCTTCTTCTTTTCTTTTCTTTTCTTTTCTTCCTCCACCGCCTCTCTTCTCTGTTTTTTTTTTCCTTTTTTCTGGTTCCTTTCTTTTGCTCGTTTTACTTGGTGTTAGTGCTCAACTAACGCATATATTTATATTAGATATTTATCTCTAATTACAATTTACCCCATTTTATTTTAAAATCAAAATGTGACCACAACATAAAATTTAATCACATAATCTTGGTCAACAAGCTTTTGATTTACAATTTAATCCATAACAATCCCCTAACTCTTTTCCATAAAAATCCATTTCAATTTACTTTTCCATCAATTAATTGAATCACAACCTCATATCGTAAAAATATATTTTAACTTCTACTAAATATTCTCAATACTCCAATTTTATGGAAATCCTTACTACGTTATCCAAAACTTATAATTTAAATTTCTTAAATACTTTATAGAACCTTATTACTCATCTGAAACCATTCCATATACTTTCCGAGTCTCTGATACCCTTAATACTTTTAATATCTAATTTATGGAAACTACTCACTAGAAATTTCGAAACGTATAATTGGATTTCGTATATATTTTACAAAATCGTACTAATCGTCCAATAAACTCCATTATAGTATCGTACAATCAATTTTAGAAAAATATATTATAATACCTGTACGTGTACAGTACAATTATCGGGAGGGTGTATTACAAAACCCATCATCAAAATCATCACCCAAACATTCAATTTCATTTATATTCAACAATCAATTTCAAACACTAATCAAAACTCAATCAATTTCTAAAATCCATTCAATTTCCTTTTATACTCAACAATCAAAACTCCAATACAATTTAATTTCATCAAATTCAAACCAAATCAACTTCATAAATCACTTACCCAAGGTTCCTAGACTCCTCTTCTTCTTCTTCTTTCTCTGTTCTTTTTCTTTTCTTCTTCTTCTCCCTCACGGTTTCTGCAGCTTTTTCTTCCTTTCCCGCTGCTGCCTCTTCTTCTTCTTTCTCTCTTCTTTCTTCCTTCTTCCTTCTTAGCCAAAATTCTGCTCTCTCTCACTTTACATGACTACTTCTTCTTCTTTTCTCCTTCTCCCGCAGCTTCTTCCCTTCTCCCACAGCTTCTTCTTTTCTTTCTTCTTCTGGTCGAGCTGCTGCTTCCTTCCTTCGGCTGCTACTTCTTCTTCTGCTGGACCGGACCTCTTCTCTCTCTCTTTGGCCAGAGCTCCTTTCTTCCCTCTCTCTCTTTCTCTTCTCTCTCTTTTCCTCCACCGCCTCTCCTCTTGCTCTGTTTCTGTTTTACTCCTTCTTCTTTCAATTTCTGATTTGTTAATTTATATATATATTATATATATATTTGTTAATATACCACATATATATATATATATATTTTCCACCGACTTTGCTCTAATCTTGTTATTGTTTTCTATTTTGCTTCTAGTTGGTTCTCTTGCTGGTTCATTTTCATTTGTTTTATGATTTCTTTGTCATCTTTAGTTGACTTTTCAATGTGAGTCGAATTCTCCACAAATCTCCACTATCTTATTTATATAAATCCACTTCTTCTTTCTTTGTTTTATTGGCCGGCCACCTCATGCTTTATTTGACTTGTTTTTGTTCTTTTGTGTTTAAAATCTCACCACTTGTCATGCTTAAATTAATCCTTTAATTGTAACTTACCCTTTGATCTTTCAATTTCATATTATAACCACAATTTGAAAACTAATCACATAATCTTGGTCAACAATCGTTTGGTTTACAATTTAATCCATAATAATCCATTAATTCTTTTCCACAAAAATCCATTTCAATTTACTTTTCCATCAATTAATTAAATCACAATCTCATATCATAAAAATATATTTTCACTTCCAATAAATATTCTTCATAGTCCAATTTATGAAAATCTTTACTATGTTCTCCAAAACTTATAATTGAATTTTTTATATACTTTATGGAACCTTATTAATCATCTGAAACCATTCCAGATATTTTTCGAGTCTTTGATACCCTTAATACTTTTAATATCTAATTTATGAAAAATACTCACTAGAAATTTTGAAACGTATAATTGGATTTCGTATATACTTTACAAAATCGTACTAATCGTCCAATAAACTCCATTATAGTACCGTACAATCAATTCTATAAAATATACTATAATATCTATATGTGTACAGTACAATTTATCGGGAGGTTGTATTACACTAAAATACTGAGATAATATACTTTTCTGAAAACTGAAAAGTTAAAATAACATACTTTACTAAAAATACTTTTCTTATGAAACTTCTCTGATTTAAAGTTTTCTAATAATATAGTTTTCTGATAATACTCTTCTGATAAAATTCTTTTCTGATCAAATACTTTCTAATAATACTTTTCTAAAAACTTATTCTGATAAACCTTTCTGATACTGCTTTTCTGATAAAACTTTTCTGATAATGCTTTTCTGATAAAACTTTTCTGATATTGCTTTTCTGGTAAAACTTTTCTGATAAAACTTTTCTGATATTGCTTTTCTGGTAAAACTTTTCTAATAAAACTTTTCTAATAAATCTTTTTCTGATAAATACTTTTATGATAAAACCCATGGAACCCTTCTAATTTCTGATACTCCATAGGACGACCCAACTGGCGCCGTACCATATGGAGGGTGTCACCAGGCGGCTAATATGGTGCCACATTGGTGACTTCTGATATTCTGATAAAAGACATCTCACTGTCTATGTGCGGTATACTGCGTCACAACATATAGCGAGACAACACCCCAATGTGTGGGTGACTGACAGACTGTGACAGACTCAACCCCCTAGAGTTAGCGGACTGTCCCCCCTAAACTTGCCACACACAATTGGGATGTACCGGCCGGGTCTACTTCTGATAAATTCTGATAATTCTGATACATTCTGATAATTCTGATAAATTCTGATAATAAATGGGCATCCATGGTTTGAAAACTATTTTCTTTATTTTTGAAAACTAGCTGTTAATCAGAAAGTATGGGATATACATAAAACATATTTCTTAAAGTGCATATAAATTCTAAATTTCTGAATTATAAAAAATACTTCAATTAAAATATATTGGAACATAAATTCTATTTAAATTATGAACCACATATAAATAAATAAATGAGTATATAAAATCACAAATACTCAATCAAACTTAAAGTAATTTTAATAATTCATTTATTTGTTGATTAAATTCTTTTTTATCTTCTGGATTATATCTCATGGGTCTTTCTCTAATAATTTTTTGTTTATCTATCATTTCCAATTTTGCCATAATTTGGTTTTTATCCCAAAATTCTAATGGATTTTCAGTAAAATATTGTTTTAATATGTTTTTTATTCCTTCTATATCCATATCTAAAGTTTTTAATTGTAATTGAAATTTTATTAAAGGATTTCTTTTAGAAAAAATTGGTTTTTCTTTATATCCAATATCACCACGCTGGGCTGTATGGGTAATAAAAGAAATAGGAAAAGGCTTAGCATAAGCAGTTTTAAGACGTTTAACGGTTATCAAATGATGACATGGAGTTTTAAAAATTATCTGACTTGTAAGAGTATCAAAGGTAATTTTATGAAATAATTGTAGAAAATTATTTCCTAAGAGGATATCACATCCAGTAGTATGAAAATAAAATGGTGGACATGTAACACCCCCTGACCCGACCCGGCTGGATCGACCCAGGGAGCGCTACTCGAGTTTACAAAACTTTCTAAATTCATTTTATAATCCGAAAATCGTTGTGAGCCCATCGATAGATTTTCAAAACATTAGAAAACCAAATAGTTGATTGTTTTAAAACCATTTTCAAGTGAGCCCAATAAATAAACTTTTTATAAAAATTTCGGCAGAGTTCCGTTTGTTTTTCGGATTTTCCAAAACCTGTTTTTCCACAAAACAATTCAAATACAAATTCAATATCAACACTTCAATATCGTTTTCAAACAATTGCGCACCCTGCCATTTAGTGCGACTTTCCAACAACAGTTTATAAAATAAAATCATTCAAGGGTCGATATTTACAAACATTCTAATAATAAAAGACAGAAATCATAAAATATTTAATTACAAAACATATTACGAAACCTATTTACAAATCCTCTGTATATGCATGCTTTCAGAATATATACATATAACAACAATATAGCTACCCAACTGTGATAACTCTGGGCACTCTGTCAGCAAATCTCTCTGTCTTCAGTCTTTAGCTTCTTCGGGATCCCTGGTACCTACGCGTTAGAAACAAAACTAACGCGCTAAGCATATAGCTTAGTGGGTGTACATTAAACTCAATTCTAATCATTTACAAATCAATTTATTTACAAAATCAAACCATAAAACAGTTTTAATCACTTTAATTTCACCAAATGGATCAACATATAAAATCAGTTAAGACAATCAATCAATTCACTTCTCAATTCACTACAAATCTGGCCCGCTAGAATACTCAACATACTAGGACTGGAATATGGGTCAAACTCCCACCCTAGGACGAATCCTAAGAGTGGTACGTATCTCTCTACTCTAGGACCGTAGGTACGGAACCTAGAGAGGTACATAACTCCCTATCCTAGGAACGAATCCTTAGGAAGGTACGTGGCTCCCAACCCTCAGGACGAATCCGTGAGGAGGTACGTGTCTCCCTGCCCCTGGACGAATCCATGAGGAGGTACATAATAATCATCAATAGCAATCAGTATCGGCGCAGTACTGCTCAGTAAACCCAGCTGGTATACCAACCTCCTATATCCATTTCTATGTCTAAGTACCCTAGGGCCGTTTCGATAAACTATTTTGCAAATATTCACTATATACACGATCAACGGAAACATTTGATGTCAATAACATAGATTTGTCATGGGAAAATCAACAATAGTAATCAATCATCGATTTTTCATATAAAATAAACAATTTTCATACGAAAATCGAAAACGAGAAATTTCAACGAAATCGAAAACGAAAACGAAAACGAAAACGAAAACGAAAACGAAAACGAAATACTTAAAATTTTTCGTAAAGATTCCGAAAACAAAAGTACACCTACCTGGATACCGTTTCCTTTTGGCAAATCGCGGTTCCACGATTTTCTTTTCCTTTCCCTTTTTACCTTTCTCTTTCACCCACACTTTCTTTTCTCTCTTTCCTTTCTCTTTTCTTCTTCTTCTTCTTCTTCTTCTTCTTCCTCTTCTTCTTCTTTCTTCTTTCTTTCTTTCTCTCGGCCTCTCCTCTCTCTTTTCTGCTCTGTGTGTTTTCTGGCTTCTGCGAGAAGCTACTTTTTTTTTTTATATTTTTCGACTGTCGCGACCGTCGTTGCGACCTGTGGTCGCGCCACCAGGTCGCGGTACTCACTGGAGCGTTTGCACCGCCTTCATTGCGAGCACACCTCGCGGTACCTTGGTCGCGCTGGTGGTCGCGTTGCTCACTGCCAGAATTTGACATTTTCATCGCGAGCAGTTCATCGCAACCTGTGGTCGCGGTGACTGGTCGCGATGCTCACTGCCAAAAATCACAATTTTCACCGCGAGCAGGCTATCGCGACATGTGGTCGCGATGACCAGGTCGCGATACTCCCTGCCTCAATTTTTCAATCTTCAAGCATCGGTTTCGACCGTTCAATCTGGTCCACCTGGAAATCACAAAATTTATATTCACATATATAAAATTAATTATCCGAAATCCGGGATGTTACAGGACATTTGATTAAATATTGTCCTAATAAAATAATTGGATTTTCTATTCCTTTATTGATTTCAACTAGATTATTGGAAATATCTCTACCTTTAATTATCGGTAAATCTTGATGATATTTTTCAGGAAAGCATTGTGGTTTACTGACACAACAACCTGATCCACTATCTATATAAGCAGCAAAATATTCTGCTTTATAATCTTTATATGTTAATCCTATTGGTATGTATATACTATATGGACTTGTCATTTTGGTATATAAATTAATTTTCCATTATAATTTATCTTTAAACCATAAGAAGTTATCTGATATGGTTTTACCATCTCTAAGAATGTTAATCCTAACATTATTTCTAAAGTATCATTTAATCCTTCATTTTCTATCAATAATCTTATTGGAATAATTTCATTTCCAAATTTTAATAAAGTTTCAATGGCTTCATTTATCTCATGTAAATCTCCATTGAAATTTGTATATTGATGTGGATTATCTAGTTTGTATCTTTGTAAGTTATTACATAAAGTAGAACTAATATAATTTCCATTAGCTCCTGTATCTATTAAAATATTAATGGATTGAAATTCTGTTCCATTATAATATTCACCTTGTAATTTGTAATTTTTTAAATTATCATTTTTTGCTATTATAATATTATTATTCCTTTGTGATCCAAAAGATTTTAATAAAGGATGACTCTTTACATGAGATGATGTAAAGGATAGTTTAGAAGGTATATTATCAGTTAAAAGTAAAGGTTTATCTTGTAAATCTAAACTTATTGGTCTAGACTCTATTTCTTCTATCTCAAGTAAACTAGGCATTTCTATCTGACAAACTTCATTGAATAAATAAGGAAAATCTATCATGTCTTTTACTACAAAACAATCTGAATGATGTGTATTTGAAATTGCATATGAAATAACATATGTTATTGAATATGGTCTATTTTGTTGTTTAAAGAAATCTTTTCTTTTAATATACAAAAGAAATAATAAAAAACCTTTCACAAAAGAATGCAGATGTTATGTTTGTAACCAATTAGGACATTATGCAAATAAATGCCCTAAAAAGTTTGATAAAAATAAAAAGAAAATAGAAATTGATGAAGATATTGAACAAATGATAAATAATGAAGAATTTATACAAATAAATGATTTTGAAGAAACAACAGATTCTGATGAAAGTATTTTTATCTTAACAGATACAGATTATAGTGACTTTAGTGAGACAGAATAATGGAATTAGCATCAAGTTCTCAACAAAATGAGATCATAGATAATCAAATAGAACAATCAGGAGAATATAGACAAGAAGTCTTAATAGATAAGAAAAAATTAAAACAAATACAAAGTGAAAATTTTAGTTTATCAAACTATTCAGGATTTAAAACAGGAATATTAAGAAAATTTGGTATAACACCTCGAAAACATCATTTATATTATGGATTAAATATAAAAGAAAAAGCCTTAGATATTTCATTAACCTCTAATAAAGTAATGATATCTTTATTAAATAAAAAAGATATACAAGAAAAATTAAAACAGTTAAAACCAGAAATACAAAATACTCTTGGATGGATTCATATAGGTGCAATACAAATAATACTTAAATCAACATTTAAAGAAGGATTAGATACACCTATTGAATTAGCCGTAATGGATAATAGAATAGTAAACAGAGAAGAAGCCTGTTTAGGTATTCTGAAGATAATATCTTTCCGCCACCATAGGTGCGAAATCCACGTTTAAAGCTGGCTTCGAGTCCTTGTAGGACTATTCGAATACCTATTGCTCGTCTGTAGTGGATATCCTTTTCTTCAAATCTTGGCATATCTTTTCGTAGCTTTTGAGCTGTCAAAGAAAAAGATTCTGCCTTTGTAATATGTATGAAATGATAAGCTGGATATCTTTCATCTTTATGAAAATCTGGTCCTGCAGACAAAAATTTTAATACAATAATATCTTTAGGTGTCATTGTTGGATTGTAGATGTAACAATCCTTGACTCCTTGTTGTATCCATTTTCGTAGTAGACTAATTTCTACAAAATCTGGAGGATTGGTGTAAATTTGAATACGTGTCCAGCATGTACATTTGATACAAAAAGTAAAGATAAGGATAAGATGCCAGATAGACCGTCGGCATATAGCGACGAAGAATGAAAAAGATAAGATCAGAGTGGTCCCCGTAATTAATCAAAAAGCAATACCAACTATACAGATATTTCAAGATTCGAAAGGATAAGAAGACAATTATGATATATATATATATATATATATATATATATATATAATTAAGCCAGATATAAAACAAGAGTTGAATCCTAATATTACAGATATTCCTAGTTCATCTAGAGGACCATTACCCAATAACTGAAATCTCTACACTATCAACATTCGATTTGTACACAATTTCTCATTCTAATCTTTATCAGTTTAACATAAATGAATTTCCTTTACTTAACAACATCAAATTCAATTTTATTAAACTCAATTAAACTAATTATAACTTCAATTTCAATTCCAATTCAAAAATTCTCAAAACTAATGATTCGATTTTTATTCTAAACACAACATCATACAAATTTCATACTACAAGTCACTAATTTGAGAATCATTTTGATATCTTACTTAACGATTCTCAATTCGCACTATCAATTAACTCATAAACACTTCAATTACACAAATAACATCTCAATTGAATTAATTTGAACTTCAAATCCTAAAATCCCCAAAATTTAACTTACTAATTTCTTGATTTTCATTCTAATCAATTCCAATTAAACTTATTTCAATTAAAACACTACTAAAACTCAAATCAAATACTAAATCAACAAAATCCATCATCAAAATCATCACCCAAACATTTAATTTTACTTATATTCTCAACAATCAATTTTAATAACAAATCAAAACTCAATCAACTGCTAAAATCAATTCAATTTCATTTTATACTCAACAATCAAAACTCCAACACAATTTAATTTCATCAAATTATCAACTATTAATTCTACAATACAAACAATTCCATCAATTAGTTAAATCACAACTTCATATCTTAAAAATATATTTTAACTTCCAAGAATATATTCTTATACTCCAATTTTTGGAAATCTTTACTATATTCTCCAAAACTTATAATTGGATTTCGTATATACTTTATGGAATCTTACTAACTATCTGAAACCGTTTCGAACATTTTTCAAGTCTCTGATACCCTTAATACTTTTAATATCTAATTTATGGAAACTACTTACTAAAAATTTCGAAACGTATAATTGGATTTCGTATATACTTTATGGAATCTTACTAACTATCTGAAACCGTTTCAAACATTTTTCAAGTCTCTGATACCCTTAATACTTTTAATATCTAATTTATGGAAACTACTTACTAGAAATTTCGAAATGTATAATTGGATTTTGTATATATTTTACGAAATCGTACTAATCGTCAAATAAACTCCATTATAGTACCGTACAATCAATTTTGAAAAAATATATTTCAATACCTATACGTGTACAGCATAATTATCGGGAGGGTGTATTATAGTGTACACCCAGGGGGTGGCGATCCAGCGGTGGAGGCAGTGGTGCAAGTTGCGGGCGGCTGTGAAATGAAGGGATGAGAGGGGAGTGGCGGTGGGTGCGGCTGGAGGGAGAAAACAAAATGTGTTAGGGTTCCAAAGTGGAACCGGTGGGGGGGAAAAAAAAAAGTATCCACTACGGGGAAACCTTGGCCCGTAGTGGATGGTTTTATCCACTACGGGTCCAGGTTGCCCGTAGTGGATAATTAAACATCCACTACGAGCGCTTTCTGGTCCTGTAGTGGAAGCCTTTTTCTATTACGGGCTCAAGATGCCCGTAGTGGTTAAATGACTATCTACTACGGGCCTTTAAAAGCCCATAGTAGATATATTAATAAAAAACGGGCCATCTTTGCTCGTAGTAGATAACCCGTAGTGGATAGCCTTTTTTTTTTTGTAGTGACGTCATCCATTGTTTTGTACATGTATTTTATTAACTCTTTGTACAAGTCTGAATCGTGAAGTAGACCCTTCATGAATGCTGATATTGTTGTCGGCTCGTTGCAGTGTGAGATTGATACTTTCTCCTTGTTGAACCGGCTGACATAGTATCAGAGTTGCTCTTCTCTCCTTTGACTAATCATGTATAGGTGATCAGACTGCTTCTCTAGCTTTCTATTGCTGGCCAATTATTAAACGAATGTATCAGTCAACTATGCGAAGGAGTTGATCGAATTGTTAGGTAGATTCGTGTATAATTGTTACTCCGAGGCTTGACCCAAAGCCTTTGCACATGCAGGCTTCTCTGAGATCTCATGGAATGGCAACAGTGAACATCCTCTGTCTGTACTGCGCAATGTGATTGTTCGGGTCTGTCGTTCTATCATACGGCTTCATGTTGGGAAAATTGAATTATCTCGGCGTTTCCACTAACTTGATTGCATCCACAAATGGGGAATCCGCAAAGCTGGTCATTTTGCTCTTCTTGATGGGAGTTGGCATTCCGGGAATGCGTTGTATCAGCCCCTCTATCTCTATAAACTTGCAAGTTACATCTGAGTTAAAAGTAAGAGGGTTAGGATTTATCAACTCTACATCACGTGGAGTCAACGTTGAAGATGTCACGAGTGTCTCGGGTACTAGCAGGCTACGGTGAGTTGTTCCACCCATCGCTAATGGAGGGATTTGCAAACATAGAGCGGCCGTGCCTCCATGTAGACCGCTAGGTGCGTTCAACACTAGGGTTGCTGCTTGTGGCGCTATACTTTCGAACGCTTCTTCATCGCCTTTGTTAGCATGCTCCTTATGTAGGAACTGTTTTTCCGTTCTACTGGTCACGCAGTCTAATTGGGTTTTAAAAATTTTTATACAGATCGCAAAAGCGATCTTTAACCAGTAAAACTTAGAATTATATTTTCGGAATAATAAAAATAATATATATCAAATATATATTTATTTTTCATATACAGAAAATTGTAATCAATTAAGAAGGAAAAAAAAATACCACCGTTGGAGGCTCCTTCGTATTTTTTTTTCTGTAGCTCCTTGTCTGTACCACTACGTCTTCCTTGCCATATCCCGGCACCGGTAACTTACGTGTGGGCGCGTCACGTTGTCAGGAACAATGAAGAGATAGAAAAAATAAGAGTTAGAGAGATACTGTATCTCTCCAGTCAATTTTCCTCTTTTTCTTTTTTTTTCTTTTTTTTAAGTACAGAACACTTTTTCGAACGTCTAAAAATTTGGTTTAGTTGTTTTGTTATATTAAAAACTCTTTTTAATATATATTTAAGTTACTTAATTAATAAAACTCTTTTCATTAATTTTATCAGCAACTTTTGAATTTAAACTTTTTAAATTCATATGATATTTATTTATTTATTTAATAAGATAATCCTATTATCTCTCTATTTAAAATAGAAATAAATTATTATCAGTAACTTTTAAATTTAAACTTTTTTAAATTTAAATTTATTTTATTTTATTTAATAAATGAGATAATCCTATTATTTCACCATTTAAAATAAAATATCAACTACCACCCTCCTCTTATGACTAATTACATAATTAAATAATCTTATTATTTAATTGTTATAATTGCCATTATTTAATCAATTGAATAATCACATAACTCAATTACTCTTGACACATGTCCCTTACATGACACTATTAATTGGATCATCCAATTAATTATACGTGACCCTTGTTACCTAAATAGATCGGGTTAGCAAGGAGACCTAATGGACTCACAGTATTTTGAGCTCTGATAATTCTCGGAATCATTAATTAAACTCTTTAATTAATATTCCTTGATTATCAACTCCGGTGTTATTCCACTAAAAACTCGAAGTTGCATTCTCTCAACTGTAGACACTTTTACACAGATCGATATCACTCGGTGTCTATCGATATAGCTATTACATATCGTGTGACCCTCCACAGTAGTTCATAATTAGACATGGGTCATAATGTTCGTTAGACCCCTCTAATTACATATATCCTTTAAGCACCGTTGATTTTCTAATGAACAATAAATCCTGTTTCCTCACGGAATCAGGAGAGCGCTCATATTGTTCAAGTCCCGAATCAATCCTTAAGGGAACTACTCTATACTTTTCACAAGAAGGAATGGATTCCACTATTGTGTACAAACCTTCCCAGCCACAAGTCAAACCGCAATTCCAACATACAGAGAATATTGATCGATAATAATCATCCAACCTCACCCATGGTATATCAAAAATCACGATCTAACCTGAAGGAGTCGATAAGACACTCAGGATTGAGATCACCCACAAATAACCATTATAAGTTGATGTATATGAATCTTATTGGTAAACGGATCTTTGTGAGAGATTCATATAGATCATGGCCCAGTCCTATATGATCACATCATACAAGGTGCCTCCATTCCCATATCTCCATATGAATGATTCAGGATAGAATCATCGTACAATACAAAATGGACCACAGCTATAGATTAACTACAAATAAAGTACCCAGCTTTATTTGCTATCTATGGACTCTTTAGATTGCACATCTCTTACTGTATCCATCTGTATATGGCAATCATATACACAGTATGAGATTACATTCGGCAATCTAGGATGTTATAATGCACAAGTTTATATAATATAAATGACACAATAAGAATAAACTGAACTCTTCTTTTATTTATTTATAAAAAAAATATTTACAAATTACATCTTTAGGGCAAAAACCCGAACACCCTGCCCACTTGGGGTTGACCTCCATTGTTAGATAGGGCAGCTGATAGTTGGTGCTCTACATTCACTGCTTGGTCGGATGCTCGAATGAACCCTGGTAGGACGTCGTTGTGTGTGGAGAACGCTTGCATCCTACTATGAAGTTCTTGGTTCTCTGCCCTCATGGCTTAGTTCTCCGCTTTCAAGTCCAAGAGCCTTGGAGAGTTTTCGTTCATACGAGCTACTAATGCTTATAGTTAGAGCCATAATTTGAGTCGTCTATCATGTTGTTTGTGAGAGGTAGATCGTTAGCTATGCTCGTTCGAATATTGTCGTGCCCCACGGTCGGTGCTAAATTGTAGATCCTAATTTGCGTAGGGTAGCACATTGACAATTTTTGGCAACTACAATATCAGAAAAAGAAAACAAGCAAGCCTTAGGCAAGCAAAAGGGTAGTGCGGCAAACACAAAATAAAAAAGAAAAAGTTTTCTTCTTCCCTTTGTGTTGGTCGGCGGACCAGAGGAGAGGCAAGGAGGTTGTCTTTTCGGCTTTCTCATGATCTCCATCTCTTCATTTGTGACATGCCCAGTTGTCAGACAGTGGGTCATAGCTTGGAATGCTTGGTGGTGAATAAAGAAATCAAAGAAACAAGAAAAACATCAAAGGTATTGTAGTCTCACTTTTTTATTCGCGTATGTATGATAACAAAGTCATTTTGAAAAAGAGTTATTCCATCAAAAGAAAAAAAAATTAAAATATTATTCTTACTTCCACTGCGTTTACAAAGATCTTTTTTTCCCACACATGCACCACATGATTTCCTTAAAACATATTCGTCTCCTACCGAGTATGTCCATCTCTTAGGATATAGAAACTTTTGTTGATCGTCAATTGGATAACTTCGCCGAACTGAACTCAATCAGAATCTCTACTACACTGAAGACTCGAATGAAAAAACACGATAGATGAATGAAAGAAATTTGCAGAGAATTTTGGCTTTCTTTTTGCTGTGTTTTTCAAAATAAGCTGATGCCAATATATATACATTCAAAAGGGATGGTTGTTACACATGAATTCATGGCAATTGATTTGACAGTTACAAATTTAATTGTCATTCATGATCATTTGGTATGGTCGTTACACATTTAATTGTCATTCACACACAAATCTTTAGACAATGAGGTCCATAATTTGCACACACCCTCCCGCGGGCACGCGCGAGAGAGAGCCTCTTCAGAACACTCACTTGAAAACTATACATTAGTCAATTATATATAATATGGGGGTTAACGATCACTATTTGAACTTTAAATGTATGAATTAAAATGGTTAATGCCCATTACATGGTCACCAATTGACTTTTATTAAATATATGACAACACAATTCCATGGTTAATCGAGTTCAAGTAGGAAAAATCTATATCCGGGTGTTCTCCTAGGAAGTTATACAAGTGTCTCGATCCAATAAGGGTATCAAAGCATGGTCATGTGTTCGGCTCTTGGCAGGGGCTAAGGGGAGGATAGTTGCCTGGCTAGTACCGGATCAACTAGTAGGGTGAGTTGGCACCAAATCAACTAGTAGCGTGCCAAAGATCGGGATGGATGAGTCACAATACTATATTCGTGGCGAAGGCTCGGGTGTGGTCAAAATCATAGTCGAAACATGGGCGTGACAAGCTTGAATCCCACAAAGTGTCGTTGGTGGGAGATTGTTGGCCTTATGGTACAACTATCACCCTATGAACTATAGATGTATGAAATATTGTTCATTTATGGTCACCAATTGATTTTTATAAATTACCTGACATCCTTTATTTTAGAACTCCATGGATAAACATGTTCAATTAATAGAAATATAAAGATGGCTGACCCCCAGTGAAATTATGCAAGTGTATTGATTTAAGAGCATCTCCAATGCAAATATGTATTTTTGAGTATCTAAATAGTGCCACATCAGCATTTCTAAATAATATGGATCTAACTTGTCAAAAAAATTATAGAAATACATATTCACTTCTCCAATGTGAATATCTAAATAGTAATTTTAAACCAATCACCACAAGTCATTTGTTACATTCTCTCTCCATTCAATATGATAATTAAATGCATTGACAAAATACTAAAATTTTATTGGTGGGAAAAGTTAGAAATCCTAGTCAGCATATCAAGGAGAATATCTACAATTAGAAACTCTACTTGATATTCTCTAACTTTTTTTTTGCCACATCATATCAATATTAAAGTTAGATAATTGCATTGGAGAATGTTTTCTTAACTTTTTCAATATTGATCCTATGTGGCACTCAATTTTCTCCAAATGCATAATAGCATTGGAGATGCTCTAACACAATCGATAATCATGTTTGGAATGGGTGATCCCCCTGAGAAATTATAGAAGCGCCTCGATCCAAAAGACAAGATATTCAACGGCCCATTAAAGGTTGGCGGCTTTTTATAGGCTTGCTATGTTTTTATTTTTACTTATAATAGAACCTTTTTTAATTATTTATTTGTTAATTAATTTTCAATAAATATTAATTAATTTTAATTATTTAATTCAAACGCTTTGTATGATCTTATTTATGATGCAAATTCAAAAAGACATTAACTTTACTAATAACATTGGAATCTTGATCCATCATATGCTTCAACCTAGTACAAAGAAAATCTCAATATTGTTGGTTTTTTCCACAATTTTATTTTTTAATATTTCCATTACAGAAATTCAAAAGTTTCAGCAAGGCAAGAAAATGAATTCTCACACATACATATAAGCAGGACACATTAATTTTCTTTCCTTGCATGGCATAAATGTTATCTAAATCCTTTCAGAAATTAACTATATATAACCACTTCATTTGCATTACCATATTCGCATGGCACCTCATCACTTATTTGTCCTCTACTTGCATATATAATACACACAACCCACTCATTTCACCCACAATTTTCATCAGATTAATACCCTTCTAGCCTCTTCTCTCTCAACAATTTTTTTTTCCTTTTTATTTTAGCAAAACATTGGCTCTTTCAATATTTCTTGATTGTTATGGAGTGTGATGATATTGATGGTGACCCTCAACGATATAGAGAGGAATGGTTCGATGTAGATCTTTCTCTTCAAAAAGAATTTAAGCTTCCAAATTTATCTTGTCCTTTATTCAATTGTTCTAAAATTAATGCTAATCCTCCTGTCTCTTTTTCCTCCATTTCACCTCCTATCAGCACAAATCGAGTTTGTGTCCAGAGCATCTCGAGCTTGCGAAGTTGCAGCCCTAGTTGGTTGACAACCCCTCGAAACCAACCTCAGGTCCCGATTTCTGATTCTTTTCTTTCAATTAATAATGTTGGCGGAGTTAATTTCCCAGAAGAAAACCACTCATCACCCAATTTTCACCCAAGTGGATCCCAATTTTCGAATTCGGGTACGATCAATCCCTGGTCTTGCCCTAACCAACAGTACCCCAGGAGCAACCTGAACAACTTTAACGAAACCACCTCCAACCACATCAGTTCTACGCCAGCCCATGATCATGGTCAGTCAGGTACTTCAAGTGAACCCAAACCTAATATGATTGAGCTAGCCATTTCTCGTGGACCCTCTTCTTCCAATGGTCCCGTGATTTCTATAAAGGACGAGCCTGAAACCCTAGTTCCTAATTATCAAAATCTCATCAAGCCAAAACAAGAAATCCAAGAGACTAACGGCAAAGATCAAGAACATGGTACGAGACTGATCAAAACCAGTGTTAGTGAACCTCAATCTGATGATTCTGAATCAGGAGATCACAGATGCTTTGTTTGTAATCTGATATTTGCAAGTCGTAATGCCTTGGGAGGTCACGTGAGCTACCCTGCAAAGAAAAGGAAAACGGAGGTCATGAAAAATGGTGGCATATCAGTAGTTAGAGCAGATGTTGATGGGCGATTTGAAGATGAAGAAGAAGACACTCGAGCAGATGCTGTTTGAAGAAAGATAACGTGTGCGTTATATTGCGATGTTTGCATGAAATAATCCTAGTCAAAACTATGAACTCTTTTTGTTTCTTGCTTTTACTTGAATAAGGTTTGCTACAGCGACTCCCTTTTTCTTTTATCCACAATGTTGTTGTGTAGAAGACTTCTCTTATGGTTATAACTCTGATTTCATTTCTTCAGTTAATTAGATTTATAAACTTTAATCATGGTGTTTTGATTATTGATCTCTGTCAATATTTCACTTTTCTGATCTTCATGGTTTATTTTTTGATTTAGTATATTTTCATAGTTGATGTATTAAGGGTTATATTACAATTAATTCAGATATTGATATAGGGAAATACAACTCGATCTTACAACCTCAATATGCAAGTGTAAAGGACATACCTCATCTAATCATGTAAATTGTTATCTTAAGCATTACAAAGTTGTTTTCAATTTTTAACAAAAAAATATTTAATAAAAACAAACTTTATTCAAACTCTTATATTATCAAAAAAAAAAATTTAAAAATTATTTTGCCATCATATGCCACGACTTTTTTGGCCCATGGTTTACTTAACCTAATACATCTAAAATCAACTCAGTTAAATAAGAATCCAATAATCACGTTTTCAGTAATTATTTATTTATTTTTATTATATTTTAAATTTTCGATTGAGTTTTAACTTCGAACTTTTTTGCAACATTTAAATGCATTTGTAATAATTTTCTGCTGAAAAAATAGGTTATAAATTAAACGAGTTTCAATGGGTTTATGCTAATTCAAGTAGGAAAAAAGTTTTGGTAGTGCCAGCGAAGGTAGAACACGTCACGTGATGCGTTTTAAATAGGCAGGCACATGTTTGGTTATTCCATCGAAGCTTTTCTTTTTTAATATATACGCCATTTCGAGTAAGTCATGCTGGCTTATACCATGTTCAGAGCAACCTAGTATGGTTTATACGATTGACAAGGATGGAACCGGCCTCAAAGATATGGGGGGGCTATGCTGAAAATTTTATAAAGTTTAGGGGACCAAACGTATATAACCAGAATTTGGGAATAAATAACACCTACAAAAAAAAAAAATTGTGCCCTCGATTTCAATATAGCTAGATTCTCTACCTTTAATTAATTTTACCGTTATAAATTGTTAGAGAACTTGGATGTGAAGACAAAAGAAGTTAAGATGAATCTCATGTTGAAAAGATAAAAAGCAATAGATTATATATATCTCACTTCCTCATAACAGCAAAAATACAAAAATTATTGAAAATTAACATGATCTCAGAGCCATCAATAAATGCCATCATGAGCCTGAGTCGAGCTCTGTTAAATGGCAATACAAAAAAAAAATTGATGGGTAGCCAATCAAATCCACAAATTAACCAATTACAAAAAATTAACATTGTATCAGAATATTTGACAAATGTCATCATGGGGCTAAGTTGAAATCTATCAAATATTGCTAATTCAAAAAATAATGAGTGGTCAATCATAGCCAAGTCGGTCTAACATGTAAGAGAGAGTGTTTGATAACCAATATTAGGAGTGGGCATAAAAACCGATTCGAACCGTATTTGAATCGTATTTTATAGTTTGAGTTGGTTTTGGGTTTGAGTTTGATTCGGTTTAGTTTCAATTTTAAAAAAAAATGTAAAAAAATGGTTCGGTTCAGTTTTGGGGGGTCGAAAACCGGTTTGAAATTTTCATTTCATTCCTCATCAGATTAAAAAAAAAAAAAATCTAACCCACACACACCCCTCACCTCTGTCGCTGCTCTTCGCCTATAGCCACTACACCAGTGCCGCCCGTCGCTCTTCGCCACTGCACCAGTGCTGCTTGCCGCTCTTTGCCTAGTAGCAGTCGGTCTTCCCCCGCTCTTCGCCTAGCACCAGTTGCTCTTTCGCCACTCTTCGCCTAGCAGTGCCACTGCCCCGCCTGCCGCTCTTCATTGCCACTCATCAGTTTGAATTTTTTTCTTCTAGTTTTTTATGTCGATTTCATGTGGATTTCTTCAATTAAGGCAGTTGCGGATTTCATGTGGATTTTTGATGTGATTTTTGAAGGGTTTCATGTGGATTTCTTCGATTAAGTAATGAATTTATGTTGAAATCAATTTGATTTATGTTGGATTTGTTCGATCCGTTTTGAAATTTGATTTCTATTGTATTAAGTAGTGGATTTATGTTGAAATCAATTTGATTTCTTCGATCAGTTTGAACAGCTTTCATGTTGGATTTCTTCGATCTGTTTTGGAATTTGAATATGCAGATCTGTTGTATTGTAGTTTTGAATATGCAGATATGTATTGAATACTGTCATGCAGATCTGTTTTGAATATTAAGTTGTGTTCATAATAAATTGTTTGTGTTGGTTTTGGATGTTTGTTTGGTTTGAAAATGTTTTCTATTTGTTTGGTTTGATGAGCATTTATAAAACCTACTAAATTTTAGTAGTAAAACCTATTGAAATTTAAAAACATGAAAAATGCCCATTATGCCCAATAGGCCCAAAACCGTATTGAATCGAATCAAATCAAAACGTATTACTTCGGTTCGGTTTACACCTTCAATTCGGTTTGGTTCAGTTTTAATTTTTCAAAAACCGTATAAATTTCGCGTCGGTTTGATTTTATCCAAAACCGTACCTATTCGAACCGTGCTCACCCCTAACCAACATAATGAAGATTTGACATCCAATCGGGACCTCCTAATATCGAGCACTATATATGTAGTCCGGTACTCCTACAATCGGGAAACATTACTCTCACCATATGAGAACAAATCTCTTCACGCGTACTTGTAAAATGTGCATAACCTTTAACCATAAACATAGTAAGGAAGTTGTAAACACTTGAGCTAGGAGGGGGTGTGCTCTCTACAATATGCTTTTAACTGACATATCATTTGGAAAAAACAATATTTGCTTTACATGGAAAAAAATAACATGTATATTCCTATAAGAGCAATAATCATTATATAAGTTTAGATTTGGATTACCGAAGGATCCATATAAGAGATTTATACAATCTAAGTAAGAAACTTGTTTTTTTTTTCATCCAAACTACCAAATAGAAACTTGTTTTTCCACTCATCCTATTTTTTATTTAGATCAAGGAAAAAAATATTCATAAAATTACGATAAGAATTGAAAACTATAGTTTTACGGTTTCTTATTTATATACATATGGTAAGAACAAAGAGTAATGCTTTACAACTCAAAACATTTGCCCAAAAATCAGCACAAAAAATGACGAGTGATTTGCCTTTGACATATCAGTCACCCCAATCATCTATGATTTATATGGTTTATGTTGTTTTTTTTACGAAATTCAACCAAAATGATAGGAAATAAATTTATCCTGAACATATCATTCATTTCATGATTTATGATTTATTCAGTACATCTCAGGAGTTAAAAGAGTTCTGAATCATCTAAAATACCTTGAATCTCAAAAGATAAAGAGCCCTACAAATCTTCGGTATGTCCATTTCATGCTCTAGCTTAAGCTGCCAAAGAATCCCAAACAAAAAGCTTTTGACTATTTCATAAAATTAAAGCCAACTAAAATAATAACTTTACATTCTCCCTCTTTGACTAACCCATGACAAAACACTACTCTCCAACAACTAAATAGATTGCTTTAACAAAACTCTCAAAACCTCATATTACAAAGAAAGAACTAACCTAATAATTCTTCACTGTTTTCACTTCAGTCTTCTCTTGTAACAACAATGATACTAATGATAATGGTATCAACTATAATAATCAATTTGTCAATACTAAAAATATGAAAACAGTATGCATCATTAAACTCAACATCAAAAATACCAATTAACTCACCTAAACAAGTTAATCAACATTAAGTGATACCAATCGAACCAAATTGATTATTCGAAACATTATGTCTCCCCCTAAATTAAATCCCTTTACGTGCTAATCATAAAATATAGTTCTAGTCATGGGAAAAAGGGACGGAAGAGAAAGAACCATGAATAAATAAATACTCAAATTACTCCCTATTTTGTTATGGGATAGACAAAGATCCAAACAAGAATAAAATAAATTAGAGATAAAAGAAGATAGATCTAAAGAACTTCAAATAAGCAAATAATTTAAATAAGTATCAATGAAGTCAAATATTACACGCCCGAAATCAAATAAGTTCACGAAAGTAAATGAGTTCATGAAAGCAACATAAATACACAAAAGCATGTAAACGAAGTCTTCAAACTTGAATCAATCTTCTTCTCCACCAGCTCTTACGTTAGTGTTGTATATATGGCTCCTTAGTGTCTTTGTGAGAATCCCACATGGATTAAGAAACCATGGTGGGTTGGCTTTGTAAGGCTATAAATAAGCCTTCCCCTTTCACCTTTAAAACATCCAAAAATATTTGTATTTCTTCCTCTCTATTGTAAGGGTGATTGCTAAGCTCAATCTTGCCCAAGTTGTAATTTGGAGTTCATCCAATTTTGAAGATAGTGGAAGTGGTCAGCGGCACTCGAGGACGTAGGTAACATTTGTACCGAACCTCGTAAATTTCTGGTGTTCTTTATTTGTTTGCTTTTGTATATTTTTGTTTATTATCTGTTTCGGTTTCTTTCAATATTATTTTGTCGGGTTTGTTTAGAGTTCTATTCACTGGTATTTGTGAATAGTAACTACTTCGGATAGGGAAAAATTACCCGATTTTCCCAACAATTGGTATCAGAGCCTGGTTGTGTTTTAAGCTGCTGAAGGTGTCAAATTCTCTAGAAAATTCTTAGTATGCTCTGTGGTTGCAGTATTGTCTGATCTTCCACATCAGAAAAGAATTGTTCTTGAGTTTGCTGACTTTGTAGTTGCTGAAAGTCAGTGTGGTAGTGTGGAAAGTGCATGTCTAGGCAAGGTCTGGCTAAGGAAAGACTTGGTACTTAAGAGTGTCCGTTGTGACCCACCTCTCTTTCCTGGGACGTTACCTGGTGCACTATTCACGACTACATACACTATTTCAGTATACGGGGTACTGTTCATAAATACAGTACTGTTGCAGTTTTTGAGTTTAGCAGCTTAAAGAAATGGCGGAAGAAAAGTCTACCTCATTCAAAGGCCAGTCATCCTCCCAGCCATCCACGTCATCTATACTGGGCAGGGCATCTGTAATGAAAATGAAGTTTAAGGTAGAAAAGTTTGATGGAACCGGCCATTTCGGTATGTGGCAAGGCGAAGTTCTAGATGCTCTCTTTCAGCAAGGTCTAGACATCGCCATTGAAGAAGAGAAACCAGAAGGAGCAGATGAAACTGAGTTGAAAAATATCAACCGCTTAGCATGTGGTACAATTCGTTCGTGTCTCTCAAGAGAACAGAAGTATACGTTCATGAAGGAGACATCTGCAAGTAAGTTGTGGAAGGCATTAGAGAACAAGTTCATGAAGAAGAGCGGTCAGAATCGCCTCTATTTGAAGAAGAAATTGTTCCGATTTGATTACCTTCCTGGTACCACGATAAACGACCACATTACTGCTTTCAATCAGTTAGTAGCAGATTTGTTAAATTTGGATGAAACCTTCAAGGATGAAGATTTGGCTTTAATGTTGTTAGCCTCCCTTCCTGATGAGTTCGATCATCTTATTACAAGCTTACTAATTGGGAAGGATAAAGTGTCATTTGATGAAGTCTGCACTGCCTTGTATAGCCATGAAATTAGAAAGAAAGATAAAAAAGAAAGCAGAAATGAAGCAGCAGAGGCACTGACAGTAAGAGGGCGTTCACAAAAACAACAAAAAGGAAGGAGAGGAAGATCTCACTCAAAAGGAAGACTTGGTAAAGATGAATGTGCCTTTTGTCACGAAAAAGGCCATTGGAAGAAAGACTGTCCGAAGCTGCAGAAGAAAGGAAAAGCTGTATCGTCTGGTGCATGTGTAGCCGAAAGCAGTGACGATTCAGATTTTGCACTGGTTGGATCATCAATAGCATCCCATCATGATGATTGGATTTTGGATTCAGCATGTACCTTCCACATGACTCCTAATAGGGAGTGGTTCTCTACCCTTGAAGAACTAAATGGTGGAGATGTTTTCATGGGCAACGATAGTCCATGCAAAATTTTGGGGATTGGTACAATTCGACTGAGGAATCAAGATGGCTCAACCAGAGTTCTGACGGACGTTCGTTATGTTCCAGATATGAAGAAGAATCTCATCTCTTCGGGAGTCTTAGAATCTAAAGGCTTCACTGTGACTATGCAGAATGGGATATTGAAAGTTACTTCTGGAGCACTTGTGGTAATGAAAGGCGTTCGGAAGAATAGCTTGTACTACTACCTTGGTAGTACAGTTATTGGGACAGCAGCAGCAGCAGTCTCTGAAGAGGAGAAAGATTCAAAAATTACCAAGCTGTGGCATATGCGTTTGGGACATGCTGGTGAAAAGGCTTTGCAAATACTGGTGAAGCAAGGCTTATTGAAAGGTGCAAGAACCGGCAAGTTGGATTTCTGTGAGCATTGTGTTTTGGGGAAGCAGAAAAGAGTGAGCTTTGGCACCGCACTCCATAATACGAAAGGTATCTTGGATTATGTTCATACTGATGTATGGGGACCAACAAGGACTCCGTCTATGAGTGACAAACATTATTTTGTCACATTTGTCGATGACTTCTCAAGAAGAGTTTGGGTGTATCTCATGAAGCAGAAGAATGAAGTGCTAGAAATTTTTCTCAAGTGGAAAAAGATGATTGAGACTCAGACTGGTAGAAAGATCAAGCGACTGAGGTCTGATAATGGGACTGAGTACACAAATGACCCATTTATGAGAGTTTGTGAAGATGAAGGCATTGTGCGACACTTCACGGTTCGAAAAACACCACAACAGAACGGAGTTGTAGAACGTATGAACCGAACTTTGCTGGAGAAGGTTCGGTGTATGTTGTCCAATGCTGGGTTGGGCAAGCAGTTTTGGGGTGAGGCTGTGACGTATGCGTGTCATCTCATTAACCGTCTACCATCGTCTGCACTTGAAGGCAAAACACCTATGGAGGTATGGTCTGGAAAACCTGCAACTGACTATGATTCCTTACATGTGTTTGGTTCCGCTACATACTACCATGTTACGGAATCGAAGTTGGATCCAAGAGCCAAGAAAGCTACTTTTATGGGGATCGCATCTGGTTCTAAGGGATATCGTTTGTGGTGTCCTGAAACAAGAAAGTTAGTCATCAGCAGGAATGTTACCTTTGATGAATCTGCCATGTTGAGCAAGGTAACTGAGAAGACCGATGGAACTTCGCAGCAGGTGGAGCAAACTCCGAAGCAGGTGAAGTTTGAAAGTAGAATCATTGAACCAGTTGATGGAAGTAAAACAGAAGTTGATTCTCCGTTGGCAGAAGACGAATCAGAAGAAGAAGAGGTTTTAACCCAAGAACCTCTACAGCAACAAGAAAGTATTGCAGTTGATAGGCCACGACGACAGAATGTCAAGATCATTGCTCGATACCAGGATATGGAAAACTTACCTACTCAGTTCAAAAATACGGTGGCCTATGCACTTTCGATTGTAGATGATGATGTTCCTTCCACATATAAAGAAGCGATCATAAGTTTTGAAGTTGAAAAATGGAAGAAAGCCATGGATGAAGAGATGAAATCTCTTCAGAAGAATAATACGTGGCAATTGGCAAAACTACCTAAAGGCAAGAAGGCAATTGGATGCAAATGGGTCTATGCAAAGAAAGAAGAATTTCCTAACAAAGATGGTGTTCGCTACAAGGCAAGGTTGGTAGCTAAGGGCTACGCTCAGAAGGAGGGAATTGACTATAATGAGGTATTTTCTCCAGTTGTGAAACATTCCTCCATTAGAATTTTGTTGGCCTTGGTAGCACAATTGAATTTGGAACTAGTTCAACTGGATGTGAGGACCGCGTTTTTACACGGTAACTTGGAGGAGGAAATCTATATGTCTCAGCCTGAAGGTTTCGAGGTTGCTGGTAAAGAGAATTGGGTTTGCAAGCTGAACAAATCGTTGTATGGATTGAAGCAATCTCCGAGGCAGTGGTACAAACGATTTGATCAGTTTATGTTGCAGCAAAAGTACACCAAAAGCACACATGATCATTGTGTGTATTTTCGTAAGCTACAAGATGATTCTTTCATCTATCTCCTATTATATGTCGATGATATGTTGATCGCATCAAAGAGCCAAGTAGAGATTGAGAGGTTAAAGGCTCAATTGTATCAGGAGTTCGAGATGAAAGATCTGGGAGAAGCCAAGAAGATTCTCGGCATGGAGATAAACAGAGACAGGAAGAAAGGCAAGCTTTGTTTGACACAGAGTCAATATTTGAAGAAGGTGCTACAACGTTTTGGTATGAACGAACAGACAAAACCTGTAAGCACTCCACTTGCTCTTCATTTCAAACTTAGTGCTCAATTATCTCCTAAGAATGATGAAGAACGAGAATACATGGCAAAAGTTACGTATGCTAATGCGGTTGGTAGCTTGATGTATGCAATGGTGTGTACGAGGCCTGACATTTCACATGCAGTTGGAGCTGTGAGCAGATACATGCATGATCCTGGTAAAGGACATTGGCTAGCTGTGAAATGGATTCTACGGTACATTCAAAATACTGTAGATGTTGGTTTAGTATTTGAGCGAGATGATATAGTTGGTCAAGGTGCTATTGGATATTGTGATTCTGACTACGCGGGAGATTTAGACAAGCGTCGGTCAACTACTGGTTATGTATTCACTCTTGCTAGAGCGCCAGTCAGTTGGAAGTCTACCTTGCAGTCTACGGTTGCTTTGTCTACTACAGAGGCAGAGTATATGGCAGTCACAGAGGCTGTAAAGGAAGCTATTTGGTTACAAGGTTTGCTTGAAGATTTGGGAATTGGTCAGAAGCACATCAAGGTGTATTGTGACAATCAAAGTGCTATTCACTTAGCAAAGAACCAAGTCTATCATGCACGTACAAAGCACATCGACGTTCGTTATCATTTTGTGCGAGAGATTATCGAAGAAGGTGGAGTGCAAATTCAGAAGATCCACACTGCAGAGAATCCCGCAGATATGATGACCAAGGTGGTGACAGCGATCAAGTTCAAACATTGTTTGAGCTTGATTAACATCTTGCAGATTTGAGTTGGCACTGGCGTCGCTGATCTGGAGATCGAAGAAATAGTTTGAAAATCACTAAGTCGCCAAGGTGGAGATTTGTTGTATATATGGCTCCTTAGTGTCTTTGTGAGAATCCCACATGGATTAAGAAACCATGGTGGGTTGGCTTTGTAAGGCTATAAATAAGCCTTCCCCTTTCACCTTTAAAACATCCAAAAATATTTGTATTTCTTCCTCTCTATTGTAAGGGTGATTGCTAAGCTCAATCTTGCCCAAGTTGTAATTTGGAGTTCATCCAATTTTGAAGATAGTGGAAGTGGTCAGCGGCGCCCGAGGACGTAGGTAACATTTGTACCGAACCTCGTAAATTTCTGGTGTTCTTTATTTGTTTGCTTTTGTATATTTTTGTTTATTATCTGTTTCGGTTTCTTTCAATATTATTTTGTCGGGTTTGTTTGGAGTTCTATTCACTAGGTATTTGTGAATAGTAACTACTTCGGATAGGGAAAAATTACCCGATTTTCCCAACAGTTAGAACCCATATTCTTTAAATACTCCTTAACCCCCGCAACTCCTCATCTTGTTCATCAAGTCTCTGTAGAATGGCCTCATTGGATTGGATGAGTTTGGTTGCCAATGCGCTGTGTTATCAAAAATAGGAGTGGACACACGTGGATTAAAAATCACTCTATCCTCGAGTGATACTCACGATTAAACAAATCATGATCAGACATCACAACATCTGTTCGATCCAAAACAACTCCCGCAGGCATACAAAGCTTGGTTATGAACCTCGAAAATCTTAATCTAAGTTTGATCGATCTAGCACATTGAGCAACGTTTCCTTGAATGTACTTTCCAACATTTAGGGGCTTGTGAAGTCCCTAATACAACAAGTAAAGGAGGAATTTACTTCCGAAAAGTTTGAAATGGGGAGAAGAGAGTGGCACACAAACTTGTGGAGGAAACAGTGTGCACCTGGCATGTGGGACAAAGTGATCTTTCTCCCCATTTATGCATGCGTTTGGTCAAGTAAAAGTGTAAAGTCACATCGTTTGTGTTGGCTTTTTTTCGTATCAAAATCTCATTTGCTTATAACTCGGGTTATGTTAGTGTCCTAGAATACTTGGTGATTACAGTTCTGATGGGTTCAAGCATCGGTTCTATCTTCGGAAAGCTCATGTGTTGTGGTAAGCAATTGCTTAGCTTTTGCTTTCGGAACACTATGCGTACACACAAACAATTTGCATATATGTGTCCTGCATCGTAGTGCACATGTTCATGCACATATATACACATCGCATCTGTGTCACTGTATTATTGTGAATCTTATTTTTATGTTGGAATTTATGCCCTAAAACTTATAAAAGTAAATGTAAACTGAGACATAAATAAAGTAATAGTTATTCATTTGAATAAAAGTTTATGGGGGTGTATTCGATTTAGATTTTGGATGACTTTTAATAACTTTTTTTATAAGTGAATGACTTTTGTGAAGTTCATGGATTTGTAATGACTTTTATAGACTTTACAAGATTTATGAACGACTTTCGTACACTTTTATAAACTTTCATTTAGGGGGGTATATTCAATTTTGACTTTTAATGACTTTTACAGACTTTTTTTAAGTGATAGATTTTTATAGACTTTACCGACTTTTATTGACTTTTATAGAGTTTACAAAATTCTAACAAACTTTTATAGACTTTTATGGACTTTCATTTTAAAAGATTTTTATTGACATTAATAGATTTTTATTGACTTTGATAGAGTTGAAAGAAATTCTATAAATGACTTTTATAGACTTTCATTTTAAAATAAGTACATATTATATCAAAATTTGTTGAATGGTGTATTGAAACCAAGTACATAATGTAAAAAAATATGATACATTTTTTAGATAAATAATACATACTCGTTGATGATTTGACAACCAAAATAATAAGTTTTTTAAATAATTTAATTATTCATTAATATAATATCTGTAATCTAAAATAAAACAAATACCGCAACAAGAATTAAAACCTAAAAAACCCTAACAATTTCAAGCTCCATGAACCATATTTCTTCAAACCCAAATGATAAACAACGAGAAAAAGAATTCGATAAAAAGAAAACAATTAGGGAAAGAACAAAGTAAAATGGGAGATACATCCCTCTTTGTATTTATTATTTTTGTGGAGTTGCACTAAATTTTGAGCAACAATAAGATATAATCTTTTGATTTTATTCTATCATGGTGATTTTTTTTTAATAAGCATGTATTTCGATGTCATATGGACATAAAATTCTTTGCTTTTTTTTTTTTTTTCTTTTCTTCTGTTACTAACTGTTTGCATAAGTTCATGTTATTCTGATTACGCATGTCAATGATGTATTGATTGTCTAAATTATATTTATTTTCTGACTTATTTGTTGTAAATTTATTATATCAATTGTTGCACTCTCCTTACTATAATTTAAAATAAAAAGCTTCAATGAGATTTTATAAAAAAATAAAAAAATAAATAAATAATTTATATGTTCCAACCAAGTCAATCCTTTTAAGAAGAACTATTACTATGTGGTCTAACAATTCGAAATTGAAACACTGTCAGGGTTAATGAGTGTCATTTTATATCTAGGCTGTTTCTTGATCCTTATATTTTCAAATCACTCAAGTTAATTTGTTTTTAGACTAGCTGATAATAATAAACATATAAATTTAGGCAAATTGAGGTAAAAATAGTGGAGGAGAATGAGATACGAATTAAAACTTTTTTCCTACACGTGCTTTAAATGCATCTAAATAGAATGTAAACCAGTGTGCAAATGTTGATAACCAAACTTATACTTATGTCCTACCTACATTGTTAATTTTTTGTTTAAAACCAAAAAATAAAAATTAACAAAAGAAAAGAGCAGTATGAAAAAGATATAAGATCAAAATCAACAAATCAAGAACAACTGTTTTAAAAAAAAACAATAACATAAAAATAAGAAAAACGATTTGCTTACCCATAACTTGAACCGTAGGGGGGGTCTATAAAAATCTATCACTTAAAAAAAGTCTGTAAAAGTCATTAAAAGTCAAAATTGAATACACCCTCCGTATGTTGTTGCTTATCAAATTGAAAGTCTACAAAAGTTTGTGGGGTGAATGGTGGAGAAATTATGAGATTATAGTATTTATAGTTTACAATAAAAGTCTACAAAAGTCTAGATTTTTTATAAGTCCATAAAAGTTATGAACTTTTTGAATACACTCTAACTTTTTTATACTTCATAAAAGTCTATATTCAATACCCCATGACTTTTATGGACTTTAAAAAAGTTCATATTGAATACCTCAAAACTTTTGTAGACTTTTAAAAAGTATATAAAAATCCATATTGAATACCTATTGACTTTTATGGAGTCTTTAAAAATCCATATTGAATACACCTAAACTTTTAAAATCCATATAAGTTATTAAAAGTTGATATTGAATACACCCCCCTTAAATAACTTTTATAGACTTTGATAGACTTTTAATGATTTTATTAAAAATACTTTCATAAACTTTTATAGACTTTCGTAGGCTTTCATT
Source organism: Xanthoceras sorbifolium (assembly GCA_003430845.1). Lineage (NCBI taxonomy): Eukaryota > Viridiplantae > Streptophyta > Magnoliopsida > Sapindales > Sapindaceae > Xanthoceras > Xanthoceras sorbifolium. The sequence goes on along the minus strand of CM010620.1, from coordinate 20,737,135 downwards.
AACTTTTAAAATTACAAATAAACTAATAATTAACTTTACCAACTCATTCAATTTTTATTTAGCAATAATCATTGATGGGTATTGTTAGAAATTTGACCAAAATACAAAGTTTTTTTTAAATATCTATTATTCATCATATACTTGATGTCTTTAATGAAAACAAAAATCATTAATCTCCATTATTATCAATAAAATAACGTCTGAATATGTTAAGATGAAAAGAAGTAAATAAATATATTATATCAATCTATTCAAAATTTATATGTATCATAATATAATTAAATTATTTAAGTTATTTACAGGGTGAATAATTATATATAATGTTTGACCAACTTTTTCACCTGTCTATTACTAATGCATTTTAGATTTAAAAAAATATATATTTTTAACTTATCTTTAATCATGACAATATTAAAATTGAATTTCTTTTTTGGAGCTTTGTTAAGTGCTAACAAAATAGTAGAAGTGTACTTTAAAACCTTAAATAACAAAAAGATATAGTATATATTGAGAAATAATCATTTCACATTTTTTTTTACTTTCACTCTTTTTTTATCTTGTCAGAAATATTTTTTAATTTTTAAATTATTTTTCATCCGCATAATAGGTTGTATGGTGATTACAATTCTTTTTGAATTATTTTTTTTCGAATAATATGCTCAACAGCAAGTGATAACAAAAGTTGTTAATAATTATTTATTAGTAAGTCTTTAAAAGTCTTTCAGAGAAGTGGAAGAGAAATTTTGAGCATTTTTGTAAAGAATTGTCAATAAAAGTCTAGCATTTTTAAAAGTCATTGACATTTTGAATATCCTGTGACTTTCGTAGACTCTTAAAAAGTCTAGATTGAATACCTTATGACTTTTATAGACTTTTTTAAAGTCGTTAAAAGTCTAGATTGAATACATCATGACTTTTATAGACTCTTCAAAAGTCTTTATCGAATACACCCAAACTTTTTAATTCTATAAAAGTCTTTTAAAATCTAAATTGAATACACCCCCCTTATTTATTTATATTCATTCGTTTATATTATGTGCACGTAATATCCAAAATTGCAGGATGTAATCTTAAACTGAATATATGAATGACATATGCAGAAGGATTCAGTTTGAGACGTAGAATCTAAAGAGTCCGCAGAGAGCAAACAAAACTGGGTACTTTGTTTATGGTTGATCTACTATTGCGATCCATTCTGTAGTATACGGTAGTTTTGTAGTGACATGAGAATAGAGGCATATTATATGATGGAATCATATAGGACAAGGCTACGATTTATATGAATCTCTCATCAAGATCCATTAATTGAAGAGATTCATATATATCGACAAATAATAGTTGTATATGGGTGATCTTAATCCTGAGTGTCTTATTGACTCTTTCAGGTTAGATCGTGGCTTTTGACAAACCATGAGTAAGGTCGATGTAGTATTCTCGGTCAATACCTCTGTATCTTGGAGTTACAGTTTAACTTGTGGCTGGGAAGGTTTGAACACAATCGTGAAATCCACTCATTCATGCGAGAAGTAGATGAGTAGTTCCCTTAAGGGTTGATTCAGGACTTGAACAGTTATGAGCGCTCTCCTTCTTCCGTAAAGGAAGATAGAATTTAATTGTTCATTAGAGAATCAACGGTGCTTAAAGGAAAAAATATAATTAGAGGGGTATAACGGACATTATGACCTAGCTTAATTATGAACTACTTGTGGAGGATCATACCATATGTAATAGCTATATCGATGAACACTGAGATTTTAGATTGTATAAAACATCTGCAATTTTGAGAGTATAGCTTCGGGTGTTTAATGGAGTAACTCCGAGGTTAATAATCATGGAATATTAATTAAAGAGTTTTAATTAATATTTATAAGTATTATTGGAGCTCAAAACTGTAGGTCCATTAGGTCCCCTTGCTAGCCCTTATAGCTAATGGTAATCACGGTATATTAATTGGATACTCCAACTAATTATGTTACGAAACTGACACGATTTAATAAAATAATATGATTATTTAATTAATGATTAAATAATTAAATAAATAATAATAATTTAGAATTATCAATTATTTCAATTATTAAATAGGAGATTGCAAATTAAAACCTTGAATAATACAAAAGGGATTTAAATAATAAGAGATTATTTAAAAGTCCTAAGAAGTCAAGAGTTTTAACTCTAGATGTGACTAAATCCTAGTCCTATTTGTCCTGGTCAAACCTAAACCCTAGAGGATTGGTATATATATGATATTATATCAGAAAAATAAAACAATACAAACCCTAGGCAAGTAGAGAGGTGCAGCAAACACAAAGTGTGAGAGAAAAGAAAAAATGTTTTTCTTCTTCTTCCCTTGCAGGTTCGGCCGACCATAGTCAAGAGGCAAAGAACTTGTCTTCTCCACTTGTCTACAATATCTATCTCAACATCTGTGACGTACCCACACACGCATTGTCAGGCCTGAGTGTCATAGCTCGGAAAACTTGGTGGTAAATCAAGAAATCAAGAATTAAGAAAAGCAACAAAGGTAATTGTAGAATTACATTTGCGTGTATACAATAAACAAGATTGTTTTGAAAAGAGTTTTCTAAGAAACAGAAAATTTTTAAAACACCGTTCTTCCTTCCGCTACGTTTTTAACGAAAAACAAACTTTATTTTTCCTACACTTTATGCATTCTAGAAATTGGTATTTTTCATGTTCATTTCAATTGATTTTCATGTTGTTGTTTTTGTTGTTGTTATCGTTTTCCATTGTATCTCATAAACTTTCGTGCTTAAGTTCTGTAACTCTATTAGAAAGCACGTTGTGTTAAGCCATGTAAATAATATATTGAGTTTTCCCTCGTGCAAGTTCACATTGTTTCTTTATGCTTGTAGTGGCTGGTTGCACTTCATTTCAGGCTTTTAGAATGTATCTGCGACCCACTTTATGTGGCCTTTTGGTCTTATCTTTGCATTACATGTTATCTTTCAGTTCTCCAGTTGCAACTCGCGACCTATTTCTGCAAGCCCTTACTAACAGGTTTGGCCTCACGGTTTCTTCCTCCCTTTCTGATTGAAACTTGCGACATTTATAATGCTGTTCTTAGACAGCGGTTTGGTGATAGCGGTTTCTACCCAGTGTCTCTGCCTAAAACTCATGACTTCTTCTGTGGCCTTTTGGTCACAAACTTGTCCAGTGAATTTCCTGTGGCAAGAATCCTCGACTTGGACTCGTGATCCCTAGACAACGACTGTTTGATCACGGGTTTGCTTCTTGGTTCAAGTGACCCATCTCGCAAGCCTTTGCCAGCAGATCGTGCTAGGGTTTTGACTTAGGGTCTCACTAAGTTAACAAATCATCTCATGTTACCATACAATTCAAATGATGCTAAAAATGAAAATTCTTTGGAAAAGGAGTGTGCAAAGAATGAGCTTGTAGTGGCAAACTTTAATGATCAACTAATCATGAGATGTCTCTTGAAAAGAACAAAAGTTGATTAGAAGAGTTATGCCTCCATTCAATTTTTCTATGACTATCTTCACAACTTGTATCTATATATATACAGTGTTACTACATCGCACTTGTGCTACAAAATCACAAAAGTTGTTGTGAACAGTTTGTCAGTTGAATGATTATTGTATTCAGGGGCGGAACAATAGGGTAATATTTGGGGGACCAAGCCATATATCTTTAATTTTTTAATATTTAAATTAAATATTAAAAAAAATTATATATAAAATTTTTTTTTGCAAAAATTTTGGGAGGGCCAGGGGGGAGGGGTCCGCCCCTGATTGTATTTATGTTGTACATTACAAACACGGTAGATATCTCCTTGACTGCTTTAGGCTTCAGTAAACATTATGAGAAAAAAGAATTCAAAAGTTGTGTACCATTGCTCTTAAAATATATTATTGTCAATATTTCTTTTTAAGCATTTGTTTCTTAGGATTCAGTGAATATCTCGAAATGAGTACTCTTGAATGACCTACAGTCAGTATCTATGACTCCCTGCATACACAGATTTCTTAAATTCTTTCATGAAAAAGGTGAAAGAAAAATATAATGGATTTTCATAAAATACGCAACGGAAAATAAATTAAGGGTTTAAAATTTTTCCTTTTTAGAAAACTATTTTCAAAACGGGTCTTGTTTTTGTATACACACGTGTTATAATTGAAACTACATTTTGCCTGATTGTTTTTCCTTTTTTAGAGATCCAATTCACCACCAAATCTTTCGACCTATGACTCGCAGTCTGACAATGCATATCTACGCACGTTACGGATACAGAGATGGAAATTACAGACAAAGGGAGAAGACAACACCTTGTCTTCTTTACCTGGTCGACCGTACCTACAAATTTTTTTTTTCTATTAGCCGCACCATTTCTTTTTGTCTGTAATTGCTTAGGTTTTGTTTTCCTAATATATTTACAGATAAATATCAGAACTCTAGGGTTTAGGTTTGACCAGGTCAAATATGATTCTAAATCCGATTTAATATTGGTCACCTCTAAAGTTTGAACCTTTGACCTATAGGATTTAAAATAATCTTTATTATTTTAACCCCTTTTGTATTAGTCATGGTTCGAACCTGCAACATCCTTTTAATAATTAAAATAATTAATAATTCTAAATTATTAATATTTATTTAATTATTATATTATTAATTAAATAATCATAGTATTTGATAAATTCTCTTAATTAAATGGTATCACTTTCGTAACACAATCAATTGGACTCTCCAATTAATTAACCATGACCCTCGTTACCACTAACCATAAGGGCTAGCAAGGGAACCTAATGGACCTACAGTTTTCAGCTCCAATAATATTTAGAAATATTAATTAAACTATTTAATTAATATTTCACGATTATTAACCTCAGAGTTATTTCACTAAAAACCCGATGTTGTACTCTCGAAACTGTAGATATTTTATACAATCTGAAATCACAGTGTCCATCGATATAGCTATTATATACGGTATGATCCTCTAAGAGTAGTTTATAATTAGAGCTAGGTCATAATGTTCGTCATATTCCTCTAACTATATCTTTCCCTTCAAGTACGGTTGATTCTGTAATGAACAATTAATCCTATCTTCCTTTACGGAAGAAGGAGAGTGCTCATAATTGTTCAAGCCCCGAATCAACTCTTAAAAGAACTACTCCTCTACTTCTCACAAGAAGGAGTATATTTCATTATTATGTTCAAATCTTCCTAGCCACAAGCTAAACCGCAACTCCAAAATATAGAAGTATTGATCGAGAATATTAAATCGATCTCACTCATGGTATGATAACAGCCATGACCTAGCCTGAAGGAGCCAGTAAGACACTTAGGATTCAGATCAACCATATACAGCCATCATTTGTCGATATATATTAATCTCTTCAACTAATGGATCTTGATGAGAGGTTGATATAAATCGTGGTCCTGTCCTATATAATCTCATCATATAAGGTACTTCCATTCTCATGTCACTACATGAGTAGTCTAGAATAATACCACCGTACACTATATAATGGACCGCAGTTGTAGAATTACAAACAAAGTACCTAGCTTTGTTTGCTCTCTACGGACTCTTTAAATTGCACGTCTAAAGCTGAATCTTGAAGAAAACAATGAATGGGGTTTTCGAAAAATGCGCAGCAGAAGAATAAACTGGATTTTAAAATTTTTCCTTTTAAGAAAACTATTTTCAAGAACAGATCTTGTTTTTGTATATGCGCGTGTTAAAATACAAACTAAAATTTACCTGATTGTTTTTCTTGATTCTTGAAACTCCGATTCACCCCAAGTCTTCTGAGCTATGACCTGCGGTCTGATAACGTGCGTGTGCTCATGTCACGGATATAGAGATGGAGGTTACAGAAATACGAAGACGACAACTCCTTGCCTTTTTTCTATGGTCGGCCGCACCTGCATAAGCAAAGAAAAAGAAAACTTTTTTTTTTCTCTCTTTCTTTACATTGCCGCACCCTTGTTCCTTTCTTTTAGGTTTTGCTTCACTTTTTGGTTCCTGATAATTATCATATATATATATATATATATATATATATATATATCAGGACCCTAGGGTTTAAGTTTGATTAGGTCAAATAAGATTTTAAATCCTATTTAATATTGGTCACCTCTAGAGTTTGAACATTTGACCTCTAGGACTTTAAAATATCTTTATTATTTTAATCCCATTTGTATTAGTCATGGTTCGAACTTGCAACCCCCTTTTAATAATTAAAATAATTAATAATTCTCAATTATTAATATTTATTTAATTATTAATCCATTAACATTTTGTATTAAGACAATATTATTTAATTAATTATCTTAATTAAATCATGTCACTTTCGTAACACAATTAATTGAACTATCCAATTAATTAGTTGTGACCCTCATTACCATTAACCATAAGGGCTAGCAAGGGAACCTAATGGACCTATAGTTTTGAGCTCCAATAATACTTAATTTCTACTAACCCAAAGAGTTTTGTTAGTAGACATATAAAGCATGTGACAGGTGATCAATCTTCAATCAAAACATTTACAAAGATTCATTGTGACGATGGAAAGTAATTGAAGAAGACTAAGGTATGGGTTCCTAAGAACTTTGATTTGGTCAATAATGCATACAATGAAAAACTGCATGATGATAAAGATGTTTTGTCTATCCCACCTTTGAATGATTCCAAGAAATTGGATGAGTCCATAGTGACTTTGGACATGATTGGTTTTTTTTATTTTCTAAATGAGAACTCAAAATCTATGCGCTGAAAAGATTTACCATGTTTGTTGAGATATATTGTTAGATGATTAACGAGTAAATATGCAGTATCTTGATTTCATATAATTCATGAACGATTTGCTAAAACTATTGTGTGTGATATTGCCTTTTTGATATATTTATGTCAAATGATTGGATCAATTTCTTAAATGACATGAATGTGTGATAATGCCTGAAGCTAGTATACAAGGAATGACCAATGGTCAGTATTCATGTAGCTTCTACACCCACAGATCTCGTGAGCATCTCTCGTGTAAAAGTGCTACCATTACAAGTTGTGAAGCCGCTCAATGTAGGAAAGGTCTACGCTTGTATGTTATGAAAGTCGTCATAAGAGTTACATAATGAAAAAGAGCATGAAGAAACAAAAAATATATACAATGAAAAGGAGAATATGGTGTTGATAAAAAGAGCAACAAAAGAAAACTTACATACGCATGATGCTAAAAACACATGGAAAAGTGGTGAAAAGGGAAAATCGAAAAATACACTTTTAAGAAGTACACTTGCACACACCATTGCTTGTATGAATATATTTTTATTTAAATGACATCTAGGATGATAGTCGGTTTGAATTCTTGTAGAAATTTACTAGCAAAATTGCATTGTGGTGTTGTTCTTGATTGAGAAGCAATCATTAGATATATATATCATTTATACAATAAGACACGCACGCATTTTGGCAAAGGTTTAGTCAATTTAGTGCAATCTTAAGACAACATATGCACTCGTGAAAATTTGATGATATATCTTGATTTGAATGTTGTATGTATTTGAAGAAAAGATTTGAGTTACTCATAAATTCGTTTTGCTTGAAAATCATTTTATAAAGCTTTAGAGAAGCTCGTTCTTGCGTGAATAATTAAAATTTTCAATTCATATGCTTTTGAGAAGCATATATTTTGATTCAAACAAGCTTACATCTATTTTGAAAGTTTTGAAGTAACTATTTTGAAGAGCATTATTGAACAAGTCAAATTTCAAAGGAATATGATTGAAATTTTCAAAAGAATTTTTCGATTATAGTCTTTTGATGATTGATTTTAATCATGACTCATTTAATCTTGTTTAGAGATGTTTCTTGGTTGTATTTGATGAAGTTTTAGGTGGAAAAACTCATTGGTAAAGCATTGAGGACAAACGAGGAGTTGAAGACATGAGAAGTGCGAAAAACGGAGAAAACAGAGGAGCTGGGTAACAAGCACACTTCAGAGGTGTGGCTGTGCACCTCAGACGTGCATGCATGGGTAACGAGCTCATGCCAGAGGCGTGTCTAGGTGCCCAAGGCGTGCGCACCTGATGGTTGCCTCTCATTAAGGGTAAAAATGGTATTCTTTCCCCTACCTTTTGTTTTATTCTCTTATGTGCACTTCTCTTTCTATTTATAGGGAACCCAACCCTAATTGCTCTAATTTTACATACTTTTCTAAGAGCCACACTTTCAAGAGCCACCATTCTCTCTTGAAATTACTTTCTATTTACATATTTAATCTCTTAATCTCTTTGATTTCTTGATTGTTTGTGTGAGATTGATATTGGGTCTTGCTTCTACATCAACAAAAGGCAACCACAAGTGTTTGATTTAGCTTTGAAGATATCTAGCAAGGGGAAACAAATAGCTTCCAAGGGAAATAAAGCTACAAGAGGTGAGTATTCCCAACTACCTAAGTCATTAACCAAGAATGTGAGGAAAGGTATGAACATAACCTATCTAGAATGTTGATTTTTGAAAAAGGAGTTGATTTTATGTCTATTAGAATCAATGATGATGCTTATAATTTCATGCTGACGTTTATTGAGAAAACCTAAATGTTTGTGAAAACTTAATGAGAGAGTTTTATGCAAATTTGGATAGTGATGAATTTAGAGATGATCTAGGTGTGCTAATTAGAAGAACTAGAGTTCTAATGAGTAGTGATTTGATCAACTCATTGTATGAATTATCTCATGGAGATTGTTGTTTAGATACTATCCAAGTTACAAGGCAAGTTGTTGCACTCACTTTGACTAAGGGTAAGTATAAATGGGGTGAAGGCACTAGTTTTATTCCTCATTCCAAACGTACTCCATTTTACCACTTTTTAAACAAATTTGTTTATTCAAATATTCACCCAGTGTCCAACATTTTCGAAGTCAATTTTGCCATTGGAAAATTACTTTATGTTATTGGGACAAGGAAGCCCTTTAATTTTGGAACCTAAATCTTTGGACTCATTGATAAATGTGCTAATGAGAGCAAGTCCATGTTGAAATTCTTGGTTTTGATTTCTAAACTTTGTTTAGAAGCGAATATTAGGTTAAGGAGATCCGATATAGTGGTGGAGTCAAGTCAAATGTTTAACAAGGATTTCTTTAAGTTCCATTATCTCTTCAAGGAAGAGATGAATAAGGATACTCCACTACCCATTAAAAAAATTTAAGTTGAGAGTGAGATACCACCTTAGGCAACACAACTAATAGATATGTTCAAGGATGGGAATAAAGCCATCTTGAAGAGACGCCATGCATAAGAAGAAGAGTTGTGAAGCATAAGGGAGTATATGACTGGATCAACCTCACATACACGTACTGGTGGTATGTTTTCCTCCTCTGATGGATGTGATGTCAACATTGATGGTAATAACGTTAGAGGAGATGAAGAATGATCTGGATTCTTAAAGTTGAAGAATTCATTTACATGATTATACACTTTTATTTGATTTCATGAACTTTGTTTCAATTTTTGTGAACTTATCTATTTTGGCATGTTATATATAATCTTGTATTTTGATCTTCATAAATTGTCATTTATCTCTTGTTTTTTGAAAATAGGAGTAATTTGATTATCATTCAAGGTTAAATGAATCTATTTTTGTTTTTATTGTTTTATTTTTATTGTTCCCTTGTCATGTCTATGTGAGCGAGTATCTTTAAATTCGTGTTTACGATTAAAATACTTGTTCTTGGTCTTTGTCTATCCCAGTAATTTGGGTATTGATTTATTCAAGTTGTTTCTTCTAATCCCTATTTTAAATTATTATTTTGTGAACGTTAGCATACTTAGAGGGAGACCTTATTGAAGGAGAGATATTTATAATTATACTTGAATCGAAGTGCTTAATTGATGCTTTTTCATATTATACTTGAAATCGAAAAATTGATTATTGTGGTAATTGGTATTAATAATTAACTTATTCAAATTGATATCATTATTCTTTCGCTACCAATGTTCTTGGGAAAATATAGTTTTGTTTATTTGACACAGATACAAAGTGAAGACTTCTGAAGATATTGATGAATGTTAGATTAGGTCTTGCTATGTAATTTTTGAGTCTTATGAGCGTTTATAAAACCAATCACTTGATTGTTTGGTGAGTATAGTGTTTTATTACGGAATAGCCAAAGGGGGAGATTGTGAGGTCATTATTTTGTTGGCTTCGATTCCGTGAACAAAAAATATTTTTATGTAATTCTTAGTTAGCTTTGTTAGAGCATGAGTTGAGCATATTGAAGATTCGAAGAAATCATGCGAAGACGGAAAGCTTCTGAGAAGTCTCAAGAAAGTGCTTTAAAGTAAGTTTCGAATAAACAATACTCTTAATTCTTGAGATTAGATAAGATTCATACACACACTTATAACATATTCATGCATTTGCATTTAAGTGATAACATGTTGGTTTAATTGTTTTACAAGTGATGAGTCTTATTTTATTTTTTTTTTGTTTTGTCTAGTTTTGAAATTTAATTTCAAACATTTTTTATTTTTGAAAAATTGACCTTTGGATGCTTGAGCAGGCATAACTCTTTATCAAAAAACTGACCTTTGGATGCAAATGGTGTTTTACTTTTTGGGAATGAAACTAGACATCCATATATTTACAACGGTATAAAGAACGAAAAAATCTAATGTCGTTTGGTTAGAGTTCGCTTGACTCAAATTGGAGTCAAGTGCAGTAGGAAAAGCTGAAAAGGGGAGACGAGGCAGCAAGCTTGCGCCCCAGGCGGGGGCACACGTTGTTGGTGTGCCTGCTAGTCAGCGGCTTCATCCTAGGTCATGTGTGCATGCCTAACGCATGTGTGGCCTACCTTGGCTGAACCCAAATTGGGTTAGGTTGGTGTCTTAAGTGTTTTAAGTCTCCTAAAGTCTTTCAAATATGCGTTTAATGTTTCCTTATGCATCAAGAATGTTTTTATGATATTTGAAAGGAAGAGAATCACCTAATAAATAAATCCTTTAGTTTTAGGTTGGTATTATATTTTTAATAGGAAAGTAAATATTATATCCCTAGTTGAATTAAAAAACCTAATAGTTCTTTAAGTTCTACTGCAATTAGGTTTAGGGTTTCTAATATGTGCTTATATATAAAGAACCTATAATTCATAATTCTTTTACTCTTTCAAGTAGCTTTTGATAGGCTCATTATACTCTCTATAGTTCTTCATAGTTTTTATTCTATTCCTCTCACATGTTTTTATTGTCTTGATGCTTTGATGTTTTTGTTTATGTGAGAGAAGAGAGTTTATTTATATAGACTAATTATACTTTGCTTTTGCGCTTAATTGCTTAGTTATTCATAATATATTTTGATCATATATATTATTTGACTGTTTATGTTTTATTAAGCACATAGATCTGATCTCATAAATTGAGGGTTATTATTTCTTTGACCATACAAAAGGAACATTAAGACTTGGAGCGCTGATCGGTCGATAATTGTTATATTTTTACACCCTTTGTACCATATCTTTTGTTTGTATCTTTGAGTATTTTTAGTGTGCTTGATGTGTTTTGTGAGCTCATGCAGCTACTAGGTGATTCCCGTGAATGATACATGAATATACGATGAACCGAGGCAAAACCGTGCACCTTGGGTACCATGAGGGAGCATGTGATTATTGCATGAACATGCAGCCAGCTTGCATGCATGAGTGAGAAAGAGGAGTGGAGTTAAAAAGATGAAAAGGATGTGGGAAATGTACAGAAAAACAGAATAGCCAACATAAAAAATAATAAAATAAAATAAAATAATATAATTGGCTAAATGAGAAAAGGAGTACGATGCACAAAGAAAAAAATTTGAAAAAGGGTTGAAAAAAGGTTGAAGGAAAAAGGCAAGAAAAAGATTGAGAATACAAGTTGAATGAATTTGGTAGTCGTGAGAGAAAATGCACAAATTGAAAATTTTATGAAGTCTCTCAATAGGTTTCCAAGTGAGTTGTAACCCTATTTCCGTTCTTTTTGTAGCCAATTACCCCAGAGCCCCATTACAACCTGAAAAAGACCTGTTGATCTCTTTAGGAAGCTTAATTGTAATATTTGACGTGTATATACATTGATTTTTCTGTTCTTAGCATTTGATATCTTTCATGAGATCATTTGTTTAATCTGTGCGTCTTTCTATTTATATATGCATATGACATATTTTGTAATTTTTTTTTTCGCTCATAAATTCCAGTCGCATGTAGTTGAAAGTGTGAAAACCTAGGTTCTGAGTGTCAACGAGTGAAAACTTGTGAGACTAGAGTCGAGGCGAATTACATTAGTGACTTATTAATATGGAAGAATTGATTGTTATAAATTCGTTGCATGCCAGTGTCCTGTATGATATAGGGTGTATTAGACTTATTGCCAGCATTTTGAATTTTTGATTTTATGCTATTCTTATGCCTTTACATTTGTGTATATACTTAATTTGATGTGGTTAGCTTAGGACGTTTGTCGGTATCGTAGCTGGTAAACCCTCACGAGACTATAACTTCTCCACTAGGGCCACCTAGGGGTTTAAAGGCTTATGGCACGTGCTAAGTGCTATCGTCTCATTCTACAAAAACGGATATAGTTTAGTTTATTTTTTGTTTGTTAATTTTAGTTTTTGCGTTTTTTTCTTTTCATTGTGGTGTGTACCGATTTGCTTGAGGACAAGTAAAAGATAGGTTTGGGGGTATTTGATCGCTTGATGATTGTTATATTTTTACACCCTTTGAACCATATCTTTTGTTTGTATTTTCGAGTATTTTCGGTGCATTTGACATGTTTTGTAAGCTTGTGCAGCTACTAGGTGATTCCCGGGAATGATACACGAATATATGATGAACTGAGGCAAAACCGTGCACCTTAGGTACCATGAGGGAGCATGTGATCATTGCATGAACATGCAGCCAGCTTGCATGCATGAGAGGGAACATGGGACCAATGCTTGCTCACCATATAGTTTACACGTGGAAGAAGATTACATGCAGCCCTTACATGGAAGATTTGAAGAAAGCAGCAGCTGTTCATCATGCGAAGGAAGAAGAATTGCAGTCCAACAGGTCCCGCGACCTCTATCCGCGACCTAAGGTCATGCAAGTAGCTCGCGGCGACAGGGATCAACAATTCTAGTGAGCAATGCGACCATCCTTTGCTAGCGAGCAAGCTCGCGCTAAAGAAGCAAAACGCATCCAAAGAGCACCGCTAGCAGGACCACAACCATTGCTCGCAGAAGTTGATCGCGCGCACTGAAGTGAAACAAACCAGGGAGCAGTACGACCAGACTCATGACTAGGAGATGCTCGTAGGTTTGCTCACGTGCGAAGAAGCAAACTAGACCAGTAGGCACCGCGACCTGGTGGTGCGACCACCAGTCGCGGCCTACTGGTTGCTCGCGTCTTTTCCAGCAAGCCCTAGCAGCTCACCTATAAAAGCCAAAATGCACAACAGCTTTGGGGGTTCGTTCCTGGCAACTCCTAAGATGCGTCCAAGGCGATGTTTCACCATCTTTCACTCTCCAAAACACCGTCCAACATCACCAAACATCAAAACAATATTGGTTTCATGAATTCAAGCAATTTTTCATCGAGAGAAGATGAAGTTTGACGGAAAAGAATTCTCAATCGGACCAAAGCGGGAGTTCGATTCTTGACACCTTTGAATGGGTTGTTTCAATCCCTTTATCTTTTCTCTTTATTCTTTCAATTGTATGAGTAGCTAATTTTTTTGTTAGGTGGTCGTAGGAACAATGAACAAATTTGGATCTTTGACTATGTAATATTTTTCTTTTATAAGTTATTTGTAACACCCCCTGACTCGGCCCGACTAGATCGACCCAGGGAGCGCTACCGGGTTTTCAAAACTTTTCTTAATTCACTTTATAATTTGAAAATCAAATAATTTATAATTTAAAATCCTTCTATAGTGAGCCCATCAATTCTATTTTAAAATTTTCGATAGAGTTCCCTCTGTTTTTCTGATTTTTCAAAACCTGTTTCCAACAAAATTTCAAACAATATTTATATTTTCAACACTTCCAAATCATTTATCAATCAATTGCGCACCCTGCCATTTAATGCGACTTTCCAAACAGTTTTCAAATGAAATCAATTCATAATTAATATTTACAAACCGTTAGAAACAAAAACATAAACCATAAAACAATTATTTACAAAACATGTATATATGACACATTTACAATTTTCTGTATGTGCATGCACAGCTGAATATAATATACAAACATATATAACTACCCCAAAATATGGTGACTCTGAATCTCTGTCTGCAGCTATCATCTCTTCAGTCTTTTTCTTTATCTCCACTGATATCCTTAGTACCTACGTGTGATAAAATCAACGCGCTAAACATATAGCTTAGTGGGTGTACACTAAACTCATATATCAAAATCAATAAATAAATTTCATAACAAAAATATCACAATGTTATCGTACAAAAACATATCACTATTCAACTCAATTACTGAAATACATCATATGAAATCAATTTAATAAAAGCAACTAAATTGAATTAATAAATCATACGAAATCAAGTTCTCAATTATTTTATAATCATTTTATTCAATTCATTTTCAATCCTGACCCTTTGGTATACTCAACATAGTTTCAGGACTGGAATATGGGTATAATCTCTGTAATATCAGTGTGACATCCGAGATTGCCCCGCAACAATAATCACTGGTATCGGTGTGATTGTCCGAGATTGCCTCGCAACAACAATCACTAGTAATAACGGTGCAGTACTGCTGTAATAACTCAGCTGGTATACCAACCTCCTATATCCGTGTATATGTCCAAGTATCCTAGGGCCGTTTCACAATACCATATATTCAATTTTCATTTCAATAAACATTCATCAATTCAACAAAATTTATATTCACAAAACAATATTCGTAAACATATTAAAAAACATACGATATCACAAATCCATAATAATTTTCAAAATCAATACAAGTTTTTCAATTCATCTCAAATCATTTAATCAAAATGTAGAAATTCAAATCAAATAATATAACGAAATTTATAAAGTTTTCAGAAATATGTGTACACCAACCTGGATACTGTTTTTTCGACAATTTCTTTTCTGAATTTCCTTTTTCATTTACCTTTTTTTTTCCCTTCCTCTTCTCCTTCTCTTTGTTCTTCTTTCTCTCTCTTCTTTTCTCTCTTTCTTTTTCTTTCTTTCTTCTTCTTTCTTTCTTTTCTCTTCTCCCGTTCTCTCTCTTTCTCTTTTCTGGTTTGCTTCTTCGTGAAGCTTCCACCGCCTCCTTATTTTTTTTATAAAATTTCGGTCATCGTGACCTGTGGTCGCGCCACCAGGTCGCGTTGCTCACTGGAGTGATTTCACCGCTTCCATCGCGATCAACCATCGCGGTATTTGATCGCGATGTTGGTCACCATGCTCACTGCCCAAATTCGATATTTTCACCGCGAGCTGCTCAGCGCGATCTGTGGTCGCGGTGACTGGTCGCGGTGCTCACTGCCTAAAATCACCATTTTTCACCGCGAGCTGCTCATTGCGATCCCTGGTCGCGGTGACTGGTCACAGTACTCACTGCCCAGTTTTTCACCCTTCTCTTCGTGCATTATTTTTCGACCGTTCAAATTGGTCCATTTGGAAACCTAAAAATATACATTTAATTACATTTTACACCCCTCAAATCATAAATATAATATTTACATATTCAAAATTAATTTGACCATGCTTTTCATATTTACTTGAAATTAGGGATGTTACATTATTTCTTAATAATGACTTTGAGTATTTTTTCATTGTATCAGTTGCAATTTATTCTTGTGTCTATGCATTTACGAAAGTAGTTTGCAAGTATCTGGGATAACAGCAGTTTGATATCTTTGAATATATTTTTATGTTATCAAATTGTGTTTAATTATTGTGTGTTGCGATTGTGAAAGCACATTGCAAGCTTTCTTGATGATAACCGATTTGATATATATTGTAATTGTATGAGAGATCATGAAACTGCAATAGAGCTTAATTGACTCTTAAATCAATATTAGGTTAGTTTCGATAGAAATTACTTAATTGAACTAAGTATTAGAACAACTATGGTTTTTCGATTAATTGCACTTTATGACCATAGGTGTGTTTGATTCAATTTACACACCATTGCGTGACCCATACAATGTGGTGTGACCAAAGTTGTAAAAGTCGTATTATGTTAATAACGTGCTTCAGTGTAATCATGATTTATCTTTATCAGAGATTGGGACTGTGTGACCACCTAGCGTTTCCTCCATTTGTATCCGTCTCGCATTCTTTTATTGTTTTAATTGATAATTTAGTTTAATAAAAAAAACTCAAACAACAATTGATTTATTTTCTTGTCGTAGTTTACATCTCTAGTTTTTAGGATTAGTACCACCACTTCCTTGTGGATTCAACCTCGTACTCACGGAAATTTATTACTTCGACACATTCTGCAATTGGGATTATTCCACGCATTGTGACCGTGTCAAGCACGTGGAGTTTCTGAGCAACATTTACAGGGTTTGCTAGTAAAAGGCCTGTGAGTAGGTAGTATTGGGTTATAGCAAGAGTCGTGTAATTGTGTGGTCAGTCAACGTGAGTTGCAAACGATATACTAACTATTAAAATTTGTATGGATGTGTTAAGTGGCCTACGAGTTGGTCCTGTAATTTTTTGACCTGTTGAGGTTTTCCATGTTAAAAATCTTCGCGTTGTCTTTAAATAGGTTTATATTTTTAATTCTGCATTATTTATTGATAAACCTATTCTCCCCTCCCCCACTCGCCCCGCCACCCTCCAGGTTTGCTATAGTATACAAAACTTTTTCAAATCCTGACTGAATTAAGCGATGGTGGAATGATATAAAAATAAAAAGTTATTTTGGTGTATCATTCGATTGAGAATATTTCGATCTAGCATACAAGTATTTGACCTACCCCACGGCGGCACTTACTTGTTGAATGTTGGATTGTCGTGGCGTAGTAACTTCTTTAGGGATTTTTACTAGTTCATTAAACATGTTCATACATCATGTTTAAATGTTATGCCGAATTTAAGCATATGATATGAATGTATGAAATGAATGATATTTAAATTATTTATGTTTAATTTCAGCTATGCCTTCTGCTTTGTTACAAGTCCTTACAAATGAAAAATTAACCGGGGATAACTATACAAAATAGAAACATAACATAAATGCAATCATGGTCTGTAAAGACCTTAAATTTGTATTTGTGCTAACGGCGGAATGTCCTCTAGAGCCCGCTGCCTAATCAGTCGATATTTATTATATTTTTACACTCCTTATTTTCAAGTAATTTGGTAGGTTTAATGTGAGTTTTGAGCATGTACAGGCCTTAGGTGAATATTAGGGAAGATATGACAAAGTTGAAAGAATTGAAGTTTTCGCAGTGCAAACTGGTCATGTTTCGTAGTGACCCACGGTCGCGACGACGCGAAAAATCCTAATTCCAGTGCCTATAAGTAGAAAAAAGAGAGAAAAGAGAAGGAGTTCGACTTGGCCCTACTGTGGCAGCTCCCAAGCTACTACCCAGGTGATTTTTCACCATCTTTTCTCCTCCTAAACACCAACCAACATCACCAAACACCAACACAAGATTGGTTACACGATTACATCGAAGATTCATCAAAGGAAGATGAAGATTGACGGAAAAGAAGTTGAAATCGGAAAGCGGATTTCGATTCTCGACATCATCGAATGGGTTGTATTGCATCCATTATCTTTTCTTTGTGTTTATTCAATTGTATGAGTGGATATTTTTGTTGTTAGGTGGTTACGGAACCTTGAACGGATTCGGATTTATTGACTATGAATATATTTTGTAATTTATTTCATGATATTGACTTTGAGCTTATTGATTATATTATCTTATTGTGATTTATTCTTGTTCAATGCAATTACGAAAGTAGATTGCAAGTTCTTTGACTAAAACCAATTTGATATATATATTTGTTGTTAAAGAGTATTATTTAATTGTATCATATTATGTTTGATTCTCGTGTGTTGCGATTGCGAAAGTAGATTGCGAGATTTCTTGATGAAAACTAGTTTGATACGAATTGTGATTTGTGCGAGAAATCGTTAGATTGCAATAGGACTTAATAAACTCTAAAATATACACTAGGTTAATTGTGATAAGAAATTAATCAATGAATCTATGTATTAGATCAGCTTTGGTTTCCTTTTGAATGCACTCTATGACCGTAGGTGCGTTCGATTGGATTTCCACACCATTGCGTGACCCATGCGATTTGGTGTGCCCTTAGCTATACATGTCATGTTAATAAAATGCTTCATAATAGTCAATACTTTCCTTATCCGGGATTGAGACTGTGTAACCACCTAGCATTATCTTCCATATATTCCGTCTCGCTTTACTTTATCGTTGTAGTTAGTTAATTTAATTTAATTTATTTTATAAAACAAAAACCCAAAACAACTTGATTTATTTTACCGCATTAGTATAATCTCTAGTTTTAGAATTAGTACCACCACTTCCTTGTGGATTCGACTCCGTACTCATAAAAATGTATTACTTCGACACATCCTGTACTTGGAATTTATCTCACACGTGTGAGCGTGTCACTGCCAACGCGGCATGAGCCATCAAAGAGGCCCACGAGGAATAGGTTTCAACTGATGAAAAGGCCCGCATATATTTGCTGGCCGGCATGACCGATGTGCTTGTAACAAAGCACGAGTCGATGACTACCGCATTTGAGATGATGGAGTCATTGCAGACCATGTTTGTACAACCTTCTGAGCAAAAGGGCATGAAGTTGTTCGTTCTGCAATGCTTGCTTGTATAAAAGAGGGTTCATCGGTCCAGGAAAATGTCCTGGGGATAATTTCTTATTTCATCACAGCTGAAGTCAATGGTGGGGCTATAGATGAGGCTACCCAGGTGAGCATCATACTAACAACTCTTCCAAAGAGTTTTGATTAGTTTAAGAACAATTATGGGATGAACGAGTTAAAGTTCAATCTGACGCAGTTGCTCAATGAGCTCTCAACCTTCCAATCCATGTTTAAGGATAACAAAGGTAAGACCGGCGAGGCAAATGTTGCTGAGCCATCTTCTTCTCTTTTTAAGAAAAGGAAAAGGTCTACTGGGTAAGCAAAGGATAAACCCAAGAAGAATCAAGTTCAAAAGAAGAAGCAGGGTACCATGAACGACAAAGCAAAGGGAAAGTGTTTCCATTGCGACAAGGTTGGTCACTGGAAAAGGAAATGTCCTAAGTACCTCGAGGAGCTCTCTTAAAAGAAAAAAATTGAAAGGTAAATCAGATTTACATGTTAATGAATCTTGTTTAGTGGAAGATGATTATTCACCTTGGATAGTAGATTCAGAGGCAACTAATCATGTTTGTTCTTCTTTGCAATGGACTGATTCTTAAACAAAGCTGGAAAACGGGTCCTTCACAATGCGTGTTTGAACAGGGGATGTCGTTTTAGCATGAGTAGTGGAAGTAGTTAGACTACGTTTTAATAATTGTTTTCTTTTATTGAAAAATATTTATTACATTACTAGATTTACAAAAAATTTGATTTCTATATCCAGATTATTAGAACAATTTTATTCAGTTTATTTTAATGATAAATCAGTTGTTATTTCTATAATTGAATATTTGTTCTGGAATGATTGAAAACAATTTGTATGCTTTAAACCGTTAATTCATACACCATTGCTTAACACTGATTTGTTTAAACTTGAAAAATCGAAAACAAAATGACAAACAGTTTCTCCAGATAGACTAGTAAAAGGCGGACCTTTAAGTCAATTAAAGATCAGTACTTTACCTGTCTGTGAGTCTTACCTGTTACAGGAAAAGGGCTTAGAGCTACAAAACCACTATAGCTTATACACTCAAACATCTGGGAACCTATGAGTGTTAGAGCTAGAGGTGGTTATAAGTATTATGTCACCTTTATTAACGATTACTCAAGATGCTGATATGTTTACCTAATGTAACATAAGTTGGAAACTTTTGAAAAGTTCAAAGAATTTCGAGCTGAAGTTGAAAATTAATTAAGTAAAACAATCAACACTCTATGATCAGATCTTAGAGGTGAGTATCTCAACTACGAGTTTTGAAGACTACATGGTTAAGCATAGGATAATATCCCAATTCACTGCTCCTGGAACACCATAATATAATGGTGTTACGGAGAGGAGAAACAAGATCGTAATGGAAATGGTAAGATCTATGATTAGTTTATCATAATTACTAAATTCCTTTTCGAGATATGCACTACAGACCACAGCCTACATATTGAATGTAGTTCCATCCAAATCTGCTCCTAAGACTCTTCTAGAGTTGTGGAATAGTCGTAAACCGAGTTTACGACATTTTTGCATATGGGGTGTGCAGTACATGTACTGAAGAACAGAAGTGGAAAGTTGGAACCTTGGTCACAGGTATGCTTATTTATGGGATATCCAAAGAGACTAGAGGATGATACTTCTATAGTCCTCAAAATAACAAAGTGTTTGTATCGACAAACGCAACGTTTCTTAAGGCAGACTATACGAGTGACCATAAGTCGTAGTAAGATTGTATTAAAAGAACTAGAACCTAGTATGACCAGTTATCATTCAACAAAAGTTAGTTGACAAAATTATTGTTCCATCAACGTCTGATAGTCAGACAATTCCTAGTTAGAATACGTTACCACCTAGACGTAGTAAGAGGGTTGTATGACAACCTTATCACTATTTAGGTATTAGAGAGGCACAGAGTTGTCATCTTTGATAATAATGTGGATGATCCATTGACATTTAAACATACAATGGAAGATTCTAACAATAAGAAATGGTTTAAAGCCATGAATCTCGAGATGGAGTCCATGTACTTTAACTCAATCCGGGAGCTTATAGACTTACTGGATGGGATAAAACCTATAGGGTATAAGTAGATCTACAAGAAAAAGAGAGGAGTAGATGGGAAGGTAGAGACCTTTAAGTCAAGGCTAGTGGCAAAAGATTATACCTAAAAGGAGGGGTCGATTATGAAGAGACCTTCTCGCCAGTAGCCTGTTCAAGTCTATCAGGATACTCTTATCCATTTCTACCTATTTCGACTACAAAATTTGGCAAATGGACATCAAGACTACATTCTTGAAATGACAATCTTGATGAGAGCATTTACATGATGCAACCAGAGGGATTTATATCCCAAGATCATGAGCAAAAAGTTTGCATGCTACAAAGGTCCATTTATAGACTGAAGCAAGCATCTAGATTTTCGAACATTAGGTTTTATACTACTATGGCTTTGAGTAAAATCTTAATGAGCCTTGTGTCTACAAGCGTATCATCGACAAGAAAATAGTTTTCTGGTTCCTTTATGTAGATGATATCCTACTCATTGGAAATGACGTAGGAACATTATTGGAAGTAAAGGGTTGGCTTGCTAACCAATTTCAAATGAAAGAATTAGGAGACGCAAGTTAAGTTCTAGGGATCCAATTAATAAGGGATCGCAAGAACAAACTGTTAGTATTGTCTCAAGCATCGTATATTGACAAGATACTTGTGCAATTCTCAATATAGAACTCCAAGAAATATAATTTTACCTTACAGGCACAGAGTTCTCATGTCTAAGGAAAAATATCCTAAGACACCTTAAGAAACTGAAGTTATGAGATGAATTCTCGATGTGTCAGCGGTAGGTAGTCTCGTGAATGCTATGTTATGCACGAGAGCTGACATCTGCTTCACAGTGAGAGTAGCCAGCAGGTATCAGTCCAACCCAGGATCAAATCATTGGGTTGTTGTAAAGATTATTCTCAAGTATCTTCAGAGAACGAGAAACTATATGCTAGTATATTCCGAATAGGGTTTGATCCTATTAGGATATACTGATTCTGACTTTTAGTCAGACAGGGATTCTAGAAAATCTACATTGGGTCAGTGTTCACCCTTAGTGGTAAATCCATAGTATGGAGGAGTATCAAGCAATCTTGTATTGCTGATTCCACTATGGAGGCCGAATATATAGTGGCTTATGAAGCAGCTAAGGAGGCTGTGGCTAATAGTGGTGTTATGGCTAATTCTAAATAATCGAGAAGCTACAAAAGAGTGAAGCATATAGAGAGGAAATATCATCTTATCAGAGAGACAGTGTAGAGAAGAGACGTGACCATGTCAAAGATCGCATCGCATGACAACCTGGCAGATCCATTTACGAAGACCTTAACAACTAAAATGTTTGAAGGTCACCTAAAGGGTCTAGGATTACGAGACATGTCTCATATGCTTTAGTGCAAGTGGGAGATTGTTGGGATTTATACCCTAAAGCTTGTAAATATAAATGTAATAAGACATAAATAAAGTAATAGATTTTCATTTGAATAAATATTTGTTTGTTTATATTCATACGCTTGTATCATGCACGCGAAATATCCAAGATTGCGGGATATAATCTCAAACTGAGTATATGAATGTCATATACAGAAGGATTTGTTGGGATTTACGCCTTAGAGCTTGTAAATGTAAATGTAATAAGTAATAGATTTTCATTCATGTAAATATTTGTGTATTTATATTCATACGCTTATATCTTGTGCGCAAAATATCCAAGATTGTAGGATTTAATCTCAAACTAAGTATATAAATTTCATATAGATAAGGATTTAGTTTGAGACGTGTAATCTAAAGCGTCTGTAGAGAGCAAACAAAGCTGGGTACTTTGTTTATGGTTGATCTACAGCTGCTGTTCATTCTGTAGTGTACGGTGGTCTTATCCTGTATGATGAGATCAGTAGCTCTCACAACGTCAACCACTCCAATAGTCATCACTGTGGCGAGCCATCAACCAACCTTACAAGCAGTGAATAAGATCGATGCACCACCCTCGACTCCTTCGACCAATCTGGTAATGTCGTCCTCTACTCGCCCTTACCTAGCTCATGGGTTTCTATAAATGGAGGCTCTGATACAATGCATCCCTTAGGTGTCAGTCCCAATCAAGAAGAGTGTTGCCACCAGCATCGCCGATCACCTTTCATGGATATGATAGCACTGGTGGAGATGTCGAAGAAGTTCAACTTCTCTAACATGAAGCATTTTGACGACACTACCAACCTAGATGACCATATCGCATAGTGAGAGAGATGAAAATGATGATGAAGAAAAAGGGCGACAATGGTGATGGTGAAGATGATGAGAAAATGAGATAAACAGTTATGATGAAGAAGAGAGTAATGATGATGATGTTGATTTTGAGAAAACAAAGGAAAGAAAAAAGAAGGTAACATTTTGGACAGATGTAAATGGCAAGGGGAAAAATAGCTATTATTAAAAATCGAGAGGCAGAAATAATAATATAGCCGTAAATAGGAATTAAGTACCCCTTTTCTTTACAATATAACCATAATATTATCTAACTAAAGTATTTTTTGCAAGTACTTTGCGAAAATTGCTTTTAAGTAAAAGTAATTCCTATTAAAGAAGATTTCACCAAATAAAAAAAATTTCCTATAAGTATTCAGTTTACTTGTTATTTTGAAAACAAAAAAGCACTTCTCCAAACATAAAATATTTTTTTTTTTTACAATAATTTTTTTAACTAAAGTTAAGGTGGCTAAGTGTTAAGCCCCTCACATATACATTAAGATTATGGATTCAAATCGTATATCTCGCTTTTAAATTCTAAATCTGTAATTAAAAATAAAAATCACTTTTTTAATAGAATTTAAAGTATTTTTTAATTAAGAAATGACTTTTAGTTAGAGGGACCAATTTGGTAGTTATAAAATACATAGGGACTAATTTTGGCAAAAATAAAAAAGCTACAAACTACTTGAAGTTAAGAAAAAATTCCGGAACTTATTTAGTAATTGCCCTAAGATAATATAACATGAGTTTACACATGGCTTCCATGTCAAAATACTTCAATTTTGTAATTTACATGAGTTTAAATACAAGCTAGGCATGACCACGGTTCCGATTCCCTGGGGAACCGAAATAGAAAGCATGGGGTATCGGTTCCGGTTCCGGTTTTGAATTTTTTTTTTTTTTTTTTTTACAATATGCTGAATTTTTTTTTAAAAAAAATAATTGAAAAATTAAAATATTCCAAAAAAATTAAAAGTTAATTTAATATCATGTGAACCAATAACCCATGTATTAGATATTAAACTGATAAGAACAGATACTACACCTGATCTTAGCCGAAAGGCCAAGAAAGGTATAAGTTGAAATGAGTCAAAACTTCTTATTTTATACCCAGCTCCTCACTACTCCTTCACTTCTCTTAGTCGATGTGAGATTTCTTAAAAAGGTGTGAACTAATTTATTACCCTGAACTATGAATAAAACAAAAATATATATATATATATATATATATATTAAAATATAAGTAATCCAAGCTTATGCATCCCGCATTCCCTAAGAAGCCATAGTAATAGTCACACTCCATAATCTAGGCAAAGCCAGGATAGATTATGAAGATTGTTTCATGTAGATTGAGACAAAGTTGTAATTTATCCAATGCTATACATTCCACTACGTTAGTTCCCCAGTGTTATGTGTCAAATTATATTAGGCCCAAGCAAACCCAAAAATGCTGAAATACCAAACAGGCCCATGCAAGTCACCAAAACCCATATGAATTATGGCGAAACAATAAAGCCCAACAAGCAAAAGAAGCCTACGAATGACAATACAACTGATAGGCCCCAGTCCAGCAACTATGAAGGAAAAAGCTGTATACCAGCGACCAGCGTGTAAACACTCGAAGGAATCAAGTACCACCTGTCACCAATGGTCTGGTCTCAGATCAAACAACATTCAGCTCGCAGGACATGTAGCTCGAAGCCCCAATCAAAGGAAGAATCCCGAGAATATAGGAATTCTACCTAGTCAACTAGCAGACTCCCAATCAATCTCAAATTCCCCAGATTCCAGCGATTGTATTCAAATCAAATATTGATTTCCAGGGATAGAATTTAGCCCTTAATTTCTGTAATTAGTTTCCATATAAAATAGGATGACTCCAATCCCTTCACACTATAAAAGGGACGGTTCATCACTATTATAAAGGTTACCAATTTTTCCAGAAAGAACACACATAAGCGAGCTCCGTGTATACTCTCAGCAAGTTTGACTTGAATACTAATAACATTGGATGTAGGCATTCCTATAAGCCGAACCACTTTAAAAATCACTATGTCAACCCGTTTTATCCATTCTCACCCCTCGAATTACCGCTATTCACAATTAATTTAGTTGACCAGATTCGTACGTCAACACTCAGAAAGCCACATCAATGGTAGATAGTAGATACATGCAATTGTATAAGCTCAATTAAGTCTCGCAAACCTAAAAGACTAACTAAAGCTTGGTATTACTATTTTTTTTCTTTTACAAATAGTTCCCAAAAATGTAAAAGCTGGTCAATAGAAAATGAGGGACTTCAAAATTAAACTGTAATTACCATAGCAAAATGAAAGCCAAAGCCACCAATTCCATCACACAAACACCCAACTTTACAACAATAAAACACCACAAATCAAAACAAAAGATCATCATTCTTTACACAATATTTACCTAGAAATTAATGGGTGTGTATACAATATTTATCACAGCTTGCACGTTGAAGAAAATAAAAAAGAAAAACATAAAAAGATATCCAACGTCGACTAAAAGAAGCAATGAGGAGTGAGGAATTGGGTATAAAATAACAAGTTTTAGCTCATTTCAACTTACATGTGGCCCAACAGCAATGTCGGGCCACACACACACACACACACACACACACACACACACATATATATATATATATATAATCAACATGTGGCCCTACCGATCGATTCGATTCGAACCGTGGCCAACTCTAATACAAGCGCAATTTGTTTCTTTTCACATTTAATACAATTTTTAGTATTATCACAATAAGCAATAAAATCTGATTACATAAACTAAAATAAAATTATTTTTATACATCTAATTATAGTATACTCCATCATAAATGGGAAGGGAAATTATTATCTTTCCCTTACATTTCCCATATAGTCGTCATCCCCCTCTCGATTTTTAGAAATAGTCATTTTCCCCCTTACTGTGATACATCCGTCCAAAAGTGATTTGTCTATTAATTTAAAAGGGCAGTTTGGTAATTGAATAAACAAAATGATTTATTAAATTAGAATAAAATATTAAAATAGAATTATATAATATTAAGTGAAAAAAATATATCAATCTGCCTCTCTCTTTCTCTTTCCCCCTTTATTTTTCTTTTCTCTCTCATCCCTCTCTCTCTCTTTATGCTCTCTCTCTCTCTTCTTTCTCTCTTTCTCACTCCTCTCTCTCTCTCTCTAAGCTCTCCATTATGTTTTTCTAAATTTGATTCTCTCTCTCTTTATTTTTCTTTTCTTAAATGGCATTTTTGGTTGAATTTGGTGGAAAATAATTTATAAAAATTGAAAAAAAAAATTGTACAGTGCCAGGATCAACGCCATAGTGACTCCACTTGGAGGGGATCGACACTGAATCTAATTCACCGGTGACTGGATCTCCTTGGGTTTGGGTTGGTTTGGTGTTAAGGTAGCGGGTTAAGGTTTGGTGTTGAGCAGTGATGCATTGAAGAACAAGAACAAGAACAAGAACAAGAAAAAAGAGAGATGAGGTGATGACGTTGATGATGATAAGAAAATGAGATGAAGAGTGGTGATGAAGAAGAGAGCCATTTACCCATATACACTTAGTGCCATTCAATTTTTAACAGAATAGTTAACAGTCAGGATATTTTTGGAATTAAAACGGACGATAAGGGAGAGTTTGATGATAAAATGAAATTAAAGGAGATAATTTATCCATAAATAAAATTAGGGAGTGTGTTTTATCTAATATCTCAAACTACATGGGGATTATAGTTATTATCCATTTAATAATTGTAGAAGCATTGCCAACAAGCTCATTCAAACATCAAAAAATATAAGTGCAGATAATCAGCACTTATATTAAATTGTATATTAAATATAAGTGTGCGTATATATATTGTATATTAAATTGTAGCATTGTATATACGGTTCATTGATATATTTTTTCGATATATCTGTATCTTTTCCGATGTCAAACACTGTATATGTGTAAACTTTTGTAAAATACAATTTTATCCTTGCAATAGTAAAAGTTCACTAAAGAAAGTTAATAAGAGGACCAATTTGGTAGTTATAAAATACATAGGGATTAGTTTTGTAAAAATATAAAAGTTGTAAACTACTTGGAATTAAAAAAAAAAATGTCTGTAGCACATCCACTTGTAGTAAAGTGTTTAGTACACCTCTCTCCCACCTCAGTGGTGAGGGGTTCAATTCCCACCATACACATACTAAGTGGATAGTTTTCTCCCACTGTTGTGGGAGTAGATGTTTCCCGTTACGAGAGTAAATATCCAGGACCGCACATTTAGGGATTAATCTCGGCAGATCCCGACAATTATTAATGTTGTACTCGTACCTTTTTGTAAAAAAAAAAAAGTCTGTAACTTATTTGTTAATTGCCCTAAGATAATATAGCATAAGTGTCCAAATGGCCATCCATGTCAAAACACTTCAATTTTGTAATTTGGATGAAGTTTAAATACATGGGTAAATTGTAATAGAATACCCTGACGTTTATTACCCTATCGTTAGTTGACTCAGTCAAAAGTAACGGTCTGACCAAAAATTTTACTTGAAATGATGCAAATACCCTTGGTAAAAAAAATAAAAAATAATATTAATTATAAAATTATAAAAATTATATAAAACTTTTAAATGGATCTCACCGTCCATCAAAATTGATGGACTGTGGAGATCATATTAAAAAAAATTAAAAAAAAGAAGAAAAAGAAAATTGGAGATCCAATCTCATCGTCCATTAATCAAGATTGATGGATGGTGGAGATTCATTCAAATTTTTTACAATATTTTTTATAATTTTTTTAAAAAACAATTAAGGTGAAAATGACCATATTAAAAAAATGTATAATTAAAATTTTCAATTTTCAAATGTATAATTAAAAAAACATCACTTAAAAGTATTATTTAAAAGCATTTAAAATATTTCTAATTAAAAAATTACTTTAGGTGTTTAAAATAGTATTCAATAATATCCCCATAATAAAAGCAAAATTTTAGAGATGATCTCACTATTGAGAAGTAAAAATTACTGATAACTAACAAAAGAAACAAAATAAATTTAATAATAGTAGAAGTATAATGAACAAGCTCATTCAAAAATTAAAAAATATAAATGCAGATAATTGACTAGGTTCTTGCTAATATATATATGTTGTATGTAAGATTTCACCATAAGTGGCCACGTCATCACCAACTGCCAGCGTGGCTCCAAGAAAGGAACTGTGAGTACGTGTCCTATTGGAAGCAATCCAATGCTCCCAGAAGGAAGGAAGTCTCGACGACTGCCTACCGGAGACGGCGAGAACCTCATGAGTACTGCGATCTTCTCGGAATCCGTCACCGATGCACACGAGACCCGAAGTCCTAAGACAAGTCAAAAGGAAAGGTCGGACCTGTCAGAAGCAATACTGACACACTATGATGCAGCAGTTTGATCACTGGAAAAATGGAAGGCTTGAGCGCAGAGGACAGCAGGCGTATTAAAAGCGATGACAGGCGCAGGTTACCGTTTAACGAAGCAAAAGCCCTCTGATGTTAGGAGTAGTCTGATGAAGAGATGAATGTTACACATTTAAGGAAATATTTCTTTGCCAACCTCTTGAAACAACATCTGCAACATCTACACACACCCATAATAGAAGTCAACAAGAGGAACATGCTGGGACTATAAATACATGTATTTATGATAACGAAGGTACGCAATTTTTGAGATAAACAACTACTCAGGAAAATATTTGACTTGGTTCTTTATTCTAAAGAAAACCTAGAAACTAACTTAATCGTCGGAGGTTGATCGCCGGCGAAAGTCCGACACCTCTGACCGATCGTTCTCTGTTTTAACAGGTACATAAGTTCCAAGGCCTAAACCGAGCACTCTATAGGTCCCGCGATAACTCATTTTGAGGGATAATTATTGTCTTTTTCATACATCGAGTTCAACAAACCACTAGGCGGCCTTACGTGGCTTCGTTGATTTGCGTTGACTGTAAAATCTAATTTTTACGGTCCACAATCTGGCGCTAGAAGGAGGGCTGGGTGTTATATTCCTCTAAGGAAAACCTTGACATGGATTCGGTCAATCCAAGGAAGGAACACAGTCCCCAGCAAACGTCGCCTCCAGAGAACCCATTATCTCCGGTAAGGCAAACACCCCTCGGGTTTCATTATACCCAACTGCATGCCCATGGCATCCCAGCCTCCTCCAATGACACCACCTACAGAGATATCTACTCGAGACATGGACCAAGCCGGATACCACCTCCAGAAGTTGATGGAGATTGTGGGAAGCAGACTCACTCCTCCTAGAGAAAAGTACATGAGGAGCACCGGACTTGGCAAAGAAGTCACCAAGACTAAGAGGAAAGAACCCCTGCCACTCCCGGAGCCCTTCACGGATGAGTCACCTTCCCAAAGTACCGATAGCTCACAGACGAAAGAGAAACAACCTCGGCGAGAAGGGAGGAGTCACCGAGAAAGCAAGAGGAAGCGCGACTCCTCCAAAAAATCAAAGACGACGAAACAAAAGCGACGCCAATGTTGTAGTAGCGAGTCCAGCCAAAGCCCGGCAATTTTCGCTGGAAGTTACCAAACAAGCACCGATGAAGAATCGGTAGACGGAAAGGAGTCCATGCTGAGAGAAATCTGACAAATAAAAGAACGGCTCGAGCGAGTTCAAAGGGGAGGACTCCTACCCAAGAGCTCAACCCACTGCTCCGAGGCAACGGCGAGCAAGTTCACCAATAAAGTACTAGCAAAGAAGTTCTCGAGAAACTTCAAAATGCCCAGCATAAACGAGTACAGAGAAGACAGATACCCAGTCGAGCACATATCCCGTTTCACCACTCTTATAGGTACCCAAACCAGAGACGAGCGATTGCTATGTCAAGCCTTCCTAATCACTTTCGGAGATCTCGTAGGAAGTTGGTTCCGACAACTCCCCCCTCACAGCATCGACAACTTCGAGCAGTTTAGCAGAGCATTCTCCCAACAATTCATGGGAAGCGTACAAAGAAAGAAATCCCTATCTCACCTGTCTTCAGTCAAGCAAAGAAGAGGAGAGTCCATCAGAGCATACTTATCCCGTTTCAATCGGGAAGCTATCCAAGTACAAGATTTCAACGATGCAGCCGCGATAAACATATTTACGAATGGATTACAAAGTGGGGCATTTTCCTTCCAACTGAGGAAGCAACGGCCAAAAACCTACACGGAAATGGTAGAGGTAGCAGCCGACTACGCATGCGCCGAGGAAGAGGGGATAGCTCAAGGCGGCCACCTAGTACACGGCGTACGACCCAATGAACCCAATCGTTTAAGAACCCATCCCAACAAAGGGACAATGATAGCTTCAAAGGAAGGGGACTCCGAGAGGATCACCGAGAAGTCAAAAGGATGGAAGGGAGATTCGACCGATACACTCCTCTAACGCGGGGACAGGAAGAGATATTATCAGTCGTTCAAAGCAAGGGAATCGTTACTTGGCCAGGAAAGATGACCTCGGCGCCCCAAAAGCGAGATAAAGATAAGTACTGCCGTTTTCACCGCGACCATGGACATGACACTTCTAAGTGTTTCCAACTTAAGGATCACATCGAAAATCTAATTCGAGATGGGCACCTGAAAGAATTCGTGGTAAGGAGGGATGGCGACAACGTCCAACGCCTGGTGAGAAGGGCCTTCGACAAAAAATCAGAACATCCGAGGGGAACGACAAGACAAAACAACCCCCGAAGCCCCAAAAGATAGAATGAATTGTCTGAAAGCCCGAAAGTTAGCCCTATCAACATAATCCACGGTAGTCTGGAAACCGGCGACAGCAATAGGGAGCAAAAATCGGAGATCCAGGAAGTCTCCAATTGTAGTAGACCTTCAGAAATACATTCGATACAGGGAGACAGCAAAAGATTGAGAGAAGATTGGGAAACCATTTCATTCACTCCAAAAGATGGCGCTGGAGTAGACATGAAACCGAATGACGCCATAGTAGTAGAACTCCAAATCGCACACAGAAATGTACGAAGAATCATGATAGATAACGGGAGTTCCACCGGCGTCCTCCACCTCTCGGTGTTCGACCAATTGGGTCTTCAGCGCAAGGACCTAGAACCCTTCAACACCCCTCTCCGAGCATTCGGCGGAGCAGAGATCAGGCCATGGGGAATGGTGATGCTTCCAGTCAGAATTGGAATAAAACCCTGCAGAAAAATCGTGCTACTGGAATTTGTGGTGGTCGACATACCCAATTGGCCTTACAATGCACTACTGGGGAGGCCTTTCCTTAATAAAGCAAAAGCGGTAACTACCACATACTGTCTCAAAGTCAAATTCCCCATCGAAAATGGGGTTGGAGAAATAAAAGGTTGCCAGAGGACAGCCTGACAAACCAATTTGTCTACCTTCAAGAACAGAGGAGAAAGGGAAGTCTGCCAAGTCACCGAGAAGAAAGGTCGAGGGAAAGAGAAAAAAGATAGTAGGGATTTGAAGCAATTAAAGATAGTCGAGGAAGAAGAGCACGCGGAAGTCCCTAAAGAATTCGCCCTAGACCCGCGAGAACCCACAGTGCGAGAAAGGAGTGATGAGATAGAACCCACCAAGGATGTTGCTCTCGACCAAGACTTCCCCGAGAAAGTCGTCAAAATAGAGGCGAAGCTGAGCGCCAAGGTCGGAGAAGACCTAACAAAGCTACTTCGAGAATTTAAGGATATCTTCTCATGGAGTCATTCCGACATGTTGGGAATCAGTCCTTCTACCATCTCCCACGGATTAGCTGTACATCGCGATGCGAAACCAGTGGTCCAAAAGCTGCGGCATTTTAATCCTAAAAGAAACTCCGCTATACGAGAAGAAGTTAAGAAGCTTCTCGCCACAGGATCCATCCGAGAATCACCTTACCTGTCTTGAATTGCCAATGTAGTCCTAATCAAGAAAAAGAATGAGAAATGGAGGATGTGCGTGGATTTTATAGATCTGAACAAAGCTTGCCCAAAGGATGGTTTCCAACTCCCAAAAAT
The DNA here is from genome assembly GCA_003430845.1 of Xanthoceras sorbifolium. Lineage (NCBI taxonomy): Eukaryota > Viridiplantae > Streptophyta > Magnoliopsida > Sapindales > Sapindaceae > Xanthoceras > Xanthoceras sorbifolium. The sequence continues at coordinate 20,704,977 of CM010620.1, read as the reverse complement.
CGATCAACTGGTAGATGCTACAGCAGGCCACGAACTCCTCAGCTTTATGAACGCATATTCAGGATATAATCAGATTAAAATGCATCCGCCCGACGAAGAAAAGACCACTTTCACTACTAATCAGGGTTTGTACTGTTACACTGTAATGTCATTCGGCCTAAAAAATGCTGGAGCTACCTACCAGAGGCTGATTAACCAAATGTTCGCAAAACAAATAGGACGAACAATGGAAGTATACGTCGACGATATGTTAACTAAAAGCTTAACTGCCGAAGAACACTCCCACAACCTGCGAGAAACATTTGAAATCCTCTGGGAATATGAAATGAAGTTGACTTCTGAAAAATGTGTTTTTGGCGTTGCCTCAGGAAAAATTTTAGGTTTCCTAGTTCACCAGAGGGGAATTGAAGCCAACCTAGAAAAAATAGATGCCCTTGTCAAGATGAAGCCCCCCAGAACACTCAAAGAATTCCAACGCCTCACAAGATATCTCATGGCGTTAAATCGATTCATCGCGAGATCTACCGACAAGTGCCTCCCTTTCTTCAAAGCGATTAAAAAAGGCAAGGGGGTCAAATGGACTGAGGAATGCAACGAGGCCTTCCACCAATTGAAAACCAATCTTAGAAAGGCTCATGTGCTATCGAAACCACTACCAAATGAGACTCTGTATCTCTACCTCTTGGTAACTGACGCCGCGACAAGTTATGTCTTAATACGAGAAGAAAAGAGGGTATAAAATCCGTACACTACGTCAGCAAAGCTTTGATTGCCGCCGAGACAAGGTACCCTGACGCAGAAAAGATGGCTCTAGCTCTGATCGTAGCCGCACGAAAGTTATGGCCCTACTTCCAGGCACACAGCATTGAAGTACTCACAAACGGCCCTCTGAAACGGATATTGCAGAAACCAGAAGTATCGGGGAGATTAACCAAATGGGCAATCGAGCTAAGTAAATTCGACGTAAGCTTTAAACCGCGAACCGCAATCAAGGGGCAAGCCGTAGCAGACTTCATCGCCAAATTCACCGAACCAATAATCGACATCGTTTTCCTTATCGGTACGGAAGAAAGTAACATTTACCGTGGAAATTACACGTAGATAGTTCCTCCAATTCACATGGAAGTGGAGTAGGAGTGGTCCTTACGGCCCCCGAGCAAGATGAAGTAGAGTGTGCACTAAGGTTCGATTTCAAAGCAATCAATAACGTCACAGAATACGAGGCCCTTCTCGCAGGACTCCGAGTAGCCACCGCTTTAGGTGCAGATAAGATAGACATCTTCAGTGACTCGCAACTAGTAGTCAACCAAATCTGTAACGAGTACCAAGCGAAAAAGGAAGGAATAATCGCCTATCTGGAAAAGAAGCGATGAGCTTTCAGTAGGTTTACCAAAATCAGAATCACGCAGATCCCCAGGGAGGAGAACTTGAAAGTCGACTCTCTATCTAAACTAGCGTCGGCCACCAACGTCCTGCTATCCAAAACGGTGCCAGTCGCACACCTCTCTCAACCAAGCATATGTGAAGAAGACGACCTCATTGTCGTCGAAGTAAACCTCGCGGAAGTAACGTGGATCACACCTATTAGAGCATACCTAGAACAAGGAATCCTTCCGGAAGACAAGAACGAAGACAAAAGACTAAGGTACCGAGCTGCACGATACACCATAATGGATGGAGAAATGTATCGAAGGGGTTTCTCCAAAACCTTGCAGAGGTGCGTCGACCCTCATGAATCCGCGAAAATCCTACAAGCAATACATGGAGAAGTCTGTGGAAATCACGTTGGAGGAAACAGTTTGGCACATAAGGCTTGTATTAGCTAACAATGTTCCAAGATGCCAAAGAAACAGCTTCCAATTGTGATAAATGCCAAAGGATCACTGACAATATCAAGCAGCCGTCGGAGAAATTAAGAAGTCTCACGTCCCCATGGCCTTTCGCGCAGTGAGGAATCAACCTCATCGGACCTATGCCAACAGCGAAGGGATAAGCAAAGTATGCTATAGTGGCCGTCGATTACTTCACCAAATGGGCAGAGGCGGAACCTTTAGTTCGGATCATTGAACAGAATACTACTGATTTTATGAGAAAATCCATCATATACAGATTTGGAGTCCCGGACACCATTATCTCCGACAATGGTACACAATTTGACAACCTCAATTTTCTAGAATTTTATAGGGGGTGGGGGATAAGGAACTACTACGCATCTGTAGTGCACCTGCAGACCAATGGGAAATTAGAAACTGTGAACAAAATCATCAAGCATACTATAAAAGCAAAGCTAGACTCAAAGAAAGGCAAGTGGGCCAAAAAAACTCCTTGAAGCCCTTTGGCTTATCTAACGACTGCGAGAACGTCCACTAGGGAAACACCTTTTGCAATGGCGTTCGAGGTCGAAGCAGTGATTCCAATCGAAATGCAAATCCAATCACCCCGCGTAGCCCTGTATGACCAAGTCCAAAACATCTCCGCCCTAGAAGAAAACCTCGACGAGTTAGAAAGCCGCCGAGATAGGGCACAGATAAGGAACACTATGTACCAACAGAGGGTTGCCAGGTACTACAATTCTAAAGTAAGGGAAAGGAGATTCCAACTTGGGGACCTAGTGCTAAGGAAAGTATTGCTCAACACCAAAGATAAAATTGCAGGCTCCTTGGCAGACAAATGGGAAGGGTCATATCATATTATCGGGCAAGCAGGTCACGGATGTTACAAGATCGCCAGGCCAGATGGAGAGATAATTAGCCATCCTTGGAACGCTCAATATCTTAAGATGTATTACCTATGAAAAATGTACGAACAAGTGTAATGATGATCACAATGAAATATGGAAATGAATTTTCATGCATAACCCATTGCGAATGCCTTGTTAGTTTGTAGAAAATGGCGAGAACGCCGCATCAAAGATAAAAATCTCGTCTGAGAAGAGTTAACAAAAACTCTCTCCAAAGGCTTGATAAGACGGCGAGAACGCCACATCAAAGATAAAAATCTCATCTAAGAAGAGTTAACAAAAACTCTCTCTAAAGGCTTGATAAGACTCGAGAACGCCACATCAAAGATAAAAATCTCGTCTGAGAAGGGTTAACAAAAACTCTCTCCAAAGGCCTGATAAGATGGCAAGAACGCCACATTAAAGATAAAAATCTAGTCTGAGAAGGGTTAACAAAAACTCTTTCCAAAGACTTGATAAGACGGCGAGAACGCCGCATCAAAGATAAAAATCTCGTCTGAGAAGAGTTAACAAAAACTCTCTCCAAAGGCTTGATAAGACGGCGAGAACGCCACATCAAAGATAAAAATCTCGTCTGAGAAGGGTTAATAAAAACTCTCTCCAAAGACTTGATAAAACAGCAAGAACGTTGTATCAAAGATAAAAATCTCATCTGAGAAGAGTTAACAAAAACTCTCTCCAAAGACTTGATAAAACAGCGAGAACACTGAGACAAATAAAAAGAGGAGAGAATACTAGGTCGAAGATAAAAATCTCGGTTGAGAAAAGATAACTAAGACTCTCTCTAAAAACTTAGTAAAACAGCGAGCATGTTATCTCATAACAATGCTCGACAAGATAATGTCATCTAAATAAGTCTAATAAAGCAAATCCCGAAGGGATTCAGCTGCAGGGAGAAATCGTAGCAAGACCAACCATGTCGCAAGTCCTGAACGCTACCTGAACGACCCACCTTTCACGACTCGAGGGTAAGAAACAGACAAAAGAATAGAAAACCCAAAAGATATACAATAGAAAATTCAACAGATTCAAATTGTTTCAACTACAAGTATATTCGAATCAAAGATATCAACAATATACTAAAGGCAATCATATCATAGTCAGAGATATCAAAAAATATTCCATATGTATATCAAGAATTCATAACTATTACAAAAAGTCCTCAATACTAAGGAGCAGAAGGCTCAGGATCTTGAGAATTCTTAGAAGGCTCAGGATCTTAAGAAGTTTTCTCCTTCTTGGACAGCTCCGCCAAGGAAAGATGGTCCTCAGAATCTGTTTCCACTGAGGTCGAAGATTCTTTTTTACTCAAAACCAGGCTCTCCTCGCCATCTGACAACTCGTAGTCCACATCTGGATCTGGTCCGGCGTCTATCCTTGAACCGAAAATATTAGACCCAGGTTTTTTGGCAATATAGACCTTAGGAAGACCACTCTGGTCAGGTATTTCCATATGCATATCCAAGACAGGCAAACCCCAAGATCGACAATGAGCTCGCCACGACTTCCTGGAATCACGAAGGGACTGCAAGGCCCTCGCGGCGTTACTCTGAATGGCAAGGTCCATCAACTTCCGTGCCTCCGAATCAAGGTTCGATTCCATGATGTGTCGGCATTCCTTAATACCATTTCTGAACTCTCGATGCATAAAGGCATTAAAAGTAGGGGAAGCCTTGTAACGATCTACGACCCTAATCTCGATCTCGGTTTTCACCCCTTCCAAGTTGGAACGAAAGGCGTCGACAGTACCACTGAGCTTAGTAACCTTCTCCTCCGACTGAGCGAGTTTTCCTTCAAACTCTACTCGACCAGCAACAGCAGCATCGAGAAGACTGTTAGCAGAAGCAATCGCCTCATCCTTTTTGGACAAAAGAGCGGTTTTCTCAGCCTCGAGAGCCTCCAGTTTATCTTCACAATCATTCACTCTGGTTTTATAAATCTCCCTCTCGAACGAGAGCATCCTCACCATATCCTCGAGGTCTCCAACTCTCTCTTTAAGCGCCTCACGTTCTTTAAGCACCGCCTCGTTAACAGAAAAAGAAGCCCGCTCAGCCTCAAGATCAGCAAGTCGACGTTGTAGGGCCTTTTTCTCACGCGCCGCAACATCAAACTTCAGCAGAAACTGTACAATGAAAAGAAAATAGATTAACACCTGTGAAGAATCGAAAATGAACGGAGAAAGGAATGCAAGTTATCGCAGTCGAAAAACTAAAAAACGATTGCAGCTGCTTCTCGATCGATTCTCCTAAAAAACTGTCAGCAGTTTCTTGTATCTCGAAGCGAATGTCTTTGGTCAGCATTCGTTTGAGGACAACCTTTAAGGAAAGATCGAATGAAGTAGGAATAGCACCACGGGAGCCACCGGCGACATCCGTGCGAACTTCGACACCATCGCAGCCTATTGATTTCGAAGGCCCCTCTTCCTTTTGAACAACAGGGCCCTTACCCTTTGCAGACGAACGGTACAGCAAAGGTTCCTCCTCCGAATCACATGCATCAGCATCTGCTGCTACCAGAATCGCCTTCTTAAGGACGACCACAAAAGCAGCATTAGGAACGCTCACGGGAAGAAGAAGGACAAAGCTAACATGAGGAATCAGAGCAGGAGCGCCCAACGAGCGATCCATATTTCTTGACCGACGGGGAGGACGGACAGTGGGAATATGCTTAATTTTGGTCCCAGGAGAATCCGCCCCTTTAGACGACAAACCGGGATCATTAAAATCCCCGGTCACCCTACTCTTCTTCGCAGGATTATCAAGGGTTGGAAAAGTATCTTCACCACCAGCAACCGAAGCCCGATCCAAGTCATCTTCCCGATGTTTCATGGAGGCTGAAACTCGTTCGCCAACGTCTGTGGTCTTTTTCGAAAGAGAACGCTTCTTCTTATCCGAATCCTTGCCCAGTTTTCGGCGAGAAGCAGCCGAAAGGTTCTTCAGATCCCTGACCTCTCGGCCAGAAATTGGATCATCGTCCTGAACTAAAAAAGAAGCCAAAAGAAAAAGTCAGTCAAAGCACAGTTTAACTATATGGAATGAACAAGGATAAAAAACTCACTGCGAAGGCGCTCGCGGACGAATTCATCTGTGTCGTGACGAAAGATATCAAACGCACGCTACTCTAACGCTTTGTCACAACAAAGTAGAGTTGCGCAGCGATCATACACGTGAGCTGTAACGATTGGCAAAATTCGGTGAGCTTCTTGGTCGGTCAATTTAGGGCCTTCATTCCAAGTATCTGCACAAGAAAGAAATAGTAACTCACGCGATGCACACTACAAAGATGAAGACACGTCCGACCAATCATGAAATACCTGGCCGAGTGAATAAACGAGGGACACACGCTTCGCTCAGAGACTTCTCTCTGCCAGCAGGAAGATTACACCCCCAGTTCCCGCCAACAAAAAACCAAGCTCCCTTCCAATATTTGTTGGAGGATGGAAGCCCCCATAGGACCCCTCTCTTCTTCTCGTTCGACACATCTAGCTTGCCAAAAAATTTCTTGCCATCCTCGCCGATGGGCAACCACTGGTTTGGAGTGCTCGACACGAGATAATAAGACCCCTCGGCGCCTAGTGATGATCGAAGCTGATAACAATGACGGATCTCGCGAGGGGTCGGATCCGAGAAACCCGATTGGCGCCATAGAGCGCACAAAGCCATCAAAGTCTTGTACCCATTAGGCACCAGTTGCACCAAAGCGAGATTGATGTCACTGAGAAAACACACGACGAATGGCTGAAGGGAAAGAGTAACCCCATAGTTCAACATAAAGCCATAAATGGCCACGCAGCCCTTTGGAGGATTCCACGCAGTCCTCCCCTCAGGAAGAATGAACTTTACCTCCCCTGGGATTTCGTAGTATTCTCTATAGCATTTCAAATGGTGGTCCGTAACTACATTGGGATCCGTGTCAAGAAAACTGGGTGACGACGAAGAGAAGAGAAGTTGCCTCCCCTTCTGATGACTGTTGTCCGAGGAGTCCGGTCTCTAAACTCCATAGAGAGAAGTACCTTTAGCCATGGCTTCTTCAAAAGGTGACGTTCTAGCCAGGGGAATGTCAGCGAGATTCTTGGAAGAACTGTCGGAAGATGAAGATGACAAACTCACAGGCGATACAACAAAAACTGGGGGAACCTGCACATTCGAACAATTGACACTCAGAGGGATAGGATGACGACGGGCGGTGAAAAGGCGGAAACCGCCCCTATCGATTTCCTCCAACATTCGCCTAATCCTAATCCACGAATCCATAAAGAAGAATAAAGAAGGGACAGAGAGAAGCCTTACCCGAAAAGCTTGCAGAAACGAACTTCATAACTCAATGACTCTGTCAATGACAGTTCAACCTTCTCCTTTCGCTCGAAACTTTGAAGAAAATAACAGAAAATGAAGAGTTTGCAAAGAAAAAGAAGCGGGATATATATAGGCACCGACGTATAAAAACATAGCAATTAATTCCAAGAAACCGAAGAAACGTCTTGAAAAGACAAGGGAAGTAACCGGCGCACCAATGATGGAATTTTAAAAACCAAGAGTCCCCTCAAAAAACGTTACTCAAGTAAGAATGCTATAACCGCCGGTTAAGGACCCAACCCGCGAAAAATTCCATTTTTCCATTTTCAAAAATACAAGCGAGGTACCACTGGTACGCTACGCATCATTTCGAAAGAAAGACAAGAATGACCCTGTCACTATATTTAAGAATACCATCAAGAATTACCCTAAGGAATGAGTAAATCTCCTCAGATATAAAATCTCTTCAAAGATTTAGGGGGTATTATTGTATGTAAGATTTCACCATAAGTGGTCACGTCATCACCAACTGCCAGCGTGGCTCCAAGAAAGGAACTGTGAGTACGTGTCCCATTGGGAGCAATCCAATGCTCCCAGAAGGAAGGAAGTCTCGGCGACTGCCTACCGGAGACGGCGAGGACCTCATGAGTACTGCGATCTTCTCGGAATCCGTCACCGACGCACAGGAGACCCGAAGTCCCAAGACAAGTCGAAAGGAAAGGTCGGGCCTATCAGAAGCAATGCTGACACACTGCGACTTAACAATCTGATCACTGGAAAAATGAAAGGCTTGAGCGCAGAGGGCAGTAGGCGCATTAAAAGCGATGACAGGCGCAGGTTACCGTTTAATGAAGCAAAAGCCCTCTGATGTTAGGAGTAGTCTGATGAAGAGACGAATGTTATACATTTAAGGAAACATTTATCTGCCTACCTCTTGAAACGACATCTGCAACATCTGCACACACCCATAATAGAAGTCAACAAGAGGAACATACTGGGACTATAAATACAGGTATTTATGAGAACGAAGGTACGCAATTTTGAGATAACCAACTACTCAGGTAAAAATTTGACTTGGTTCTTTATTCTAAAGAAAACCTAGAAACTAACTTGATCGTCAGAGGTTGATCGCCGGCGAAAGTCTAGCACCTCTGACCGATCGTTCTCTGTTTTAACAGGTATACAAGTTCCAAAGCCTAAACCAAGCACTCTATAGGTCCCGCGAGAACTCATTTTGCGGGATAATTATTGTCTTTTTCATACATCCAGTTCGACGAATCACAAGGCGACCTTACGTGGCTTCGTTGACTCGCTTTGACTGTAAAATCCAATTTTTACCGTCAACAATATATATATATATATATATATATATATATATATATATATATATTGTATATTAAATTTTAGCATTGTATAGTACATGGTTCATTGATATATAATTATTTAATATAGTTAACGATGCAACAAAATAGTAACTAGCATTAATATTTTTCTCAGGAAATTAAGAGCAATTATTCTATAATTTAATTTTTCTTCCTAGAAATTAACTCATAAGATAACCAGCTAAAACCACTCAAATACATTTTAATTATAAGATAATTAAAATGTTGAAAAGTCATATCATCAATGATATTATAATGAAAAAAAATTAAAAATCATATAAAATAAATAAAAATTAAAAATATGGATCTCCACCGTCCATCTACGAAATGATATTATAATGAAGAAAAAAAATTAAAAAATATTATGAAGATCCTAGGATGTCCACCGTCCATCTCTTGATATTTGAATCGACTTTTTTTAAAAAAAATTTATGACTCTTTTTATTTTTTGATCTCCATCGTCCAAGTGAACAATAGAGATCCATCAATCTCTTTTTTTTTTTTTCTTTTTTTTTTTTTACCTTAAAGAGTAAATGAGTAATTTCACTTATAAATTTAACAAAAATTAATAACATCGGGGATTTTTGGTGATAAAATGAAATTATGAGATATAGTTTAACCATAAATGAAATTAGGTGGTGCGTTTTATCTAATACTCCAAATAATAGGGGGATTATGATTTTTATCCATTAAGATTTGTAGTCATTTACTCAAATACACTTAGTACCATTAAATTTTTAATAGAATGGTTGACGGTTAATGATATTTTTAGAATTAAAATGGATGGTAAAGGGAAGTTTGGTGATAAAATAAAATTATAGGAGGTAATTTAGCCATAAATAAAATTAGGGGATATGTTTTGTCTAATACCTCAAACTTTATGGAGAATTGTGATTATTATTCATTTAATATTGTAACAAGCTCATTCAAATATCAAAAAATATTAGTGCAGGTAATAAGCTAGTTCTTGCTTTATATATATATATATAGTCATGCTAAACACAGTCGGCTTGGCAGTCATTCTCTATAAGCGACACGTGTCACCTAAACTTCATTATTTTTTTCAAATTCATGTGTATAATTTCCTTTTAATCCCTAAATTTATACTTAACTTTTATAATTATTAAATTATTATAAATATATTAATTTAATCCATATGATAAAATTTTTAATAGTAAAATATAAATAAAATTACAATTAATTATTATTAAATTTAAAATTTAAAAATTAAAAATAAGAAAAAATTTAATATTAATTAAAATCTAAAAATTAAGTAAAATAATTTAACTGTCAAAATCTAAATGTAATTTTTTAATTCATTAAAAAAAATACAGGTGGAGATGAGATCTTCATCTTAATCTCTAACGATGGAGATTGTCTCTATATAGACAATGGAGAACCTGTGTCTATCTAGAGGCCTGATCTTCATTGATAGAGATCAAGTCTGATCTCCATACTTCTATTTTGACCAGGTTAGGTCTCCATTATTGATCATTGGGAGAACTTTAATTTAGTTCCTAATGTTTGATAAAATATCACTTTTTACTTAATTTTTCTTTTTTTGTTCGTGTGGTCTCTAATATTTTCAATTAAAACATAATAAAAATAAAATAATATTGAACTAAATAATAGAAACTTAAAAATATAAAACGTATTAAAAAGTATTCAAATTAAATTATTTTATTAAAAAAACTAATATTTACAAAAAAAAGATTAAAAAAGATTAAATACTATAAAAAATAAAATAAAATAAAATTGGGAATTAAAATAAATAAAATAAATATTTCAATAAAAAAATTCCTTTAGTTTTTTCTAATTCTCTATTTATTTTATTTTAATTCTTTAACAGTTTTTAATATTTTTTATTATTTACTTTATTAAGTATTAATTTCTTTAATAAATAATTTTATTTTAATTTTTTAATATATTTTACATTTTTAAGTTTTTAAATATAGCTTAATATTATTTTATCCGTTTTATTAAATTTATTTATTTTGTTATATTTTAATTTTAAGGTAAACTATAATTCTATTAATTAAATTCTTCAAGGATAAAACCGTCTTTTAAAATTTTTTATTATAGTTAATTGTCAAATAGTTGGTTAAGGACCACACGAACTAAAAAACCATTATTAATGCAACCCTAGCTAGATTATCTAGTTGGTTATATATTATTTTATTTATTTTTATTTATTTATTTGGACGAAAAAGTAAAGGTGGGAGTGTTTTTGGTAAATACTGAAACAGTGAGGGATAAAACGATGTATTTAAATTCGTTGAAAGTGTTTTTAATAATATCCCTTAAAAAATTTATCATATGGATTAAATTAATATATTTATAATAATTATAAAAGTTAAGTATAAATATAGGAATTAAAAGGAAATTATACATAAGAATTTGAAAAAAACATTTAGATGACACGTGCCACTCATTGAGAGAACAATCATTATTTTTGTGTTTTTTTATGTCAAACACTGTACATGTGTAATTTTATAATATATTTAAATTAAAATACAATTTTACTCTAAAGTTGATGAGCAATAAAAGTATATAGGAAACTTGGTTACATAAACTAAAATAAATTATTTCTCTACATTTAATTACAGTATACTCCGTCATAAATATAAGGAGGAATTATTTTTTCCTCCTAACATTTCCTATATCGTCGGTTTCCTTTCTCGATTTTTAAAAATAGTCATTTTCCTCTGCCTTTATACATTCGTTCAGAAAGTATTTTATCTGTTAATTTCAATGGTCTTTTTTGCTTTAGTTAGTGTCGGAAAGTAACGTTTTGGATGGATGTATAATAGTAGGGGAAAAATAACTATTTCTAAAAAACTAAGGGGGAAAAATGATGATACTAAATATACCGGGGGCGAAAATAATAATTGCCCTAAATAGGAATTAAGTATCCCTTTATTTGCTATATAGCTAAAATATTGTCTAGCTAAAGTATTTTTGGAAGCAATTTTGTGAAAATTGCTTTTAATTAAAAGTAATTCCTGTTACAGTAGATTTAAAAAAAAAATTCCTAGAAAGTATTCAGTTTTAGTTGTTATTTTAACAATAAAATAGAAAAGTATTTGACCAAACATAAAAATGGTTTTTCACGGTATCATTTTAATAAAAGTTAAGGTGATTAAGCTCATTCAAAAATTAAAAAATATAAATGCAGATAATTGACTAGGTTCTTGCTAATATATATATAAAATTTTAGCATTGTATAGTATATGGTTCTTTGATATAAATAACGAGAATTAATATATAATTATTTAATATAGTTAACAATGCAACAAAATAGTAATTAACTAGCATTAATATGTTTCACAGGAAGGAGCAATTATTCTATAATTTATTTTTTCTTCCTAGCTAGAAATTAACTCATAAGATAACAACTAAAACCACTCAAATACTATTATAAGATAATTAAAACGTTTAAAAGTCATATCATCAGTGATGATATACATACTTCACTTCAATCTCAGAACCTTCAGAAATATAATAACTAGTAAGCGGAAGATCCTCCTCCTCTAATTTGGTCGAAAGGTGATAGAGATTTATATATTTACTCGAACAAATCAGACGCTTCTCAATTTTCTTGATCAAATCACCAACCAAAGTTGTTTCCTTCACCTTGAGATTAAATTCATCATCACCAACTTTCACCAAAATGTTAAATTTGGATTTTCCAGGTAAGGGTTTGAAGTGAAGAACAAGAGTAGCAACATTTTTCTTAAAGTCATAATGCGCAATGGTTCGATCGTTGTTCAACTCTTGATTATCATACGTCCTAAGAATTTGCCTTTCCGCTTTCAAATTCAAAACGGATTCAATCCTCTTTTTCAGATCAAGAATGGTTGCAGTTTCCAGCATTTCAATCTCGGGTATCACCTCACCACCAGTGATCTTGAAAAGAACCGTAGCTGCCATGATAACTTCTTTTTTAATTTGTAAAATACTTAATAATTACAAAGGATTCTAAAACCGTAGTACTTAAAAGGAAAAATATTTGGTTGTGAAATGCATGATGTAATGCTCATTCGAAATGCGTTTTTTGGAAGGTAAATACTTTCATTTCTCATGAAATTTTGTTTGGATGAAATCTGATCATTTGGTTACATGTTGTGTTCTTATACCAACCAACCAACAGAACGACACTAATTGTTGATATTATATTGGGTTGTTTTTCTAAAATGGGTTGTAATAGCTAAATACATTGGGTTGTTTTTAAATTACTCAAGATTCCAGTTATTAGCTTTCATAAATCAACATGTATCCAGATTTCAATTGAAAAAAAAATGTCACATATAAATTGGAAAACAACTCATTAAATTAAAATATAATTGGTTTTGGTAAAATAGTTCAACAAGTGCTTTTGATAACATTCAATTTTGAATGAATGATAATCAAAACTACCCCGATTTAAATGAATCTAATAGTTTAGTAGTATCCTTGTCCAAGATTAAGTGTTTACAAAATGAAAGCAAATACAAAAATAAAAATAAAATAAAACTAATTAAGAGAAAAAAAAAAACCTTTGTTTTTACATTATAAATCATGTTAAAACACTAACAAGTTAATAATGAGAAATAACTGGTAAAGTGGTCAATCAAATTTACAAGAAAATCATACTCTGTTAGAAAAGCACCATAGGGGCCTTGCAGTATCTCACTTAATTACACAAGGTTTGACATAGCTTTTGTTGTCAATGAGTTGATTCAGTTCTTGGCAGCTCCAACTGACACTCACTAGCAGGCTTGCAATGCTCTTAGGTATTTGAAGGGTACTTCTGATATGTGGCTATTCTTTCAACCTGCCTCATCCTTATTTGTTGAAGCATTTTGTTGATGCAGACTGGGCATTCTATGTTGATGATAGGAGATCTATTAGTGGGTGTTTTGTGTTTCTTGGACCAAACTTAATAACTTGGTATTCAAGAAAGCAAAGGAGTGTTACCACATAGGCTGAGTATCGTACCTTATCTCAAGCCTCAACTGAAGTGTTGTGGTTGAAATCCTTATTTGCAGAGCTGGGATTCTCTCTAGCTGATTTGCCTACTCTGTGGTGTGATAATACTGGGCCAACTCTCTAGCGCACAACCTTGTATTACATGCTCGAACCAAGCATATAGAAGTGGATGTTCACTTTGTCATGGAGAAGATAGCTACAGACCAGCTTAAAGTGAACTATGTTCCTAATAAATTTCAAAAGGCATGTATCTTAACTAAAGCTTTAGCAGCTGCTTATTTTACATTTCTTAGCCACCCCAATTCACTTTGCGGGGGCATTTTAGAGATAACAATATTATCTCATTAGCTGCTTCGGCTTTAACTTCTAACTCAACATCAATAGCAATTGTTAGCATACTTGCAAACTATTAAGCATACTATTGCTGCTGGTTGAGCTTAGCTTGTTCTGCTTCCAGCACCAACAGCAAATGCATCACAGCTTTTGCTTGTGCTCAGGTCTAAAAAGGTCTGCACATCTTCTGATCACTTGTTTATCTTTTGATCAGCTGCTTCAGCTCAATGCTTGATGATCAAGCTTCAGCAGATCATTACTAATACACCAACAGATCAGTTGGGTTCTCATTGAATTAGAAATTTTGTTACAGTAGAATTTCCCGCCAAATTGTAACAAACTCTCCAGTTGGTGTAACAACTTCTCCCGCCTTTTATAATAACCGACTATCATTCGTCTTCCATGTATTGATCAATTTATATATATGGTTCTTGAGTTCTGTATTTTGTAATTAGAACACAATCAATAAAATGGCTCTTAAAGTAACTACCTCTCTTCCTTTTGTTTACTGTTCCTTTTAGAGTTTTTATAGCTTGTTATATGTACAAGCTTTGTTTTGTGTTACACACAACTTCTATTCGGAAGTTTTACATGGTATCAAAGCTATGAGACTCACAGTCACGGCTTCTCAAATCGATCCATATGCAGGTGCTTCACCAATTGCTGCAAACTCCACAGTTTCATGTTCAAACTAGAGATCTACACAAGTCTCCTTACTCTCATCAAATCTCAACTTCAAGCTTCCTACTAAGCTTGATCACAGTAATTACAATTATTGGAAGATGCAAGTCTTGCCAGTTATTCGTGATTTGACTGGGAGGATTTTGTCCTCAATTGCAATAAATGTCCAAAGAAGTATGTTACAGTCCATACAGAGGAACCTAGTGAAGTTGATCAAATTGTAAGTGAAGAATTTCTAACCTGGAAAAAGACTGATCAATTAATTATTTACTGGTTATTTTCAACCTTAAGTGAATCGAATTTTGGTCAAGTTACTTATTGCACAACAGCTTTTGAAGTATGGAATGCTTTAGGAAATTTGTATACACGGCAATCTAAAGCTCAAGTGTGTCAAATAAAAACTGAAATGAATGTAACTAGGAAAGGTTCAATGTCAATTAATGAATATGTTCTGAAAATGAAAGGTTTTAGTAAAGCCTTAGTAGCTGCTGGACAACTCTTGTCCACAGATGATGTTGTTTCTAGTGTTATTGGAGGATTAGGTCCTGAATACGATCTTGTTGTTGTAACAATAACTGCTAGATAGAGTTACGTTAGTCTTCAAGAAGTGCAGTATCTCCTCCTGAGCTATGAGAGCAGATTGGCCCAACACAGCACTGCTACTACTCTTGATTTGACTCATGCCTCAACCAACTTTCTTCCAACAACTTTAATAATAGAGGAGGTTCTCGAGGTGCTCAAAATCAAGGATCTAGAGGAAGGTTCAGAGGAAGAGGTAGAGGCAAAAACGGTGGTAGAGGAGGACCAAGGTTCTTTGTCAATTGTGTGGAAAAAGTGGTCACGCTATCACCACTTGTTACCACAGGTTTGATCATAATTTTCAGGGAGTAAACCATCAACAATCTGGTCAGTTTCAACAGCAAGGATCCAACCCACGGGAGGTTTTCAAGCTCACATGAGCCAGATGTATCAGACTTATCCTGGACAGTCATAAAAAAACTTCAACACAGCTACTGCATGAATGCATCCAAATGCTTTGTTGCAGCACCAAGCACAGTCATGGACCCAGCTTGGTATGTTGATAGTGGAGCTACCAACCACATCACCTCGAATATGAGCAATTTGTCTATCAAATCTGGTTACAAAGGTCTGGATTTTCTTACAGTAGGTAATGGTGCTCAACTTTCAATTTCACATATAGGTGCTTCAGTCATAGGCTCACATACTCACCCACAAACACCTCTTTTGTTGAATAACATCTTACATGTACCTAGTATAACCAAGAATCTACTGATGTTGGTTGAGCTTAGCTTGTTATGCTTCCAGCCCCAACAGCAAATGCATCACAGCCTTAGACTTGATAGAAGATCACTTGTTTATCTTCTGATGCTCCAGCTCAATGCTTGATGATCAATCTTCAGCAGATCATTACTGATACACCAACAGATCAGCTGGGTTCTCATTGAATTAGAAATTATGTTACAACAGAATTTCTCGCCAAATTGTAACAAACTCTTCAGTTGGTGTAACAGCTTTTCCCGCCTTTTATAACAGCCAGCTATCATTCTTCTTCCATGTGTTGATCAGTCTATATATATGGTTCTTGAGTTCTATTTTTTGTAATCAGAACACAATCAATAAAGTGGCTCTCAAAGTTTCTACCTCTCTTCCTTTTAGAGTTTCTATAGCTTGTTATATGTACAAGCTTTGTTTTGTGTTATACACAACTTCTATTTAGAAGTTTTACACAAACAAGTCTGGTAATGCTGTTATTCTCAAACCTGTGACTAACAAGTTGATTCAAACCAAAAGCACAGGTGGCCAGGCATAAGATCTTGTTGGTATCCTTGGCAAGTTAAATCAGCTACATCTAGTGTATGCATTAGATCATAATTCACTGGAGGGTAGCTCATTGTATTGATTGTATAACAGTAGAGATCGAAATCTAGTAAACATGGATATGTAGTCGTGTATTGTTAAACAAATTTGCAATAAAAGGATACTTTGTTATGTATAAGAGTTCTATTAATGAAAGTATTGAGCTTCTTAGATGTTGCATATATAGTCGTGTATTGTTGTCAATTTAATTAATGAAAAGAAATGCGATGGAGTCTCTATTGAAATACCATAAGAGTTCTTGAGAAAGCTTAGATTTTCATTTAGTACACATTAGCTAAATACATTGGGTTCTTTGGTAGTTAAATACAAAGTTGTTTTTAAATTACAATAATACTCAACGTTCCAATTATTAAGTTACACATTAGCTTCCTTAAATTAACATGTATCCAGATTTCAATTGAAAACAATTTGAAATTTAAATGATATCTTAATTATACATATATATATTATCTTAATAATAAATGAAGATCTCATGCCATCATGTAAGAATTTCTCAACTAGAAAATCTCATGCCAGAACCGTTCTGATTTAACAAACATTAACCCCTTTAATTAATAATATGAAGATCTTGATTAAAGCAAATACAAAAATAAAAATAAAATAAACTAATTAAGTGAAAAAACAAACTTGGTTTTTACATTAATTTTTAACATTATAAAAATGGTAAATTCTTTAGTTTAAAAAAAAGGATCCTCATATGATTTTGATCCACAGAACACAGAACCAATTGATAATGAGAAATAACTGCTAAGTAGTCAATCAAATTTGCTAGAAAAGATACAACTAAAACAATAACGAAACAACAAAAACAATAATAAAAGCAACTTAACATCCATCATCCCAGTCTGATCAACTTGCTTTGCTCATTACAAGACTTCACCAGAATGTCAAATTTCGGTTCGTTATCAAGGGGCTTAACATCGAGAACAAGCGTGGCAAATTCTCCGAAACTGTAATGACTAATAGTTTGATCGTTGGTTAACTCTCGGTCATTAAACCTCAGAGTTTGTCTAGCCATTTCTATGTCAGTAAAAAGTTGAATCCTCTCCTTCAAGTCAAGAATGGTTGCGGATATTGGCATGGCGATCACAGGTGTGACTTGCCCACCAGTGATCTGGAATTGAACTGTGGCCATGATAATAAAGTCACTACTTCAATTATTTGTAAATTGGAATCTCTGCTTAAGATGTGAGTGTGTGTGTATATATATGTACAAGGAAAAATAAAATAAATGATGAAAATGAAACAATGGTAAGAAAACGCATGCTATGTTTGTTCATTTTACATGCATTCTTTTTGGAAGGTAAGAGTTATTGTTTCTAATGGCATGATAGGTAGAATGTTTATTTATTTTATGATTATATATTGAATATATGGAATTAAAATGACAAGTTAATTAATATATTGATGATTGACATTATATTATATGTTAATTAAACTAAAATCCTTTGTCATTATCCAAAACCACTTATTCAGCAATAAGCAACTTTATCAATTAAGAGAGTGAAAAACAAAAATGAGAGAATTTGATATTGCATAATTTTTACATTTAAGATAGACGGTAGAGATTTTTTCTTTTTTAAAAAAAAAAAAAAATTAAACTTCAGATCTCCATCGTCCATCTTTGAATTAACGGTGGAGATCTGAAATTTTTTTTTTATTATTTTTTTTAAAAAAAAGAACGAGAGGGAGAAAGGTGGATGATCCACATGGTTCGAAGAACCCAGAAGATTCTAGTTTCTCTTCGAAAACGAACCCAGAAATTGGATTCGTCAACGAGCCCTTCTGGGCTCGTCAAAGAACCCAGCAACAAACCCAGAAATTCTTGGTTCGTCGAGCTAGAGATCCAACCAAATTTCAAATTTAAAAAGCGCATGAAACAAATTCAAGCCGCCTGTAATTGAGCAAAACTCAGAGGAGGTAAACGTCATTTAATCTTTCATAAAAGTACAAAATATGTTACATAATATTGAAGAATTAGAAAAGTACTTCAAGATCTAGTTTGCACAAGGCTTGAGATTTTCCTTCATCTTTTGAATTATCATCAAGAAGTTATTGTGATCACCTTCTTGTTGTAGTCAAAAGGTTTCAACTAAATTTTGTTTTTCAACATCCTTACTTGTAGATATTTTAGGTACCTCATGACTATCGTTGTCGTCATCATCTATCTCAACGACAGCATCAGTATTCTGTCTTATGATATCATTGATGATATCTGCTTCAGTTGGACTGTAACACACTTCTTCTTCCTGTTTGGTTTTGTCTCATATTCCTAAAATACGCATTTGTAACCAACTGATATAAACGTATAACAAACAATGTCTGATTGACATAATTCAACAACCGGTAGAACAAAGAGATCAAGAGAAGACAACAGCACAAACGGAGCTAGTAAAGAAGGCTGGATGCACCCTCACGTGCCGTCAAGCATGGCTGGTAAATTAATCTCCTCTAATTAATAACCTCTCTAAATTAATAAAAAGTCACAGTCCCAACTCGGACCAATATAAAAATATGGGCGAATTGCAATGGAGTACCCTAACGTTTGGTCATATTACAATAAAATCGTGAGTTTAGCCTTAATTGGTCATATTACAATAAAATCGTGAGTTTAGCCTTAATTGCACATTAGTACTCTACCATTAGTTAACTCGGTCAAAAACAATTGCTGACCAAAAACTTTACCTTGAAATAACAAAAATACCCCTAGTTAGAAAATAAAAAAAATAATATTAATTATTAAAATTAAGAAAAATTTAAAAATTTAAAAAATAATTTAAATGGATCTGTCCATTTTAAAAATTTTAATAATTAATATTATTTTTTATTTTTTAAAATCAAGAGTATTTTTGTCATTTTAGATAAAAATTTTAGTCAACCGTTATTTTTGATTAAGTCAACTAACGGTAGGGTACTAATGTGTAATTAAAGATAAAATCACGATTTTATTACAATATGATCAAACGTTAGGGTACTTCATTGTAATTCGCCCTAAAAAATTAATAAATCCTTTTATCGTAATAATTAATAATTTCTTTTTAAAACATAGTGTAAAATTTTGGTCCTGACTGTCGCATAAATTAATAATTTCATAAAAGTATAAAATATGTTACATAATATTCAAGAACTAGAAAAGTACTTCAAGATATAGTTTGCACAAGGCCACCATGTTTGAGATTTTTGACTTCATTCTTTATATTTTAAATTGTCCTCAAGAAGTTATTGTGATCACCTTCTTGTTGTAGCCAAAAAATTCAACTAAATTTAGCATTTAAACAGCCTTACTTGTAGAGATTTTAGGTACCTCATGACTATCCTCTCGTCATTATTTATCTCAATTGCACCATTACTACTCTGCCTTGTGATATTATTGATGATATCCTCTTCGGTTGGAGTGTAACACATTTCTTCTTCCGCTGGATGGTTTAGTAGATGATTGACATTCATAGGATTTCTATAGTGAAAGCTTTGAATTTGTTGTTCTAATTCGCTCCTAATACCACTGTCTTCGATGTCTCCCTAGGTTTCTCCTTGGACTATACGAATTTTACAATGAAGAAATCAATTAATGACAGGTGTTGAGCTTAACATCAAATGTCCATGTAACATGAGGATTAGACATCTTAGAAGGAGAAGCAATAACAAAGAAGATAGAAAAGAGAGAACTTTTAGGAGTAAGAGAGATAAAATAGATTTGGATCAAGAAGATAGAATTTTTATGAGAGCAAGAAGTGTGATAACTTATATTTGCAAGGAGATTTTTAAGGACATGAAATATTAAATTGACGCATTTTCTAAGACAAAATAGTAGGTAAAACCCTTCAAATTAATAATCCCTCTAAATTAATACTCAAGGATGGGTCCCAAGAATATTAGTTTAGAGGGGTTCTACTGTAAAATGATGGAAGTTAATTTTATAGAGTTTTCAAAATTTTAATCAATTCTTAAGAATTGCATTCAGAAATTATTTTTCTTAGAACATCTAATTGAACACTCTTTTTATTAATAGTATGACTTAAGAGGCGTTAATTTGTTTTGTAATTCAACAAAACAAAATTGGATTTGAATGATCATTTGAAAATGTTAATGCCAAAATTTGGCCACATATTCAAAGGAGAATTATTTACTAGAAGAGGTGTAAAACTGAGAGCCTGGGGATCAGGAGATCTGCTCTCTCAGACCAGAGGGACCTCGAGATCCGGAGATCTGCTACCCTAAAGTCCCAAAGAAACCCAACAGAGAAAATTCCCACATGCTAATTAACACTAAAAAAAGGACATACCCACCACATGAACTAGACAAGAATATTGTATTGTATTGATAACCGTTGTATATTTTAGTTATTGACAGAGATGGCTAATAGTTATGTAAGCGACTGATAGAGGAATCTTCATCGTATCATTGGGTATTCATTGATAAATGGTGGAGATTTAATTTAAATTTTTAAGATTTTTTAATTTTTATTTTTAATTTTATTAATATTTTATTTTGAGTATTTGACTTAAGGATATTTTGGTACTTTTCATTCTTATGTTAGATATATTTTTATTTTTTTATAGTCAATTTTGTTGAACGGTTAACTTAAAATAAATTTAAAACAAATATAAATTATTATATTTTGTGTAAATAAATAAAAATCAAATTCAAGCCGGTGAAAACTCCTGCTGAAGAATAACAAGCCAAACCCAATACAACTAAGAATTTAACTTTGTTCAAAAGCTCATAATTCTTCTTAAATTTTGTCCAAAAAAAAAATATTTATTAAATGTTTTTAAATTTCTACTTTGGAGGAGCACACCTCCAATGAAGGTCTGCTTTTTTATTATTATTATTATTTTTCAAATAAGAAAAAATTGATACTTTTCAGAATTTACGAAAATATTTGAGGATGAAATTTTTATTTTCCTAAATTTCATATCAGCTTTAGATTATATATGAAGGTAATTTTAACTATTTACACAATAACATTAATCAACCGTTAGTGAATGCCAGCAAATGAGATATTTGTGGAATTAAATAAAAAAGTTGAATATACATACAATTTTTACTTAAAACTCATGGGTGTTTGTGCAATTAATGCTTCTTCTTCTTTTTCTTTTTCTTTTTTTTAAAAATGTACAAATTTGATATTGGGAAGATGATACAACTTGAATCCACGACCTTGATATTGAACTCACAACCTTAATATTAATTTAATGTGTAAGTGTGAAGGCTTACCACTGAGTTACCTCGACTTTAGTTTTTTACAAATTTTTTTTTTTATGTATCAAACATTTTTACTCACAAGTAGGTTAGATAATGGAATTTTAGTGTAGTTATTGATCAGTTAATATAGTAGCACATCCACTTTCAGGGATCAATTATTTTTTTTATCTGGAAATGTTTAAATTTTTCAAAGACAGAATAGAGACCGAACCCTGAAACCTGAAACCTAAATGACAGGTTTTTTTTTTTTTTTTTTTTTTCCATTCAAACAAGTTGATTAAACTATTGAATTGCAATCTAATTAATGTTAAGTAATGATGACTAACAAGTAACAATACAATTTATTTCTAGTAACAAGTAATTTGTTTTGGCCGCTCCAATAATTCATGCTGGTGGAACCATGTAACCTGAAACACGTATTTAATTATAATAATGTTAGATATCTCAACTTCTTCTATGATAATTTAATTCTACATATAATATATAATAAATAAGTTCAAAATGTGAGTATATGTATTTAATAAGACGTTATTAAGTTAATATTCAATTAATTTTATTATTGATTCAATTAATTAAAATATAATAATATTATTGACAAATATTTCAAAAAAAATGTTGAATTGTATGCTTTATGAAGAATAACAAATATTTATTTGAAAAAAAGGGTTAAATACAATCATACCAATATTGCTAGACTTTATGATCGTAACATGTGTCTATTTTATTATAAAATAAAATAAGATACATGTTATTTTATTATAGAAAATACTGTTAACAAATAAGAATAATACGGACCATCACCCAATGTGGTGCGGTGGTAAAGGTACTCATTCAACTTAGCAATAACTCAGATTCAAGTCGCAATCATTGTAAGTTATGTATCAAATATATATATATATATATATATATATATATATATATATAAAACTATTGCAAACTTTTTAGGACAGTTTTGAAAAGTAAGTTTTGGAAAAATTGATTTATTATAATTTTTTTTTTTGGAAATTTACATCTAATTTGAAATATGACATAAACAAAATCTTATAGAAGTAGGAAAAATAAATTCTATAAATATTTATATTTTGACAAACTTTTATGATTTTTGTTGAAACGCATTTATGGATACAATCTAATATAATTTTCATTTTAAAAATTTTAATATTACATATTATTAAAATTTATGATTGTATTAAAATTATAAACCAATTATGTAGACACATATGCACACCAATTTTGTGGAGCTTCGGTGGAGGGCAAACGATCTTAGAACTGTATCAGCGAGCATTATAGATTTACGGGGGATTTAACCTCGTATCAAGGCTCAATTTTCCCAAAATGGTCGTTTTCACCTCCGTTTTTACAATTATATGTTTTTAAGCAGTTTTGTATTGAGTTAATTTTTTAATGAAAATAATAAAAAATCAATTTTGAAAAATAACACTGATTTATTTAGTTTGATTAGCAATAACATCTATTTAGAGTTTTGGATAAAATTGCTCCTGCTAGACAATGAAAAAGCGCATGAGCTAAACTTCGTGAGAAAGCAAAAATAGTTCATAAGAGAGAAAAACAGCGAGAAGGAGAAAAATATTAGTTTGTAACAGACCTAAAAATTAATTCATAAGAGAGAAAAATATTAGTTCGTGACAGATCCAAAAAATAATTTATGAGAGAGAAAAATATTAGTTCGTAACAAACTTAAAAAATAGTTCGTGAGAAAGAGAAAAATAATAGTTCGTGACAAAACTAAAAATAGATCTGAAAGAGCAAAGATAGTTCGTGAGAGAGAGAAAAATCAACAAAAAAGTATGATTCTTTTCGATTAACACACGAACAGATTTTTTCAATTTTTCAAATGAAAAAATAAGGAAAAAAATTAGATCTAATCGTGCAAAGAAAGAGACAAGGTAAAGAAAAAGAAAAAAGAAGAGACAAGACAAGACAAGAGAAAAAAAAAAGCTTTCATTAAATACATATTGAGATTTAAATCAAAATAAGTGTTATTTCTAATCAAACTAATAAACCGTTACTATTTTTTAAAATTGCTCTCTCATTAGTGCCATTACTCACCATTTTCTTTTTCATTAGGAATTTCGATTTTAGGCGGTTACCTGTTTTAATTTAATTTGATTAGGAAATCTGTTTTAGATTTTTAGTAAATTTAGGATTTTTCGAATCCTTATGAAAGTGAACTTGTTTTCTTATTCAAGCCAACATTCGGCTATTTAGTTGTTAACTTTGATTTTATTAATAAAAAAAGTTCCATCAGAACAATTTAGTTGTGGATTCGACTTTAATACCGCTTTCGCTCCGTCAAGTGATATCAGAGCACAAGGTTTATTGCAAGTCTTCTTATCTCGCGCGTCAATATTGGGGGTAACCATTCTCTGGACGATAAGTAGAGAATGAGGGCAATAGCAACCGTCGTTGTTAATGCCGCCATAGTTGAGATTCGTCCTCAGTTGAACGAAGTGGATGAGCTGGGAATGGAAGTGCGAACGCATATAGTAGACATTCTCCGATGATTGGAGGCTTTATTACCTAATGGTAACATAGTGGCTGATCAGAGGCGCTGAGGGGCAGAGGAGATGACTAGTGGGCCGATGCTAGTGGTGCAGTATCCTGAATCAGAACTTCAATTGAAAAATCTACCGATCCAAAAACCTACTAGTCCAAAATAGGCCATTGTCATAGTCTCATAGATAGAGGACAGAGGTCCAAAAAGGACAGAAGAAGACAAAGACTACAAAATCACTGTTGACGTCTCAGTTTTCAAGGGAACCCAGAATGTGTAGAAATTCATTTTCTAGGTGGATGACTTGGAATCTGGTTTTGCTATGATGGACTATTCTAAGGAGAGAAAACTGAAGATTGTGACAAACAAGCTTAAGGGATTTGTGATGTCTTACTAGAAGTATCTGAAGAATGAAGGATACGCTCTGGGAAACCACCAATTACAACCTAGGAGAAGATGAATAGCAATTTAATATCCAAATTCCTTTCTCCTGATTATGAACAGCAGATTTATGTGCAGATACAAAACTATAAGGAAAACCGACCTATAGACAAGTATATTGGCAAGTTTATTCAATTGAATTCGCGACTTGTTGCCAACAATGAAAAAATGCAAATCGCAATCAGAACTTTGATGTTGATGGAAATAAATTACCATGCATAATTGTAAGGGTTTTCTAATCCCCAAGAAAGGACCTTAAATTTTAACACACCATTAGTATTCAGAACGAATACAATTTTTAATGAAGGGATGGCTAAAGTAGTGATTGATACAAGCAGTAGTGAAAATTTTTGGTGAAGAAATTGAAGCTGCTAAGGTAGAAGCATCCTCGGCCCTATGATCTATGTTGGATTTGAAAGGTGGATGGTGCAACTAATATGGTTAATGAGATAAGTCGAGTTTCTTTTTCTATTCGAAAGAATTATAAAGATGACATTGTTTGTGATATGGTAGACGTCGATGCATGTCAGATCCTATTAGGTAGGCCATGGCAGCATGATGTAGATGTTGGATTCAAGGCCAAAAGCAATTTCTACGAATTTTGGTGGAAAGGAAGAAAGATTACACTGAAACCGCCAACCCTCAAGGTTACTGAAGATACGAAAAAAAGCCAAGAATTTCATAGCAGTTGCTCACAACATGGCACAGAAGATTATAAAGCATGTACAATGCTAGTTCAAGAAGAATGCATTAAGACCAATGAAATTCCAAAACATGTACAGACCTTAATGGCCGAATTCTTATACATGACTCTTGATGAGATGTCAGGTGGACTGCCACCATTCAAGACATCCAACATCATATTGATTTACTGCTTGGAGCGAGTTCGCCAAATCTGACACATTACAGGATAAATCCCCGGAAGCAAAAAATCCTTCATGATCAGGTCAATGACTTACTGTAGAAAGGGTATATACAGGAGAGCAAAAGCTCTTGCGCATGCCTACTTTATTTGTGCCTATGAAGAATGGAAGCTAGTGGATATGCATTGACAGTAGGGTGATCAACAAGATTACTATCAGGCATCGTCATCCAATACCGATATTGCGAGACATGCTGGATCATTTTTTAGGAGGGAAAATCTTTTTCCAATTTGATTTGAGGAGCGGATACCATCAGATTCCAATTACACCTAGGGATGAATGGAAGATCGTGTTTAAATGCGTGAGGGGTTGTATGAGTGGTCAGTGATGCCATTCGACTTTTCCAATACTCGAGTATCTTTATGTTGCTGATGAAACATGTATTGTGGCCATTTTCCTGCAAATTTGTTGTCTTTTATTTCGATGACATTTAAATTTACAGCCCTAGTGAAGAAACCCATTTGGAGTACTTGAGACAAGTGTTGTTGGTGCTGTAGAAAAACAAGTTGTATATTAACAACAACAAAAATATTGCAGTTTTTTGCAAAGCAATTTGGTTTTTCTTTATTCGGTTGTAGATGCAGATGGAGTTCTAGTAGATGGGACCAAAGTAAAAGCAATTCAAGATTAGCCAACAACTTCAACTGTAACAGAGGTGCGATGCTTTCATAGACGGCTACCTTCTACTAGCAATTTATTCAAAATTTTAGCAGCATAATAGCTCTTATAACTGAATGTACGAAGAAAGGCAATTTTCAATGGGGAGACGAACAAGAGGCTAGTTCGCATTATTAAAGAAGAAGCTGAGTGCTACTCTAGTTTTAGCATTACCAAATTTTGAGAAGTTGTTTGAAGTCGAGTGTGAAACTTCGGGCAAAGGAATAAGAGTTGCTCTATCACGAGAGGGGCGACCAATGGATTTTTCAGTAAAAAAATTTAGTTATGTGCGACAGAGATGGACAACCTCTGATAAGGAATTCTATGCAATTTTCCGTTCATTGATGCATTGACAACATTACCTCAATGGAAGGAATTCACGTTGTTTAGCAACCATCAGGCCTTGAAATGCATTTACAATCAAAATCACATGAACAACATGCATGCACAGTGGATCACGTATATGCATAAATTTACCTTCTCCCTGAAACATAAATCCAGGCAGATGAACAAGGTTGTGGATGCATTAAGCATGCGAGCTACATTGTTAGTGATTGTAGTAGCAGAGCTCACTGGATTCGAATTTTTGAAGGAGTGCTATGCCGAAGATATATATTTTCAAGAACCATCAAGATGTTGGAGATTTTCCACTTCATGACGGGTACATATTTAAATCTAATAAATTGTGTATTCCGTAGGGATCTGTAAGCAAGAAAATTATTAAGGAGTTGCATAGTGGCCCATTAGGAGGTCATCTAGGTCATAATAAAACAATTGTTCTGGTGGCTGATAAATATATATATATATATATATATATATATATATTACTGGCCGTAGTTGAAAAGGGATGTCGAAAAAATCGTATAGATTTGTAAAACCTACTAGGAGTCTAAAGGACAAGCTCAAAATTCAGGGTTGTATACTCCGCTGCCAGGTCTGGGAACTATTTAGGTGGACTAGTCCATGAACTTTGTGCTTGGTCTGCCAAGAACACAACAAGGTATTTGGCCGATCTTTCCCTTTGGAAGGTCGTGCGTTGCATGGTGTTTCTAAGACTATTGCATATGATCGTGATGTCAAGTTCCTTAGTCACTTCTAGAGGAATTTTTGGAAGAAATTTGACATTAATTGCAGTTTTTAGCACCTGTGACCCCTAGACAGATAGCCAAATAGAGGTTGTGGATCATACTTTGGGTAACACGTGTTGCACCTTTTTTGCCAAGTTCTCTCTAGCTTTACTGAATTTTGGTAATGAGGGTAAATTAACCAGATCTGGTACATGTTGAGGCTGCTGCATATAAACAATCGCGAATTGGGATTTGCCCATTGATTGGTTACTAATGCTGTTATATGTGAATTTGCCTTCAGAAGGTCAAGATCTCAACGTTTTGGCTTGTATAAGGAGGCTGCTGGTCAACATTGTCACAAGAAAGAGTTCAAGGGAGGTGACTTGGTGATGGCGTGCCTGCGCAAGAATCAATTTCCAAGGATTTGCGCCAAGTTACAGAAGCTAAAATATGGTCAATTTCGAGTTTCCAAGAAGATTAATGACAATGACTATGTTTTTTAGATGCCTGACAATTAGAACATTTCGAATATTTTCAATGTGGTTGACTTGTCAGAGTATCATGAAGACTTTTCCCTTTACCCTTAAAACTCGGGGACAAGTTCCTTTCCAAGTGGAGGGGACTGATTTAGGACACATGTGCACACTAAGCTTGTGGGGGTTCGTTGGAGGGGCAAACGATCTTTATTTTGGGTCCATAATATATCAATGGAACCGTATCGGTGAGCCTTACAGATTTTACTGGGGGTTTTCAACTTTGTTTTCTACAGTTTTATGTTTTAGGCAGTTTTTGGTTAGGAATTTTAGTTTTAGGCAATTTCTTGTTTTAACTTAATTCGTTTAGCAAATTTGTTTTTAAGTTTTAGTCAATTTAGGATTTTTGAATCCTTGTGGAAATAGACTTTATTTTTTTGTTTAAACCAACATCAGGCTATTCAGCTGTTATCTTTGATTTGATTAATAAGAAACGTTCCTTCATAACAACTCAGTCATGGATTCAACTTTACTATGACTTTTACTTCTTTAACCAAACATGTATGTAATTAATTATTTTCCTTAACATCAAGTTAAAAAACCGTATTCAACTCGAGCTAGGAGTCTATTTTCAATTAGTTCTCTAATTTAGATAGATGTATATGCCTCCAATGTATCAAAACTCGCGCTTAAAAATAAAAAAAAATGTAAATAAATTGCAAAAGTAAGATGAATAATGTATAGAAATCTTACTTCCACAAGTGGTTCCAGGTTGAAGTGAGTTGCCACATGAATGAGCCACAAAAAGCAGTTTCTCCATACTGATTATGTCTTCAATTTCCTTTGTAATAATACTGCAAGTGCATGTCATCCCAATCTCCTTCACTCCTTTGCAACAATCACTTGATGGTTCCACTTTTGGTCCTTCTTTCTCTATAAACTTTAGGCATCCAAACAAAACCCCTAGCCCCTCCCCATTTCTACACTCATTCTCATCGGGTTGCCTCGCCGCCGTTATCTGGCCAGAGCCACCAAGAATCAAGATTCCGATGATGGCAGCGGTGAAGAGCTTCAAATTCAACCCCAAGAAATGAGTAGTAGGAGTTGCCATGGTTAAATGTTTTTCTCAAATATGAATATGAATTTGTGTTTCTGTTTCAGTTCATCAATCAATTTTGAGATGTTTGATGAGTGAGTGCCGACAAAACTTTCTTAATCAAGAGTGACATTCTTGTCATGTAATAATTATTTTTTGGTTTGAAATCTGGCAAACTTTGCAACTAAATTAATTCTAAAATAATTTAAAATGTCTCTTAATTGGATTGAGATTCTTTCCTAATCTGATATTTGTGTTGATATGAATAAATCTTGTCATATTTATAATTAATGGTTATATTTCTTTTTTCTTTATATTTTTCTCCAATTTTTGTAATTTTTATGAGTTTGTTAATACTATATTACCCAAATTTTTATGTTAAAAATTTGTTTTAAATAATATAAAATAATTTATAAGTAAATTATTAAATAATATAGTCAATAATGTGAGAGTTATAAATCACTTACTGCATTATTTTAAAATTTTTAAACAAAATAAATTGAATGAAATAGAATTACTCACCCTTTCAAAAAAAAAAATGGAATTGACTTTAACAGAATGCGAAAAAGTAGTTGTTTTATTAACACATAGTTTTTAGTATTTGAAAATTTCAATCTTAAAGAAACCAAAACGAAGCAAATTAAAGTCAAATGATTATCAAATGCACATCATCCCTTAATCACCGCCCAAATTATCATTGTCGTTTCAATTCTATGCAGCTGTACCTAATTAACCTAACCCAAGACCACCAAAAGTCAATCTGACAAAAATCCTATAATGATGTGTTTAGTATTGCTTTTAAATAAAACTTTAACGTGTAGATTTTTGGAAATAGAATTATTACAAAATAGTAATTGTTAAATAAAAAATACTAAAGATATTTATCCAGTCAGATAAGATATACCGTAAAAGTTATGTTTTTGTAATAGGACGAGACAATTTATTTCTTTTAAAAAATTACAAAAGTAACTATAAACATAAAAGAGATTTTTTAATATTACAAAAACTCTTCTTAAGGTGAAGCAAAATAGCTAAGAAAAATTCAAAAAACCTTTTGATCTTAAAAATTCTCGTTTGACTAGTTAAAAAGTTATACCAAACATATTCTTAAACTTTTTTACTTCAATGTGGACTTTAACATCTAACTATTCATGTCTTCTCATACTATAATTATAATCTTAATTAAGTTCTAAACAAATGTTGTGGTGAAACAAATCAAATATAAGTATGTTGGGATTTGTGAAGTATGAATTAAGACTAGATTTGGTTTGCAATTTCGACAGAGCTTCATGGAAGAAGCGTCGCAGCAACCAATGACAAAAAGCGACAGAGAGCCACGCAACCTAGGGCGCATCCTAGAGATCACAAGGATAGTCGCGCCAACAGACAAGGGAAAGGGCAGAGAACGCTGCGACCAGAGGTCGCGCCAAGACATAAGCCAGATTAGGCACTAACAGATCATGCGCCAGGTCACGCGCACGTGTAACCAGCAGTTTTTCTATTTCAATCAAACTTCTGTTTTGAGTCTGAATTCTAACCAGAATAGGAATGTTTTCCTAAGTCGTTTTAGTCTTAGTTTTTTTTTTTCTATAAATGCTCATGTAATGTTAGGGTCTGAGTAGAGCAAAAATAAGACAAAAAAGAGAATAGAAAAGGTTATACACAGAAAGAAAACAGCGTAAGAGTTTTTTCAATGTCTTTGTAATCAGTTCTTTCATAGTGAATTGAGTGCAGATACGCTCCGTAGATGTAGAAAATTTTTCCAAACCACGTAAAATTGATGTATTGATTATTCTTCTTACTTTCTTGTGTGTACTTTGTCTTTGGTACGTGTTTGAATATAAAGTTTTATTACTTCCGCTGCAAGAGGAATTCAGTATAATTCCTAACAATTGATATCAGAGCTTAGGCCAAGTTTAGGGGTTTGCAAATACAAGAGAAAATAAGAGTTTTTGATTTCAGCAGGAGTCATAGGATCAGAAAGAGAACAGTGCAGAATTGAGAAATTCAATAGTGAGAATTTCAATTTCTGAAAAATACAGATGGAGGACTATCTGTACCAGAAGGACCTGTACTTGCCGCTAAAAGGTGTAAAGCAATAAGCCATGAAAGAAGAAGAATGAATAGTGTTGGATTGCAAGGCACTGGGAGCAGTTCGACTGAATTTGTCGAAATCAGTGGCCTTCAACATTAATAATCAAGAGTCAATAGCAGCCTCATCAAAGTCCTATCAAATATATACGAATAGCCATCTATAGCAAATAATGTACACCTTATTAAAAAGTTATTTGCTTTGAAGATGGCAGAGAGCAGTAACTTCAAGAAACACTTGAATGCCTTCAATAAGATCACCAATAAGTTAAATTCTCTTGACTTGGAATTTGATGATGAAATTCAAGCTTTACTTCTTTTGGGGCAGATGCCAAAGAGTTGGAAAGGAACCGTCCAATAAATCAGTGGGTCATTTGGAAATGTAAAATTGAAATTCTAGGAAGTTTAGACATGATTGTGACTTAGGAAATCAGGAGTCATGAGGTGGGGGGTGGCAGTAAATCATCAACCTTAAACATGGAAAACAGAGGCAGAAATAAAGTTTGGGGGCAGCCAGAGTGGCAGATCCAAACAAGGGTTTGAAAGGTCAGGAACTGCCAGGATACCGATAATTTCAATTAAGGTAAGAGAGAGACATAAAGTGTTGAAATTATGATAGGAAGGGACATTATTAAAGCTAATGCATGAGTGATAAGAAAAATGATGATGATCTTTTAGAAGTCAACATGTTTTTAAAAGATTATGGTAATGTCCTTATTAGTTTCGTAGAGTGAGACAAAATTAGTGGTGCGAGATTCATCAGGAATAGAAGATTCGAATCAGCAGCACCAAAGGCTTAAGCACAAGAGTGTTAAAGGGCCAGAGATTGTGCTTTTAGATAGGAAACAGGCAGGTTCGAAGTCAGGTAACAACGATTTGCATCAAATAGCAATTTGGGGAAATAGAAAGCAATGAGTTTTTAGCAATTTGGCATAACTCTGAAAGAAGGTTCAACTAGTGGGGTTGACAGTATAGGTCAGAAGACCAAATCTATGGTATCTAAAAAGCAGGGAACTGCGAGATCAGGTAGGACTATAGGCCGTGAATCAGCAACCAGAGATCGGCGCAAGTAGTGCTAGAGGTAACGGATCAGCTGCTAGAGATTAGCATGAGCGGAGAGCCGCAAGATCAGGTAAAGAACCTGGATTCTATGATGAGGCAAGTCAGAGGAGTATTATGATCTAGTGGGAGCTTGCAGTGAAGGAAAATCATGATCAGAACCACGAGCAGGAGGCTCGCGGTTGTTACTCGTGAGCGCTCATTAACCTAGCCAGTTGCAGTAGAGAGGCTGGAGCTAAGAGGCAGTTTCAGTAGGGTCTTCGAGATTGAAGACAAGTTATTTGAGTGTGTTGTTTTCGTCGATCATCAGAGGAGGATGTTTCCTCATACTTCAATATTCAAGTGGGAGATTATTGGGACTTGTGAAGCTTGAATCAAGAGTGGATTCGGTTTGTAATTTCAATAGAGTTTCATGGCAAAAGCATCACGACAGCCAGTAGCAGAAAGCGGTAGAGAGTCGAGCGACCTGGGGCGTGACCAGCGCTAGCAGATAAGGAAAAGAATAGAGAACACTGCGACCAGAGGTCGCGTGACCATCAGTCATGCGTGAGGTCGCGAGAAGACGCAGGCCAAATTAGGCAATAAGTCGTGCGACCTTGGTCATGCAACCAACAGGTCGCGCGCATGCGTAGCCAGTAATTTTCCTGTTTCAATCAGACTCCTGTTTTGAATCTGAATTCTGACCATATTAGGAATGCTTTCCTAAGCCGTTTTAGTCTTAGTTTTTTCCCATTAATACCCATGTAGTGTTAGGGTTTGAGTAGGCAAAAATAAGAGAAGAAAGATATTAGCAAATGATATACATAGAGAGAAAAATAGTGTAAGAGTTTTTCCAGTGTCTTTGTAATCAGTCATTTCATTAGTGAAGTGAATGCAAGTACGCATCGTGGAAGGAGGAAAGTTTTATGAATCACGTAAAATTGTTATCTTGATTGTTCTTCTTACTTTCTTGTGTGTGCTTTGTCTTTACTATGTATTTGCATATTGACACGCTCACAACGCGTGAGATAAAATCTTAAATGCAGGATGTGCCGAAGCAATAAAGTCCCGTAAGAACGGGGTCAAATCCACAAGGAAGCGGTAGGTTAACTAATAATAATGTTAAAGATGTTAACTAAACAATATTGAAATCAAGATTTTGATGGTTTTAAATTACGAGAATAAAAGTGTAACTAAAGCAATTAACAAACAAACGTGGCCAAATGTAAGAAAACGTTAGGTGGTCGAATAGTCTCAATCACAAGTCTGGATATTGCAATTGACTATTTAAGCACAATATTTCAAAAAAGTGAATTAATCCTAATAATGACACATCAAATTATATTGGTCATGCATTGATGTTGTAATTCTAATTAATTCCACCTATTGGTCCTATAGTGAAATTAATTATAAACACATTATTAAGTCTAATTTTTTAGGTTAATTAAGCATTCTCATGCCTTAATCAATCTACTCAATATTTATTAGAATTCAATTAAAGTCAATTATAACTTAATAATCTCTCAAATAAGCTATAATATTCTTATCAATTGTAATTCAACATTCATGCAATAAACTCTCGTAGTGCAAACAGCAAGAACTACAATCAATAGCATAGTATATCTAATAAATAAAGCTCCTGAAATATAGGTTATGGTCAATTACAAACCCTAAAAACTCTATCTTGGTCCATTGACTTCCTAACTATAAATTAGTTCAACATAATAATAATCAAAACAAAGAATAGATAAAATCCATTCTAAAAGCACAAATAGTGAAGAAATCCCACTTTGGTCTGGCTAAAAATCCTTCTTCCTTGATACTTCGTCTTCTTCAACGAAATGATTGATGAAGATAATGACTTTGTGTGAATCTTGTGTCTTCGATAAGAAGAACCAAGAAAAGATAAAGTGAGAGTGTTTGTTGTGGTTTTTCTAGCCTCTGGACAAGTTTTCATGCCAAGTGGCTAAACCCCCCTTCTTTTTCTCCACTTTTCCTTTTATACTCGGCTGAAATTAGAGCAATAGATGCCCTGTCATGACCCTTGGT
Source organism: Xanthoceras sorbifolium (assembly GCA_003430845.1). NCBI lineage: Eukaryota > Viridiplantae > Streptophyta > Magnoliopsida > Sapindales > Sapindaceae > Xanthoceras > Xanthoceras sorbifolium. The sequence goes on along the minus strand of CM010620.1, from coordinate 20,671,124 downwards.
TACGTGATCAAGGTCGCAGTACTCACTACCCAAAATCGCGCTGGCTTGCACACTGATATGAAAGCAAGCATAACTTCCTTTAGAAAACTCCAAATCACAAACCGTAAAATTTGTTGGAAAGTAGACATCTAGAGATTTTCAGAAATATATTTCTCGTAACCTAGTTCATCTTGTGGAATATTTGGTAGCCCTTGAAACATGACAGCTCAACACCACAAATCTTCCAATTCTCCAATTTTGATCATTTTAGCTCCAAAACTCTTACTATTAAGCTTAATTCCTTATTAAGGGATGATAATTTACAAAATACTCACAAAACACATTAACAACCAATTTCACTAAAAAACATTGCATAAATAACAGGAAATAGGGGCCTAAAACATATGTAACATCCCCTGACCCGACCCACCTGGATTGAACCAAGGAGCGCTACCCAGTTTCAAATTTTTCTAAACTTAATTTGTAATTTGAAAATCTTTGTAAAAACAACAAATATTTTTGTATATTAAAATCTTTTTACAGTGAGCCCATCAAAACTGTTTGAAAACATTTTGACAGAGGTTTCTCTGTTTTTGTGATTTTCCAAAATCTGTTTCTAACAAAAGTTCAAATATTATAATATCAAACACTTCGAAATTCATTTCTCAATCATATTCGCACTCTTCCATTTAGTGCGACTTTCCAAACTATTTTTAATAAAACTATCAATAAACAATATTTAAACAAAATACTGAAATCTCATATGTTTAATCCCTTTGAACTACCCAATACATATTTACAAAATTGATATATTACAACTTTTCCATTTTCTGTATATGCATGCTTAAATAAATAGTATACAAACAAAGTTTAAGTAAAACTACCCAAGAGTAATGTGACTCTGAATCTTCTTCTGCAAATATCACATCTTCAGTCTTTGTCTCCACTGGTACCTCTACTACATACGCGTGATAAAAATCAACGCGCTAAGCATATCGCTTAGTGGGTGTACACTAAACATGTTTACCGAAATCACAAAATAACTTTCAAAATAAAATGTCATAACAATATCATATCAAAACATACTATTATTTTAAATAAATCCACTAAATCATTTGTTTGTCAATCGTACGAAAGCGAATTTACTCTTTTATATAAATTTTAATTCAATTCTTTTCAATCATGGCCCTTTGGTATACTCAACATAACTTTCTGGACTGGAATATAGGTTGTTCGACATCGACCACTCGGTGGCTGCCCATCGAACATAACTCCCTACCCTAGGACCGGTACTTGGGGCCTGCACTATCCAAAGGGTGGTACATTCAGATCAAAGCTCCCTACCCTAGGACCGGGTACTCGGTGCCTACTCATAATCCTGAGGGTGGTACGTAATATCAATATCAGTATGATGTCCTGGGCCACTTTTTGGGTCACTCGCCAACAGTCACTAATATGGGTGCAGTACTGCTGAAATACACCCAGCTGGTATACCAATCTCCTATATCCGTTTTCTATGTTCAAGTATCCTAGGGCTATTTCAGTTTATATTTTACAATTCACAATTCTTACTTTTATATCAAATCATTCCATTTCTTTCAAAATCAACAACTATAATTCTCAAATCTCAATCAAATTCAACAAATATAATTTCCAAACAATATTCGTAAACGAAATGCGATTAGATCAAAATATTCAAGTACATAAACGTATAAACATACATACATATATATATATATATATATATATCCTAACAACATCCATAATTATGTTTCTAAACTCATTTATTTAAAGATCTGAAAATTCGAATCAAAGCACATACTAAAACCATAAAGTTTTCGAAAATGAGTGTACACCAACCTGGATACTGTTTTTCCAAAACCTTTCTTTTCGGAAAGTTCTTTCTCTCCTCCTTTTTCTCTTCTCTTCTTCCTCCTCTTTTCCTTCTCCTTCTTCTTCTCTTCTTCTTTTCTTCTTCTTCTTTCTCTCTCTTCTTCTTCTCTCTTATTTCTTTCTCTTTCTCTCCCTTCTTTCTTTCTTTTCCCGGTCTCTCTCTTTTCTTTTGGCTTCTTCGTGAAGTTTCCACCGCCTCTTATTTTTTTATAAACTTTTGGCTGTTGCGACTGCGTATCGCAATCCATGGTCGCGTCGTTTGGTCGCGATACTCACTAGAGGATTTTTACCGCCTTCATCACAATCAACCATCACGATCTCTGGTCGCAATTCTAGTTGCCATACTCACTGGTCGATTTCCTCCTTTTTAACGCGAGCGCCCTATCGCAATCCCTGGTCGCGGTCTTGAGGTCGCGATACTCACTGCCAAAAGTTTCCTCTTCCTTTCATAAACTATTTCTGGACCACTCCACTTGGTCCACTTGTATACCTAAAATTTAACCCTAATTAAATACATTACATCATTTTCACATAATTAATAATACTTAAGGGTACTTTTTGTAATTACAAAAAATTAAGGATGTTACAACATATACAAAAATAGTATGATCAAATACCTCCAAACTTATCTTTTGCTAGTCCTCAAGCAAAACGGAAACAAACAATATTAAAAACAAAACAAAACTTAATCTAGACCAATTTCGTAGGGAAACCTAAAAGTTTACTAAAGTTGACTAACAGCACAAGAGTTTTTGTCAATAAACCAAAAAGTTGACTCCGCCGATAATAAAGCAAACCTCAGGGAAGTTAGGCATTATTTACTCTAGTTTTTATATTTATAAGCGAATAAATAACGCCTACCTCCCCTGAGATTTTCTCAATTACAGACGGAGTTAACTTTTAGGTTTATTGACAAAGACCTTGTAACACCCCTTGACCCGACCCGACTGGATCGACCCAGGGAGCGCTACCCGGTTTTCAAAACTTTCTTAATTCACTTTATAAATCGCAAACTATTGAAAATCAAATAAATTGTGTTTTGGAAATCAAATAAAAATCATTTCTAGTGAGCCCATCAAAATTCATTTTTTTAAAATTTCGGCAGAGTTTCCTCTGTTTTTCTGATTTCCCAAAACCTGTTTTCAACAAAACAAATCCGATATATATAACAATTGCAACACTTCTAAATCAAACTTCAAACCAACGCGCACTCTGCCGTTTAGTGCGACTTCCAAACAATTTTTAAAATAAAACAATTCATAATTCATCCTTTACAGTCCTTTGAAAATGAAAAACAGAAATCGTAAAACAATTAATTACAAAACATAATTATATAACATCTTTACATACTCCTGTATATGCATGCATAACAATCTATATTATACAAATATATATATATATATATATATATATATCTACCCAAAATGGGATGACTCTGGATCTCTGCCTGCAACTCTCTTTTCAATCTTTTGCCTCCTCAGTATCCCTGTTACCTACGCGCCATAAAAACCGATGCGCTAAGCATATAGCTTAGTGGGTGTACACTAAACTTAATTATCAAAATCATAAATAACTTTCCATAATAAAAATCTCACAATATAATCGTATATAAACATGTTATTATTCAAATCAAACACGGAAATAAATCATATAAAATCAGCTAAATAGAAACAACTAAATTCAATTAATAATCCATACAAAACTGAATAATAAATTCTTTTATAATCATTTCTTTTCAAATCAATCTCAATTCTGGCCCTCTAGAATACCCAACATAATCCAGGACTGGAATATGGGTCGTTCGACCTCACTGGCTGTCTGTCGAACATAACTCCCAACCCTAGGACGAATCCTGAGGGTGGTACGTATCTCCCTACTCAATGACCAAGTGTTCAGAACCTAGAGAGGTACATATCTCCCTATCCCAGGAACGAATCCTTAGGAAGGTACGTGTCTTCCTACTCCAGGACGAATCCTTGGAGAGGTACGTGTCTCCCTACCCCTGGACGAATCCATGGGGAGGTACATTAAATATCACATCAATATCAATATCGTTGCAGTACTGCCAAATGAACCCAGCCGGTATACCAACCTCCTATATCCATTTCTATGTCCAAGTATCCTAGGGCCGTTTCAATACAATATTTTCACATAACAACTGTAATTCACAAATCAAATTTAAACTCAACTAATATGAAAATTCAATCAATATTCGGAAAACATATATACATAATTTCATGGAATTTCAATAATTTGTTCATTCGATATTCTGAAATAATTTCTTTCAACATTTGCATCAAATCAAAATACGATTAAAACATAATACTCAACATACGATCAATTCGAAATTATTCAAATAGGAAAAACAATATAAACATATATTTGCTAAATCACCCAAAAATCTCAAATTCAAGTCAAAACACATAAAGACTTTAAAAACATGTGTACACCAACCTAAATACCGTTTCTACACCTTTTTCCTTCTGGATTTTTCCTTTTTCTTTTCTCTTTCCCTTTTTCTCTTTCTCTCTTTCTTTTTTTCCTTCTCTTCTTCTTCCTTTTCTCTTCTTCTTCTTCTTCTTCTTCTTCTTCTTCTTCTTCTTCTTCTTCTTCTTCTTCTTCTTTCTCTCTCTTCCTTTCTCTCTCTCTTCTTCCTTTCTTTTTCTTTCTCCCTTTCTTTTTCTTTTCTCTCGGTCTCTCCCTCTTTATTTTCTGTCTGGCTTTTTCGAGAGACTTCTGCGACAAGCTTATTTTTATATATAAATTCGATCATCACGACCGTCGTCGCGACCTGTAGTCGCGCTACCAGGTCGCGTTGCTCACTGGAGTAATTCCACCGCCTTCATCGCGGTACCATGGTCGCGCTGGTGGTCGCCATGCTCACTGCCCAAATTTGACATTTTTCACCGCGAGCTAGTCAGCGTGATATGTGGTCGCGGTGACTGGTCGCGATGCTCACTGCCCGAAAATACCATTTTTCACCACGAGCGACTCATCGCGATCTCTGGTCGCGGTACTCACTGTCCAATTTTCACTCTTTTTCTTCATACATCATTTGTGGATCGTTCCATCTGGTCCATCTGGAAACCATAAAACCACCGCCTTCGTACATTTAATTACGCTTTACACCCCTCAAATCAAAAATTTTATATCCACATATTCAAAATTAATTGTTCGAAATTAGGGATGTTACAATTCTTCCCCTCTTAAGAAATTTCGTCCTCGAAATTTACCTCAAGTGAACAGTTGTGGATACTGTTGTCTCATGATTTCCTCGCTCTCCCAAGTAGCCTCTTCTACATTGTGATTTCTCTAGAGGACTTTCACCAGTGGAATTCTTTTGATTCGTAATTCTTTAATCTCCCGATCAAGAATTTGCACTGGTTCCTCTTCATATGTCAGGTCTGGTCGAATTTCAATACTTTCAGCCTGCACTCTGTGGGAAGGATCAGATCTGTATCTCCTCAGTATCGACACATGGAAAACATTATGAATCTTTTCTAATTCTGGAGGTAAAGCAAGTCTATAGGCTACTAGTCCCACATGTTCAATGATTTCGTACGGGCCAATAAACCTAGGACTCAACTTTCCTTTTCTGCCAAATCTGAGCACTTTCTTCCACGGAGATACTTTCATAAATGCTTTTTCACCGACTTCATATTCTATCTCTTTCCTTTTCAGGTTTGCATATGATTTCTGTCAGTCAGAAGCAACTTTCAGTCTTTCCTTGATGATCTTTACCTTCTCCTCAGTTTGTCTAATCGAATCTGGGCCTACTAACCTGTCTTCTCCCAATTCTGTCCAATATACAGGTGTCCGGCATTTCCTTCCATACAGTGCCTCATAAGGTGCCATAGCTATGCTTGTCTGATAACTGTTGTTGTAGGCGAATTCGATCAATGGGAGGTGATCTGCCCAACTCCCTTCAAAATCAATTACACAACTCCTGAGCATATCTTCAAGCACCTGAATTACTCTTTCTGATTGTCCATCTGTCTGCGGATGAAAGGCTATACTGAAACTCAATCGAGTACCCAAGGCTTCTTGAAATTTCTTCCAGAATCTGGATGTAAACCTCGGGTCTCTATTTGATATTATGGATACAGGCACTCCATGCAATCTGACTATTTCTTTGATATACAATTCTGCCAGTCGATCCAAGGAATAGTCAGTTCTAACAGGTAGAAAATGTGCTGACTTAGTCAATCAGTCCACTATAACCCATATAGCATCGTATTTACTCCGGGTGAGTGGCAATCCTGTGACAAAGTCCATTGTGACACGATCCCATTTCCATTCAGGTATTGCTATTGGCTGTAACAATCCTGATGGAACCTGGTGTTCAGCTTTCACCTGTTGATAGGTCATACGTTTATTCACGAAATCCACCACATCTTTCTTCATACCAGACCATCAATACTGAGTTTTCAAATCTCTGTACATTTTTGTGCTACCTGGGTGCATCGAATACAAACTACTGTGTGCCTCTGTCAGGATCATCTTTCTCAATTCTTCATCATCTGGAACACAAATCTTGTCTCGGAAACACACAATACCATCAGTTCTGATTGAGAAGTCCGGATGCTTTCCTTCTGAAATTTGTCCACATATCCTCTGAATTCTAGTATCCTGTTTCTATTTTTCTGCAATCTGCTGAATCAAACTGGGTCTGCATCTCAGTTCTGTTACCAATACATTGTCTGAATTCAGCTGTGATTACACATTCATAGCTTTCAAAGCAAACAGTGCTTTTCTGCTCAGAGCATCTGCTACTATATTCGCCTTCCCTGGATGGTAGTCAATCACACAATCATAGTCTTTAATCAACTCCATCCAGCGTCTCTGTCTCAGATTAAGCTCTTTCTGGGTAGGCAGATATTTCAGACTCTTGTGATCTGTGTATATATAACATTTCTCACCATACTAGTAATGCCTCAAGATTTTCAAAGCAAAAACAATGGCTGCAAGTTCCAGATCATGTATCGGATAGTTCAGCTCATGATTTTTCAGTTGTCTGGACGCATATGCAACCACCTTGTCTTCCTGCATCAATACACACCCTAAACCCTGGTGTGAGGCATCACTATAGATCACAAAATCTTTACCTGAAACAGGCTGAATCAGGACCGGAGCCTCAACTAATATCGCCTTCAATTTGTTAAAAGCTGTCTGGCATCTGTCAGTCTAGTCAAATCTGATATTTTTATGCAGTAATGTGGTCAACGGACTTGCTATGGAGAAAAATCCCTTCACAAACCGTAGATAATAACCTGTCAAGCCTAAGAAACTTCTGACTTCTGCAACATTTCTAGGAGGCTTCCATTCCATAATCGCTTCAATCTTTTTAGGATCTGCCTTAATACCCTCTGCTGACACAATATGGCCCAAAAATGCAATCTCAGGTAACCAGAATTCACATTTACTCAGTTTGCCATACGGTTGCTTCTCCCTCAGAATCTGCAATACTACTCTGAGGTGCCTGTCATGGTCCTCAGTCGTCTGTGAGTACACTAGGATATCATCAATAAATACCACCACAAACTGATCCAAGTATGGTCGGAATATCCAGTTCATCAAGTCCATAAAGGCTGCAGGTGCATTTGTCAGCCCAAATGGCATCACCACAAATTCATAATGTCCATACCTAGTTCTGAATGCAGTTTTCGGAATATCTGAATCTTTTATTCTCAACTGGTGATACCCCGATCTGAGATCTATCTTTAAGAAGACACATGCTCCTCTTAGCTGATCAAATAAGTCATCGATTCGAGGTAACGGATACTTATTCTTGACAGTGAGTTTATTCAGCTGCTTGTAATCGATGCACAATCTCAATGACCCATCCTTCTTTTTTACAAACAGCACTGGAGCTCCCCAGGGGGATACACTGGGTCTGATAAATCCCTTATCCAGCAATTCTTGTAACTGTATCTTCAGTTCCTTCAGTTCTACTGGTGCCATTCTGTAAGGAGCTATAGATACTGGAGACGTACCTGGTACCACATCAATCACAAACTCCACTTCTCTCTGAGGTGGCAAACTAGGAAGCTCCTCTGGAAACACATCTGCAAAATCACACACAGTGGGTATATTCTGGATGGTAGAAGTAACCTTTCTGGAGTCAACCACCTGAGCTAAATAAGCTTCACAACCCTTTCTGGTCAATTTACAGGCTGTAGTGGCTGAAATGACATTGGAGAGAAAATCCCTCCTTTCACCCACCATTGTGATTTCTGCACCATCTGCTGTTTTGAGGGTCACTCGTTTCAGTTCACAGTCAATCACTACTTTATGTCGAGTTAGCCAATCCATGCCTAGTATCACATCAAACTCATGGAATGACAACTCCATCAAATCTCTTGGGAATTCACACTCCTATATCCAAATAGGACAATTTTTATATACATGGTTCACAACTACACTTTGACCTATCGGATTACTGACTAACACATCATATTCAGTAGGTTTAGTTTTCAAATTTCGGTTTTTCAACATTGCATCACATATATACGAGTGAGTAGAGCCTGGATCTATCAATGCAATAGCTGTAGTGTCAAAGATAGAAATTTTACCAGCTATCACGTCAGGTGCATCATTGTCTTCCTGAGCTCTAATACCATAGACTCGTGCAGGAGCTCGACTATCTGGTCTTGCCACTGATTCTGACACTCCTCTGTGGCTACCACCTTGAGGTACTGCCTGACTGGGCCTCCTACCTCTGGAAGTAGTAGGGGCTGATCTCTCTAGTTGCTGAACTGAAATGGATCTAATCTGTGGGCAATCCCTCATAAAATGGTCACGGGATCCACACCTCAAGCAGGCTCCTGTAATCTTCCAACATTCCCCAGGGTGTCGCTTTCCACAATGCTCACACAATACAGGGGCTGGTCCCCTAACTGCACTCCTAGGGGTACTGGCAATCGAAGTTGCAGACTGACCCGGCCTAGCTGTGGGTATGGGCCTCTGTGACTGCACTGGACCACCGGACTGCGGTCCCTTAAACTTCTTACTCTGGGGCTGATATAAGCTGGATGGCCCTACCTCTCTTCTCTGCTGACCTCTGTCTCTTCTAGCCTGCTCTTCTTTCTTGATTCTTTTTACATTCAGAGCCGCAGAGACGAGTCTAGTGAAATCTTCAAATTCAAACGCAGCAACCTGTAACATTCCTCAAATAATCAATATTTTATTCATATATTCACAATTCATTATGTAGAAATTAGGAATGTCACACAACCTGTAGGCGGATATAGTCGTTCAATCCATCTTCAAACCTTCTGCACTTATTCGCCTCTGTGGCCACCATATCTCGCGCATATTTACTCAACCTGACAAATTTTCTTTCATATTCTGTCACTGTCATCTGCCTTTGCTTCAGGTTGGTAAATTCCCTCTTCATATTGTCCAGATAGATACGACCAACATATTTTCTCCGAAACTCCTTCTGAAATAAATCCCACGTTCTGTCCTCTAGTCGCACTGACTGTATGATGAAGGTCCACCATTGATAGGCATCCTCCTGCAATAGAGATACTGCACATTCCAGTCTCTCTTCAGGTGTGCAGTGCATCTGCTCTAATATTCTGTCAGTCCTCTCAAACCAATATTCTGCTGCGGATGCATCCTCATCCTTTCTGCCATGAAAATCCATGGGTCTGTATTTAGCCAGTCGTTTTATGGCTAATCTTCGTGGTGCTGCTCTAGCCACATTCTGAAAGAATTCAACCATTTGCTGCATAAATACTAGCTGACCTTGAACTTCTGGTCCAGCCGCTCTAGGACTGACTGATTCTCTGGATACTCCCCCAGCCACGCTGGCGGAACTCTTAGGTTTATCACCACTTCCTTCCATTTCTCTTATCCTATATAAGACAGAAGAGAGGTCTGTAGATTAGAGTCACACATTCCTATAGGTATCCTTATTCAATGCATGCATATACAGACTATAACGCTTTTGGTCCAGAAATGCCTAAACTGCGCTCTGATACCATTAAAAATATAACACCCCCTGACCCGACCCGACTGGATCGACCCAGGGAGCGCTACCCGGTTTTCAAAACTTTCTTAATTCACTTTATAAATCGCAAACCATTGAAAATCAAATAAAAATCATTTCTAGTGAGCCCATCAAAATTTATTTTTTTAAAATTTCGGCAGAGTTTCCTCTGTTTTTCTAATTTCCCAAAACATGTTTTCAACAAAACAAATCCGATATATATAACAATTGCAACACTTCTAAATCAAACTTCAAACCAACGCGCACTCTGCCGTTTAGTGCGACTTGCAAAATTTTTTTAAAATAAAACAATTCATAATTCATCTTTTACAGTCCCTTGAAAATAAAAAACAGAAATCGTAAAACAATTAATTACAAAACATAATTATATAACATCTTTACATACTCCTGTATATGCATGCATAACAATCTATATTATACAAAAATATATATATCTACCCAAAATGGGATGACTCTGGATCTCTGCCTGCAACTCTCTGTTCAATCTTTTGCCTCCTCAGTATCCCTGTTACCTACGCGCCATAAAAACCGATGCGCTAAGCATATAGCTTAGTGGGTGTACACTAAACTTAATTATCAAAATCATAAATAACTTTCCATAATAAAAATCTCACAATATAATCGTATATAAACATGTTATTATTCAAATCAAACACGGAAATAAATCATATAAAATCAGCTAAATAGAAACAACTAAATTCAATTAATAATCCATACAAAACTGAATAATAAATTCTTTTATAATCATTTCTTTTCAAATCAATCTCAATTCTGGCCCTCTAGAATACCCAACATAATCCAGGACTGGAATATGGGTCGTTCGACCTCACTGACTGTCTGTCGAACATAACTCCCAACCCTAGGACGAATCCTGAGGGTGGTACGTATCTCCCTACTCAATGACCAAGTGTTCAGAACCTAGAGAGGTACATATCTCCCTATCCCAGGAACGAATCCTTAGGAAGGTACGTGTCTTCCTACTCCAGGACGAATCCTTGGAGAGGTACGTGTCTCCCTACCCCTGGACGAATCCATGGGGAGGTACATTAAATATCACATCAATATCAATATCGTTGCAGTACTGCCAAATGAACCCAGCTGGTATACCAACCTCCTATATCCATTTCTATATCCAAGTATCCTAGGGTCGTTTCAATACAATATTTTCACATAACAACTGTAATTCACAAATCAAATTTAAACTTAACTAATATGAAAATTCAATCAATATTCGAAAAACATATATACATAATTTCATGGAATTTCAATGATTTGTTTATTCGATATTCTGAAACAATTTCTTTCAACATTTGCAGCAAATCAAAATACGATTAAAACATAATACTCAACATATGATCAATTCCAAATTATTCAAATAGAAAAAACAATATAAACATATATTTGCTAAATCACCCAAAAATCTCAAATTCAAGTCAAAACACATAAAGACTTTAAAAACATGTGTACACCAACCTAGATACCGTTTCTACACCTTTTTCCTTTTGAGTTTTCCCTTTTTCTTTTCTCTTTCCCTTTTTCTCTATCTCTCCTTCTTTTTTCCTTTTCTTCTTCTTCATTTTCTCTTGTTCTTCTTCTTCTTCTTCTTCTTCTTTCTCTCTCTTCCTTTCTCTCTCTCTTCTTCCTTTCTTTTTCTTTCTCCCTTTCTTTTTCTTTTCTCTCGGTCTCTCCCTCTATATTTTCTGTCTGGCTTTTTCGAGAGACTTATGCGACAAGCTTATTTTTTTATATAAATTCGGTCATCGCGACCGTCGTTGCGACCTGTGGTCGCGCTACCAGGTCGCGTTGCTCACTGGAGCAATTCCACCGCCTTCATCGCGGTACCATGGTCGCGCTAGTGGTCGCCATGCTCACTGCCCGAATTTGACATTTTTCACCGCGAGCTAGTCAACGCGATCTGTGGTTGCGGTGACTAGTCAAGGTGCTCACTGCCCGAAAATACCATTTTTCACCGCGAGCGACTCATCGCGATCTCTGGTCGCGGTGAGTGGTCGCGATACTCACTGTCCAATTTTCATTCTTTTTCTTCATGCATCATTTCTGGACCGTTCCATCTGGTCTACCTGGAAACCATAAAAATATACATACATTTAATTACGTTTTACACCCCTCAAATCAAAAATTTTATATCCACATATTCAAAATTAATTGTTCGAAATTAGGGATGTTACAGACCTCCCGTATTGTTAGTCAACTTTAGTCAAACTTAACAAGCATAACGTATTTCTGTCTTTTCATACTTTTTAAATTTTATTTTATTAAATAAAAATTAAAAATTTAAGAAAAAATATCATCCCTCCATCTTTAGACAATAGACAGTTAGGATTTATTTAAAAAAATAGTTTTTTTTTAAATAATAATAATAATAAATAAATAAATAAATCTTGGTGGATGGAGATCCAATCTCCAGATTGGATCTCCACCATAACGAAATAGAAAAAATAATAATTTGAGAACCCTTCTTGGTTCTTCGAAGAACCCACGAATCTAGAAGGGTTGGTTTCTTCGAAGAACCCTTTTTTGGGTTCATCGAAGAACCCAGAAGGGTCGAACCCGACGAACCCGGAAAAGGGTTCTTCGAAGAACTCACTTTTTTTTTCTTTTTTTTCTTTTTAAGTTTTAGATTTTCACTGTCCATTCAAAGATTGATGATGGAGATCTAAAGATTAATTTTTTATAATAATTTTATTTTTTAAAAAAGAAAACATCTCCACCGTCAATCTCAAGTGAGATGAACGGTGCAAATCTAAACTTATTTTTATTTTTTATTTAATAAATATTAATAATTTTAAATAGGAATATTATTAAAATTCCCCTATAATTTTGTGTATTAGTCAAAATCTCCCCTTTCATTTATGGCCAAAATTTTTCCCATAATTTTATTTTATAGCTAAAATTCCCCTTACTGTCAGTTTTAATTACCAAAATACTATTGACCGTTAACTTTTCATTTAAAAATATTATTAAAATCACCCTCTAATTTAGTGTATTAGTCAAAATCCCCATAATTTCATTTATGATCAAAATCTCCCCCCTCCCCCCCTTCGTTTCATTTTATAGTCAATTTTCCCCTAACGTCAATTTTAATTACTAAAATACCTTTAACCATTAATTTTATGTTAAAAAATTTAGGGTACCAAAGGTATAAAGGTAAATATTTATATAAATTAAATTAAAATATTTTTAATTTATAATATTAATGAATATCTACCATCCATAATATGATAGACAGTAGAGATCAAATATAAAATATTAAAAAAAATGGATCTCTACCGTCCATAGATGCACGGTGGAGAGATCATAAACACAATTTTTTTATAAAAAAATTATATAAAATTTAAAAAAAATTAAAAAATATTCTTTTTAATTTTTTAATATTTATATTTGATCTCTACCGTCCATCATATGATGGAGGGTAGAGATTTCATTGATATTATAAATTAAAATATTTTAATTAAATATATATAAATATTTACTTTTATATCCTTAGTGCCCTGAAGTTTTTAACAAAAAAATTAATGGTTAAAAGCATTTTGGTAATTAAAACTGATGGTAAGGGAAAAATTGACTATAAAATGAAACTTTGGTGGGGGGGGGGGGGGGGGATTTTGACTATAAATAAAACTAGTATGAGATTTTGATTAATACAAAAGAGGGGGACATTAATAATATTTCTAACATAAAAGTTAACAGTCAACGGTATTTTGACTATAAATAAAACTAGTATGAGATTTTGATTAATACAAAAGAGGGGGACATTAATAATATTTCTAACAGAAAAGTTAACAGTCAACGGTATTTTGGTAATAAAAACTGACAGTACAGGAAATTTTAGTTATAAAATGAAACTAGGGAAGGGGAGATTTTAGCCATAAATAAAACTAGAGGAAATATTTTAACGAATACAACAAATTATAGGGGTAATTTTAATAATATCCCTTTTAAATATTATTTTAGGGGTATTTTGATCTTTTTAACTGTTGAAGCATGTCAACCGTTAAATTTAACAGAATTTAACTAATGACAGAGTAGATGTTTGTTAATAAACCTAAAATTTATCTTCACCTGTAATTGAGCAAATCTCAGTAGAGGTAGGTGTAATTAACTTTTTTTAACCACATAAATTATGCTAGAGAGAGAGAGAAGCGTCACCGAGGAAGAAAAAGTGAAGAACGCGACAGTTTGACCGTTTCTCATAGTGTCCCCACGTAATTCCACTTTGGTGACCCAATTTCGGTTTTAGGCCTATTTCACGTTGGCCCAACGGGAAATAGGGCCTATGTTGGTGAGCCCAATTTAAGTCTCCAAAATATTTTTATAATATTTTGTTAATTAAGGGTACAAACCATTTTAGTGGCTAGCTTTTTTTAAATTATTATTTTTTTAAAAGTTTATCAATTTAGTCTTTATATTAATTAATTAACAGTTAGTCAAATTTAATAGTGTTAGGTGGTATTTCAGTTTTTAAACCCAAAAATAAAGATTAAGGTTAAAAAAAATAAAAAATTCTAAAACTAAAATAATAATAACTGGAAAAAATAGAAATAATTTATTTTAATAATTTATTTTATTTTTAAAATTAATAACTAAAAATTTATAATTTTTAAAAATAATAATGCCTCATCTCCTAATATTTTTAAAAATATTATAATTTTTAATTTTTTAATTTTAATGTATTATAATTTATTTTTTATATTTTAATATTAATTTAAAGTGTTATTTTAAATTATTAAATTTTCATAAATTAATTATTATTGTACTTATTTTTTTAAAATTTTTTTTAATTTTAGTGTTAATTAATTAATTAATTAATTTTATATCCTTAAATTTTGGTGTTAATTAATTAATTAATTTTAATTTTAATTTTAATATTTAAAAACTTTTTTTATAAATTTTTGTGTATTTTATAATTTTAATTGTTTTTGTTAACATATGTTAGATTCTTATTGGATATATAACTTAAGGTTAATTTATTAAATTTTAAAAAATAAAGGATAAAATCGTATTTATAACTTAATCATTTAAATTTGAGGGTAAAATGGTCAATGTGAATATTTTATCTGTTTGTCACAATAACTAAAATGATGGATTTTTAAAAAGTTAGGGATCACGTAAGTAAAAAAGGAAAATATCGGTCAAAAAGTAATAATTAAAAAAATAAATAAATCAAAATGAATTTCGCCATTTGATTAAAAATATTATTGTATATGGCTAAAGTAACATTTTATAATTTTAAAAGGTTAATTTTAACCGTTTTCTTTTATAATATAAAGCTTGTATGATAGAAGTATTTTAATCGTCTGTCTCATTTTCTCTTGAGAATGAAGCTTTATAGTTTTAAAGGAAATCCTCTGCCCTTCTCTCTCACTCTCTCTCCTGGTAATATATATATATATATATATATATATATATATATAGAGATATATAATTTTGATGATTTGTGATATCATTATAAAATTTTATCAATCTCTTTTATGAATTTTTATTTAGAATGTTTGATTTAGGGTTTTTTTTTTTTCTTGATATACCACTTGCATTGGTGACGACTCGAATCTGGGTCATTACCAGGCTGAATGAGCGTCTTTAAATTTGAGTTTTCAATTTGTTTCTGATTTTGGGTTTTTGATTTTTAATTTGGGGTTTTTGATTTGTTTCTAATTTTTTATTTATTTCTAATTTTGGGTTTTTGATAGTTTTTGATCAATTTTTAATCAGTCAGTTCTTCATCAAGAATTTGTCTAGAATATTGCTTAATCAAGAATTAATTTAGTTATTTATCAACACCTAAATAGTTCTTTAATTTTTTATCAAGAACAAATTAGTTCTTATTCAAGAATTGTTTAGTTGTTGATAATTAGTTATTGATCGAGAAGAACTAATTAGTACTTGGTCAAGAACTAATTTCTAAAATTAGTTCTTGATCAAGACCAAATTATTTCTTGATGAAGAATTATTTAAAAGGGAATTTAGTTTTTGATTAAGAATATATTAGTTTTAGTTGTTCTTCATCAAGAACTAAAAAGGGAATTTAGTTCTTGATAAAGAATAAAATTAGTTCTTAATTCTTGATCAAAAACAAATTTGTTCTTCTTGATTTTTGATCAAGAACTAATTTGTTATTGGTCAAGAACTATTTAGCTCTTGATTAAGATTTAAATAGTTCTTGATTACAAATAAATTAATTCTTTCTTTTTTTCTTTATTTTCTTCCAAATGATCACAAACAAAATCATTTTTAATAAACAGAGATTTATCAAAGGGAAGAAAACAAACATAATCCAAAAAAGCACAAAATCCAAGAGAAGAAAACAAATCTAATCCAAAAAATAAATAAATCAAAGAGAATAAATCAGTATGGCAAGAGAAAATAATTGTCATGTGACAAAAAGACACAATAAAAAAAATAAATGAGACAAAAAAGCTTTCATTAACGACATTTTAAGGTTTAAACTAAAATAGGTATCATTTGGAAAGAATCATTAATCCAATATTAGTTCTCAAAGCCCATGTTTGTTATATGGGACTAGGAGTGGGATTGAATTATTTACTCCTAGTCTCATATTGAGATTGGACATATCCAATTCCAATAGTTCTACATAATTCCATATTGGTGGGAACTAAATAATTACACCAAATTGGTGGGATTATTTAGTCCCACATTTTTTTCCTTTTTTAATATAATATAATATTTAATATAAATAAAAATTAATTTTATTTTATTTAAATTAATTTTAAATAGTTTTATTTATTTTAAAAAATAAATTAAATATTTCATTTAATATTTTTAAAATAATATTTAATTTAATATTTTTAAGTAAATTTAATTTAATATTTTTATTTTTATTTTCTTTAAAATTAATTTAAAATAATTTTATTTATTTTAAAAATAATTTAAATATTTTTTATTAAAAAAATATTCATTTTTAATTTAATTTAATTTAAATATATTTTTTATTTATTTTAAAATTAATCTTATTTTTTATTTAAGTTAAAATGAATGTAATTTACTTTAAAATATTTTTATTTATGTGAAAATTAATTTAATAAATTTATTCTGATTTTATCTCATTTCATCCTATACCAAATAAAAGACAGTACTATTTTTAGTCCATACTGCACCAAACATATTACAGTACTAATTTAGTCCAATCCAATCCAATTCAGTCCAGTCCAATCCTACAAAAATAATCCAATTCAATCCCGCATATCAAACGCACCCAAAGAGTGGTGAGAATAATGTTATTTCTCACAATTTTCTCTCAATATATAGGAACTAGGTGTATTAGAAATGAATAAATAATATTGAATCTACTTGAGGTTTATTGAATTACATTCGTAATCAAAGTTTACAGAAACTCACACTGAACTCCCCTAACGTTAAGATTGACCATTAAAAAAATAAGCTCGAGCTTCTCCTGGTTCGCAATTCATGGATCTCTTGCTTCCTCTTCTACTTTTCCTTTTTTTTTAAACGGTCAAACTCAACATTAATGGAGCTTAGTTTGAGTTTTTGTAAATTTTGATTTTGAGTGTAATTCACCAAACCTCATGTCGATTCAGTTTTATTTATATGGTGCATTTAATATCTCCCTTATTGTAAAGTTTGAACCCAAAACCCAGAAGACCAGGAGCTAGCTTTGGGTTCTGCCTTGTTCTTATACCCAAAGCCTGCAACTATATTTCTTTATGTTTTTATATATTTAATTGGAGAATCTTCATCTAGTGTTTGTTAGAGAATATCCACATGTGAAGTTAGAGATGATACGAATAAATCCAATATTAAAAAGCAACCCAATAAACCAGTATTTTGGGTTAAAAGGCAATCTACCGATATATAAAAAACTTTAAACGTTCTATTTGTTTTATTTTTTTTAAATCAGTAAGTAGCTCTGGGAGTGGTTTGTTTTTTAAAAGTGGAATGTGATCTCATGAGTGGTTTGATCATAAGACACAGCCATGATAGTTTCCTTTCACGACATTCAAATTCAATAGAGTAATCCTAAACATCGTACCTTAAATCTTAACCACACATGGTTGATGTGTCAATTAATGAATAGATTGACGATTAATGTTGATTTATCTTACTTGCCATATGAAAAAGACAATTCTTTGTTTCTAAATATGGAGACCAAAATGAAAAGAAAATAATATTAGTAGTAGTAATAAAGGGAATGATCTTAATTTTTTTTTTCTTAACATAAGACCTGCGGTAATAACGACTCGAATGCCCTTTCCTCCTAGCCATTTTTGGTTTATATATATATAAAATTTTAATTGAACCAAATGCTATGGTCCGGGCAAGACATTATGAAACATCAATGCCCAGAAACAGGTATGAAAATTAATCAGTGTTATTCAAACAATCAGTGAGACTTATTCCATTTGTTCTAGGAGTATAATTATTTACATAATGCAATGAAGACAACAATAGCCTCTATTTACTACTGCTTGCTGCTGCAATCATAAATGAAAATCATCAATAAAAGGAAACAGATTATTTGGGGTCACAATTACTCCCCCATTGTGCAATGAAGAACAAACAAACTCGTTTGATGATATTGCATTATACACTGACATTGCATGCACTTTAATGCAATTTGAGGCCACAAGACATATCATTGCATTGCCGGCACCTAAGTTGTAGGAATAAAGAAGATCAAATGGGGATGCCAATACATTTTGCACGAAAAGATTGAACAAGTGTAGAGGGGTTACAAATACACAAAACTCAGTTTTCACAATCAAAGAAAAGTTACAGTATACAAGTTAATCAAAATATGAGCTTCAGGCTATACAAACCAAAGATCAGTATTGAGTTTCATTAGATGTGAAATGAGAAAAATTAAACAAATATAGTGTAGATAAGGATCTTGTCACTCTAACAGTATGCATAGGAAGATGATCAAAACATTTTCATACAAAGAAAAGGAGGAAAAACTAAAATCACCATTGACGATTACTCTTCAGTGTTATTTCCTACACCTCCAAGCAGATACGGAAAATAGAGGACGATCTTGCCAGCAAATTAGCACACACCTGTTCTCTTCCTTCATCTTATACCCATCACATTTATAACTCTGCAACAATCTCCTTGCCTGCAACATACCAGCATAACTCAAAGGCACGTTTTCAAAGCAGGCCAAATCAAGCCTTTGAATCCATTTCTCAAGTTTTTCATGTCTTTCCTTCCTCTCGCCCCCCTCACACGATATGATGTTTTTAATTTCCTCTCCGAAAAGCATCTTCTCCACCTTAAATCTCTCCAAGGATGTTCTTGGCACGGTAGACTCCAGACAATCAAACAATGCTGCATAAGAGTACAGAGCTTCCAATAGCCTCTCCATGAGAGTTGACCCATTGTGGTTAGAATCTTGTTCAGTTACCACCATGAGTTTTGGTGACAAACCCCACAAAGAGTTAAGAAAGCTATCCATCTTTATTGAAGCATTTGGGGACACCGGTGATGATGAGGCAGAGTCAGTACTTGGGCTATACCCATTACCCAAATCTTTCTCAATCAACTCCCCTAAAGTGCTTTGGTTCATTTGGAGCACTCTCTGCAAGTACATGCCATTCGAATTCTTCAATGCTAATGGGGATCTCTTCCTTAGGAGTTCATCATCAGATGCTAAAAGGGTATGCAATTGAAAAGTTGAGCAGATCGCCAGAGCCTCCCCAGTTTTAACCCGCAACTTTTCAATATCAAGATGATCTAACTTGCTGACAATGGAATTGAACTGAAATGGGATATCCAACTTCTCTGCTTCTTCTGTCAATCTATGAGCCATTTGATCCAATACCTCCTTCTGCTGATGAATCCCCGTAATTCGCAAATGAGGTGGCCCTTCCGGCCTAGCACTTAAATCTTGAAGAAGTGCAATCCACTGTGCAGGTTCAGCTGCATTTAGATCTATAATATGCACCATCTTTTCCCCTTCCATTGCTTCAATAATAGCTTGATTTGTGAGCACAAAAGCCACTTTCAAGAAGGGAAACATGTCGAAAAACAGTTTCTGGACCAGAATTTCATCAGACACCAAACCAATTCTGGTGTTATTGAGGGCCTTGTGAAGTCCAGGCCAAGCTTTGAGGATTCTATGGGCAAGTGCCTCCGTAAAGTAGGCAGCAATCCGTTGCATGGTATCGCCGTCAGGAGAGGCAAGCTGGGAGATTTGTTCAAGGGCAATGTTTGCATGCTCAAGACTACCAGCAGCTACATGATTTCCACAAGTAAGCAACAGATGAATTAAATACAAACCCCTCTCCTCGGACTTTAGCTCTCTAAGCCATGGATATGGTGATCCTAAACTAGGTGACATCATGGAGAAGAATTGAAGAGGAGATGATGAAGTTACAGAAGATGATCCATCCTCTTGAAACATTGGTACCATAACACAATTTAGCCAACTAAGAACCAAACAGTAATTTTTGCACCAAGAGACAGGAGTTAAACTGATAACAACAGAAGGTCACAAAATCTATCAAATAAAACAGATCAAAACAAGTGAAACAAAATGGAGGATTATGAACAAAGAACAACAATACCCAATAAAGAGCAATAACGATCAAGATACCAACCTTAGAAAAAGAAGGGCAGTGCGCAAAAGGGTATTTTACCAATTCAGATCAAGTTTACAAAAACTATACAGAAACAGTAAGTATCAAAACCAGAACCAATAAAAACTGACCAGCCAAATCGAGAACCAGAAAATCCTGAACTGGGTTTTGTAAATGAACAAAAACCCACCCGCCCAACAAGAATTGTAAAGATTTAAAAGCTTTTGCTTGTTCAAGCTTCTCTGCAACAGAAACCTGTTTCTTGGGTTTTCTGGGGCTGCTATGTTTGTGGGTGAGTGGGAGTAAAACTGGTTATAAATGGAATTAAAACCATCTGGTTTGAATGAATGACTTATTACTTGTTGTTGTTGTTCATGGGTTACGTTGTCGACAATGCGTGAGAGGTGGTTTTGTCGTTTGCAATTTGTTGTCGTTTGGCTCTTTTTAAGTCGAAAATGGAATTCGTGAGAAGGTGAGCCTCCTTTTCTTTGTCTGTTCGCTTTCTTTCTGTGTGTAGGGGCGATAATAAAATGCATTTATATTACTTAATTTATATGCTAATGTTGTAAATCATGTTGGATACGGTGGTGGATGATAGGTTAATTTATTTATAATATTATTTGAATATAATTTTAGATAAATAATTTGAAAAATTTTAAATTCTATTTCATTTTGACATGTAACAATTTTCATGTGTCTAGAAAAATTAATGTCAATTTAAATATTAATTAAATAAATTTATCAAATTAGAAATTGAAATTGAAATTGAAATACAAGACTATATTGATTTAATGATAAAATTCTTGCACCAGATTAATGAGATTCTGAGATCAAGTGATTTTCTCTTTCTCGTATCACAAACTATAATAGTCAAAAAAAAAAAAAAAAAAAATTTGAAACTCAAGTTAGACTTTCTAAATACTAAAATTAGGGTTTTAGTAGTCATAGCAAAAAGAGTTTAATTTAGCAATCCTCTCTCTGAAACATAATTTGTCTTTTCTTTTTCTTTGCTTTTTCTCTCTCTCTCTCTCTCTCTACAAGTTCCACTTTTAATGGATTTTGTCTTGACATGAGGTGGATAGGGAATCAGCTGGCCTAAAAAGGTTTTTCAATATTCCCAAAGGTTACTAAAATCCAAACATGCCCTAACAAAGACAAAACAATGCCCTCAGTTTTGTATCCTAGTGGGGTAAAGTGTGGGAACTGCAAGGAACCCCTTCAAAAGTGCTTCCAAAATTTTGTTTTGTTTTCCTCTTCAATGTCTCTATTAAGACAAAGAGACCGGGAGGATAAGCTACAAGCCAAAAGTAGAGAGGACATTTATCTCTACTTGTGGACTCTTAGGTGGCAATTTTTGAAAGTTCAAAGTTGAAACCCTAACTCCTAACTCAATTATTCATTCTCGTGTATCTTCCTGTATATCAAACTTATCAGCTTGCCACGTTATTAAAGTGTATGTCTATGTTTTATCCCAAACAATACGTTAACATGTTAATATCTTGTGCAACCCACGAGATTGACAGTATAAATTATTTATTTAAAATTATACTCAAATAATATAATAAATGAGTTATAATTAATACATAATCAACTACATTCTTTCAAAATTTATATGGTAGTTATAATTTACATATTACATCAATTACATATTTATTTTTATAAAATTTACACTGCCTAGTATTACTTTAATAATATTACGTCTAATTTCAAATATGAACATTATGATTGTGCTATTGTGCACTCTTAGTCCATATTTTTTAAAATCAGCTCTTTACTTGGAGATCGTATAGAAAAATTAAAAATAAATAAAATCATATGTACTTGATATATTTAAAATTTGCGATAGTAGTGGGATTTAGGATGTCAATTTCACCCACGAACCTGCGGATTTTTACCAGTGATGAGTGGATTTGAATTTTACTAATCGGGTTCGTGGACGGGTTTGGATCTAAAATTCAAACCCGATACGGGTTCAGGTTTGAAAAAAATCCAAACCC
This sequence comes from Xanthoceras sorbifolium, assembly GCA_003430845.1. Classification (NCBI taxonomy): domain Eukaryota; kingdom Viridiplantae; phylum Streptophyta; class Magnoliopsida; order Sapindales; family Sapindaceae; genus Xanthoceras; species Xanthoceras sorbifolium. The sequence goes on along the minus strand of CM010620.1, from coordinate 20,648,667 downwards.
GAATCCATGAACCCACTTAAATTAAAAAAAATACATAATAAATTTTTTAAAAATAAAATTTGGAAACTTAAAATGATTTTTAATTTTTATGGACTTATGGTAGACTTCAAGATTATTATGAATATTCTTAGTATTTTTTTTTGTTATTATGGATTTGAATATTGTAAAATTTGAGATTTAAAAATGATTTAATGTATTTTTATTTTATTTAAAAAAAAAAACCTGTGAACCCGTAAAATTATGCGGGTTCATGGGTGAGTGGGGTTTGGACCAAACTCGCAGGTGGAAACCCGAATCCAAATCGGAACCCGTATATTTCACGGGTTTGTGGGTTAGTATGGGTGTGAAAAATTAATGTGGGTTTGGGTTTAGATTTGACCAAACCCGTCCGAATCGGACCCACTGCCATCCGTAAGTGTGACTAGTGTCATATTTTTTTTTCCTCAAAAGATATATTGTTTCTTATATCAAATAGAATGGAATAAAAGAAAATTAAAGCACTATATGACTATTAAAGATCAATTAAAGCTCTTTGTGCTTAGAGTTTAACAACCTCTATGCTGATTTTGGGTGGGGTATAAAGGATAATATGAGAAAGGCTTGTTAATTGGTATGGAAGAAGATGTGTTTGACAAAGACTCTTGGTGGGAGGGGGTTTCAGGATATATTGGCTTTTAAATAAGCTACGTTGGCCGAGCAGGAGTGGAGAATTCTTAAGGCTGCTGGCTCTCTCCTAGTAATGGTCCTTAAGGCAAGATACTTTCCTACATCCACTTTTATTGAGTGCAATTTAGGAAGGCTGCTCTCTTTTCACTTGAAGAAGTATCATTTGAGTAAGGTGTTGAAAGGTTTAAGGTGAAAAATTGGTAATAGAGAGAGGGTTCATATTTATGATGATAATTGGTTGCCAAGAAAGTTAGTCTTCAAAGTTTTCTTGGCCAGAATACTACTAGATGAGGTGACTGTCTTTGCCTTGATACAGTCCCTGGGGTTTGGAATGAAGACTTGGTTGTAAGACATTTTTCTAAAGAGGAAGTAAACCTGATTCTTAACATTCCTTTTAGCTAACATCCTCGTAGGAGTGAAAAAGCAAGAAAATGTAAGTGTTTGATATAAACCTGAAGGTGTTTGATATATGTCTAAGAGAATAAACAATACTGAAACAAATATGCCATTAATGGAGTAAGCTAAGCTACTTCTTCTTATTCATTTTCACTGTTACAAACATGAGAGATTGACTCTTTATATATATGATTGGTGATCGCCTATCTAACTAGCTTAACAACCTGAATTGCTAATCAAAATCGTAATAGAATTTGTTACAATTCTATTATAAATATATACACTTTCACAAGACTATTAGCTATCTACCTACACAGATATTTGATCGTCTCAATACATGACTGTGATCACAATTAGCATTGTGATCTGATGAAGTTAAAGGCCATTTCTCTAGCTTAACAGAAGTGTTACACCTGGAGGCTGTCACTTGAGCAAACTCTGCTAAGTTTGTTAGCTACTGATTGCAAGTTGAATCAACTAATTCAACTTGCTTCTGCTTTGATTCAACATGCTTCTGCGAGCTCTTCCTTAGCTCTTGATCACATATCTTCACATCCCCCTTCAAACTTAACTATGGTGAATTCACCAAGTTAAGTTTGTCATATAGAAACTAAAACCTGGCAATAGTGAGAATATCTGCCACTTGAAATTCAATAGGAACATACCTAGGTTCAATCTCTTTGGATGTAACCCTCTGAGATGAAGTACACATCAATCTCTACATGTTTTATTCTAAAGTGATACACAGGATTCTGTGCTAAGGCATTAGCACCCATGTTATCACATCATATAACAGCTGGGTTAGGAAGAAAGCCCCCAAGTTCAACAAGTAGAGATTTTAACTATAGAATATCAACAACAATTTGAGACATAGAACGGTACTTAGCCTCTGTGCTGGACCGAGCAATAATATGTTGTTTCTTGGAGCTCCAAGAGATGAGGTTCCCACTAAAGAACAAACAATTTCCACTTGTGGATCTCCTATCATCCTAACAACTAGCCCAGTCATCATCTATGTAAGATTGAAGAGTCAGTACACCACTTGGTTTGAACCACAACCCCTTTGTAATTGATTCTTTTAAGTACCTTAGTACCCTTTTACATGCTAGTCAATGCACTTGTGTAGTAGCCACAAGATATTGGCTTAATTTGTTGACAATGAAAGAGATGTTAGGCTGTGTGTGTGAGAAATATTGCAAGGCTTCTATGGCATTTCTATTCATAGTTGGATCCTAAAAAGAATCACCTGCTATCAAGGTAAGTTTTGTCACTGCATTGAGTGGTGTGTTACATGGTTTGCAGTCCAATATATTGGTCTTCTTGAGGAGATCACCAATATATTTGGATTGTGTGAGAAACAAACCTTAGGCATTTCTATAAGCCTCAAAACCCAAGAAGTAACTAACATAACCAAGGTTCTTTAGAGCAAATGTGGAGTGCAATTTACATATCAGCTACTGAATTTGGTGAGGATCATTTCTTGTGATTAGTATATCATCAACATATACTAATAAAAACATGACATTGTCACCTTGATGATGGATAAAAAGTGAGACATCCGAAGATGAATTCACAAAGTTCCAAGATAGTATATCAGCCTTCAATTTGTGGAACCAAGACCTTCGAGCTTGCTTAAGCTCATTGAGAGCTTTATGTAACCTACACACACAAGATGGCTGTTCAACACTTTCAAACCCCTCGGGCTGCTTCATATACACTACCTCACTTAGATCACCATTTAAGAATGTATTGTTAATATCAATTTGCTTAATATCTCAGCCTTTAAGAATAATAATAGTGAATATAACCCTTATTTTAGTTGCTTCATCACCGGTCTGAATGTTTCTTCAAAGTCAAGGCCTAGTGTTTGGTTGAATCCTTTAGCAATCAGCCTAGTCTTGTGCTTGAGAATGGTGCAATTTGGGTTTAAAAACCCACTTACAACTAAAAATATTCATGTCTAAAGTTGCAGGCACCAAAGACCAGGTTTGATTTCTGATAAGGGCTTATATTCATCCTGCATAATCTCTTATCAAACTGGACTGGAAAAGGCTTCCTTAACAGTCTTTGGTTCAATTTCAGATAGAAAAGTTGAAGGTAGAGTCCTTGTAGAAGTTTAGACTTTTGGTTTGAAAATGCCAAGTTTTAGACCTTGTGACTATTGGGTGTATAGACTGAACAAGAGATCTAATTATTGTAGGTGCAGTAGGTATGACCTGTGAAGAACCTAGAACATAAACATAATTAGAGGTAAGTAGACTCTTGTTGTGTATCCCGAAATGAAGCAGGCAATATCACTGCCTGGCACATTAGAGGATTACTCAGGCTGTGAGGTTGTTGGAGACATAATATCAACAATTGTATGCATAGGAATTGTTGTCTCAGGAACAGTTGATGAGCTGACTGTGTGAGAAAAGAGCTAATGATATAGAAAATCCATTTCATTAAATTCAGCATGCCTTGTAATGTAAAATTTACCAGATGGGTGTAAACAACAATATCCCTTGTAATTTAAGTTGTATCCTATAGACACACTTTATTGTGTGAAAATCCACATTGTTTTTTAAGAAGACTCTAAGATGAGGGAAGCATAAGCAGCCAAAGGTGTGAAGATCTATAGTTGGGAGCCTTGTGGTATAATTTCTCAAAAAGGAGCTTGAAATTGTAAAAGTGAGGTTGGCAGAATGTTAACAAGAAAACAAGCTATTGAAAAAGCCTCAAACCAAAATTTAAGAGGCATTCTAGCACGAGCTAACAAAGCCAAACCTGTCTCTACTAGGTGCTTATGCTTCATTTCTACCACACCATTTTGATCATGAATATAGGCACAAGAGAACCTCATTTGCACACCTTGTTATGAGAGATAAGGCACAAAGGGTAGATACTCACATCTTACATCCGTTTGAAGACATTTAATCCTCATTCCTAGTTGGAACTCAACTCTCTTTTGAAAGGAAATGTTTTTAAGTACATCTGATTTTAACTTCAAATGAAATAGCCATGGATACATTGTAAAAGCATCCACAAAAGCTATATAATATCGATACCCTTCAGTTGATATAATAGGAGCTGGTCCCAAAAGATCACTATACACAAGTTTTATGGAGGTCTTAGCTGAAATGACAGAACTAGAAAAGGGTAATCTATGAATTTTGCCCATCTCACAAGAGTCATAAAATGCTAAAGTGGCAACATTACAAGGAACATGCATCTTTTGTATTATTTTCTTCAAAATTAGTGGGATTGGATGTCCCAATTTTGCATGCCAAAGTGAAAAGTGAACCTTGGCTGCATAGGCACCACATTGATATGGCCTGTTATTTTGACTTGATGAAATCTTATTGCAAACTTGGTTGCTTATATATACATATGGGTCTGATGAAGAGTAGGAACTGAGGACTGCAGGCCTTTTTTAGATGGAGCAGCGGACTCAACATGCCTCAACTGATACCGTCCATCCTTAACAGTTCCTTTGAGAATGATCATGCTAGTTTTCTGGTCCTTAATCTCACATCCATTAGCACAAAACTTAGCTATCACATTATTGTCCCTTGTTAATCGAGATATACTTAGGAGATTCTTAGTAATTATGGGCACATACTGTAACACCTCCAGACCCGACCCGCCTGGATCGATCCAAGGAGCGCTACCTGGTTTTCAAAATATTTCTAAACTTATTATAATTCAAAATCTTTGTAAATTTTGTAAACCAAATCACTTGTATTTTAAAATTCTTTCTAGTGAGCCCATCAAAATTGTTTGAAAAATTTTGTCAGAGTTTCCTCTGTTTTTCTGACTTTCCAAAAATCCTGTTTTTCAACATAACTCTAACAATATAAAAAAAATCAAAACTTCAAGTTCAATGGTCAATCATATGGGCACTCTGCCGTATAGTGCGACTTCCCAAATATTTTCAATAGAACAATACATCATTTACGATTTACAAATCTCAACAAAACTCATATATTACAATTTTTACAAACTTCTATATATGCATGCTTAACTAAATATAATATACAAAGAAAGTTTAAATATAACTACCCAAAAGTATTGTAACTCTGAACCTCTGTTTGCAGCTACCTCCTCTTTAGTCTTTTTCTTCGCTGGTATCTCTGTTACCTATGCGTGATAAAAATCAACGCGCTAAACATATCGCTTTGTGGGTATACACTAAACTTATTTATCGAAATCACAAAATAAATTTCAAAATAAGATGTCATAATACTATCATATAAAAACATATCATTACTCCACTCAATCAATGAAATAAATCATACAAAATCAATTTCTAAATTCGTTTATATGCATTTTATTCAATTCATTTTAATCCTGGCCCTTTGGTATATTCAATATAATTTTCTGAACTGGAATATGGGCCGTTCGACATCACTCGGTGGCTGCCCGTTGAAATAACTCCCAACCCTAGGACCGGCACTTGGGGTCTGTTCCATCCAAGGGTGGTACGTATAACTCTCTATCCTAGGACCGGGTACTCGGTATCCTTAGGGAGGTACATAATATCAATATCATAACTCCCTACCCCAGGACGAATCCTTAGGGAGGTGCGTAATGTCAAGATCAATATCAATATCGGTGCAGTACTGCTAAAATAATCCAGCTGGTATATCAACCTCCTATGTCCGTTTTCTATGTTCAAGTATCCTAGGGTCGTTTCACAATATACAAGTTTTCAACTTTCATATCAATTCATTGTATACATTTCAAAGTCAACACTGTAATTTACAAATTTAAATTAAATTCAATAAATATAAGTTTCAAACAATATTCGTAAAATATATGTATTTAACTTCTTGAAATTTATACGATCATTTCATACGATATTTCTGAAACAATTTATTTCAACATAATCATGATAATCGAAATACGATTAAATCAAAATATTCAAGTAAAGAACCGTATGAACATATATTCACCAAAATATTCAAAAATCTCAGATTCGAATAAAAAACATATAATAAAACCACAAAGGTTTCAAAAAGAAGTGTATACCAACCTGGATACTGTTTTTCCGATAGTTTCTTTTCTAGATTTCCTTTTTCCTCGTTTTTCTTTTTCTCTTTCTTCCTCCTCTTTTCCTTCTCTTTCTTATTCTTCTCTTTTTCTTCTTCCTTTCTTCTTCCTTCCTTCTTCTTCTTCTTCTCTTTCTTTTCTTTCTCTTTCTTTCTTTCTCTCTCTTCTTTCTCTTCTTCTTTTCTTCCTTTTTTTCTTTTTCTTTTTCTTTCTCTTTTTCTTCTCTCGGTCTCTCTCTCTCTCTCTCTCTCTATTTATGTCAACTTCTTCGTGAAGCTTTCACCGCCATCTATTTTTTTTATAAAATTTTGGTCATCGCGACCGCTCCTCGCGATTTGTGGTCGCGCCACCTGGTTGCGGTGCTCACTGGAGCATTTTTACCGCCTTCATCGCGATCAGCCATCACGATGTCTGGTCGCGATGCTCTCTGCCCAAAATCAGTATTTTCACCGCGAGCTGCTCATCGCTATCCCTGGTCGAGGTAGCTGGTCATAGTGTTCACTGCTAACTTTTTTCCTTTTTCCTTCATGCACTCTTTATGGACCGCTCCACTTGGTCTACTTGTTTACCTAAAAATTAATCCAAATAAACACATTACATCATTTTCACATAATTAACAACAATTATGGACATTTTTCATAATTAATAAAAATTACGGATGTTACAATTCTTCCCCTCTTAAGAAATTTCGTCCTCGAAATTTTACCTCAGTCGAACAGTTGAGGATATTGTTGTCTCATGATTTCTTTGCTTTCCCAGGTAGCCTATTCTACATTATGATTCCTTCAGAGGAATTTCACCAGTGGAACTCTTTTATTTCGTAGTTCTTTAATCTCCCTATCAAGAATTTGCACTGGCTCCTCTTCGTATGTCAGGTCTGGTAATATTTTAATACGTTCAGCCTGGACTCTGTGGGAAGGATCAGATCTGTATCTCCTCAGCATGGACATATGGAAGACATTATGAATCTTCTCTAGTTCAGGAGGTAAAGCAAGTCTGTAGGCTACTAGTCCTACACGTTCAATGATTTCATATGGGCCAATAAACTTAGGACTTAACTTCCCTTTTCTGCCAAATCTGAGCACTTTCTTCCATGGAGATACTTTAAAGAAAACTTTTTCACCGACTTCATATTCTATCTCCTTTCTTTTCAGGTATGCATACGATTTCCGTCAATCAAATGCAATTTCAATCTTTCCTTGATGATCTTCACCTTTTTTTTAGTTTGTCTGATCAAATCTAGGCCTACTAACCTGTCTTCACCCAATTCTGTCCAGCATACTGGTGTCCTGCATTTTCTTCCGTACAGTGCTTTATATGGTGCCATAGCTATGCTCGATTGGTAATTGTTATTGTATGCAAATTCAATCAGTGGGAGGTGATCGGCCCAACTCCCTTCGAAATCAATTACACAACTTCTGAGCATATCTTCTAGCACTTGAATTACTCTTTCTGATTGTCCGTCTGTTTGCGGATAGAAGACTGTACTGAAACTCAATCGAGTACTCAAAGCTTCTTGAAACTTCTTCCAGAATCTGGATGTAAACTTCGGGTCTCTATCTGATATTATTGATGCAGGTACTCCATGTAATCTGACTATTTCTTTTATATACAATTCTGCTAGTCGATCCAAGGAATAGTCAGTTCTGACAGGTAGGAAATGTGCTGACTTTGTTAGTTGGTCCACTATTACTCATATAATATCATATTTACTCCGGGTGAGTGGTAACCCTGTGACAAAGTCCACCGTGATACGATCCCATTTCCATTCAGGTATTGATATTGGCTGTAACAATCTTGATGGAACACCTGTTGACAGATCATGCACTTATTCACGAAATCCACCACATCTTTCTTCATCCCAGACCACTAATACTGAGTCTTCAAATCTGCAACATCCCGGATTCCGGATAATTAATTTCATATATGTGAAAATAAATTTTGTGATTGGAAGGGGTGTTAATGTAATTAAAAGTATGTTTATTTTTATGATTTCCAGGTGGACCAGATGAAACGGTCCAAAAAAATGATGTAAGAAAAAGGAGAACTGAAGCAGAGAGCATCGCGACCTGGTCACCGCGACCAGAGGTCGCGATGGCTTGCTCGCGGTGAAAAATGAGATTTTTGGCAGTGAGCAGCGCGACCAGTTACCGCGACCACAGGTCGCGATGAACTGCTCGCGATGAAAATGACAAATTCTGGCAGTGAGCAACGCGACCACCAGCGCGAACAAGGGACCGCGAGGTGTGCTCGCGATGAAGGCGGTGCAAACGCTCTAGTGAGTACCGTGACCTGGTGGCGCGACCACAGGTCGCGACGACGGTCGCGACAGCCGAAAAATATATAAAAAAAAAGTAGCTTCTCGCAGAAGCCAGAATACACACAGAGGCGAGAAAGAGAGAGGCAGAGAGCGAGAAAGAAAAGAAAGAAGAAGAGAGAAAGAAGAGAAAAAAGAAAAGAAGAAGAAAGAAAGAAGAAGAAAGAGAAGGAAGAAGAAGAGGAAGGAAAGAGGGAAAAGGAAGTGTGGCTGAAAGAGAAAGGGAAAGGAAAAGGAAATCGTGGAATCGCGATTTCTCGAACGAAAAACGGTATCCAGGTTGGTGTACTTTTGTTTTCGGAATCTTTACGAAAAGTATTTCGTTATCGTTTTCGTTTTCGTTTTCGATTTCGTTGAAATTTCTCGTTTTCGATTTTCGTATGAAAATTGTTTATTTTATATGAAAAATCGATGATTGATATATCTATTGTTGATTTTGGAATGAATTTATGTTAGATCGCAGTTTGATCGTGTTTTCGAATATTTCGATTTCGTTAGAAATACTTGATTTAGATTTTCGTATAACTATTGATTATGTTTCTTGAAGAGTATTGTGTGAATTGTATGTTTATTGAGCAACTATTGTTTACTGAGTAACTATTGTGAATTTAGTTCATCGGAAACGGCCCTAGGATACTTAGACATAGAAATGGATATAGGAGGTTGGTATACCAGCTGGGTTTACTGAGCAGTACTGCGCCGCTATTGATTTCTATTGATGATCATTATGTACCTCCTCATAGATTCGTCCAGGGGCAGGGAGACACGTACCTCCTCAGGATTCGTCCTGGGGGTTGGGAGCCACGTACCTTCCTAAGGATTCGTTCCTGGGATAGGGAGTTATGTACCTCTCTAGGTTCCGTACCCACGGTCCTAGAGTAGGGAGATACGTACCATTCTTAGGATTCGTCCTAGGGTGGGAGTTTGACCCATATTCCAGTCCTAGTATGTTGAGTATTCTAGCGGGCCAGATTTGAAGCGAATTGGGAAGTGACTTGAATGATTTTATTAATCGATTTTATATGTTGCTCTTTTTGTGGAAATTAAAGTGATGGAAACTGTTTTATGATTTGATTTTAAAGTTAAATTGATTTATAAATGATTAGAATTGAAATATATTGTGATATGTTTTCTATTTAAAAGTTATTTATGATTTTTATGTACACCTACTAAGCTATATGCTTAGCGCGTTAGTTTTGTTTCTAACGCGTAGGTACCAGGGATCCCGAAGAAGCTAAAGACTGAAGAGGGAGAGATTTGCTGACAGAGTCCCAGAGTTATCACAGTTGGGTAGCTATATTGTTGTTATATGTATATATTCTGAAAGAATGCATATACAGAGGATTTGTAAATGAGTTTCGTAATATGTTTTGTAATTAAATATTTTATGATTTCTGCCTTTTATTATTAGAGTGTTTGTAAATATTAAATTTGAATCGTTTTATTTTATAAACTGTGTTGGAAAGTCGCACTAAACGGCAGAGTGCGCAATTGTTTGAAAATAATATTGAAGTGTTGGTATTGAAATTGTATTTGATTGAGTTGTGAAAAACAGGTTTTGGGAAAATCCGAAAAACAAACAGAACTCTGCCGAAATTTTGTAAAAAGTTTATGTATTGGGCTCACTTGAAATGGTTTTAAAATAATAAACTCTACGGTTTTCCAATGGTTTAAAAATTTATTCGATGGGCTCACGAGAAAAGTCTTTTTGGAATTTCAAATTGATTTGATTTTTAAATGGTTTGAGATTATAAAATGAATTTGGAAAGTTTTGAAAAACCGGTAGCGCTCCCTGGGTCGGTCCAGCCGGGTCGGGTCGGGGGGTGTTACAAAATCTCTATACATCTTTGTGCTACCTGGGTGCATCGAATAGGGACTACTGTGTGCCTCTGTCAGGATTATCTTTTTCAATTCTTCATCATCTAGTATGCAAATCCTGTCTCTGAAACACACAATACCATCCTTTTTTATTGTGAAATCCGGATGCTTCCCCTCTGGGATCTGTCCACATATCATATGAATTATATCATCCTGTTTCTGTTTTTCTACTATCTGCTGAATTAAACTTGGTCTGTATCTCAATTCAGCTATCAATGCATTGTTTGGATTCAACTGTAATTGCACATTCATAGCTTTTAAGGCGAATAATGCTTTTCTGCTCAGAGCATCTGCTACCATATTCGCCTTTCCTAGATGGTAGTCAATCACACAATCATAGTCTTTGATTAATTCCATCCATCGTCTCTGTCTCAAATTGAGCTCTCTTTTAGTAGGCAGATACTTCAGACTCTTGTGATATGTGTATATGTAACACTTCTCACCAATACAAGTAATGCCTTCATATCTTCAAAGCAAATACGATGGTTGCAAGTTCCAGATCATGTATAAGATAGTTATGTTCATGAGTTTTCAATTGTCTGGACTCATATGCAACCACTTTGTCTTCCTGCATCAGTATACATCCCAAACCATGGTGTGAGGCATCACTATATATCACAAAATCTTTACCTGAAATTGGTTGAATCAGGACTGGAGCCTCAACTAGCATCGTCTTCAATCTGTCAAAAGCTGTCTAGCATCTGTCATTCCATTCAACTATGACATTTTTATGCAGTAGCTTGGTCAACGAACTTGTTATAGATGAGAATCCCTTCACAAACCGTCGATAATAACCTGCCAAGCCTAAGAAACTTCTGACTTCTGCAACATTTCTGGGAGGCTTCTATTCCACAATTGCTTCATTCTTTTTGGGATCTGCTTTAATACCCTCTGCTGACATAATATGACCTAGAAATGCAATCTCGGCCAACCAGAACTCACATTTACTCAATTTACCATATAGTTTCTTCTCCCTCAGAATCTGCAATACTACTCTGAGGTGCCTGTCATGGTTCTCAGTCGTCTGTAAGTATACTAGGATATTATCAATAAATACAACCACAAACTGATCCAGGTATGGTCGAAATGTCCGGTTCGTCAAATCCATAAAGGCTGCAGGTGCATTCGTCAGCCCAAATGGCATCACTACAAACTCATAATGTACATACCTTGTTCTGAATGCGGTTTTCAAAATATTGGAATCTTTTATTCTTAACTGATGATACCCCGATCTAAAATCTATCTTTGAGAAGACACAAGCTCCTCTCAATTGATCAAACAAGTCATCGATTCTAGGCAATGGATATTTATTCTTGACAGTAAGTTTATTCAGTTGCCTATAATCGATGCACAATCTCAGTGACCCATCTTTCTTTTTCATAAATAACACTGGAGCTTCCTACGGGGATACACTGGGTCTGATGAAGCCTTTATCCAGCAATTCTTGTAATTGTATTTTCAGTTCTTTCAGTTCTGATGGTGCCATTCTGTAAGGAGCTATGGATACTGGTGTAGTACCTGGTACCACATCGATCACAAACTCCACTTCTCTCTAAGGTGGCAAACTAGGAAGTTCCTCTGGAAATACGTCTGTGAAATCACACACAGTGGGCATATTTTGAATTATAGAATCAACCTTTCTAGAATCAACCATTTGAGCCATATAAGCTTCATAACCCTTTCTGATCAGTTTACAGGCTGTAGTGGCTGAAATAACATTGTAAAGAAAATCCCTCCTATCACCCACTAATGTGACTTCTGTACCATCGACTGTTCTGAGTGTTACTCGTTTCAAATTGCAGTAAATCACTACCTTGTATCTGGACAACCAATCTATGCCTAGAGTAACATCAAACTCATAGAATGACAACTCCATCAAATCTTCTGAAAATTCATATTCCTGAATCCGAATAGGACAATTTCTGTACTTACGGTTTACAACTACACTTTGGCCTATCGGATTGCTAACTAGTACTTCATACTCAGTGGCTTCAGTTTTCAAATTTTGTTGTTTCAATAATGCATCACATATATAGGAATGAGTAGAACCTGGATCTATCAATGCAATAGATGTATTGTCAAAGATAGAAATAGTACCAGCAATCACGTCTGGCGCATCCTTGTCTTCCTGAGCCCTAATACCATAGGCTCGTACAGGGATACGACTATCTGGTCTTGCCACTAATTCTGACACCCCTCTGTGGCTACCACCTTCAGTTCCTGCTTGACTGGGCCTCCTACCTCTGGAAGTTGTAGGAGCTGGTCTTTCTGGAAGTTGTAGTAGCTCTAAACTGTGGGCAATCCTTCTGAAAATGATCACGGGATCCACATCTCAAACAGGCTCCTGTGATCCTCCAGCATTCCCCAGGATGTCTTTTTCCGCAATGCTCATACAGTGCCGGGGCTAGTCCCCTAGCTGTATTTCCAGGGGTACTGGCTATTGATGTTGCAAACTGACCCAGTCTAGCTGTGGGTATGGGTCTCTGTGACTGCATCGGACCACTAGGCTGCGGTCCTTTAAACTTTTTATTCTGTGGCTGATATGAACTTGATGGCCCTGATCCTCTTCTCTGTTGACTTCTGTCTCGTCTGGCCTACTCTTCTTTCTTGATTCTTTCCACATTCAAGGCTGCTGAGACAAGTCTGGTAAAATCTTCAAATTCAATTACGACAACTTGTAGGCGGATATAATCGTTCAGTCCATCTTCAAACCTCCTGCACCTGTCCGCCTCTGTAGCTACCATGTCTCGAGCATATTTACTCAACCTGACAAATTCTCTTTCGTATTCTATCACTGTCATCTGTCTCTACTTCAGGTTGATAAATTCTCTCTTCATATTATCCAGATAAATACGACCGACATATTTTCTTCGAAATTCCTTCTGAAAAAACTCCCACGTTCTCTCTTCCGGCCGCACTGTCTGTATAATGGAGGTCCACCATTGGTAGGCATCCTCCTGCAATAACGATATTACACACTCTAAACTCTCTTCAGGTGTGCAATGCATCTGTTATAATATTTTGTCTGTCCGTTCAAACCAGTATTCTGCAGCAGATGCATCCTCATCTTTTCTTCCATGAAAATCTGTCGGTCTGTACTTAGCCAGTTGTTTAATGACTGATCTTCGTGGCGCTGCTCTGGCCACATTCTAAAAGAATTCAGCCATTTGTTGCATAAATACCGGTTGACCCTGAACTTCTGGTCCAGACGCCCTTGGGCTTACGAATTCTCTAAATGCTCCCCCAGCAACGCTAGCGGAACTTTCAGGTCTATCTCTATCTCCATTTCCTTCCATTTCTTTTTATCCTATATAAGACAGAAGAGAGGTCTGCAGATTAGAGTCACATACTCCTATAGATGTCTTTGTACAATGCATGCATATACAGAATATAACTCCTTTGGTTCAGAAACGCCTAAACCGCGCTCTGATACTACTAAAATGTAACACCCCCAGACCCGACCCGCCTGGATTGATCCAAGGAGCTCTACCTGGTTTTCAAAATATTTCTAAACTTATTATAATTCAAAAACTTTATTAATTTTGTAAACCAAATCACTTGTATTTTAAAATTCTTTCTAGTGAGCCCATCAAAATTATTTGAAAATTTTTGTCAGAATTTCCTCTGTTTTTCTGACTTTCCAAAAATCCTGTTTTTCAACATAACTCTAACAATATAAAAAAAATCAACACTTCAAGTTCAATGTTCAATCATATGCGCACTCTGCCGTATAGTGCGACTTCCCAAATATTTTCAATAGAACAATACATCATTTACGATTTACAAATCTCAACAAAACTCATATATTACAATTTTTACAAACTTCTATATATGCATGCTTAACTAAATATAATATACAAAGAAAGTTTAAATATAACTACCCAAAAGTATTGTGACTCTGAACCTCTGTTTACAGCTACCTTCTCTTTAGTCTTTTTCTCCGCTGGTATCTCTGTTACCTACGCGTGATAAAAATCAACGCGCTAAGCATATCGCTTAGTGAGTGTACACTAAACTTATTTATCGAAATCACAAAATAAATTTCAAAATAAGATGTCATAATACTATCATATAAAAACATATTATATCTGTACACTTTTTCTGGACCGCTCCACCTGGTCTATTTGTTTACCTAAAAATTAATCCAAATAAACACATTATATCATTTTCACATAATTAACAATAATTATGGGTACTTTTCATAATTAATGAAAATTATGAATATTACACATACAATATATGATTCAAGTTCAACTTCTTAGTAATATTAGTATGAAAATGAACATTTGAATATCCAATGGTAGAGATGGTAAAGTGTGACCATTACCTACAACTTTGTATTTTGATTTCAGTTTTAGGTTGTTCAAATCTGAGGTGATGTGGTTTGTGGCACCACTATCCATAAACCAAGATGGATCACTCACACTTCCTGGTGTTGCAATATATGCAGAAGTCTGATTATAGTTTGCTTATGGTTGTGAGTTTTCCTATTGACAAATAGTTGGTGTTGAGTTGATTGCATCAAAGTTTTGTGAGATCTATCTAACATAGGCTTGATTTGCTAAATTTGGTAAAGAGTGATGGTTGTGGCCTCACAAAATGTTGATCAAATCTATGATAGCACTAGAAGACATGATGTCTCAGCTTTGTGCACAGCTGACAATACAACTTTCTGTCACTAGATCTGCCTCATCTGTCTCTTCCTCGTGATCCATTTATGTTGTAAGTTGAATCACCTCGTTGTTCTCTTTTATCTCCAACATTATTGGCTGCAAAGTTAGCAGAAACTCCACCAAAATTGGCATGATTAATTGAGTTCAATTGCTCAATTCTTTGCTCATGCATAAGCAGCAAAAACTAAGCATCTTCTAAGCTTATTGTGGTTCGTTGAGAAGAGATTAGAACGACAACAACATCAAATTCATGTGCAACACCATGCATTAAACTTAACAGCAAATCTCTCTCTGAAACTTCTTCACCAGCTGCTGAGAGAGCATCACCTACATTCTTTATCTTTAAGACAAAATCACTTACTGAATGTGAGCCATTCTTTATAGTTTGGAGCTATTGCCTCAGTTGCAGAATCTCCGCCATAGATTTATGAGAAAATGGATTATGAAGCTTGGTCCATACTTCAAGAGAAGACTTTCATTTAGTAACTTGACCAACTACATTTTGGCTCAAAGTTGAGATAAGTCAAAACAATAGTATCTGATCATACTGTTACCACTTTTGATACTCATTGTTTGGCTGTTGCTCTATTCTTGTACCTCCATTGCATCACTGACCTGCACATTGATGAGTTGATTCGGTGGACTCTTGGAAACTATCAATGTAGTCTTCAAGATCAGGAGCATTGATAGCTGATAAGATCTGTGTCTTTCAGTATATATAGTTCTCTTCATCAAGCTTTTTAGGTAGATTGAGATGTAGAGTTTTGGTTAGGGATGAGAAATCCATGTTAGATGAGTTTTGCGATTGTTGATTTTGAGTTTGCAAAGAAGCATGTGAAGAAGATGAAGACATTGACACTAATCAAGAGGCTTTAATATCAAGTGAAAAAGAACCACCCCTAGGTAAAGACTTTAAACTTAATGTAGATGTTGTTATAGATGTTATTACCAGTAGCAAGGTTGGGATCGGAGTGGTTGTGAGCAGAGATGGACCCACGTGGAGGGCTGGCCCGGGCTCCAGCCTGGGTCAGCTTTTTAAAATTTTTTTGAAAGTTTTCTTTATTATTACGTTTATATCATTATAATTTAATAATATTATAATACACTATTTACTTTATTAAAATAACTTTACTAATTTTTTCTTTTTCATTTCATTTGTTTTTCAGTTTTCTCCTAATTCTCTATCTTTTTAGTCCAACTTCTCTTCTTCAAGTTCAGGTGCTCAAGTTCCTCTTCTTCAAGTTCAAGTGCTCAAGTTCAAGTGCAGGTCTGAATTTTTCTTCTCCAACCCAAGTTCAGGTAATTTTTTCATTTTATTTAATATTTTCTATCTTTAATTTAATTTATTTATTTATTAGATTTTATTTTTCATGAATAAGAAATAAATTTAGTAATGTGTACTTTAATATCTTGGATTCTTGAAATTACAAAAGAAATAGCTGTCTAATAAATATTAGGATTCTTGGATTTTTTTTGATATTTTAGGTTTTTGGAAGAATAAATATTAGGATAAATTTAATAATATGTACTTTGATATCTTGGAATCCTGGAATTACAACAGAAAAGATTGTCTAATAAATATTAGGATTTTTTGATATTTTAGGTTTTTTAAAAAATAAATATTAATAAATATTAGGATTCTTAGATTTTTTTATTATATTTTTGCATGCATAAAGAATAAATTTAATAATGTGTACTTTGATTACAACAGAAAAGATTGTCTTATAAATATTAGGATTCTTGGATTCTTTGGTATTTTAGGTTTTTGCAAGAATAAATATTAATAAATATTAGGTTTTTTGGATTTTTGGATTTAGTTTTTCATGAATAAAGAATAAATTTAATAATGTGTACTTTGATATTTTGAACTCCTGGAATTACTACAGAAAAGATTGTCTAATAAATATTAGGATTCTTGGATTCTTTGATATTTTAGGTTTTTGAAAGAATAAATATTAATAAAATTAGGATTATTGGATTTTTTTGATTTTATTTTTCATGAATAAAGAATAAATTTGCCGAGCTGTGCTTGTGCTCTATTTTTTATGCTTTAAATTTATGTGTTGATTTATAAGTCAGTCCACCAAGCAATCTTCCGATCGACTTTTCTCTATCCGTTTCTTTATAAGTAGTTTCTTCTTTTATGTCTTTTCTTTATTTCTTGTGTTGATTTAATCGAAGAGTAATAATTTTAGGTAACAATGTTAAACAATCATTCATCTAAGCCAAGAAAAACTCTTCTTTCATACTTTGGAAGAAAAAGAAGATTATCAACAATCATCGAGTGGTTTAGGTTCTCCGTGTGATGTTAGCGGTTCAAGTTTGCCTTCTCCGTCTGAAAATCTTAAAGTTAAGAATTTTTGCACTCCAACAGATATTAATATTCTTTATTATGAACGTGATCCTGGATTACGTCTCCCAATAAGAGTTTACCCTATGGACAAGCGTGATGATATTCGAAAAGTATACATAAAAATGGAACCGTTTCAACCTATGTTGAATAAATATCCACTCACTTTAGATGGTAAATAAGACTTATTATATTTAATTGTATATTTTTTTTATTATTATTTTATTAAAAGTAAGTGCACTTTGTTTAATATATATATTTTCAGGGAATTTTGCTTTATCTTTAATTTTTAATGAATTAAATTTCTTTAAATAGTTGATCTTCACTGAAATTCTTTTTAGTATAGTTTGATGTTCCCAAGTCCTAGGTACGTCCCTGGTTGTGAGAAATGAGCATGGAGGGGCTGTTTTGCTACTACTGCTTTTGACAAAAATTATGTGGATGTAAAAATGGCTTAGGTTAGAGCTGTTTTGATTGGTATCCAATTGGCAACTAAGAGTGGCTTTGCAATTTTGTTGCTCATAGGATTGCAAAAGGTTTGGCCTGTGTTTGTAATTAAAGTTGAGTCCAATTTATATTTGTTTTAAAGTCACATATTAAGAATTCAAAAGGGAATTACTGTATTACATAATCAAAGTTTAATATATAGTTTACAACAAGTAAACATGTTTCATTTTGGACACCTGTCTTGTCATTCATTGAAAGTCAGTTATTAGTCAAGTCCAAACTTACCGTAACAAATTCAAAATATTGGGCTAATTAAGTATAATTGTCTTATTTTCATTATGTTAAAGAAAATTAAGCCAAATATCAATTATTTTTCATTACATATGATCTAATAGTATTGCACCACTTGATTTAATTAATTTGAAAGCAACTTTCAAAAGAGACTTGTCAAATTGGCATGTTTCTCCACTTGATGACTTAAATGGACCAAACAAATTAGGAACCAAGTCCTTGTAATTTTCTTTCTTTTATTTGGAGTTAGTAAGACAAAATATATAGTCGAATAACATTTTAGCATTGTTTAAGGTGTATTTGGAATCACCTTTTTTGATGTATTATTTTTTAATTAAAATCATTTTGGTTGACTTATCAACTTTAGAGGAGTGTTAAATACAGTTGTAACATTGAATTACCCTTATTTTTAGTGACATTTCTTGTAATAAGGGCAAAAATTATAAATAGTCCTTAAATAAGAATTATTATTAAATTTAATTCAGTCCCAAAATTTTGATTGTTTTTGTCAACTTTTTCATATTTTGGACAAAAATACAAAATTAGAAGTTAAGGAAGATAAGATACAGAGAGAAGAAAGATAAAGATAAAGAAACCTCGATTGAAGGATTGATGGTCTTCGCACTTTCTGCCTCCATTTGAGGGAGAAAAGAATTGGAGTGTAAATTTTTTATTTTTAATTTCAATTTATATGTTAGTGTGTAAAATTAATTTTGCTAGCATCATAGAGTGTAAATTGATTTTTGAAAATTAATTTTATGCCCTAGCGTGTAAGATCAATTCTCTTTTTTAAAAAGTTTAATCACAAACTGCTAAAATACAATTCTCATTATATTAAACTCTATCAAAAGAAACAGTAAACAAACAGTTATAATATACCCGCAGACAAAGAATTTTACAAAGAGTCAAGCACCCTATATGATTTTACTAGCTTTTTGAAATTTTAATTTTATATGCTAGCTTGTAAATTGATTTTGCCAATATGTAAAATAAATTAATTATTTTTTAAAAGTAGTAGAGCCACAAACCGCTAAAATACAATCTTCATCAATATAAAACTTTATCTCCTAATTGTGAAAGAACAAAAAACAGCTACAAAACATTAGCAAATAAAGAATTCAACAGGAGTTAAACACCCTTATGATCTATTTAAAACTCCATCAACCGATTAATTTTAATTTTACATGCAAGTGTCTAAAAAAAAATGAGAGATAAAAGTTTGGAATGACGAGTTCACAAAGCTTGAACACTGGTTTTGGAGAAGACAAAACTCACTTTGATTCATAGAAGTTGAAGAGAGAAAAAACGATTAGAAAAGAAGATAGAAAAGAGAAAAGTATAACAGCTGGAGTTAAAATATAAGAGAGATATTTTTGTCAGTTCAAGGCAAATATTGAAAAAATTGAAAAGTTATTGAAAAGTGATAATTTGATAATGAACCATTAATTTTTGACAAAAACTAGTAATTTCCTCTTATAATAAAATAATAATAATAATAATAACTTTTATGAGTTCATAGATTTCTATTGACTTTTATAGACTTTTATTTTAAATTACTTTTATAGGTATTGATAGGCTTTCATTGAATTTTAAAAATATAAATATATATGTTATGTTTTATTGATGATATAATTAAATTATTTAAGTAGTTCATAAATAATGCATTGTGATTTTTTTTTAAAAACATTTTCGACATATTTTTTAACCTTGAAAATATCAAATTGAATTTCTTTTTTTGTAGTTTCATAAAAATTAATATCCTGAAAATTACATTGAAGTAGTTTTTGTTAATTACTAATAAAATACTTGAAGTCTACATACTGTAAGTTCAGATTTTGTCCTTTTACATTTTTTTTTTATATTAAGCACTCTCTTTTCTTGGTTACAATATTCTATTTTTCTTTTGTTTGGGTATTTTGTCAATAAATATTTGTTAGCTTTTGAATTTTTTTTCGTAGACATAATAGGTTGTATGGTGATAATAAAAGTTATCAGTAATATTCTTTTTGAATTATTTATCAAAAGTCTTTAAAAGTTCCTCAAGCGGAGTAGAAGAGAAATTGAGAGGTTTGATATTTATATTTTCCTCTCAAAATTCTATAAAAGTTTAGCATTTTTAAAAATATGTGAAAGTTATTAACATTTAAATACCTCATGATTTTCATAAACTTCTTAAAAATTCTAAATTGAATACCTCATTACTTTTATTTTATAAACTTTTTTAAAATCTATAAAAATCTATATTGAATATACCTAAACTTTTTAATTCTATAAAAATCTTTTAAAGTTTTTGAAAGTCTAAATTGAATACACCCCTTAATGAACTTGCAACATAAAAGAGAGAAATCCACTTATGACTGCTTTAAATTTTTATCTTAATTTTAGTATTCATAAGAAAATACGTTTTCTGGAAAGCATTTCGACTACCTTTTTTTTTCCATAATTATTCTAAAAATCACACTTAAAATAAAATGAAATAAAAACACCCACACAAACTCAATATAAACATCCGAAAAAAAAAATGATACTAAATATTTGGAAATTTATTTTTTATAAACTTTATAATTAATTCAAAGTTTAAAAGAGAGTGACATGGAGGTGAAGTAAGGTATTTTCCTTTGATCCCCTAAACATTGTATTTTATTACATTGTACCAAATAAAAATTTCTGAAGTTTAGTTTAGTTACAGACAAATTTAATTTGAAATTAATCTCTTAAAAAATGGGATTTATGGTGGAGAATGATTTGGACACCACTTCTGTAAGAACATTCCATTTTACAAATGAACTAATTTCCTTGCTTCTTTATTGAAATAGGGCGTTCTTACATAAGGAGTCCCACACAAAACATGAAAGGTGCCAAAATCATTTGTCTGCAGAATTTATAAAACTTCAAAGAAGAATTAGACCTTTTTTTTTTTTTCCTTATTGGAGAAGTCTATGACAGCCTATTTGATGTTTGTTGTTTTATATTTGGAATCAAAAACTTAAATACCACTATTCCTTTAATTTAATCAAATAAAAAAATAGAAAACATAGAAATTAAAAAAATTAAAAATTAGAAGAAAAAAATATGGACGATAGAGATCCATTAGAAAAACTAGAAACAGAAAAAGGAATAATGATAATAAAAAAAAAGAAGTGGGGATCTAATTTAATCTCCATTGATGGATCTCCAAGGGACATCGTCACGAACTGGGGAAGGTTCATTTCCGCTGCACCCAAAAAGAGGCTCGAGTCTCTCTTACCCCACAAACAGTGGGATCGAGGAGCCTCCCCCTTCCACACAAACAAGGGAGGCTCCTTCCCCACCGTAAAAATAGAGGGGATGGTAGACATTTCCTTTTCACAAATAGGGGGAAACGAGCCTGCCCGGTCGCTAATAGAAAGACATCACGTTTAGGAGCAAGCTCCCAAATTTGGCATTGCCTATGGAGATTGGATATCTTACCTTATTTTTTAACAGTTTTTTTTTTCAATTTTTAAATAAAATATTTATAAAATACAAAAGGACGAAAATATATTTTCCAATAATAAGTTCAACCGAGTTCAACTAATGCTAAGAGAGGCTATTGTCAGTTATTGAAAATAATGATTCCAAGTATAAATTGTCAAATTTTAAGTAGATTGATAATTATTTATTCATTTTAGAATAAAGAAGATTTGTTTATAATTTAAAATAAAAAACACGTCACAAAAAAGTTTAGGTTTTTAGAACCAAGTAGCAATAGAGAGAGAAAGTCACCTTGCTTCTAAAATGAGGTGGGACTAGAAATCTGGCCAAGCAAGAAAAAAAATTCACTTAGCACTTGAAGGTCTAGTTAATATGTTGGTCCATAATGTTCAATATTAATAAGGTGTCATCTAGACCTTCACAACAAGATAAATAAAAAGTATCTCATAAAACAATAATAGTTCACGACAAAATAAGGTTAACTCAGTAATTTGCCCCTCACATTTACATCTCGAAATTGTGAATTCGAGTCGTGTTCTCCTTTCCAAATTCCGACTTAATTGTAATAGCTAAAAAAAAAAAACAATATAGTTCACAAGTGAGGGTGTTTTCTAAAGATTCATACAAAAAAATAGTAAGAGTCTACCAAGAAAAGTTGAATATAAAGGTTGCACCAAAATAGTCAATTGCTTGTCCTAAAAGGATGTACCAAAAAAGTTTAGTCCAACAAGGAAGGTTAGGTGCTGTTTGGATCCCATTTTAAAATCTAATTTTCATTTTTTTAATAAAAAACTAGATATAAAATTATTTTAACATATTATTTTTAAAATAAAAATTAGTATTTTTAAATTTAAAACTAAAAAGTTAAAAAGAACAAATTATTATTTTTAATCGTTTTCAAAATAAAGCACAATTTTTTATACAAACAATTATTTTATCCATTTTAAAAAGAGGTAATTACACAAATGACTCCCAAATTTAGGTCTAATTGTACGTATGTGGACCTTTTATCAAAATTTAAAACAAAAAAATAAATGGAGGAGATCTAATATCCTTTTAAATGTATGGTTGATCTCTTTCATCTTTTTTTTCTTTTAAGATTTCGAAAAAAAATTTCAAAATGCAGAGCAGATATGCTCCTTTCATGGAGGATGGTACATCTGCTTTGTTGAGCAAATCTACCATCTAATCAGATCATATGGACCCATCTGATCTATTAATGGTGATATATATATATATATATAAATTTATTTTTATATAATTTAAAATTGAAATAATTATTAAGGGTGATAAAATATTAAGTAAAATAAGATTAAGGGTAATTCAGCTTTGTGCTCTAAAAGTAAGATCAATGGTAGTTTATATAGCTCATCGTTAACTATAGGAGACGTTTGTATTAATTTCAATAAAAAGTTCACATACGTATAATTAGGTCTAAATTCGAGAATATTTATATAATTACCCCTTTTCAAAAATAATATCTAATTACTTTTTAACAAACGCAACTAAATACGTCTGTATTTAAAAAAAAATATTTTTAAAATATAAATTTTAATTTTAAAAATAATACCAAGCTCTCTCGCACCTTACACTAGACATGGCGACGATTCCGATTCGGGAACCAGAACTAGGGGTTACCAGTTCTGGTTCCGGTTTCAAAATCGACGATTTGACGCCGGTCGATTTTGCCGCCATTCCGGTTCTTGTTTCGAAACCGGTTCCTTTTTTTTAAAACCTTTTAAAAAATTAATTGAAAATTAAAATATTCTAAAAGTGGGTAACCCGAAGTTATGATAAAATTTAAATAAAATTATGATAATATCATAAAAGTAAAATAAAATTTAAGGAAATAAATAAGAAATTTGGGCTTGTACTTAATTTTACCTCAACTAAGCTGCCTACATATCCTCTATGAGGAATCAAAGCCCACATAGTTCTCTTACCTTTTATTTATCTGATCATCAATCATCATTCGTTCCTTCGGTGGTCGTGGTATCATCGTTGTTGTCGAAAAAATTGTTGTCATCGGATGGTTGATCCATTTTATGTTGCCTCTATTGCGCTATAGTCCAGTCGTCAGCACATACCTGGACCTAAATTGAGTGTAGACTCAACAACGGTTGTCTCTCGTCGAGAAGGTTTCTGCCGACACTAAATTCTTGTTTCACTACCACGGTCGAGACATAGGTTCCAAGAATTTGTTTGGCTATGATAGCCAAAATTGGAAAAAATTTCTCGTGATCCCTCCACCAATGTTAAATGTTGAAGTCATCATTCACAAACTCGAATGCAGTATTTCAGTAAACATTAACCTCCGAAGTAGCGGTTGATAAAGACACAATACACATTTTCTTTGTTTGTTTTGATATATATTGGACTCTAACTTCTTTAATGTGGAGGAGACTTTAAATTGAGAAACATTTTCCAGATTCTGAACATTAATGTTCAGTGATAGACCGTATTTAGTAAGATATTCATCATACAATTGATAAAATAAACTCATAACATTATTAAATATATTAACAATTTCAACATCATTTATCCTTAAACATTAATAATAAACAGTGTAGTATTTAAATAAATTATCAAGTTTACATTTACAGTCAAAACATAAAGCATTTACATAAATAATAGGAATATCCCTATAATAATTCACACTCAAAAAGTGCACCAACAATATTAAGGGCTTTTATAAAAAATAAATGCGTAATAGGATAACAAATACCAGACAAATTATTAGTAGAATAATTAAAAATGTTTAATAATTCACAAATACGTGTACAAACATTCCAATGCTGACTGTACAAATTAATACTACTGCAGTTATATTGCATAAAATGAACTAATAAATCTCTATATTCATAACTTTCATAAAGCAATTTATATGTGGAGTTCTAACGAGTTGCAATATCACGGAAAAATCTAATTCAATGCTTCCTATGAGATTTATAAAATCTAGCCCTTGTTTCATAATACTAGGATGTTTCCATAAATAATAAAGAGCATTCTTAATTGGTTTAATATATTGTTAAAGTATTTATAAATCAGTTTGTATACATAAATTTAAAGCATAACAAACACATTTTTAATGAAAAAATCTACCGCCAAAATAAGAGTTATATAAATCATATAATTGTGGAATAGTGGCAATATTGTTTGCAACATATTCAAAACCAATTGCAAAAATTTTGTTTTCAATAGAATATTCTTCAAAAATATTTTCTATCATTTTATATATATTATTAGCAGCATGAGAATCATAAAAAACTCTAAATGTAAGAATTCTTTTTTGCATCACCCATGTATCATCAATATAATGACAGGTGACACCTTAATATGCATGTTTTTGCCAATGATCACTTCAAATATCAGAACAAACGAAAATACGACCTACATAATTTTTAAAATATTTAACTAAAGCCCTTTTTTTTTTATATATGTACGTTTAAGAGTATTTCTAGGTACCTTACATACAGCTGGATTTAAGGCATTATGACAATAATTTAAAAAACTTAATTTTTCACCAATACTAAAAGGTAAATGTTCTACAGTTACCATCTTAGCTAATCATTCCTTATTACATGTATCACTATATTTAAATAATGGATGGTTAGGAGATGCATACTTGCCAATTTGTTGTTGTCCGCATGCTCAGGATACTTCGACTGGATGACTGTTGTTGACATGTTTCCAGTATGAGCTGTATCCTCCAGATTTATTCCACTTAAACTCTTTGGAACAATAGTTACAACTTACGACCAATTTTTTGAGTTCTTTTTCTAGCTTCTTCATATAAATTTTAAATAGTTCAGATTTATACTTCCACAAATTATCATCATCAGAATTGGGCATATTTTGGGAATGGCTAGTTTCATGGTGAGATTGGGTGTGGGGGCCTTGAGGAGTGGAAAACAATTCATAAATATTTAGAGGGGGATCAAGAGTTTGAAATTCATTAACGAATATTTCTTCTGCAAATACTTAATGTTGCAGAAAATCGTGATAATTTGACTCATTGCATAAAGCATCACGCAACTCTACTATTTCTTCAACATTGATAGGAGCCTTGCCTCTAGAAGAGACCGATTTTCTGGAAGGATCAAAACTTGCCATTGAAATTTTAAAATTTGAAAATAATAAATATAAAATTAAAATTGATAATTGTAAGCAAATGAAGAGAATTGAGAATTATGATAGAATTGAAAGAATTGAGAATTTAATAGAGTAAGAATCAGAGAGAATTTGAGAGAGTAAGAATAAGAGAGAAATGAGAATTGTGTGAAAAAATTAAGTAAGGAATGGGGTTTATATAGATTTTAAGGGAGGGGGGATTTTAGGAAATCGGGAGGAGTAGTCATGGCCCCAGTTCAGCTCGAACCGGGTGGTTCGAATTGAACCATCAGTTTTGAACCGGGACCGGCGGTCCCTGTTCAAAACCGGTTACAAACTGGTGCACCGGAATCGAGACCCCCAGTCCCGGTTCTTGTTAACATTAAATTTGAACTAGAACCGCAAACCCGGTTCAAGGAACAGTCGGTTCTGGTTCGGTTAACGGTTTTTTTTCTTTTTAATAAAATAAAAATAAATAAATAAAAAGCAAATTTGGCCGTTGGCGGCAAATTGTCATTGTCTGGCAGGGGCAGTCTACGACTGGCTCGGCCAACGGCTACCTCTTTGAAAATTACAAAATCCCCTTAAATAATTACATTTTGGCCCCTTAAATTTTAAAAATATTATTTTTCTCCCCAACCCAAAAAAACTATATAAACCCCTCTCATCTTCATTTCACTTCATACCAATTCTCTTTCTCTCAATCTTTCTCTATTTTCTAATCTCTCTTAAGAATTCCCACTCTCACTCTCTTTAAACCATTCTCTCAATATTTCTATCTCTAAAATCTCTATTTTTTTCAATACTTCAATTATTTTCATTATTTATTTAAATTGTATACTTTATTTTTATAAAATTATAATGGCATCATCCGCAAGATTGTAACGCCCCTAATGTTTCTTAAATATGATAAATATCATTGAATTATTATTAATTATTATTAAGCATGCAAACGTTAAGTATATGATTTAAATTGGTGGAAATTATATATATTCGATATATAGTGTATAAATGAATAGTGATTTTAACCGATTTAACTCCCATGAGAGATATTATTTTCATGGTGCATTTGGATGATAATGGGTTCAATTGAATATTGGCGAAGTTAATTTGGTAATTGGATAAGTGTGAAATATTTTTGGAATAATTATGGAGATGGAATGTGATTGATGGGTTAGTTTGATAATTAAAGGATGATTGATAAATCACATATAATTAATTGTGAAGTTGTTGCCATTTTAGAATTTTAAGAAGCTTAAGGGAGCAAGTTGCAATTGTAGAGATATATATATATATATATATATATATATATATATATATAATATTTATAAGTTAGTGGAGAATTCCACTAACAAAAGCACGTCAAACTTGCTTAAAAAAAAAACTAGAAAAAAAAAATCAAACAAAGAAAATCGTGAGAAGAGAAAAAAAAAAAGAAGAAAGAAAGAAGGGAGGAGAGTTCGGCCGAGAGGAAGAGAAAGGGAAGAAGAAGAAGAAGAAGAAAGGAAGAGGAAAAGGAAAAGAAAAGTGTTGGAAAATTATCCAGGTTTAGTATACACTAGTTTTTGTATGTTAATTTGTTTAGAATATTCCGGATTTATCGAATTTTATTGATTTTGAATTTTTTGAACTATTTTGATTAGAATTCACAGTTTGAAATTAATTTTGAATTGATTTGATTTACGTATTCTCGAAATATGGTATAAATTCGAAAAAAAATTGATTGTGGATAGTATTATGAATTGATTTTAATATGTTTTGATTCTATTAGTGATATGTGAAATATAATTGAAAGTGATTTTGAATATATATATTGTTTGTGATAAATTGATTAAACGATTTTGGGGCAATTTGATTCGATATTGATTTGTGAAATAAGTTTGAATATAATTTTGAGTCTCTTTTATATGATTATTGATGATATATTTGAATTTTGTAAATGTGTTTATTGATTTGAATTTAATCGAAAATTGAATTTGACTATAAAGGAATGATTTGTGAATTTGTATTCTGAAATTGAAATTTCGAAATCGAAATTGAATGATTTGAAAGTTGAATTTGACGATTCTGAAAAGAAAAAAAATAAATTGACATTGAATTTGAGAAATCATATTGTGAAATGGCTCTAATATATATAAACATAGATATGGATATAGGAGATTGACATGTCAATTAGGTTATATAGCAGTACTGCACCGAAATATTATGATGTACCACCATATGGATGTGTAATAGGCCCTGAGTGCCGGTCCTAGGGTAGAGAGATTGATTTGGGACATTTTCGGCGGGTAGCCCCGTTGGTGTCCAATGCCGGAAATGTGTGCCTAAGTTACCATTCGGCGGGTAGCTCCGTTGGTGTTTGATGCCGAATAGGTAAATGTATGGATTTAGTTCGACGGGTAGGCCCGATGTGTTCCGATGCCGAACAACCCGTAATCCAGTCCTGTAAAATATGTTATGTGTATCAGGAGCCGAAATGGAAATTGAAATGTGATTTGAGACTATTTGTGGAATTGTGAAAATAGTAATTGTAATGTTATTTGATTTTGAATTTAAAAGGTGATGTGAATTGAAAGTATTTGATTTGATTTGAGCCTCATATTTGAATATTTATCTGATATCTATATTTATGATAAATTGATATAATTATTGTTATAGTAAATTTATAAATTCAGTTTAGTGTACACCCACTAAGCTCTATACTTAGCGCGTTAATTTACCACGCGTAGGTAAATAGGAATCCAGAGCAAAGACAGATTGAAGAGGTGATAGTTACAGAGAAAAATTCAGAGTCACATCACTTCTGGGTAGTTTATTTAATTCTTGTTATGTATTTGGTTATTGATGCATGCATATACAAAAAAATGTAAAAGTTTGTAATATATATAAGCTTTGTAAATATTTATTTAATAGTTTATGTGGCTTAAATGTATGAGATTTTATTATTTTTGAAATATCGTTTACTTATTTGATTTGTTGCAAATGTTTGAAAAGTCGCACAAAAAAAAATTGGTAGGATACGCAAACTGATTGAAAGACTTTTGAAGTGTATATTTGTGAAATTGTGATTTTATTAAACAGGTTTTTAGAAAGTCAGAAAAATAGAGGAAACTCTGGCAAAATTTTTATAAAATTCGATTTGACCGTTTTTCAAAATATAATATATAGTTTTAAAGTTATTATTTTGGCTTAAGTCAGAAAAGTTTTGAAAATGGGTAGCGCTCCTTGATTCGGTCCATGGGAGTCGGGTCAGGGGGTGTTACAAAGACTGTCTTTTTTCGAAAGCCGAAGATCTGTTTTCAGAAGGTCCGTTTCTTCTATAGACAATGAGCTGATGCCAAATTTAAATGTTCAAGAAGTGTAGAGTCGCCCTGCCCCATAATTTAATTTCAACTATGAAAATTTTACTCAATACGTACAACAGAGAGAATATGAGGAGGTAATTTTTGGTAATGAAACTCCTCCTACTCTCAGTATTCTCATCCCCCTACTCTTTCTCTTCAAATCCCCCCAAGTGAAACCGTAGAAATACCGCCACCAGATTTGGCAAAGTACAAATCTGAACTATTTAAAGTTCATATGAAGAGGGTGGAGAAGGAACCAGGGGTAATTATGGTGACTTGCAACTATTGTTCCAAGGAATTTAAATGGAACAGATCTGGAGGATACAGGACATACTGGAAACACATTAATGGCAGACATCCAGTCGAAGCTGAGCGTGAGCGTAGCCGCGGACAACAACAAATTTCAAGGTACACATCTCATAACCATCCATTATTTAAATACAGTTATGGAAATAATAGGGAATAATTAGTAAGAATGGTAGCGACTGAACATCTTCTTTTTAGTTTTGGTGAAAAAACGGGATTTTTAAAATATTATCATAAGGCCTTAAATTCCGCCGCATGTAGGATATCTAGGACCACGTTGAAACGTACTATGTGTGAAATATATAAAAAAGAAAAAAATTATTAGTTAAATATTTTCAAAATTATATGGGTCGTGTGTCTGTTTGTGTCGATATTTGGAGTGATTATTGGCATAAACATTCATATTTAAGACTCACTTGCCATTACGTTGATCAAACATGGAAGTTGTAGAAAAGAATTCTTGCATTTAGAGTTTTTGACGACTCCCATACTACTGATAATATTTATAAATTGATGAAAAATATTTTTGAATAATATTGTATTGAAAATAAAATTTTTGTAATTAGTTTTGATAATGCAGTAACAATATTGTCCCTGTTCCACAATTACTTCAATTGTGTAACTCCTATTTTGGCAGTAGATTTTTTCATCAAAGATGTGTTTGTCGTGTTTTAAATATATGTGTATAACATGGTTTGCAAACACTATAAGAATATATTACACCTATTAGGGATGCTCTATATTATTTATGGAAATATCCTAGCACCATGAAACAATGGGCAAGGTATTGCAAATCTCACGGGAAACATCCAATTAGGTTTTCCCGTGATGTTCCAACTCATTGGAACTCCACATATAAACTGCTTTGTGAAAGATATGAATATAGAGAATTATTAGTTAGATATATGCAACATAATGTTAGTATCGTTAATTTGTATGCTCATCATTGGGATGTTTGTACTAAAATTTACCTGCTATTAAAAGTTTCTCATGATGCAACACACACTTTATCTGGTATAAATTATCCAACATCACATTTATTATTAATTGAAGCCATTAATATTGTAGGTGCACTTAATGAGTATGCACAGCTATCAGATTTAACTGCATGTATTAGTGCAATGACAGAAAAATAGTTAAATTATTATAAGGAGATTCCTATGATTTATACAATTGCATCAGTTTTTGACCCTAGGTGTAAATTTGGTAATTTACATGAATATTTTACTCTTTATTATCAATCTATAGGGCTACATAATATGGATATTAATGCTTTATATAATAATGTTAGGGAATTATTTTATTCCATGTATGAAGAATACCGTTCTGTATACGGTCCATCGCTGAACATTTATATTCAGCAACCAGAAATAAGCGGAAGCTGTACTACTAGTACTTGTCATTCTCGTGTTCCCTACGCATTAAGGAAGTTAGGGTCAAGCGTGTTGTCCAAAAAATCAAGGAAACCGGGGAGTTCATCTTCATCAACCTATGTTTTAGAGGTTGCTGTTTACATGAACACCTCTTTTGAGTTTTTGGACAACGATGACTTTAACATTCTACATTGGTAAGGGGACCATGAAACTAACTTTTCCATTTTGGTCATTATTGCTAAACAAATTTTTGGAACTCCTGTCTCGACCGTGGCAATCGAACAGAAATTTAGAGCAAGTGGCAACGTTCTCGACGAGAGACGAGCATTGTTAAGTCCAGACTCAATCCAGATCCAGGTCTGTGTTGACGACTGAACGAAGGCCTTATACCGCCAGTAGGAAATGGATTTGGTGTCCGATGACAACGACTTTACAATGGTGACCGAAGATACAAACGACGATTGATCACATCCGGAACATAACATGTAAAAAAACTACGTGGGCTTTGATTCCTCCTAGAGGATAAGTAGGCAGCTTAATTAAGGTAAAATTAAGTGCGAGCCCTAATTTCTTATTTATCTATTTAAATTTCTTTTTAATTTTATAGTTTTATGATATTATTGTAATTTTATTTCAACCCAGTACCCACTTTTAATTTTTTCATATTTCTTAATTTTTTTAATTTTTTTTAATTATGGGTGTCCGGTTCCGGTTTTGGGACCGTCGGTTCCTAAAACCGGTGGAGGAACCATAACCACGGTTCTTCCCCCAGTTCAACAATCGAAACCGGGACCCCACGGTTCCGGTTCCCATTAAAAATGGACCGGAACCAGTGGTTCCAAAATCGGAACCGCCGGTTTCGATTTTTGGCCATGACTTGGGAGGAGAGTGGGTGGGGGGGCTAGCTGTAATTTTGCAGCCAGCCGTTGGCTAACAGTCATTTTATTTTTTTTTTTAAAAAAAGGAATAGTAATCTACTGTTCTGCCGGTTCGGATTCTAAAAATTTAAGAACTAAAACCGGGACCGCTTGATTCCAGTGAGGCCCTCAGTTTAGAATGGGAACTGAATGACCCAATTTACCTTACAAAGCCATTAAGCACACAGCAAGCAAGGAGTGCGTAAAAAGATAAGTCTAACCAATTAGGCGTCACCTAAAAGGTAGCGTTAGGAAAAATAAGTAGGAGCTGTCATTTAAAAGATGTCAAGTTGCACCTAAAAGGTCATTTTTTTATTTTGTCATTTTCAATGTTTAATGTGTTATTTAGAGCGAACCATATTTTATAAAGTGTTTATTTATTTTTATTCTTAATGCGAGCGCAGATAGCAGATGTTTATTGTTAAAACATTTGATGATAAGTGTCACTAATAAAACAGCTGTGTTGGAAGTGATACATTGTACTGATAAAGTAAGTACATTATGTGAATCTAATAATCAGAAGACTACTCCCTATCATAGAGATGGCCCCGGTTCGGTTCGAATCGGGCGGTTCGACCCGAACCGGTAACTAGAATCGGGACACCTGATCCCGGTTTCGGTTTTTTATTTTTTGGAACTGGAACCGCCGGTTCAAAACTGGCGAGGAACCGGAACCGGCAGTTTCGCCGGTTTTGGTTCCATTTTTTTAAAAAAAAAATGAAAAAAAAATTTTGTTTCTTAAAAGGAAAAAAAAAAAAAGAAACCGCCGGTTCCGGTTTCGATTCCGGAACCGGCGGTTCCACACCGGTTCTAGTGAAGAATCGAATCGACGGAGAACCGCAGGTTCAAAATCGGAACCGGAACCGGGACCTTCCGGTTAGGCCAAAAATGGAACCGGAACCTTGGCCATGACTACCCTATCACATCCCACTTTACAAACATGAAACGTGTCTCTTTATGTGTCAATTTTTATGACTTCACAACAGTTTTGGATGCCCTTGATAGGAAAAAGCTTCAGCATATAGGGATGGTCAAGGTTTTGGAACCGACGGTTTTAATTTTAGAACCGTAGTTTTTGGTTTCATTTTTGCAACAACCGGAACCGAGACCGTGGAGGTCCCGATCCCGGTTTCGGTTAGATCCGGGAAGGAACCCCCGGTTTCGGTTCCTCTCCAGTTTTAATGGAACCGGCGGTTCAATCGACGATTCCATAACCGAAACCGGAAGGGCAATGTTAAAAAAAAAAAAATTGAAAACTTTTTACTGCATGGGGGCAGTGCATTGGCAGTGCGCATTGCCCCACACATGGGGTAGTGTGCTTTGCGCAGCAGGCTGCAGCCTGCAGCATAAATTTTTAATTTTTTTTTTCAAAATACAAAAAAAAAAAAAAAAAAGGAAATCGATTTGAACCGGAACCTCCCGAATCGGGCGGTTCCGATTTTTTTTTTAAGGCCAACCGGAACCGGAACCGATTGTCCCGATTCCGATGATCAGTTTTGAACCGAAACCCAAAACCACTGGTTCGTTTCGAACCGCCCGGTTCGAATCGAACCGGGGCCATAACTATCAATATGCACCCCACAACATAATATCTTATATTATATTTAGAAAATTTTAATTTAGTCCCTATTATTTAATAAAACATCATTTTTTTACTTATTTTTCCTTTTTCTAGTTAGAATGGTCCCTCACGTTCTTTAAATAATCATTTAACCAATTATTTGACAGTCAACCATCACTATTTGATAGTTTTGCCCTTAAATAATTTATAAAATTATAATTTTACCTTTCAATTAAAATATAATAAAAATAAATAAAATAATCTTAAATTAAATTATAAAAACTTACAAATATAAAATCTATTAAAAAAATATTCAAATTAGATTATGTTATTAAAAAAATTAATATTTAAAAAATAAAAAATTTAAAAATTGCTAAAAAAATAAAATAAAATAAATTGAGAATTAAATTTTATTCTTTAACTTTTTTAATTTTTATTTTTCTAATAAAATAACTTAATTTGAATTTTTTAAATATTTTTAATTCTCTAATTTTTAATTTTATTCTTTAATTTTTTAAATGTTAATTTTTCTAATAAAATAACTTAATTTAAATAGTTTTTTAACAGGTTTTATATATTTAAGTTTTCATAATTTAGTTTAATGTATTAATTACTTTTATTATATTTTAATTAGAAGGTAAAATTGTAATTATATTAATTAAATTCTTTAAGGGTAAAATTATCTTTTAGAAAATTTGATGATGATTGATCATCAAAAAGTTAGTCAGAAAGACCAATTTGATCTATTTAGGAAACGTCGTGGACCACGCAAATCAAAAAGGGAAACGTAAGTAAAAAAGTGATGTTTTATTAAAAAATCGGGACTAAATTGAAGTTTTCCTATACATTTAATATGATTGGCTACTACTCATGTTATGAACATTTTGCTACTAACCACAAGTTATTGGACTCCAAACAATCTCTATTATCAGTTATTAAAACATTAACTCGGAAGTGTTACCTAATATCCACCACAAGAAGAAATAATATGTAAACATAACAATATGATGAAAGAACCATGAATTCAATCACATAACACAAGATTTACGTGGAAACCTAAAATAGAGAGAAAAAAAAAACCACGACCATTAGGACGACAAGAGAAAAAATATCATTATGTCGAAATTTGTTACAATTACATACTCTCAATATTATTTCTTTAACCTCAACCCTCAATTACAACTAATGCTCATAGCTATCCTAGCGTCTTCTCGATATCCCAAGTCTCCCCTAGTATGTAAGGAAAAAATAATTTGGTTTCGAAAAATGTAATGGAATAAAATTAGGGTTTCAAAAACTTTTCCCTATTTAATTTGAAAACTCTTTTCGGGACCTTTTGATTTGCATATACACATGTAAAAAACTTTGATTACCTGATTGTTTTCTATGAACAATGATTCCGATAAAACCACCAAGTCTTCCAAGCTATGACCCGCGGTCTGATAACGTGTTTATGGACACATCACAGATGTCTTCAGGTATGTTCAGAGATTACTCAAGCGAACAACACAAACACTTTTGTGTTCCTCCTATGGCTAGCCGCACCCTGCAAAGAAGACAAAAAAAAAAAAACTTTTTTTTCTTTCTCCTTTTTTGCTATTGCCGCACACCTCTCTTGAGTATTAGGTTTTGGTTATTTTAATTCCTTATATATGATATCTGTTGATATCAAAGTCTTAGGTTTTAAATTCAAAATAGAATTCTAAATCCTATTTTTTGATCACCCTAGAACTTGAACTAGCGACCTCTATGATTTAAAAATCTTTATTATTTTAATCCTTTTGCATTAGTCATAGTTTGAACATGTAACCTACTATTAATAATTAAATAATTAATAATTCTCAATTAGTAACATAATTCAATTATTAATTTATTAATCAAATAATCATATTATTTAATTAATTCCCTGAATATATTTGTGTTACTTTCGTAACACAATTAATTGGATTATTCAATTAATTAACGGTGACCATCGTTACCAATAACCATAAGAGCTAGCAAAGAGACCTAATGGACCCATGGTTTTGAGCGCTAATAATATTTAGAAATATTAATTAAACTCTTTAATTAATAATCCATGATTATTAACCTCGGAGTGTAGGAAAAATTGAATAGAGTTCTCAAAAAACCGTGCAGTGGAACAATAAAAGGGTTTTAAAATTTTTCCTTTTATTAGAAAACTATTTTCAAAACGGATCTTGTTTTTGTACATGCACGTGTTAAAAAAAAACTACAATTTACCTAATTGTTTTTCTTGATTCTTGAAACTCTGATCCACCACCAAATCTTTCGAGCTATGACCCGCAGTCTGACATGTATGTGGGCACGTCACGAATACAGAGATGGAGGTTGTAAAAAAGTAGAGAAGACAACTCCTTGCCTCCTAACTATGGACGGCCCACCTGCAAAAGGAACAAAGAAAAAAAAAACTTTTCTTCTTTTTTTCTCTCTAGGGTTGCCGCACCTCTTTTTTCATTTTTGGTTTGCTTAGCTTTTTTTTTTTTAATTCCTGATATATATATATATATATATATATATTAGGACTCTAGGGTTTAAGTTTGACCAGGTCAATTAGGATTCTAAATCCTATTTGATTTTAGTCACCTCTAGAGTTTGAACCTTTGACCTCTAGGATTTTTAAATAATCTCAATTATTTAAATCTCTTTTGTATTAGTCATGTTTCGAACTTGCAACCTCCTTTTAATAATTAAAATAATTAATAATTATTTAATTATTAATTCATAAATTAAATAATTATATTATTTAATTAATTCTCTTAATTAAATGGTATCATTTTCGTAACACAATTAATTGGACTCTCCAATTAATTAACCGTGACCCTCGTTACCATTAACCATAAGGGCTAGTATGGAGATCTAATGGACATACAGTTTTGAGCTCCAATAATACTTAAAAATATTAATTAAAACTATTTAATTAATATTCCATGATTATTAACCTCGGAGTTACTCTACTAAAAATTCGAGGCGGTACTCTCGAAACTGCAGATGTTTTATACAATCTGAAATCTCAGTATCCATCGATATAGCTATTACATATGGTATGATCCTCCACGAGTAGTGCATAATTAGAGTTATGTCATAATATCCGTTATACCCCTCTAATTATATCTTTTCCTTAAAGTACTGTTGATTCTCTAATGAACAATTAAATCTTATCTTCCTTTACGGAAGAAGGAGAGTGCTCATAACTGTTCAAGTCCCAAATTAACCATTAAGGGAACTACTCATCTACTTCTCGCAAGAAGGAGTAGATTCCTCTATTATATTCAAACCTCCCCAACCACAAGCTAAATCGTAACTCCAAGATATGGAGATATTGATCGAGAATGCATACATCGATCTCACTTATGGTATGTCAAAAGCCTCGATCTAACCTGAAGGAGTCAATAAGATACTCAGGATTCAGATCACCTATATACAACCATCATTTGTCAATATATAAGAATCTCATTAACTAAAGGATTTTGGTGAAATATTCATATAAATTGTAGCCCTGTCCTATATGATCTTATCATATAAGGTGCCACTATTCTCATGTCACTACATGAGTAGTCTTAAAATAAGACCATTGTACACTTACATAATGGACTGTAGCTGTAGATCAACCACAAATAAAGTACCCAGCTTTGTTTGCTCTCTACGGACTCTTAGATTGCATATCTCAAACTGGATCCTTATGTATATGACATTCATATACTCAGTTTGAGATTACATCCTGCAATCTTAGATATTTCGTGCTCAAGATACAAGCGTATGGATATAAATAAACAAATATTTATTCAAATGAAAATCTATTACTTTATTTATGTCTTATTACATTTACATTTACAAGTTTTAGGGCATAAATCCTAGCACGAAGTTACTCCACTAAAAATCCGAGGCAATACTCTCGAAACTGCAAATGTATTGAAAAATCTGAAATCTTAATGTACATCGATATTGCTATTACATATGGTATGATCCTCTACGAGAATTAGAGCTATGTCATAGAGTCTATTATACCTCTCTAATTATATCATTTCCTTTAAGTAGCATTGATTCTCTAGTGAACAATTATATCCTATATTCCATTACGGAAGAAGGAGAGCGCTCTTAATTGTTCAAGCCCCGAAATAAACCTTAAGGGAACTACTCCTCTACTTCTCGCGAGAAAGAGTAGATTCCTCTATTGTGTTCAAACCTTCCCAGCTATAAGTTTAAATTGTAATTCCAAGATACGGAGTTATTAATCGGGAATGCTGCTCCGATCTCATCCATGGTATGTCAAAAGTCACGATCTAACCTGAAGGAGTCAGTAAGACACTTAGGATTCAGATCACTTATATACAACCATCATTTGTTGATGTATATGAATCTCTTCATATAACGGATCTTGGTGAGAGATTCATATAAATCGTGGCCCTATGTTATATGATTTCATCATATAAGGTGCTTCCACTCCCATGTCACTACATTAGTAGTTTAGGATAATACTATTGTACATTATAGAATAGATCGCAGCTGTTGATTAACCACAAATAAAGTATTCAGCTTTGTTTGCTCTCTACGGACTTTTTAGATTGCACGTCTTAAACTGAATGCTTTTGTATATGACATTTATATACTCAGTTTGAGATTACATCCTGCAATCTTGGTTATTTTGCACATATGATACAAGCGTATAAATGTAAATAAATAAATATTTATAGAATAAAAAGCTATTTCTTTTATTCATGTTTTATAACATCTACATATTACAAGGCTTAGGGCATTAATCCCAACACGATATCCCTCGGGATCTCCCCTGGATATCCCTTAAGTCACATATCCGAACTCTCTCTAGTTCTTTTTCAAGCATCTTACTAGTTACTTTAACAAAGAATAATCTTCCTATTTATAGGTTTAGAATTTTTAGTCCCAAAGTAATTAAAATCATATTAGGAATAAAAAGTTCATAAACAAGACACTTCTTCAAACACTTAGAAAATTCTAAATAAGAAACTTCCTAAAACAGTCCAATCGTCATCGCGCGACCTGTAGGTCGTACCACTTACAGCCACAAATTGCACTGTTTCAGGCCTTCAGAAGCGGCCACTTCCGACGGCGCATGAGGGCTCGTCCAGCTTTCTTTTTCGGCGAAGTTTGCAATATTGTTCATCTTGATATCTTCTTTCCACTGGTTTTTGAATCACCTCAATCAAATACGGTTTGCTATACTTTCATATCAGTTGATTACGGGTGGACATTTTAGGAATACAAGTGAAAACCCAACAAACCACCCCTTGGTGAGAATTTCATGAAATAATCTTCGTCCCTTCTTCGAAAGCCATGAATCTCAATACCAAGAATCACTATATGCCACCATAAAGGTACAACCACTTAGGAACAACCCGCCCTAAGATTTCTTCCGACAACATGTCAAGAAAATCTGCTGAAAAATATGGTACAACCCCCACGTTAGACTTACCGGGAGTTCCCCAGCCCTCGACATCCTTTCCACACACATATTGCATTATTGTCTAACCAATGTCTATGTGCAAATTTGTGGACTGCTAGCAGCAATATATCCTCTTCCATGGCAACTTGGTGGTTCAACGTCATGCCATAAAGATATACATGTCCTCTATTACCATATCTGGTGAAAGACAAATTGCTCGCAACTCTTTAAAGCCATTTGCCAACTTGGTCCACACCTCACCAGAGTCACAGAGCTTTTGGGGGTTGATTTATCCTTCAATGCCTTGTGTAATCCAGATTAGATCAAAACACTCATGACTTGTACTTTGTCACAAGCCAAATTTCATCCTCTTATCAATTTTTTAATATTGAGTTTGAAACCAACTCCCAGACATATTTGTTTCGCTATCGATACTTAGGCAACCTCAAGCTATAACACCAGTTGGTGGACCACAAGCAATCTTTATTATCAGTTGTTAGGAAAAATATTAATGCGGAAGTGTTGCCTAATATCTACCACAAGAACAAATAATATCTAAAACAAAAAAAAAAAAAAAATATATATATATATATATATATATATATATAATGAAAGAACCATGAATCCAATCATACAACACAAGATTTACGTGGAAACCCAAAACAGGAAAAAAAATAAATAAATAAAAACCAGGGCCAACAGGATGACAAGAGAAAAAAAATTATATCACTATGTAGAAAATTGTTACAACTATATACTTTCAATATTCTTTCTTTAACCTTAACCCTTAATTACAACTAATGCTCACAGTTCTCTTAGTGTCTCCTAGATATCCTCTGGCCCCCTAGATATCCCAAGTCTCCCCCGGATATCCCTTGAGTCATATAACTAAACTCTCTCTAGTGTTTTTTCAGGTGTCTCTGTGGTTACTTTAACAAAGAATAAGCCTCCTATTTATAAGATTAGAATTCTTAGTCCCCAAAGTAACTAGAATCATACTACGAATAAAAAGTTCGTAAACAAGATACTTCTTAAAATAATAAGACCTCATAAACCTAGAAAATCTTGAAGAAGACACTTCCTAAAACATACCAATCCTCGTCGCGTGACCTATAAGTCACACCACTTACTGCCGCAAATCGCGTTGTATTAGGCCTGTAGGAGCCACCACTTCCGACAACGCGTGAGAGCTCGTCCAACTTTCTTTTATGGCGAAGTTTGCACCATTGTCTTTGTCTTGATCTCTTATTTCCACCGATTTTTTAATCACCTCAATCGGATACCGTTTGCTATACTTTTGCATTGGTTGATTACGGGTGCGCATTTCATAAATACAAGTCAAAACCCAATACAAGTAATATTTCAAACTAATTGACAAAAATAATAAATAAATAAAGTTCTCATTTTGTCTTGGATTAAATACAAGTTATATTGAGTAAATATCACAATACAGGAGAAAACTCCACATACATATTGAATAAGGTGCATTAATATGATGATAAGACTTAAATCTTCACCATTATAGTGAATGAACAGATGTAGTCCTAAAAAATTGCTCGGGGACACGGGGCACTACAACCTGTAAAGATAGAACGCACGTGACCCGCAGCACGTCTGGGACACCGGGGTGGTACCGGCCAAAGTCACTCCGACGGTCAAGTTAACGAGTGATAATAAGTATATAATGTTTATAAGTTGAGGTGAGTGAGTGATACTTCCTGTTAACTTGGTGACTGGGGTCTTTCTGATCGAAAGAGATGTGAGATCGGCTAATCGGGTTACAATCGGAAGGTGATCGGAGACGATGAACAATGGCCGGAGAATGTTGTCTGAATATTGATGGCTCTGATATGAGTTTTTTCATCCCCCCTCTTTGGAGATCTATCTTTCATTTATAGGGGGATGATGTTTTTGCCTGTTTGAGGGATTTCATCATTGCTTCTTTGTTGTCTCCAATCAAGGAGTTTTATAGATGCTTTCTTTGATTTAGTCGTTTAGGTTTTAATTATAGTTTTGTAGAACCGTCTTTCAAAGTAGATCATGATTTGGTCTTCCACAGAACCAAGGAGATTCCATGTCGTACGACATGTGGTTTTGACAATTGTCCTGAGACAATTGACTACTAACTGTCGCTACTATCGTTCGACTTGTAGGTTTGATGTCGAGTCGAGGTGATGGGAGTCCTCCCAGTACTTCTGGGCGAGGATACGACGATGCTATAGGTCTGTCGTACGACTCGTGGGCAGAGTCGAGGACAACAAGTGGTAGTGTGACGTTGGCATCTTCGTCTTATGACCCTGTGACTGTCTCTAGTCATGAGGGTACGTCACGTGTGATGGAAGAGATACCTGTGGGGATTCCCCTCATCGAGCTGCCAGTGTGCTAAAGGAGGAGGATCTTATGCGCATAAGGTATAACTATGGCATACCTGATGGTGTCGCACTGAGGGTGCTCTTCAAGGAGGAGAGACCGAATGAGGGAACACGACACAGAGAAGGGTCGCTACAACTTGAATCTCTGAGCCAAAAGAAAGCACCTTATCACGAAGCTAACCACGAATGATAGGTCGTGGAAAGATAGGTATTTCTTTGCGAGGGGCCTTCTTGTCCAGTGGCTTATAGAGGATTCAGTTGTTCGTACGACTTGGTCCAAGGTTGGTGGGTCATTAATTTT
Source organism: Xanthoceras sorbifolium (assembly GCA_003430845.1). Lineage (NCBI taxonomy): Eukaryota > Viridiplantae > Streptophyta > Magnoliopsida > Sapindales > Sapindaceae > Xanthoceras > Xanthoceras sorbifolium. Next base: position 20,607,441 of record CM010620.1, on the reverse strand, counting down.
GTTGTGTCGTGTCGTTTGACTTTATACTTGTTGTTGTACTATGCTAAATATTTTTTCGTTTGTTTTCTTGTATTGCAGAGAACATTGGAGCTCCTCAAGCCGTGGTTGGTCTGACGTGTGCGACGCGTATAGCTAAAATATTATCGTATGACGTGAAGGAGAGAAGTTGGAAGAGCATCTTATCTGAGGAAAACTTGAGGCCCAGCCATCTGTGGAAGTTCTCAATGATAAACGAGCCAGGTACTCCTTACCCAGCTTTCAAAAATTTAGTAGAGTTTGTCAGAGTTAGACATTGTGTCGAGTGATTGTACGGCACAAGGTTTCTGACACCTATATCATATGTCGAGCGACGATTTGTAGTTGAGCTCATGGCTGGAGAAATTGCTGCTCCTAGTGCTGACGATGCTCTGAGAAGGCTCAAGGAGAAGAGGAAATGAAAGAAGAAAGCTCAGTCGAGCGACTATGTTGAGTCCACTCCTCCACTACCTCCCTCATCTAGTCGAGGTAAGGCTGCCCTTGATATCAGCTCAACTGGAAAGAAGCGTAGGAGGGAAGACTCGGCTGTTGGTAGCAAGGCGTCGGTCGACCTCGCTTTTCCCCATGACGCATTCGCGTATTCTGACTTCGGCTCGATCTTGCCTCAGGTCGAGTGACTGTTGTTGCCTGAGGATGAGAGTCGTTTGAGGAGATGGGCCTCTCCCAAGCTGTCGATTGGGGACTCAGCCACGTATTTCAGGTAAAGTCGTACGACTACTAGCCCTTGTGTTGTTGAATTGTAAATTGTCTAAGTGGTGGATTTTGATTTTTGTAGGCTCTTCAATCTCAAGTTTACTTGAAGAATGAGCTTGGCCTTGCCCTTAGGAAGGTGAGGGATCTAAAGTCGAGCAACCAGAGTTTCAAGCTCGATAATGAGAAGTTGAAAGCCTCAAGCCTGGAGGCCAAGAAGACAGCTCATGAGGCATCTAGTCGTGCGGTCAAGGCGACCCTCGAGCTAAACAAGCTGAAGTCGAATGTCGACCTACTCGAGGCTAGGCTGAAGGCTAAAGAGTCGGATTATGACTCCCTGTACGACAAGTCGGAGGATAATGTTCTCAATGCGATTATCAAGACTCGCGTAGACCTGATGAGGGAGTATAGAGACGGTTGTGTGACTGAATGAAAGGTTAAAAGGTGGATTGCTGACCACGAGGAGCTGACACACTCAGATGATGAAGAGGAAGGTGATGATGGTGGAGTAACGGAGAAAATTCAACAAGTCGAAGCAAAAAACGCAGAGGATAAGGTTGGCAGTGAGAGGTTTGTCCTTTATCCCCTAGAAGGTTCAACCGTCGTGGCTTTGGCTGCTCAGTCTGCTGGAGAACTTGATGATGTTGCCCTATAAGGGGTTGTAATTTTATGAATTTTAAGTTTTTTATGCCTTTGGAGGCATTTACATTTATTTTGTCGAACGATTATTTTTATATATGAAGCATTTTAATTTTCCATAGAGTCGTGCGACAAATGTTTGAAATATAATTGTGCTTAAATTGAATTTCACCTTGAATGCAGGTCGTTCCTCATGGAATTTGAATGTAGGTCGTGTCTTATGACCTTGAATTCGGGTCGTGCGACCACTGTTTGGTTTTAAAATGACCTTGAGTGCAGGTCGTGACTCATGACTTTGAATTCAGGTCATGCGACCACTGTTATAGTGACCTTGAAAGCAGGTCGTGGTCTATAACCTTGAATGCAGGTAGTGCGACCACTGTTATAGTGACCTTGAAAGCAGGTCGTGGTCCATAACCTTGAATGCAGGTCGTGCGACAACTGTTATAGTGACCTTGAAAGCAGGTCGTGGTCCATAACCTTGAATGCAAGTCGTGCGACCACTGTTTGATTTATAGTGACTTTGAGTGCAGGTCGTGGCCCGTGACCTTGAATGCAGGTCGTGCGACCACTGTTTATAGTGCATTTGCTGGTTGACGTGTGTCGAAATCTATGAAAGCCGGAATGTCGAAAAAAACTCCAAATTCGTAGCAGTGAGTTGTTGTGTGACTTACATTGGTTCTTGCTCTTATGATATTGATTTGCCCCAGTTGGAGTGTGGAACTTTATAGTTTCATGCTTCAACTTTTATTAATTTCGTCGTGCGACATAATATCTCGAAAGCAGGTTGTGTAGCATGAATCAAAAAATACTTTCAGTGCGGGATTGTTTTGCGATGCTGACCTGTATAAAAGAGTTAGGGTAACCAATGGCCCTTCGATGCCTAAGTGAATTCCATTTCGTAGGATGATAAAATTGGAAAAGTATAAAGGTCAGGCTTTAGAAATGATACTATTTTAGATGGCATGTGACACGTCCAGAAAATGGATTTCTACTCCCAAGTGTAGGAGTGTCGAACTAATAAATTAACCCGGTGAGACCGGGGTCGATCCACGAGGAAGAAGATTTAGATCCTGCAAAAACCAACAAAAATCTACAAAGAAAATATAATAGGAAAGAAAATATTATGAAATGAAGATAGGTATAATGGTGAAACAAATTAAATTAAAATATGTTAAGGTTAGAGGTTCCACTCTTGGTATATTGTTTAAGTTTTATTTAACTCCTTTTTATCACTCAATTGGAATCCACACACAAAGGAGGTTCCAATCGGAAGTTAGATCATTTAAGTTTTTTTACACAACTATCAAGTTATATTTCTTTTCTTTTAGTTATATTACAATGGATACTCTACACTTCTTATGTTAAATGGGTTCAAGTACTTATTGTGCCAATCAACTACCATAAATCAAGATTCATTTGCCAGATGCAGGTATAACCATGCGGTTCTAGACGGATTCAAGTATTTATGGTGTTGTATGTCTACCATGAATCAAGAATCCTTGGTCAGAGGTACAGGTATAACCATGCGGTTCTAGACGGATTCAAGTATTCATTGTGCCAAGAATTGTCTACAATAAGTCAAGATCCCCACTTCACATAAGAGTAAGAGATGGAAATTCAATTCAATTCAATAAGAAAAGTAATATAAAGCATGTAGATAAATTTACACAAATGAATATAAACTTTAAGACCATGTTAAGAGTTAAATAAATCTTTATTCCCATACCAAGAGCTTCACCCTTCACCTTAGCAAAAAGAGAATTTAGCTACTCATGATAGAAGAAAGAAAACAAGTAGAAGAAATAAAATGAGAAATAGAGAAATTAGATTATCATAAAAGTTCAACAATACAACAATGTAAGATGAACTTGGCAAGGAACCCAAGCTGCCCTCAAGCTTTTACAAGGCCTCTATTTATAGGCACATTGAGAGGCAAACAAGTCAAAAATGGTAGGAATAAATTAATGCAAGTTGATTGAATTTGGTAAGGTAAAGTTGTCAACTTTGGTGTCTTCCACACATGCACCGAATTAGGCGCTGCTCCTTTGAAAATTGGATCTTGTGATAAACATCAAAGTTGTAGATAAGTTTCTTATCTTTCTGTAATGATAAGACTCATAATATTTAGAATTTTCTAGAGAAAGTTATGGCCCAAAGAGTGAAGACTGCCCAATTTACACGGCCATGCAAACCAGCCCAAGGTAATCCAATTTTTGACTTCAAAGGAGTCCAAATCTGACGAGAGTTATCTTTCCAACACTATCAAGAACGTAGTGATTGGATATTTGAGCGCAAAGTTATGCCCATTACACTGAACCTGCATCAAAATAAAAAGTTTAACAATTAAGTGCAGTTATAAACAAGTTAGGTAATTTGATGACACTAATAGTATAAAATAATGGTTTTAACCTTTATTTTTATACAAATTTAAGTGTTCATCACACCCCCCAACCAGCTTATTGCTAGTCCCTAGCAATTAAAGCGTTATCATTTCATAATGATTTTTCATATTTATATCTAAGTCTTCATTTACCCATTCTCCGTTTGTTCTATCCGAATAGATGAACTCTCGACAAAAATATTTAATTTGTCTTCTTCATTTTTGTGTGCAACATGTACCCTTAGACAAGATATTGACAAACATTCTTTGTGCTCATTATAAATTGACATAAGTTCATGGGGCTTCACCGAAAGTATCAAAGTTCCATTATAATGTTTCTTCCAAAATAACTTCCTTAGGCAGAGCAATGTATTTCTTCCTCTCTCTCTTTCTCTCTCTCCCTCTCTCTCTCTCTCTCTTTTTCTTTTTTTTTTGGAAAAAGATATGGTACATTCATAACCCATGTAGCAAGCTTTAGGCCAATGGCTCCCAAATCAGTTGACCTTAGGGCATTAGGTGTTGAGACACCCTTACGGACTTAATCACTCGGGTTGAAATGTAACTAGATTTATATAGTAATAGTGGATAGTGCAATGTCTAACTCCCTTAAGCTTTCTTCTTAACCCATGTAGCGAGCTTTAGGCCAATGGCTCCCAGATCAGTTGACCTTAGGGCATTAGGTGTTGAGACACCCCTATGGACTTAATTACTCGAGTTAAGAAGGCTTCGAAACCAAACGTATCCATAATTTATTATTACTTTTTTTTTTAAGAGAGGAGAAGAAGAGGAAGATTTACTACCTTTTGGTTGTTGATTTTGTTAACCCACAATAATAAATTCTTAATAATTTTCAATTTGCAACCCACGATCAAATGTCAAAGTGTGTGTGTGAGAAGAATAGTTTATGAACACTTGCTTTGGGTATATGAGCATGAAAGTTAATTTATATTTGAGAGTTCATAGATTTGAATAGTCAAACTAAGATGAATAGTGAAGGCTCTTAATAAATTTAAAAAATCGAGATGAAATGATGACACCTATTATTTATTATCTTTTTTTTAAATAAAAATAAATAATCATAAAAGTTATCACAAGTATTATCAACTATCCCTCCCCCCAACCAAATAAAGACATTGTCCTCAATGTCTAAGGATAAAAAGAGAGTGTAGAAGAAATTACCTGAATTAAAGATTAATGAAAAGAAAAACCTGCAACATACTAGAACAAGGTAAAAATAACATATTTATTGAAAACAAAAATGGGAAAGAAAGAAAGGAAAAACAAAATACATAGGTCAAGCCAATCTGCGCTTTTTGCTACCCTCAGCAACTGACCAATCTAACTTAGATGTGGCTATGTCATATTCAGGAACAAAAACTTCTAATTGTTCAATCAATTGATGAACATTAGAAGCAGTGACAATGATAAGTCGAGCTAGAGGTGAGATAAATTGGTTTTCCACAACATGATCTAGGAAAGACAATAGACCATTATAAAAACCACTAATATTCAACAAGCCTATTGGTTTTTTTATGGATTTTGAGTTGGGCCCATGAGGTAACTTCAAAGAGTTCCTTTAAGGTTTCAAATTCCCCTGGTAAGGCTATGAATGCATCAGCATGACTAAACATTTCGGCCTTGCGTTCATGCATGTTTGAAATAATTTGCACTTCCCCAATTATATTTCCTGTAACACCACCCACACTCAAAGCTTTTGGGATGATACCCAAAACTTGACTACCGCCATCATAAGCAGCTTTTGAGACACGACCCATCAACCCAAGGTTACCTCCTCCATAAACTAGATGAATCTTTTTCTCTGCTAATACCTTACCAAGTTGGTCAGCAGCTTCCTCAAATTCTCTATTCTTACCAGAACTAGACCCACAAAAGACACAAATATTGGTAAAGCGGCATGAGATGGTGTTTGCCATTGTTATGCACGCTTTTTTTATTTATTTTATTTTATTTTATTTTTTTTGTGAAAATTTGTTAGGTTATGAGAACTGGAGAAGATAGAGAAGTGTCATTTATAGTGCTCATAAAGAAGATGAAATTATGGAAGCTATATGACTAGGTCTGCAATGGCAGATGGGTGTCAGTCTAGAGTATAAAATGTCAAAAAGAGTCGTTGACCTGTATCTGTACAAGTAGTTGTGATTGTGGCTCACATCTTCCTCTGGTTTTACGTTCAGAAACGGTTTGAACGCCCTCAATGGGTCGAGGATATGCTTCCCATCCAATTTTCTTATAAATTGGCAAACAGGGTCTTTTAAAGTCAGATTCCCAAGACTGTATCGCTCCTGTTCTTTTGAAATTGGTTCCATAAAGCAAGAATTGCAATATGCACATATCCACTAGGATGCGTCTCAAGAGTCAACAAAATATCGTCTAATGACTCCTTACTTAAGCCATCCTTAATGAATTGTATTTTATCTTCTCGATTTATAGACACCATTCCAAGAGAACGACATTGTGTGTTATAAGTCGTGCGAGCACACTTATAACATACACCCAATTTCTTTGCTCTTCTTTTTTTTGCATAACTGCTTTTACCTAGAACAGGCATGTAAGTAACAAATGAATCAGAGAACTCACTTGTCAATCTTACCTTGGCTTCAATCAGCCAACGTACCTTAACAGGGATGCCCTTGCACATTAGCATCCTTAATCTTTCGGACCGTTCTTTGTAAATTTTCATCAAAACTTTTTGAGGAAGTAAGGGAAAACTATTTTTCAATTTATTAAGAATTTCTTCCATCTTTGTGAAAAAGAAAAGAGAGGAAAGAGAATATACAAAGTAAGATTTTTTTTTTTAATCAGCTATTATGGGAGACTGAAAAGACCGATTTGAAAAGTCACGGAGTACCGTTATTCGCCATTTGACCGGGAAAATAGAAGAAGGAAAAAGAAAAAGAAAAAAAAAGTACAAAATACAAAATTAGCCTGCAATCACAAAAAAAATTAGAGTTAGAAAGAAATATGCAAACTCAATTCAAATCATATCAATGGTTATCATAACATGGGTCTGAAAGAGAAAGAGTCCCTTCTTCTAAAGCTTGATTTTCTAGAAATGGTTTAAGTCTTTGACCATTCACTTTGAACACGTTACCATTCCTAGGGTTTTCAATGTCAATGGCCCCATAAGGATATACATGTTTCACAACAAATGGACCGCTCCACCTAGATCTCAGTTTTCGAGGGAATATGTGAAGTCGAGAATTATAAAGTAAAACTTTTTGCCCAACATCAAATGTTTTTCTTAAAATTGATTTGTCATGAAAAGCTTTGGTTCTGTCTTTATAAATTCTCGAATTCTCATATGCATCATTTCTTAATTCATCAAGTTCATTCAGTTGTAGCTTACATAATTTGCAAGCATCATCAATGTTTGAATTAAAAGTTTTGATAGCCCAGTAAGCTTTATGCTCCAGTTCCACAGGCAAGTGACAAGGTTTCCCATAAACTAACCGATAGGGTGACATACCCAAAGATGTTTTGAAAGCAGTACGGTAAGCCCAAAGTGCATCATTTAGTCTAAGTGACCAATCTTTGCGATTTGGATTAACCGTTTTTTTCTAAAATTTGTTTTATCTCTCGATTAGCTAATTCAACTTGTTCACTTGTCTGAGGGTGATAAGAGGTAGCAACTTTATGTGTAATCCCATATTTTTTCATTAGAGACTCAAAGTCTTTGTTGCAAAAATGTGTTCCCCCATCACTTATAATGACTCGAGGAATTCCAAAACGACTCAAAATATTTTCTTTCAAAAATCTGACAACTGTTTTGTGGTCATTATTTCGACATGGAATTGCCTCGATCCATTTGGAGACATAGTCAACTGCGACTAAAATGTAAACAAAACCGAATGATGATGGAAATGGGCCCATGAAATCTATCCCCCAACAATCAAATATTTCAATGACAAGTATAGGGTTTAGAGGCATCATGTGCCGCTTAGAAATGGTCCCCAGTTTTTGACAATTTTCACAAGTCTTGCAGAATGTGTAGGTGTCTTTGAATAAAGTTGGCCAATAAAATCCACATTGTAAGATTTTAGCAGCTGTTTTCCTTGACGAAAAATGACCCCCACAGGCTTCTGTATGACAAAATTTAATGACACTACTTACCTCATTGTCGGGTATGCATCTACGAAAAATTTGATCAGGACAATACTTGAACAGGTATGGGTCATTCCAATAAAAATTTCTAACCTCTGTCAGATGCTTTTTCTTATCTTGTGCTGTCCATTGAGATGGCATCTCTCCTGTTACAAGAAAATTGACAATATTAGCATACCATGGAATTTTACTAATAGAAAACAAAAACTCATCTGGAAAAAAGTCATTGATAGGTGTTATGTCTAAGGAGGAGTTTGTTGTGAGTCTTGACAAATGATCTGCAACAACATTTTCGGCTTCTTTTTTATCTATGATTGTGATGTTGAATTCTTGGAGCAACAAAATCCACCGTATCAACCTAGGTTTGGCATCCTGTTTAGACATTAAGTATCTCACAGCAGCATGGTCAGTGAAAATAATAGTTGAAGAGCCAATTAAATAAGATCGAAATTTGTCTAATGCAAATACTACAGCAAGTAGTTCTTTTTCTGTAGTGGTATAATTCATTTGTACACTATTCAAAGTTCTACTTGCGTAATAAATGACATAAGGCTTACCTTCCTTCCTTTACCCTAGCACTGCACCGACAGCAAAATCGCTAGCATCACACATCAACTCAAAAGGCAGAGACCAGTCAGGGGATTGCATGATAGGGGCAGTTATCAAAAGGCTAATCAACTTATCAAAAGATTTTTGACAATCTTGAGTCCAGTCAAATGGTGCATCTTTTATTAGGAGATTACAAAGAGGTCTAGATATTGCACTAAAGTCTTTAATGAATCTCCTATAAAATCTTGCATGGCCTAGGAAAGATCGAACATCCCTAACCATTTTTGGTGGAGGCAAATGGGCAATTAATTCAACTTTTGCTTTGTCAACTTCAATTCCCTTAGAAGAAACCACATGTCCTAGGACAATTCCAGAGGTGACCATGTAATGACATTTTTCCCAATTTAACACCAAACCTTTTTCTTCACATCTTTTTAAGACATTTTCTAAATTTGCAAGGCAATTATCAAATGAATTTCGAAACACTGTTAGATCATCCATAAAGACCTCTTAAAAATGTTCAACCATGTCACTAAAAATGCTCAACATACATCTTTGAAATGTTGCAGGAGCATTACAAAGGCCAAAAGGCATCCTTTTAAATGCAAAGGTCCCAAAGGGACATGTGAATGTTGTCTTTTCTTGGTCCTTTAGTGCTATGGGAATTTGATAATAACCTAAGTATCCATCAAGAAAACAGTAGTAGGGATGTCCTGCCACTCTTTCTAGAATTTGGTCAAGAAATGGTAAGGGAAAATGATCTTTTCTAGTGGCCGCATTTAATTTTCTATAATCAATACACATCCGCCAACTAGATGAGACTCGTGTTGGTATTAACTCTCCTTTTTCATTTTTTACCACTGTGACTCCAGATTTCTTAGGGACTACTTGTGTTGGACTTACCCAATTACTATCAGAAATAGGGTAGATAATTCCTACATCAAGTAACTTAAGAACTTTACCTCTTACTACCTCTTTCATGTGTGGATTTAATCTTCTTTGGGGCTGTTGACATGTTCTAGCATTATCTTCTAGATGTATTCTATGTGTACATATTAACGGATTAATGCCTTTTATGTCTTTTAAAGTCCACCCAATTGCATTTTTATGCATTTTAAGTACCTCTATCAATTTACCTTCCTGTTCGTTGGTAAGAGTTGAAGAAATTACCACCGAACAAGTTTGTTCTTCACCAAGGAATGCATATTTCAGTCCTTCAGGTAATGGCTTCAATTCTAGTTTGGGTACTTCTTCTTGTTTATTTTCATTGACAGGTCCCAACTCTTCAAATTTCGGCTTCCAACCTTTGTTCTCCATCACCTGGGTACAATCAAGCAACGAACATATATTAGAAACAGTAGGATCTAGTTGCATGCTTGACTCAAATGAATTAACTAAACAAGTTTCCAGAGGATCAGAAGAACCCCCTGCTTGAAGATGATATTCAACAATAGCTTCAATCATGTTTGCTTCTTCATTTTCATCACCTTCATCTTGTGGTTGTTTGCACATGTTGAAAACATTAAGCTCTAGTGACATATTTCCAAATGTCATATTCATTATGCCATTCCTGCAATTAATCAAAGCATTAGAGGTTGCTAAAAATGGGCGACCTAAAATAACAGGAATTGGTTTATACCCATTAGCAACAGGTTGTGTATCCAAGACAATAAAATCCACAGGATATATGAATTTATTGACTTGTACTAAAACATCTTCCACTATCCCTCTTGGCACTTTAATTGATCTATCAGCAAGTAAAAGAGTTATGGAGGTTGGTTTTAACTCACCTAGATCAAGTTCTTAATAAACTGAATATGGAAGTAAATTAACACTAGCACCAATATCAAGTAAAGCCTGTTCAATTTTATGCTCTCCAATAATGCATGAAATTGTGGGACAACCAGGGTCCTTATATTTCATAGAATTATTGTTTTGAAGAATGGAAGTTACTTGTTCTGCTAAAAAGGCTCTCTTTTTCACATTCAGTTTTCTTTTCACAGTACACAAGTCTTTCAAAAATTTTGCATAAGAAGGAACCTGTTTAATAGCATCCAACAAAGGAATATTGACCTTCACTTGTTTGAAAATTTCATAAATTTCAGGATTGTAGTTCAATTTCCTTGGATTGTTCAATGCTTGAGGAAATGGGGCTACAGGTGAGAGTTTGGTCTTTTCTTGGCTAGGTACAGGCTCATCAACCCCTTCCTTACTTTTAGAGATAGACTTATCATCTTTCTCACAAGGATCAAGAATAGATTTTTCGACAACCTTACCATTGCGAAGAGTTATGACCGATTTAACTTGGTCCACGTGTTGACTTCTTGAACTACCCTCTTCCAAATAGTATTGACCCTTAGGATTTGGTTGAAGTTAAGAAAGAAATTTTCCTTTTTCATGGATGGTGAGTGTTGAGGCAATCTTAGCAAGAGTGTCTTTTAAATCGGACAAGGTTTGTGAAGTTTGATTGTTAATGGTCTCTTGCTTTTCAATGAATAAGTGCAATGTTTCCTCAAGGTTTTTTCTAAATTGTGGGACATAAGGTGCATAACCTTGAGTGCCTTAAAAGTTTTGGTGACCTTGAGGAGGTGGTTGTTGTGAAGATTGTGCATGATTATCATTTCTCCAACTGAAGTTTGGGTGATTTCTCCAACCTAGATTGTAGGTCTGTGAGTATGGGTTAGGATTTGGCCTTTTGAAAGTGTTTAGGACATTGGCTTATTCATGGAGACATTCTTTGAATGCAGGCAGAGTTGGGCACTCCTTAGTTGAATGATAATTGGTATCACATATGTGACACACAATTTCTTGAGCGGATTTTAGGTGACCGCTTTTTTTCAATTCTAAGGCCTCGACTTTTCTAGCTAGAGATGCAAATTTGGCTTGAATGTCATGTTCTTCCCTAAGGTTGTAAATACCTCCACTAGATGTAGAGGCTTGAGCTTTGCTCGGTGCCTCTTGGGTACCTGCAGTGTCCCAATTTTGAGCATTCTCTGCTAATAGGTCTAGGTAGTCTAGTGCCACTTCAGGGTCTTTATCTCCAAACTCTCCATTACACATCATTTCGACCATTTGTCTACCTTGGGGTGTTAAACCCTCGTAAAAGTGTGTGACTAGTCTCCATGTTTCAAAACCATGGTGAGGACAAGAATTAAGCAATTTTTTGTACCTCTACCAACATTGGTAAAGGGTCTCTCCTAGTTTTTGGCTGAAAGTAGTAATTTGTCTTTTGAAGGAATTTGTTCTATGATGAGGAAAGAACTTTTTCAAGAACTGTTCCTGCATTTCATCCCAATTACCAATAGATCTAGACCTAAGATTTTGCAGCCATGTTTTAGCTTTATCTTTCAAAGAGAAAGGGAAAAGCTTTAGTCTGATGGTATTCATGCTACAATTTGTGTCATTGTAAGTGTTGCACACTTCCTCAAACTCTCTCAAATGCAGGTATGGGTTTTCGGCATCTAATCCATGAAATTTGGGTAAAAGTTGAATAATACCCAGCTTAAAGTTAAAATGAGATGCATCTGGAGGAAAAACTAGACATGATGGAGCACTAGTTCTTGTGGGGTTCATGTAGTCTCTAAGTGTTCTAGGTTGTGCATGATCATTGTGTTGGGAACGATTGTCCCCGAGATCAGCGACTCTTTCAACTTCGTTTTCTGCCATATTTTCAAATGAAGATGGGGAGCCCCTAACAAGTCTACCAGTCGGTGTACGTGACCAAGCTCTCATGCAAGTCTTAAATGAAACAGAATAAAAGAAAACAAAAACACCAAAAATAATATTATTTACAAGAAAAAGAAAATGAAAAAGATGAAAAGAATTTTGATGGTTTTGGACACCAAATGATACTTCCCCGGCAACGGCGCCAAAAACTTGACACGTCCAGAAAATGGATTTCTACTCCCAAGTGTAGGAGTGTCGAACTAATAAATTAACCCAATGAGACCGGGGTCGATCCACGAGGAAGAAGATTTAGATCCTACAAAAACCAACAAAAATCTACAAATAAAATATAATAGGAAAGAAAATATTATGAAATGAAGATAGGTATAATGGTGAAACAAATTAAATTAAAATATGCTAAGGTTAGAGGTTCCACTCTTAGTATATTGTTTAAGTTTTATTTAACTCCTTTTTATCATTCAATTGGAATCCACACACAAAGGAGGTTCCAATCGGAAGTTAGATCATTTATGTTTTTTTACACATCTATCAAGTTATATTTCTTTTCTTTTAGTTATATTACAATGGATACTCTACACTTCTTATGTTAAATGGGTTCAAGTACTTATTGTGCCAATCAACTACCATAAATCAAGATTCATTTGCCAGATGCAGGTATAACCATGCGGTTCTAAACGGATTCAAGTATTTATGGTGTTGTATGTCTACAATGAATCAAGAATCCTTGGTCAGAGGTGCAGGTATAACCATGCGGTTCTAGACGGATTCAAGTATTCATTGTGCCAAGAATTGTCTACAATAAGTCAAGATCCCCACTTCACATAAGAGTAAGAGATGAAAATTCAATTAAATAAGAAAAGTAATATAAAACATGTAGATAAATTTACACAAATGAATATAAACTTTAAGACCATGTTAAGAGTTAAATAAATCTTTATTCACATACCAAGAGCTTCACCTTCACCTTAGCAAAAAGAGAATTTAGCTACTCATGATAAAGAAATAAAACAAGTAAAGAAATAAAATGAGCAAGAGAGAAATTAGATTATCACAAAAGTTCAACAATACAACAATGTAAGGTGAACTTGGCAAGGAACCCAAGCTGCCCTCAAGCTTATACAAGGCCTCTATTTATAGACACAATGAGAGGCAAACAAGTCAAAAATGGTAGGAATAAATTAATGCAAGTTGATTGAATTTGGTAAGGTAAAGTTGTCAACTTTGGTGTCTTCCACACATGCACCGAATTGTCCACCGAATTATGCGCTGCTCCTTTGAAACTTGGATCTTGTGATAAACATCAAAGTTGTAGATACGTTTCTTATCTTTCGGGAATGATAAGACTCATAATATTTGGAATTTTCGGGAGAAGTTATGGCCCAAAGAGTGAAGACTGCCCAATTTACACGGCCATCCAAACCAGCCCAAGGTAATCCAATTTTTGACTTCAAAGGAGTCCAAATCTAACAAGAGTTTACAAACCAAACTTATAGGGCTATGAGTTATCTTTCCAACACTATCAAGAACGTAGTGATTGGATATTTGAGTGCAAAGTTATGCCCATTATACTGAACCTGCATCAAAATGAAAAGTTTAACAATTAAGTGCAGTTATAAACAAGTTAGGTAATTTGATGACACTAATAGTATAAAATAATGGTTTTAACCTTTATTATTATACAAATTTAAGTGTTCATCAGCATGCGTTCCAACTGTTGTTGATCTCTATGCCATTTGTACATCGTAGTTTGTAGGCTCCATGTCCAACTACTTTGGTGATTTGGTATGGCCCTTCCCATGTAGGACCGAGTTTACCTGCTCCTTTTTCCTTTGTGTTTTGGAAGACGCGACGAAGAACCCAATGTCCAATATTTAACGTTTTGAGATGAATATTCCTGTTGTAATGTCGGGCGACTCTTTGCTGATATATTGCCAATCTGATTGCGGCCTTGTCGCGACGTTCGTTGATTGTGTCGACTTCGTTCTGTAACATCCGTAATTTTCATAAATTATGAAAAGTACCCATAATTGTTGTTAATTATGTGAAAAATAATGTAATGGGTTTATTTGGATTAATTTTTAGGTATACAAGTGGACCAGGCAGAGCGGTCCAGAAAGAGTACATGAAGAAAAACGAAAATGTTGGTAGTGAGTACCGCAACCAGTCACCGCGACCAGGGATCGCGATGATCAGCTCGCGGTGAAAATGATGATTTTGGACAGTGAGTACCGCTACTAGTCACCGTGACCAGGGATCATGATGAGCAGCTCGCGGTGAAAATGTTGATTTTGGGTAGTGAGCAATGCGACCAACATCACGACCAGACACCGCGATGGTTGATCGTGATGAAGGCGGTAAAAACACTCCAGTGAGCACCGCGATCAGGTGGCGTGACAACTGGTCGCGAGGAGCAGTCGTGATGACCGAATTTTTATAAAAAAATATATGGTGGTGGGAAGCTTCACGAGGAACCAAAACAGAAAAATAAAGGGAGAGATCGAGAAAAAAGAAAGAAAAAGAAAAAGAAAGAGAAAGAAAGAAGAAGAAGAGAAAGAAGAAGAGAGAAAAAGGAAGAAGAGGAAGGGAAGAAGAAGAATAAGAGGAGAAGAAGAAGAAGAAGAAGAAAGAGAAGGAAAAGAGAGGAGAAGAAGAGAAAAAGAGAAAGAAAAAGGGGAAAAAGGGAATCCATAAAAGAAATTGTTGTAGAAACGGTATCCAGGTTGGTGTACACTCGTTTTTGAAATCTTTACGAAATTATTATGTGTTTTTGGTTTAAATATGAGATATTTGGATAATTTAGTAAATATATGTTCATACTATTCTTCATTTGAATGATTTTGCTTTAATCGTATATCGATTATCATGATTACGTTGAAATAAATTGTTTCAGAATATCGTATGAACAAATCGTTTAATTTCCATGAAATCATATATACATGTTTTACTAATATTGTTTGAAATTTACATTTGTTGAATTTAAATTCGATTTGTGAATTACAGTTGTTTATTTCGAAATGAATATCATGCATTGATATGAGAATTCGAAGATGTTGTATTGAAACGGCTCTAGTATACTTGGACATAGAAAACGGATATAGGAGGCTGGTATACCAGCTAGTGATTTCAGCAGTAATGCACCGTTATTATTAGTGATCGTTGGACTTTGCGGGGCAAACCTGGCATAGACCAGTTCAGGCGAATCCCGGAGGTGGACGTCACACCGATATTGATATTACGTACCTCCCTAAGGATGGTTCAGGCCCCCAGTGCCGGTCCTAGGGTAAGGAGTCATTTCAGCCCATATTCCAGTCCAAAAAAGTATGTTGAGTATACTAAAGGGCTAGGATTGAAATGAAATTGGATAAACTGTTTATAAACGAATTTAGAAAATTGATTTTGTATAGTTTAATTTACTAATTGAGTTAAATAGTAACTTGTTTTTATATTATATCATGTTTACATTTTATTTTGAAATTTATTTTGTGATTTTGATAAATGAGTTTAGTATACACCCATTAAGCGATATGCTTAGCGCATTGACTTTTATCACGCGTAGGTAACAGAGATACAGAGAGAGAAAAAGACTAGGGAGAAGGTACCTGCAAATAGAGATTCAGAGTCACCATCCTTTTGGGTAGTTATATTTGAATTTTAGTTGTATATCATTTAGTTACGCATGCATATACAGAAGTTTGTAAATTTGTTATATATATAAGTTTTGTAAATATTTGTTTAACGGGTTATGTTTTCAAAGATTGTAAATATTAATAATGTATTATTTGATTTGAAAATGCTTGGAAAGTCGCACTATACGGCAGAGTGCGCATTTGATTGAGACTTTAATCTTGAAGTGTTGATATTATATTATTTGAATTTTTGTAAAAACAGGATTTTTGGAAAGTCAGAAAAACAGAGGAAACTCTGGCAAAATTTTTCAAAATAGTTTTGTATGGGCTCACTATAAAAAAGATTTTAAAATATATCTTATTTGGTTTTCAATGGATTTCAAATTATAAAGTGAGTTAAGAAAAGTTTTGAAAACCGAGTAACGCTCTTTAGGTCGATCCAGGCGGGTTGAGTCAGGAGGTGTTATATTTAAGTGGTATCAGAGCGCGGTTTAGGCGTTTTTGGACCAAAAAAGTAATATTTTGTATATGCATGCATTGAATAAAGACAACTATAGGAGTATGTGACTCTAATCTGTAGACCTCTCTTCTGTCTTATATAGGATAAAAAGAAATGGAAGGAAGTGGTGATAGACCTGACAGTCCCGCCAGCGTGGCTGGGGGAGCATCTAGAGAATCAGTAAGCCCAAGGGTCGCTGGACCAGAAGTTCAAGGTCAGCCAGCATTTATGCAGCAAATGGCTGAATTCTTTCAGAACGTGACCAGAACAGCGCCATGAAGATCAACCATTGAACGCTTGGCTAAGTAAAGACCGACTGATTTCCATGGCAGAAAAGATAAGGATGCATCTGCCGTAGAATACTGGTTTGAACGGACAGACAGAGTATTACAGCAAATGCATTGCACACCTGAAGAGAGTTTAGAGTGTGCAGTATCTTTATTGCAGGAGGATACCTACCAATGGTAGACCTCCGTTATACAGTCAGTGCAGCAGGAAGATAGAACTTGGGAGTTGTTTCAAAGGGAATTTCGAAGAAAATATGTCGGTCGTATTTATCTGGATAATATGAAGAGAGAATTTACCAACCTGAAGCAGAGACAGATGACAGTGATAGAATATGAAAGAGAATATGTCAGGTTGAGTAAATATGCTCGAGACATGGTAGCCACAGAGGCGGACAGGTGCAGGAGGTTTGAAGATGGGTTGAATGATTATATCCGCCTACAGGTTGCCGCATTTGAGTTTGAAGATTTTACCAGACTTGTCTCTGCATCTTTAAATGTGGAAAGAATCAAGAAAGAAGAACAGGTCAGACGAGACAGAAGTCAACAGAGAAGGGAATCAGAGCTATCTAGTTCATATTAGTCACAGAGTAAGAAGTTTAAGGGACCGCAGTCTAGTGGTCCGATACAGGCACAAATAGAGAGGGCCCCGGTTCGGTTCGAACGGGCTGTTTTAAACCGGAACCTAAGGTTCCGGTTCCGAAATCGGTAACCGAAACCGCGACATCCAGTCCCGGTTTCGATTTTTTATTTTTTGGAATCGGAACCGTCGGTTCAAAACCGGCGAGGAACCGGAACCACCGGTTTCACCGGTTCCGGTTCCATTTTTTTAAAAAAATTGAAAAAAAAAATTTTGTTTCTTAAAAGTAAAAAAAAAAAAAAAGGAACCGCTGGTTCCGGAACCGCCGGTTCCATACCGGTTGAAGAATCGAATCGGTGGAGAACCGCCGGTTCAAAACCGAAACCGAAATCGGGACCCCTACGGTTCCGGTTTTGGTTAGGCCAATAATGGAACCGGAACTGCCGGTTCCGGAACCTTGGCCATCACTAAGCACAAAGGCCCATACCCACAGCTAGGCCGGGTCAGTCTGCAACATCAATAGCCAGTACCCCTGGGAATGCTGAAGGGAGTTTTAGAAAAGATTTTGATTATCGTATAACATGCGGAATTGGGTTTCAAAAATTTTTCTTATATTGAAAACCTTTTTCAATCAGGAACGAGTTACTGTATATATGCATAAAAAGACTTTAGAAACTACATACCTTTTTTTTAATTTTCTTTTTTCTGATTCCTCGATCTACCACCAGATCTTTCGAGCTATGAACCGCGGTCTGACAACGTGTGTGTGGGCACGTCACGGTAAGAGATGGAGGTAACGTGAAAAGAACTTCGGCTGAATCCTGCAAAAGAGAGGAGAGTCAGAAAAAACTTTTTTTTTCTCTTTTCTTCTCTCTTTGGTGGCCGAATTCTCTTTCTTTTTCACTTGTGTGCTAAGTTAGGTTTTTCCTAACTATATAACTCTTATATAGCAGTCCTTTAGGGTTTTAGTTTGACCAAGTCAAAATAGGATTCTAAATCCTATTTATTTTTAGTCTCTCTAAAGACTTGAACCTGTGACCTTTTGGACTATTAAAATAATCTAATTATTTTAATTCTTTTGTTCTAGTCATTATTTAATCACATGACCTCATATTTAATAAATAGAATTAATAATTCATAATTATTAATTTCTATTATTTTATTAAATATTTAATTAATTAAATAATCATATTATTTAATTATTCTCTTTTATTTAAATTGCATTACTTTCGTAACACTATTAATTGGACCATCTAATTAATCTACAGTGACCCTCGTTACCAACAACCATAAGGGCTAGCAAGGGGACCTAATGGACCCACAGTTTTAAGCTCCAATAATACTTAGTAATATTAATTAAAACTCTTTAATTAATATTTAACGATTATTAACCTCGGAGTTATTCCACTAAAAACCCGAGGCTGCACTCTCATAACTGTAGACGTGTTTATACAATCTGAAGTCTCAGTGTCCATTGATATAGCTAATTGCATATAGTGTGATCCTCCACAAATAGTTCATAACTAGAGCTGGGTCATAAAGTCCGTTATACCCCTCTAGAAATATCTTTTCCTTTAAGTACCATTGATTATCTAATGAACAATTAAATCTTATCTTCCTCACGGAAGAAGGAGATCGCTCATAATCATTCAAGCCCCGAATTAACCCTTAAGGGAACTACTCATCTACTTCAATCAAGAAGGAGTGGATTCCACTATTGTGTTCAAACCTTTCCAGCCACATGCTAAACTGTAACTCCAAGATACGGAGGTATTGGTCAAGATTCTCATCAACCTCACTCATGGTAAATCAAAACCCACGATCCAACTTGAAGGAGTCGATAAGACACTCAGGATTCAGGATTAAGATTACCTATAAATAGCCATCGTTTATCGATTATATATGAATCTCATATACTAACGGATTTTGGTGAGAGATTCATATAAATCGTGGGTCAGTCCTATATGATCTCATCATATAAAGTGCCTTCATTCTCATGTCAACTACATGAGCAGTCTAGGATAAGACCACCGTACTTTATAGAATGGACCGCAGCAGTAGATCAATCACAAATAAAGTACCCAGCTTTGTTCGCTCTCTACGGACTCTTTAGATTGCACGTCTCAAAATGAATCCTCTCCGTATATGACCATCATATTCTCATTATGAGATTACATCTTGCAATCTAGGATGTTCTTGCACAATACGAATGTATTACTGAATATAAAACTTTTATAAACTTGAATGATAATCTGAATAATTCTTTTTATTTTCTTTAACCATTTACAATTACAAGCTTTAAGGCATAAATCCCAACAATCTCCCACTTGCACTAAATGGGTTTTTGTAAACGGATCAGCCAGGTTATCTTGCGATGTAATCTTCGTCATGACCACGTCTCCTCGTTGCATTATCTCTCTGATGAGATGATATTTCCTCTCTATATGCTTCCCTCTTTTATGGCTTCTTGGTTCTTTGGAATTTGCCATAGCTCCACTATTATCACAATAAAGTGTCATGGGCCTATCCATATCTGGAACAACTTCCAGATCACTCAAGAACTTTCGGAGCCAAACAGCCTCATTAGCTGCTTCACAAGCTGCTACATACTCGGCTTCTATGGTGGAATCAGCAATGCAAGATTGCTTGATACTCCTCCAAATTATGGCTCCACCACCAAGGGTGAATGCTGACCCAGACGTGGATTTCCTTGAATCCTTATCTGACTGAAAGTCAGAATCTGTATATCCCAATGGAATCAAATTCTGATGGGAATATACAAGCATATAGTTTCTCATTCTCCGAAGATACTTGAGAATATACTTAACAGCAACCCAATGATCCAATCCTGGGTTGGACTGATATCTACTGGCTACTCCCACTGCGAAGCAGATGTCGGGTCTTGTGCATAACATAGCATACATAAGACTGCCTACTGCAGATGCATAGGGAATTCGTCTCATATCCTCAATTTCTTGAGGTGTCTTAGGATACTGTTCCTTAGATAAGTGAACTCCATGTCGTGAAGGTAAACTACCTTTCTTGGAGTTCTGCACAGAGAATCGCACAAGTATCTTATCGATATACAATGCTTGAGACAACGCTAACAATTTGTTCTTACGATCCCTTATCAATTGGATCCCAAGAACATAACTTGCCTCTCCCAAATCTTTCATTTGGAATTGATTAGCAAGCCAACTCTTTACCTCTGACAATGTTCCTACATCATTCCCAATGAGTAAGATGCCATCTACGTAAAGGACAAAGAAAACTACTTTCTTGTTAATGATGCGCTTGTATACACAAGGCTCATCAACGTTTTGCTCAAAACCATAGGTCTTGATCGCAGTATCAAACCTAATGTTCCAAGATCTAAACGCCTACTTAAGTCCATAAATAGACCTTTGCAGTTTGCAAACCTTTTGGTCTTGATCTTGGAATACGAATCCCTCTGGTTGCATCATATAGATGCTCTCGTGTAGATTGCCATTCAAGAATGCAGTCTTGACATCCATTTGCCAGATTTCGTAATCGAAAATAGGCAGCTATGGATAAGAGTGTCCTAATAGACTTAAACATAACTACTGGCGAGAAGGTTTCATCATAATCAATGCCTTCCTTCTGGGTGTAACCCTTAGCTACTAGCCTTCCCTTGAAGGTCTCTACCTTCCCGTCTACTCCTCTCTTACGCTTGTAGATCCACTTACATCCTATAGGTTTTATCCCATCTGGTAAGTCTACAAGTTCCCAGACTGAGTTGGAGTACATGGACTCCATCTCGAGATTCATGGCTTTAAGCCATTCCTCTTTGTCAGAATCTTCCATTGCATGTCTAAATGTCAATGGATCATCTACACTATTATTAAAAATGACACCCTGTGCCTCTCCAATGCCTAAGTTGCGATCAGGTTGTCGAACAACCCTTCCACTATGCCTCAGTGGTAGTGTATCTTGACTAGGAATTATCTTACTATTAGATGTTTGTGGAATTATAACATCGTCTACAACTCTTGTTAACATCGTCTACAACCCTTCTAGCTCCTTTAACACAATCTTACTACGAGGTTTATGATTACTCATATAATCCTCCTCAAGAAACGTTGCATTTGTCGATACAAACACTTTGTTTTCTTTTGGATTATAAAAGAATCCACCTCTTGTTTCCTTTGGGTACCCTACAAATAAACATACTTATGAACGAGGTGCCAGCTTTCCACTCCTATTCTTTAGTACATGTACTGGATATCCCCATATGCGAAAATGTTATAAACTAGCTTTACGACCATTCCACAACTCTAGGGAAGTCTTAGGAACAGATTTGGATGGAACCACATTCAGTATGTAAGTCGCTGTTTGTAGTGCATATCCCCAAAAAGAATATGGTAATGATGAGAAACTAATCATAGATCTCACCATTTCCATCAAGGTCCTATTTCTCCTCTCTGCAACACCATTCTGCTGTGGTGTACCTAGAGCTGTGATTTGGGATACTATCCCATGCTCAACTATGTAGTCTTCAAACTCTTAGTCGAGAGACTCACCCCCACGATCAGATCGTAGTGATTTGATTGTTTTCCCTAATTGATTTTCAACTTCAACTCGGAATTCTTTGAACCTTTCAAAGGTTTTGAACTTGCGTTGCATTAGGTAAACATACGCGTATCTAGAGTAGTTTTCAATAAATGTGACATAATACTCATAACCACCTCTAGCTCTAACACTCATAGGTCTGCAGACGTCTGAATGTATAACCTCAAGTGGTTGCGTGGCTCTAATCCCTTTTCCTGTAAAAGGTCTCTTGGTCATCTTACCCTCCAGACAAGTTTCACAAATAGGTAAGGTACCGATCTCTAACTGACTTAAAGATCCATTTTTTTTACTAGTCTGTTTATCCTATCAAGGTTTATATGTCCAAGTCTTAGATGCCACAGATACGTGTCATCAGCTGGAGAAATCTTTTGTCGCTTTGTTTTAGGTTTTTCAACTTTAAACAATTCAGTATTAAGCAGTGTTGTATGAATTAGCGACCTTAAAACATACAATTTATTTTCTATCATACCAGAACAAATATTCATTCCATTTCTTAAAATGATAATGATTTATCATTAAAAGAAACCTTATGAAACTGTTTCAAGTAATTTGGATATAGAAATCAAATTCCTTATAAATCCAAGAATGAAATTGACATTGTTCAATGATAGAAAACAATTATTAAATTGTAGTCTAACAACTCCCACTGCTTGTACTGAAACGATATCCCCTGTTCTAACGTGTATAGTGAAGGACCCCTCCTCCAGCTTTTGCCAATAATTATTCTAATGTAAAGAATAACAAAATTAATTAGTGGCCCTTGAATCTACTATTTAAGGTGAAGAATCATCTTTCACTAAACAAAATTTAATGATAAGTAAATCTGATTTACTTTTCACTTTCTTCTTATTGGAGAGCTCCTCGAGGTATTGAAGACAATTCCTCTTCCAAGGACCAACCTTTATGCAATAGAAATATTTTTCCTTTTGCTTAGTCAGTCATGGTGCTCTTTATTTTAGGCTTAGCCTTTACTTTACCAGTAGACCTCTTCGTCTTCTTGAAACCAGAATAAGATAGCTTAGCAACATTTGCTTTGCCGATCTTACCCTTGGTAATTGGTCATGTGTTGGTTATAGGCTTTGGAGGATATTCCTCCGTAAGCACAAATTTAAGGTCTATGCAGACCATGATTGCGTTCACGTTATGTTCCACTTAATATAGTTATCCCAGTTAATATTTTGTTTGCGAGGAAATAATAATGCAGAAGAAAACACTGATATTTAAAGAAATAAATCTAAATTAATATCATGCATTTCATACATTCATATCAAATGCTATAGTTCGATATAAAATTAAATATGATGCATGAGCATATTTTAATGAACTAAAAAATCTCTAAAATTAGTTACTATAACGCGATAATCCAACATACCATAAGTAAGTGCCTAGGTAGGCTAGGTCAAATCCTTGCATGTTGGATCGAGACATTCTCAATCGGATAATACACCAGAATAACTCTTTATTCTTCTGTTATCCAACCACCGCTTTGATTTAGTCAGGACAATAAATTAACAACTTAATTAAGTCCTTTATGAGTGTGACCCATCGTTTCAGAATTTATGAACTTAACTTGAAAGTGCCTAGGTAGGCTAGGTCAGTCCCAAAATACATTCCGAAAACCTATCCGTTAGGAAGTCAACCTTGGTGTTGACTCTTGTGGGCACCCTCCGTAGGAAGGACGAAAGCAAAGTCGTCACGAGGCGCCACTCAAGTCTCATGGTGTTGAACTAACAATGAAGACTGCGGGATATAATGTCATATATCCCTCTCCCACTTACTATTTGTAATTTAGGATTTTCTTTGAACTAAGAGTGTTTCTAAAACTCTATGTTTCTAGTCTTTACTTAGATTCTACGGCTAATATAAAATTTAATTTTACTAGTTATAATAAATTATTCAATTTTAACTCTTAAAATATAATTTATTATTTCAATTTCTAATTTACATAAACTATTTAAATAAACTAGAAATTAAATGTGAAATTACCAAGTTTTAACTATTAAAACTAATTCACATTATTTGGTCCAATTATGTCATTAATGTTTAATCAAATTAAATCTAACATTAAATGGACCTAAGTAATCTAATTAAACACTTTAATATATAGATTAGTTATTAATGAGACTTACCAAGTTTTTACTCCTAAAAACTAATCTCATTATTTGGTTCTTTTTAATTAAGTAATTAATCATATTAATCTTAATTAATGTAAGAACTAAACTAATCAATTTAATTAAACTCTTTAATTGGTTGATTAGTCATTAATGAGATTTACCAAGTTTTTACTTCTAAAAACTAATCTCATTATTCGATTCTTTTTAATCAAGTAATTAATCTAATTAATCTTAATTAATAAAAAGAATCTAACTAATCACTTTAATTAAACACTTTAATATAGATTAGTTATTAATGAGATTTACCAAGTTTTTACTTCTAAAAACTAATCTCATTATTTGGTTCTTTTTAATTAACTAATTAATCCAATTAATCTTAATTAATGATAAGAACCTAACTAATCTTTTTAATTAAATTCTTTAATTTGTTGATTAGTTAATTAATGGATATTACCAAGTTTTTACTCCTAAAAACTAAATCCATTATATAATTGTCATTTATGAAATTGTTTCCTATTTTAATCACATAAAAATAAAACAATATAATATGACAATTATGCATGACATATTATTATGTATGTGTAGGCACACCTAATCTAGATGACATTCATATGTATGACAATGCTTTAACATCCATATAATCATCACATGAAAATAAATAAAGCATACGTAGTTGATCAAGTGAAATGGGTTATCTAACTTAAACAACTCTATTACAATTGTATTCCCAAGGCATTCCTTGGTCTTCAAGAGTTCTTCTTCGAGTTGAATTCTTCTTGTCTTCGTGTTCGGTCTATAATTTGCGTATTTTTATATCCCTTAAACCGTATCTTTTAATTGTATTCTTGAGTATTTTTGGTGCTTTTGACGTGTTTTCCTTGAGTGTACAGGTTTAGGGACCTAAGTGATGATTTTATATATTTTTGGAGAAAAAGTATAATTTCAGTAACTTTGTGGAAGGGCATCGATGAAAGCATGTTAAAGTTCTGGGGCAAAACTGTAATTTTAAAAAGTTCCACCAATTTAAGTGAAACGGTGCGTTTTGCACCTAAGGAAGCTGGCCTTTAGTGGAACGGCACCGTTTTGGCACCAAAGGGCTGGTGCAAAACAGTGTCGTTTTGCTGTTTTAAGAAAATAATAATAATAATAATAAAAACCAGCAGCCATGCACAGCGCGACCACAGCTCCCTCGCGTCCACCAGCTCACGATGAAGATGATCTAGCAGCAGCATGCAGCGCGAGGACGACCGCGACCAGCCCTAGCTCGTGGTGCAGAAGAGGGAAGGCGTCCAGTGAGCCGCGCGAGGAACCGAGCGCGACCTGTGCTCGTGTGGAGAGCTCACGGTCCAGAAACCATGCAATCCAATTAGCATGGCGAGCTCGAGCGCGGCCATCCCTCCTCGCGGTGCAGCTCGCGGTGCAGCATCTCCAAGCGGTCCAGTGGGCACCACGACCATAGGTCGCAGTGGTGGTTGCGGCAAAGGAAAAACGCAGCCCTAACTTGTTGCTATAAGAAGAAAAATGCAGCAGCTGGGCAAAAGGGAGAGCTCGTGCAGACCAGTCTCAGCAGCTTTCAAGCTGCTCCAAGGGTGATTTTCCACCCTCCTTGCTCCTCTAAAACACAACCCAACATCACAAATCACCAAAACAATCTCTAGTTCGTGAGTGTTCATCGAAGAAGACGAAGATCGAAAGCGGAGAAGTCAAGCCGGACCAAAGCGGGATTTCGACTCTTGAGAGCTTCGACGGGTTGTATTTCATCTCATTAATCTTCCTTTGATTGTTCATTTATGATTATGAGTTGTTAGAACTATTGTTTAGTGATTTTCGGAACCATGAACGGATTTGGGTTTTATTGTTTGTGAATATATTTTATATGATTTATTTCATGATAATTATGTGCCTAATAATAATCAATATGTTTTCCATTTCCGTGATTGGGACCGTGTGACCACCTCACAATATCCTCTATTTAATCCGTCTCGCTTTATATTAATTGTTTTAGTTAATTTAATTTAGTTTAATTATTGAAAACCATGATTATGAACTAAAATTGTAAGTTGGGGTTTTGATGGATCATATTCTATGATAATTGAATGAATTGATTGTTTAATTTGTTACGGTTGATTATTGTGTTGTTGAATGGTATTATTGTGCTTAATGCTTTTGAATGTGAAGGCCTACATTTAGATGATAAATTGGTTGTGTGTTATGTACCGAGAGCAGATGCCCACCACGTGCTCGATATAATGTCCACCACAAGTAGAATTAGATAGAGATATACTAATTTGTTTGTGTGATCACATAAGGGTGCTTATTGTGACTAATGCATTTTCATGCACTTGAATATACCATCGAGAGATAGGATATTAGTGTATGTGTAATAGGTCCGATTTACCTCGAAAGGGGACTTTGGATAATTTAGATAAACACGGTCATCAACATGAATAATTAAACTACAACAATGTGCTTTCATGAAATTCAATTGGATGGGTTAAGTGAATTCAAATACCTTAACTAATCTATCATATTGGTTGTTTGCCTTATTTTTATGTCTTTATATTTTTATCTTTTAATATCTTTCGATTATCCAAATAGAAATATGCTTGGTTAATTTTAGTACTCAGCGCCTAAATATCCCTGTGGAGACGATAATTTACTCATCATTTTATTACTTGTGCCGACCCCGTATACTTGCGGGTATAAAAAAGGCGTGTCACTTCGTTTTCCTAATCAAGTCAAACTTGATTTTTGTCAAAAGTCAACATCTTTTCCAGAGATCCACGTGTTACCTTAACATGCACCCTAGGTCAAGACGAAACCCTAAACAACCCTAACGCATGGGAAAGTGTGGCTACCAGCAGCGTAGCCGTATGCACGCAAGGTGCGCGCAGCCCTCGCGCGAGCTGCGCTTTCGCACGGTTTCGTGGGTCGTTTCGCCTATGATTTTTCGCTCCGATTGTGACACCCCCCGACCCGACCCGACCGGACCGACCCAGGGAGTGCTACACGGTTTTCAATACTTTCTAAATTCATATACATTTCAAAATCGTTGTGAGCCCATAAAACAATTTTCGACTCATTGGAAACCATAGAGTTTATTATTTAAAAATCATTTTCGAGTGAGCCCAAATCGATAAACTTTTTACAAAAATTCGGCAGAGTTTCGTTTGTTTTTCGGATTTTCCAAAACCTGCTTTTATACAAATCAATTCAAATTCAATTCTCAACAACACTTCTATAACATTTTCAAACAGTTGCGCACTCTGCCGTTTAGTGCGACTTACCATCACAATTTATAAAATAAAACAAATCAGACTTTAATAGTTACAAACATTTTAATAATAAAAGACAGAAATCATAAAATAATTATTTACAATACATATTACAAAACATATTTACAAATCTCCTGTATATGCATGCTTTCAAAATATATATATACACATAACAATAATATAGCTACCCAACTGTGAATATCTCTGAGACTCTGTCAGCAAATCTCTTTCTCTTCAGTCTTTAACGTCTTCGGGATCCCTGGTACCTACGCGTTAGAAACAAAACTAACGCGCTAAGCATATAGCTTAGTGGGTGTATTATAAACTCAATTAAATAAACCACAATATAAATATCTTTTAAGAAGAAATAAATCACAATATGAATTTCATTTCTAATCATGTACAAATCAAATGAACTTCAAAATCAAATCATAAAACAGTTTCCATCACTTTAATTTCCACAATAAAAGCAACATATACAATCGATTAATAAATTCATTCAATTCACTTCCCAATTCGTTTCAAATCTGGCCCGCTAGAATACTAAACATAACAGGACTGGAATATGGGTCAAACTCCCACCGAGGACGAATCCTACGAGTGGTACGTGTCTCCCAACTCTAGGACCGTGGGTACGGAACCTAGAGAGGTACATAACTCCCTATCCCAGGAACGAATCCTTGGGAAGGTACATGGCTCCCAACCCCCAGGACGAATCCTGAGGAGGTACGTGTCTCCCAGCCTCTGGACGAATCCAAGAGGAGGTACATAATAATCATCAGTATCAATCAGTAGCGGCGCAGTACTGCTCAGTAAAACCCAGCTGGTATACCAACCTCCTATATCCATTTCTATGTCTAAGTATCCTATGGCCGTTTCCGATAAACTAAATTGACAATCAATTTCGTAATAGTTAATCAATAACCGATAATTACTCAATAAACATATAAGTCACGTAGTATTCTTCAAGAATCATACTCAATAATTTTACGAAAATCTAAATCAATTATTTTTAACGAAATCGAAATATTCGAAAACGAAATCAAAATACGATCTATCACAAATTCAGTCCAAAATCAATAATAAAGACATCAAACATCGATTTTTCATATACAATAAACAATTTTCATACTAATAATCGAAATCGAAATCTTCCAACGAAATCAAAAACGAAAACGGAAACGAAAACGAAAACGAAAACAAAACAATAACGAAAGACTTTTCGTAACGATTTCGAAAACAAACGTACACCAACCTGGGAACCGTTTTTTCATTCGAGAAGTCGCGGTTCTACGATTTCGTTTTCTTTCCCTTTCCCTTTTCTCTTTCATCCACACTTTCTTTCTCTCTCTTTCCTTCCTTCTCTTTCTTCTTCTTTCTCTCTTCTTCTTTTTCTTCTTCTTCTTTCTTTTCTTTCTTCTTCTCTCTTCTTTTTCTTTTCTTTTCTCGGTCTCTTCTCTC
This sequence comes from Xanthoceras sorbifolium, assembly GCA_003430845.1. Taxonomy (NCBI): domain Eukaryota; kingdom Viridiplantae; phylum Streptophyta; class Magnoliopsida; order Sapindales; family Sapindaceae; genus Xanthoceras; species Xanthoceras sorbifolium. The sequence continues at coordinate 20,578,906 of CM010620.1, read as the reverse complement.
TCTTCTTCTTGCTGTTCTGTTTTCTGGCTTATGTGAGAAGCTTCTCTTTTTTTTTATATTTTTTTTCGCTACCGCGACCGCCATCGCCACCTATGGTCGCGCCACCAGGTCGCGGTGCTCACTGGAGCATTCGCACCGCCTTCGTCGCAAGCGCACCTTGGTCGCGCTGGAGATCGCGTTGCTCGCTGCCCGAATTCGACGTTTTCATCGCGAGCAGTTCATCGCGACCTGTGGTCGCGGTGACTGGTCGCGATGCTCACTGCCAGAAATCGCATTTTCCACCGCGAGCGAGCCATCGCTACCTGTGGTCGCGGTGACCAGGTCGCGATGCTCTCTGTCTCCATTTTCAATTTTTCATACATTAATTTTCAACCATTCATACATTACATTTACACCCCCTCTAATAACAAAATTTATTTTCACATATATAAAATTAATTACCCAAAATCCGGGATGTTACACCGATTTTCTGTCACTTTTCTGAGTTAATATTCACCAATATTTTCCAGAAAATACACAGCAAAATTGCTTGCAAAACATCCACAAGAACAACCCCAAAACTTGCCATGACAGTCCCTTACGCACAAGTACACTGCCCTGTTTTGGGTCTGCCGCATAGCCGGCTTGTGGCAGAAGGTGAGGGCCCATCCGGCATGATTTTTCAATGCCGTTTACGCAGTTGTCTTCTTCCGGATCGCTTCTTTCCACTGGTTTTTGCATCGCCTTAATCGGACACCGTTTGCTATGATTTCACATCAGTTAATTACAAGGCGTACGAAATAGCCAATAACAGATTCGGCTTTAACAAAAAAAAATGAAAATAGAAACCTAGAACCCATGACACCATATAATTAACGATCAATTACGCTTTTATAATCATACAATCAAATCATATAACAATAAAACAAATCATATATTCTAGATTTGTGCCTATACAATAATATATCAATAAATCTAGAATCAATAAGAAAAAAAAATGTAGTTTTTTTTTCTTTTTCTTTTACGTATATACATGAACTTAGAACCAGTCTCTGATACCAATTGAAGGGAGTTTTAGAAAAGATTTTGATTATCGTATAACATGCGGAATTGGATTTCAAAAATTTTTCTTATATTGAAAACCTTTTTCAATCAGGAACGAGTTCTTGTATATACGCAGAAAAAGACTTTAGAAACTACATACCTTTTTCTTAATTTTATTTTTTTTTATTACTCGATCTACCACCAGATCTTCCGAGCCATGAACCGCGGTCTGACAACGTGTGTGTGGGCACTCACGGCAAGAGATGGAGGTCACGTGAAAAGAACGTCGGCCGAATCCTGCAAAAGAGCGGAGAGTCAGAAAAAACTTTTTTTTCTCTTTTCTTCTCTCTTTGGTGGCCGAATTCACTTTCCTTTTCACTTGTGTGCTAGGTTTGGTTTTTCCTAACTATATAACTCTTATATAGTAGTCCTTTAGGGTTTTAGTTTGACCAAGTCAAAATAGAATTCTAAATCCTATTTATTTTTAGTCTCTCTAAAGACTTGAACCTGTGACCTTTTGGACTATTAAAATAATCTAATTATTTTAATTCTTTTGTACTAGTCATTATTTAATCACATGACCTCATATTTAATAAATAAAATTAATAATTCATAATTATTAATTTCTATTATTTTATTAAATATTTAATTAATTAAATAATCATATTATTTAATTATTATCTTTTAATTAAATCGCATTACTTTCGTAACACTATGAATTGGACTATCCAATTAATCTACAGTGACCCTTGTTATCAACAACCATAAGGGCTAGCAAGGGGACCTAATGGACCCACATTTTTGAGTTCCAATAATACTTAGTAATATTAATTAAAACTCTTTAATTAATATTTCACGATTATTAACCTCGGAGTTATTCCACTAAAAATCCGAAGCTGCACTCTCATAACTGTAGACGTGTTTATACAATCTGAAGTTTCAGTGTCCATTGATATAGCTAATTGCATATAGTGTGATCCTCCACAAATAGTTCATAACTAGAGCTGGGTCATAAAGTCCGTTATACCCCTCTAAAAATATCTTTTCCTTTAAGTACCATTGATTCTCTAATGAACAATTAAATCCTATCTTCCTCACGGAAGAAGGAAAGCGTTCATAATCATTCAAGCCCCGAATCAACTCTTAAAGGAACTACTCATTTACTTCAATCAAGAAGGAGTGGATTCCACTATTGTGTTCAAACCTTCCCAGCCACAAGCTAAACCGTAACTCCAAGATACGGAGGTATTGGCCGAGATTCTCATCAACCTCACTCATGGTAAATCAAAAGCCACGATCTAACCTAAAGGAGCCGATAAGACACTCAGGATTAAGATCACCTATAAATAGCTATCGTTTATCGATTATATATGAATCTCATCTACTAACGGATCTTGGTGAGAGATTCATATAAATCGTGGCCCAGTCCTATATGATCTCATCATGTCAACTACATGAGCAGTCTAGGATAAGACCACTGTACTTTATAGAATGGACTGGAATAGTAGATCAATCACAAACAAAGTACCTAGCTTTATTCACTCTCTACGGACTCTTTAAATTGCACGTCTCAAAATGAATCCTCTCTGTATATGACCATCATATACTCATTATGACATTATATCTTGCAATCTAGGATGTTCTTACACAATACGAATGTATTACTAAATATAAAACTTTTATAAACTTGAATGATAATCTGAATAATTCTTTTTATTTTCTTTAACCATTTACAATTACAAGTTTTATGGCATAAATCCCAACAAATGCAGCTAGGGGACCAGCCCCGGCATTGTGTGAGCATTGCGGAAGAAGACATCTTGGGGAATGCTGGAGGATCACAGGAGCCTGTTTGAGATGTGGATCCCGTGATCATTTTCAGAGAGATTGCCCATATGTTAGAGCATCCCTGTTCAGCAATCAGAGAGACCAGCTCCTACAACTTCCAGGTTTAGGAGGCCCATTCAGGCAGGAACTGAAGGTGGTAGCCACAGAGGGGTGTCAGAATCAGTAGCAAGACCGGATAGTCGTACACCTACACGAGCCTATGGTATTAAGGCTCAGGAAGATAAGGATGCGCCAGATGTGATTGCTGGTACTATTTCTATCTTTGACACTACAGCTATTGCATTGATAGATCCAGATTCTACTCATTCTTATATGTGACGCATTATTAAAACAACGAAATTTGAAAACTGAACCTACTGAGTATGACGTACTAGTCAGCAATCCGATAGGCCAAAGTGTAGTAGTGAACCGTGTATACAGAAATTGCCCTATTCGGATTTAGGAGTATGAATTTCCAGGAGATTTGATGGAGTTGTCATTCCATGAGTTTGATGTTATTCTAGGCATAGATTGGCTATCCAGACACAAGGTGGTGATTGACTGCAATTTGAAAAGAGTAACTCTCAGAACAGCGGATGGCACAGAAATCACAATGGTGGGTGAAAGGAGGGATTTTCTCTCTAATGTGATTTCAGCCACTACAGCCTGTAAACTGATCAGAAAAGGGTTGTGAAGCATATTTGGCACAAGTGATTGATTCCAGAAAGATTCCTTCTACCATTTAGAATATACCTACTGTGTGTGATTTTGCAGATGTATTTCCAGAGGAGCTTCCTAGTTTGCCACCTCAGAGAGAAGTGGAGTTTGTAATTGATGTGGTACCAGGTACTTCTCTAATATCTACAGCTCCTTACAGAATAGCACCAGCAGAACTAAAAGAACTGAAGATACAGTTACAAGAATTGCTGGATAAGGGCTTCATCAGACCCAGTGTATCCCCGTGGGGAGCTCCAGTGTTATTTGTGAAAAAAAAAGATGGGTCATTGAGATTATGTATCGATTATAGGCAACTGAATAAACTCACAATCAAAAATAAATATTCTTGCCTAGAATCGATGACTTGTTTAATCAGCTGAAAGGAGTCTGTGTCTTCTCAAAGATAGATCTCAGATCGGGGTATCATCAGTTGAGAATAAAAGATTCTGATATTCTGAAAACCACATTCAAAACAAGATATGGATACTATTAATTTGTAGTGATGCCATTTGGGCTGACAAATGCACCTGTAGCCTTTATGGATCTAATGAATCGGATATTTCGACCATACCTGGATCAATTTATAGTTGTATTTATTGATGATATCCTGGTATACTCATAGACGATAGAGGACCATGACAGACACCTCAGAGTAGTATTGCAGATTCTGAGGGAGAAGCAACTGTATGGTAAATTGAGTAAGTGTGAGTTCTGGTTATCTGAGATTGCATTTCTGGGCCATATTGTGTCAACAGAGGGTATTAAAGCAGATCCTAAAAAGATTGAAGCCATTATGGAATGGAAGCCTCCTAAAAATGTTGCAGAAGTCAGAAGTTTCTTAAGCTTGGCAAGTTATTATCGACGGTTTGTGAAGGGATTCTCATCCATAGCAAGTCCGTTGACTAAGCTACTGCATAAAAATGTCAGATTTGAATAGAATGACAGATGCCAAGCAGCTTTTGACAGATTGAAGACAATGTTAGTTGAGGCTTCAGTCCTAATTTAGCCAGTTTCAGGTAAAGATTTTGTGATCTATAGTGATGCCTCACACCATGATTTAGGTTGTGTATTGATGCAGGAAGGTAAGGTGGTTGCATATGCATCCAGACAGTTGAAAACTCATAAACAGAATTATCCTATACATAATCTGGAACTTACAGCCATCGTATTTGCCTTGAAAATATGGAGGCATTACTTATATGGTGAGAAGTGCTACATATACACAGATCACAAGAGTCTAAAATATCTGCCTATTCAGAGAGAGCTTAATCTGACATAGAGATGATGGATGGAATTGATCAAAGACTATGATTGCGTAATTGACTACCATCCAGGAAAGGCGAATGTGGTAGCAGACTCTTTGAGCAGAAAAGCATTATTCGCCCTAAAGGCTATGAATGTGCAATTACAATTGAATCCCAATAATGCATTAGTAGCTGAATTGAGATGCAAACCTAGTTTAATTCAGCAGATAGTAGAAAAATAGAAGCAGGATGATAGAATTCAGATGATATATAGATAGATCCCAGAGGGGAAGCATCCGAACTTCTCAGTTAGAAATGATGGTATTGTATGTTTCAAAGACAGGATTTGCATTCCAGATGATGAAGAATTGAGGAAGATGATCCTGAAAGAGGCACACAGTAGTACGTATTCGATGCACCCAAGTAGCACAAAGATGTACAAAGATTTGAAGACTCAGTATTGGTGGTCTAGGATGAAGAAAGATGTGGTAGATTTCGTGAATAAGTGTATGACCTGTCAACAGGTGAAAGCTGAACACCAGGTTCCATCAGGATTGCTACAGCCAATATCAATACCTGAATGGAAATGGGATCGCATCACGATGGACTTTATCATAAGATTGCCACTCACCCGGAGTAAACCTGATGCTATATGGGTAATAGTGGATCGATTGACGAAATCAGCACATTTCCTACCTGTCAGAACTGACTATTCACTGGATTGACTGGTAGAATTGTATATAAGAGAAATAGTCAGATTGCACAGAGTGCCTGCATCAATAATATCAGATCGAGACCCGAGGTTTACATCCAGATTCTGGAAGAAATTTCAAGAAGCTTTGGGTACTCGATTGAGTTTCAGTACAGCCTTCCATCCGTAGACAGACGGACAATCAGAAAGAGTAATTCAGGTACTAGAAGATATGCTCAGGAGTTGTATAATTGATTTCGAAGGGAGTTGGACTGATCACCTCCCATTGATTGAGTTTGCATATAATAACAGTTACCAAACGAGCATAGCTATGGCACCATATGAAGCACTGTATGGAAGGAAATGCAGGACACCAGTATGCTGGACAGAGTTGGGTGAAGACAGGTTAGTAGGCCCAGATTTAATTAGACAAACTGAGGAGAAGGTGAAGATCATTAAGGAGAGATTGAAAGTTACTTCTGACCGACAGAAATCATATGCAGACCTGAAAAGAAAGGAGATAGAATATGAAGTCGGTGAAAAAGTTTTCCTTAAAGTATCTCCGTGGAAGAAAGTGCTCAGATTTGGCAAAAAAAGGAAGTTAAGTCCTAAGTTTATTGGCCCATATGAAATCATTGAACGTGTGGGACCAGTAGCCTATAGACTTGCTTTACCTCCTGAACTAGAAAAGATTCATAATGTGTTTCATGTGTCTAGGCTGAGGAGATACAGATTTGATCATTCCCACAGAGTTCAAGCTGAATGCATTGAAATACGACCATACCTGACATACGAAGAAGAACCAGTGCAAATTCTTGATAGGGAGATTAAAGAACTACGAAATAAAAGAGTTCCACTGGTGAAAGTCCTCTGGAGGAATCATAATGTAGAAGAAGCTACTTGGGAGAGCGAGGAAACAATAAGACAACAATATCCTCAACTGTTCGATTGAGTTAAAATTTCGAGGACGAAATTTCTTAAGAGGGGAAGAATTGTAACATCCATAATTTTCATAAATTATGAAAAGTACCCATAATTGTTGTTAATTATGTGAAAAATAATCTAATGGGTTTATTTGGATTAATTTTTAGGTATACAAGTGGACCAGGCAGAGCGGTCCAGAAAGAGTACATGAAGAAAAAGAAAAATATTGACAGTGAGTACCGAGACCAGGGATCGCGATGAGCAGCTCGCGGTGAAAATGTTGATTTTGGGTAGTGAGCAATGCGACCAGACACCGTGATGGTTGATCACGATGAAGGCGGTAAAAACACTCCAGTGAGCACCGCGATCAGGTGGCACCACCATAGGTCGCGAGGAGCGGTTGCGATGACTGAATTTTTTTAAAAAAAATATAGCGATGGGAAGCTTCACGAGAAAGCAAAACAGAACAATAGAGAGAGAGAAACCGAGAAAAAAGAAAGAAAAAGAAAAAGAAAGAGAAAGAAAGAAGAAGAAGAGAAAGAAGAAGAGAGAGAAAGGAAAAAGAAGAAAGGAAGAAGAAGAATAAGAGAAGAAGAAGAAAAAGAAGAGAAGAAGAAGAAAGAGAAGGAAAAGAGAAGAGAAGAAGAGAAAAGGAGAAAGAAAAAGGGGGAAAAAGGGAATCCATAAAAGAAACTGTTGTAGAAATGGTATCTAGGTTGGTGTACACTCGTTTTTGAAATCTTTACAAAATTATTATGTGTTTTTGGTTTGAATATGAGATTTTTGGATAATTTAGTAAATATATGTTCATACTGTTCTTCATTTGAATGATTTTGCTTTAATCGTATTTCGATTATCATGATTACATTGAAATAAATTGTTTCAGAATATCGTATGAACAAATCGTTTAATTTCCATGAAATTATATATACATGTTTTACTTATCATTTGAAATTTACATTTGTTGAATTTAAATTCGATTTGTGAATTACAGCTGTTTATTTCGAAATGAATACCATGCATTGATATGAGAATTCGAAAATATTGTATTGAAACGGCCTTAGGATACTTGGATATAGAAAATGGATATAGGAGGTTGATATACCAGCTGGGTGATTTCAGCAGTATTGCACTGTTATTATTAGTGACCGTTGGACTTCGCGGGGCAAACCTGACATAGACTAGTTTAGGCGAATCCCAGAGGTGAACGTCACATCGATATTGATATTACGTACCTCCCTAAGGATGGTTCAGGCCCCCAGTGCTAGTCCTAGGGTAAGGAGTCATTTCAGCCCATATTCCAGTCCAAAAAAGTATGTTGAGTATACCAAAGGGCCAGGATTGAAATGAAATTGGATAAACTGTTTATAAACGAATTTAGAAAATTGATTTTGTATAGTTTAATTTACTAATTGAGTTAAATAGTAATTTGTTTTTATATTATATCATGTTTACATTTTATTTTGAAATTTATTTTGTGATTTTGATAAATGAGTTTAGTGTACACCCACTAAGCGATATGCTTAACACGTTGACTTTTATCACGCGTAGGTAACAGAGATACAGAGGGAGAAAAAGACTAGGAAGGAGGTACCTGCAGATAGAGATTCAAAGTCACCATCCTTTTGGGTAGTTATATTTGAATTTTAGTTGTATATCATTTAGTTACGCGTGCATGTACAGAAGTTTGTAAATTTGTTATATATATATATATATATATATATATATATATATATATATAAGTTTTGTAAATATTTATTTAACGGGTTATGTTTTCAAAGATTGTAAATATTAATAACGTATTATTTGATTTGAAAATGCTTGGAAAGTCGCACTATACGGCAGAGTGCGCATTTAATTGAGAATTTAATCTTGAAGTGTTGATATTATATTATTTGAATTTTTGTAAAAACAGGATTTTTGGAAAGTCAGAAAAACAGAGGAAACTTTAGCAAAAATTTTCCAAATAGTTTTGGATGGGTCATTATAAAAGGGATTTTAAAATATATCTTATTTGGTTTTCAATGGCTTTCAAATTATAAAGTGAGTTAAGAAAAATTTTGAAAACCGAGTAACGCTCCATGGGTTGATCCAGGCGGGTCAGGTCAGGGGGTGTTACACGTTTAGTAATTCTTTGTCGTTTGTCTCTTCGGTTGCGTGTTGTATTCTGTAAGAAGGGTAATCAACCTCAGTTGCTATTACGGCCTCCGAGCCATAGGTTAAGGAGAATGGCATTTCCCCTATTGACGTTCTGATCGTCGTACGGTAGGACCATAACACGCCTTGTAGCTCGTCGGCTCATTTCCCTTTGTATTGGTCTAGTCGCTTCTTGAGGGTGGATATAATCGTTTTATTAGTGGATTCTGTTTGGCCGTTGGTTTGAGGATATCTTGGGCTCGAGTAGCTTAGTTTGATCTTCCACTTGTCACAAAAGTCTTGGAAGTCGTATGATATGAATTGTGAGCCATTGTCAGTGACTATCTCTTTTGCAACTCCGTAGCGGCATATGACATTCTTCCAAATGAAGCTTTTTACTTCGAAGTCTTTGATTCTCACATATGACTCGGCTTCGGCCCATTTTATGAAGTAATCGGTCACGGCTAGCATGTAGACCTTTCCTCCGGTAGCGACTGGCATTTTCCTACTATGTCCATCCCCCACTTCATGAAGGGCCATGGTGCTGAGATGGGGTGAAGTCGCTCCGGGTACTGATGCGAAATATGGGCGAAGCATTGGCATGGGTCACATCGCTTGACGAGGTCGTGCGACTCAAATTGCATTGTCGGCCAATAGTATCTTGCTGTGATTGCTCTGTTGGCTAGGCTTCTCCCCGCTGAGTGGTTTCCGCATTGCCCTTCGTGCAAGTCCTTGAGTACTTGTTGAGCCTCAATTGGGTCGACACATTTAAGGAAGGGCCCGGAGTAGGACCGCTTGTAAAGTTGACCTTCTATTATGGAGAATCTGGCAGCCTTTATCTTGACTCTTCGTGCTTCTACCTTGTCAAATAGGAGGGTGTTGTTTATCAGGTAGTCGTAGATCGGAGTGATCCAAGTTGGTTCGTCCAAAATTGGTTCGACCTTGAGGTTTGTTGGCTTCCACACAGCTAGCCATTGGGTAAAAATCATGGGGATGGTCCACTTAACTGTGGTATTTAGTGCGAAACCGAGGTTGGCGAGCGCGTCGGCATGTGTGTTTTCTAATCTTAGTATTTGTTCGATGTTGAACGACTCGAACGAGGTTTGTAGTTCTTTCACCAAGGTTAAGTAAGCCGACATTTTCAAGTCTCGAACTTGGTAAGATCCTTGCAATTGTCTCACAATTAATTGGGAGTCACTACGTACCTTTATCCGTTCGACGCATAAGTCCTTTGCCAAGGTGAGCCCGGCTATGAGGGCCTCATACTCGGCTTGAATCCGCATTGAATGGATCGTTCGCTGACGTGTCCCTCGGGTGAGGTAAGTACTACCCTTAGTCCGCTGCCCCTGGCGTTACTTGATCCGTCGACTGCCAAGGTCCAATCTTCCTTTGAGGTGTCGCATGACATGGTACAAAGCTCTTCTTTCGCTTGTTGTAGAATCCCAGGTGTGAAGTCCGCTATGAAGTCTGCCAATGCTTGCGATTTGATCGCTATACATGGCTGATAGTTGATGTCGTGTTCACTTAACTCCACTGCCCATTTTACTAGTCGTCCGGAAAGTTCGGGCTTGTGTAGGACGTTCTTTAAGGGAAAGGTAGTGAGTACGCTAATGGTATGGCATTGGAAGTATGGCTTCAATTTCCTTGCAGCTGTAACTAGTGTAAGGGCCAATTTCTCAAGTTAAGTGTACCTTGTTTCTGCGTCGAGTAAGGTCTTGCTGATGTAGTATACGGGTAGTTGTTTGTCATATTCCTCCCTCACTAGTACTGCGCTAACGGCTGTTTCAGACACAGCGAGGTAGAGTAGAAGTGATGAACACTTAAATTTGTATAATAATAAAGGTTAAAACCATTATTTTATACTATTAGTGTCATCAAATTACCTAACTTATTTATAACTACACTTAATTGTTAAACTTTCTATTTTGATGCAGGTTCAGTGTAATGGGCATAACTTTGCACTCAACTATCCATTCACTACGTTCTTGATAGAGTTGGAAAGATAACTCATAGCCCTATAAGTTTGGTTTGTAAACTCTTATCATATTTGGACTTCTTTGAAGACAAATATTGGATTATTTTGGGCTGGTTTGCATGGCCGCGTCGATTGGGCAGTCTTCACTATTTGGGCCATAACTCTCTCCAGAAAATTCCAACTATTATGAGTCTTATCATTCTAGAAAGATAAGAGAATTATCTACAACTTTGATGTTTATCACGAGATCAAATTGTCAAAGGAACGGTGCCTAATTCGGTGGAAAAGTCGGTGCATGTGTGGAAAACAACAAAGTTGACAACTTTACCTTACCAAATTCAATCAACTTGCATTAATTTATTCCTACCACTTTTGACTTGTTTGCCTCTCATTGTGTCTATAAATAGAGGCCTTGTATAAGCTTGAGGGCAGCTTGGGTTCCTTGCCAAGTTCACCTTACATTGTTGTATTGTTGAACTTTTGTGATAATCTAATTTCTCTCTTGCTCATTTTATTTCTTTTACTTGTTTTATTTCTTTTATCATGAGTAGCTAAATTCTCTTTTTGCTAAGGTGAAGGTGAAGCTCTTGGTATGTGAATAAATATTTATTTAACTCTTAACATGGTCTTAAAGTTTATATTCATTTGTGTAAATTTATCTACATGTTTTATATTACTTTTCTTATTTAATTGAATTTTCATCTCTTACTCTTATGTGAAGTGGGGATCTTGACTTATTGTAGACAATTCTTGGCACAATGAATGCTTGAATCCGTCTAGAATCGCATGGTTATACCTGCACCTCTGACCAAGGATTCTTGATTCATTGTAGACAAACAACACCATAAATACTTGAATCCGTCTAGAACCGCATGGTTATACCTGCATCTGGCAAAGGAATCTTGATTTATGGTAGTTGATTGGCACAATAAGTACTTGAACCCATTTAACATAAGGAGTGTAGAGTACCCATTGTAATATAACTAAAAGAAAAGAAATATAACTTGATAGATGTGTAAAGAACTTAAATGGTCTAACTTCCGATTAGAACCTCCTTTATGTGTGGATTCCAATTGAGTGATAAAAATGAGTTAAATATAACTTAAACCATATACCAAGAGTGGAACCTCTAACCTTAGCATGTTTTAATTTAATTTGTTTCACCATTATACCTACCCTCATTTCATAATATTTTATTTCCTATTATATTTTCCTTGTAGATTTTTGTTGGTTTTTGCATGATCTAAATATTCTTCCTCGTGGATCGACCCCGGTCTCACCGGGTTAATTTATTACTTCGACACTCCTGCACTTGGGAGTAGAAATTCATTTTCTGGACGTGTCAAGTTTTTGGCGCCGTTGCCGGGGAAGTATCATTTGGTGTTCAAAACCATCAAAATTCTTTTCATCTTTTTCATTTTCTTTTTCTTGTAAATAATATTATTTTTTGGTGTTTTTGTTTTCTTTTATTCTGTTGCATCTAAGACTTGCATGAGAGCTTGGTGACGTACACCAACTGGTAGACTTGTTAGGGGCTCCCTATCTGCATTTGAAAATATGGCAGAAAACGAAGTTGAAAGAGTCACTGATCTTGGGGACAATCGTTCCCAACACAATGATCATGCACAACCTAGAACACTTAGAGACTACATGAACCCCACAAGAACTAGTGCTCCATCATGTCTAGTTTTTCCTCCAGATGCATCTCATTTTAACTTTAAGCCGGGTATTATTCAACTTTTACCCAAATTTCATGGATTAGATGCCGAAAACCCATACCTGCATTTGAGAGAGTTTGAGGAAGTGTGCAACACTTACAATGACACAAATTGTAGCATGAACACCATCCGACTAAAGCTTTTCCCTTTCTCTTTGAAAGATAAAGCTAAAACATGGCTGCAAAATCTTAGGTCTAGATCTATTGGTAATTGGGATGAAATGCAGGAACAGTTCTTGAAAAAGTTCTTTCCTCATCATAGAACAAATTCCTTCAAAAGACAAATTAGCACTTTCAGCCAGAAACCAGGAGAGACCCTTTACCAATCTTGGGAGAGGTACAAAGAATTGCTTAATTCTTGTCCTCACCACGGCTTTGAAACATGGAGACTAGTCACACACTTTTACGAGGGTTTAACACCCCAAGGTAGACAAATGGTCGAAATGATGTGTAATGGAGAGTTTGGAGATAAAGACCCTGAAGAGGCACTAGACTACCTAGACCTATTAGCAGAGAATGCTCAAAATTGGGACACTGCAGGTACCCAAGAGGCACCGAGCAAAGCTCAAGCCTCTACATCTAGTGGAGGTATTTACAACCTTAGGGAAGAACATGACATTCAAGCCAAATTTGCATCTCTAGCTAGAAAGGTCGAGGCCTTAGAATTGAAAAAGAGCGGTCACCTAAAATCCGCTCAAGAAATTGTGTGTCACATATGTGATACCAATGAGCATTCAACTAAGGAATGCCCAACTCTGCCTGCATTCAAATAATGTCTCTATGAACAAGCCAATGTCCTAAACACTTTCAAAAGGCCAAATCCTAACCCATACTCATAGACCTACAATCCAGGTTGGAGAAATCACCCAAACTTCAGTTGGAGGAATGATAATAATGCACAATCTTCACAACCATCACCTCTTCAAGGTCACCAAAACTTTCAAGGTACTCAAGGTTATGCACCCTATGTCCCACAATTTAGGAAAAACCTTGAGGAAACATTGCATTCATTCATTGAAAAGCAAGAGACCATTAACAATCAAACTTCACAAACCTTGTCCGATTTAAAAGACACTCTTGCTAAGATTGCATCAACACTCACCATCTATGAAAAAGGAAAATTTCCTTCTCAACCTCAACCCAATCCTAAGGGTCAATACAACCTGGAAGAGGGTAGTTCAGGAAGTCAACACATGGACCAAGTTAAATCAGTCATAACTCTTCGCAATGGTAAGGTTGTCGAAAAACCTATTCTTGATCCTTGTGAGAAAGATGATAAGTCTATCTCCAAGAGTAAGGAAGGGGTTGATAAGCCTGTACCTAGCCAAGAAAAGACCAAACTCCCACCTGTAGCCCCATTTCCTCAAGCATTGAACAATCCAAGGTAATTGAACCACAATCCTGAAATTTATGAAATTTTCAAACAAGTGAAGGTCAATATTCCTTTGTTGGATGCTATTAAACAGGTTCCTTCTTATGCAAAATTTTTGAAAGACTTGTGCACTGTGAAAAGAAAACTGAATGTGAAAAAGAGAGCCTTTTTAGCAGAACAAGTAAGTTTCATTCTTCAAAACAATAATTCTATGAAATATAAGGACCCTGGTTGTCCTACAATTTCATGCATTATTGGAGAGCATAAAATTGAACAGGCTTTACTTGATCTTGGTGCTAGTGTTAATTTACTTCCATATTCAGTTTATCAAGAACTTGATCTAGGTGAGTTAAAACCAACTTCCATAACTCTTTTACTTGCTGATAGATCAATTAAAATGCCAAGAGGGATAGTGGAAGATGTGTTAATACAAGTCGATAAATTCATATATCCTGTGGATTTTATTGTCTTGGATACATAACCTGTTGCTAATGGGTGTAAACCAATTCCTGTTATTTTAGGCCGCCCATTTTTAGCAACTTCTAATGCTTTAATTAATTGCAGGAATGGCGTAATGAAGATGACATTTGGAAATATGTCACTAGAGCTTAATGTTTTCAACATGTGCAAACAACCACAAGATGAAGGTGATGAAAATGAAGAAGCAAACATGATTGAAGCTATTGTTGAAGATCATATTCAAACAGGGAGTTCTTCTGATCCTTTGGAAACTTGTTTAGTTAATTCATTTGAGTCAAGCATGCAACTAGATCCTACTGTTTCTAATATATGTTCGTTGCTTGATTGTACCCAGGTGATGGAGAACAAAGGTTGGAAGCCGAAATTTGAAGAATTGGGACCTGTCAATGAAAGTAAACAAGAAGAAGTACCCAAACTAGAATTGAAGCCATTACCTGAAGGACTGAAATATGCATTCCTTGGTGAAGAACAAACTTACCCGGTGGTAATTTCTTCAACTCTTACCAACGAACAGGAAGGTAAATTGATAGAGGTACTTAAAAGGCATAAAAATGCAATTGGTTGGACTTTAAAAGACATAAAAGGCATTAATCCTTTGATATGTACACATAGAATACATCTAGAAGATAATGCTAGAACATGTCAACAGCCCCAAAGAAGATTAAATCCACACATGAAAGAGGTAGTAAGAGGTGAAGTTCTCAAGTTACTTGATGTAGGAATTACCTACCCTATTTCTGATAGTAAGTGGGTAAGTCCAACACAAGTAGTCCCTAAGAAATCTGGAGTCACAGTGATAAAAAAATGAAAAAGGAGAGTTAATACCAACACGAGTCTCATCTAGTTGGCAAATGTGTATTGACTATAGAAAATTAAATGCTGCCACTAGAAAAGACCATTTTCCCTTACCATTTCTTGACCAAATTCTAGAAAGAGTGGTAGGACATCCCTACTACTGTTTTCTTGATGGTTACTCAGGTTATTATCAAATCCCCATAGCACTAGAGAACCAAGAAAAGACAACATTCACATGTCCCTTTGGCACCTTTGCATTTAGAAGGATGCCTTTTGGCCTTTGTAATGCTCCTGCAACATTTCAAAGATGTATGTTGAGCATTTTTAGTGACATGGTTGAACATTTTTTAGAAGTCTTTATGGATAATCTAACAGTGTTTGGAAATTCATTTGATAATTGCCTTGAAAATTTAGAAAATGTGTTAAAAAGATGTGAAGAAAAATGTTTGGTGTTAAATTGGGAAAAATGTCATTACATGGTCACCTCTGGAATTGTCCTAGGACATGTGGTTTCTTCTAAGGGAGTTGAAGTTGACAAAGCAAAAGTTGAATTAATTGCTCATTTGCCTCCACCAAAAACGGTTAGGGATGTTCGATCTTTCCTAGGCCATGCAGGATTTTATAGGAGATTCATTAAAGATTTTAGTGCAATATCTAGACCTCTTTGTAATCTCCTAATAAAAGATACACCATTTGAATGGACTCAAGATTGTCAAAAATCTTTTGATAAGTTGATTAGCCTTTTGACAACTGCCCCTATCATGCAATCCCCTGATTGGTCTCTGCCTTTTGAGTTGATGTGTGATGCTAGCGATTTTGCTGTCGGTGCCGTGCTAGGGCAAAGGAAGGAAGGTAAGCCTTATGTCATTTATTACGCAAGTAGAACTTTGAATAGTGCACAAATGAATTATACTACTACAGAAAAAGAACTACTTGATGTAATATTTGCATTAGACAAATTCCGATCTTATTTAATTGGCTCTTCAACTATTGTTTTCACTGATCATGCTGCTGTGAGGTACTTAATGTCTAAACAGGATGCCAAACCTAGATTGATACGGTGGATTTTGTTGCTCCAAGAATTCAACATCACAATCAAAGATAAAAAAGGAGCTGAAAATGTTGTTGCAGATCATTTGTCAAGACTTACAACAAACTCATCCTTGGACATAACACCTATCAATGACTCTTTTCCAGATGAGTTTTTGTTTTCTATTAGGAAAATGCCATGGTATGCTAACATTGTCAATTTTCTTATAACAGGAGAGATGCCATCTCAATGGACAGCACAAGATAAGAAAAAGTTTCTGACAGAGGTTAGAAATTTTTATTGGAATGACCCATACCTGTTCAAGTATTGCCCTGGTCAAATTTTTCGTAGATGCATACCCGACAATGAGGTAAGTAGTGTCATTAAATTTTGTCATACAGAAGCATGTGGGGGTCATTTTTCTTCAAGGAAAACGGCTGCAAAAATCTTACAATGTGGATTTTATTGGCCAACTCTGTTCAAAGACACCTACACATTCTGCAAAACTTGTGAAAATTGTCAAAAACTAGGGGCTATTTCTAAACGGCACATGATGCCTCTAAACCCTATACTTGTCATTGAAATATTTGATTGTTGGGGGATAGATTTCATGGGCCCGTTTCCATCATCATTCGGTTTTGTTAACATTTTAGTCGCAGTTGACTATGTCTCCAAATGGATCGAGGCAATTCCATGTCGAAATAATGACCACAAAACAGTTGTCAGATTTTTGAAAGAAAATATTTTGAGTCGTTTTGGAATTCCTCGAGTCATTATAAGTGATGGGGGAACACATTTTTGCAACAAAGTCTTTGAGTCTCTAATGAAGAAATATGGGATTACACATAAAGTTGCTACCCCTTATCACCCTCAGACAAGTGGACAAGTTGAATTAGCTAATCGAGAGATAAAACAAATTTTAGAAAAAACGGTTAATCCAAATCGCAAAGATTGGTCACTTAGACTAAACGATGCACTTTGGGCTTACCGTACTGCTTTCAAAACATCTTTGGGTATGTCACCCTATCGATTAGTTTATGGGAAACCTTGTCACTTGCCTGTGGAACTGGAGCATAAAGCTTACTGGGCTATCAAAACTTTTAATTCAAACATTGATGATGCTTGCAAATTACGTAAGCTACAACTGAATGAACTTGAGGAATTAAGAAATGATGCATATGAGAATTCGAGAATTTATAAAGATAGAACCAAAACCTTTCATGACAAATTAATTTTAAGAAAAACATTTGATGTTGGGCAAAAAGTTTTACTTTATAATTCTCGACTTCACATATTCCCTGGAAAATTGAGATCTAGGTGGAGCGGTCCATTTGTTGTGAAACATGTTTATCCTTATGGGGCCATTGACATTGAAAACCCTAGGAATGGTAACGTGTTTAAAGTGAACGGTCAAAGACTTAAACCATTTCTAGAAAATCAAGTTTTCGAAGAAGGGACTCTTCCTCTTGCAGACCCATGTTATGAAAACCATTGATATGATTTGAATTGAGTTTGTATATTTCTTTCTAACTCTAATTTTTTGTGATTGCAGGCTAATTTTGTATTTTTCTTTTTCTTTTTCCTTCTTCTATTTTCCCGGTTAAATGGCGGATAACGGTACTCCGTGACTTTTCAAGTCGGTGTTTTCAGTCTCCCATAATAGCTGATAAAAAAAAAAAAAAAATTCTTACTTTGTACATTCTCTTTTCTCTCCCTTTTCTTTTTCACAAAAATGGAAGAAATTCTCGAGAAATTGAAAATTCGTTTTCCCTTACTTCCTCAAAAAGCATTGATGAAAATTTACAAAGCACGGTCCGAAAGATTAAGAATGCTAATGTGCAAAGGCATCCCTGTTGAGGTACGTTGGCTGATTGAAGCCAAGGTAAGATTGGCAGGTGAGTTCTCTGATTCATTTATTACTTACATGCCTGGTCTGGGTAAGAGCAGTTATGCAAAGAAAAGAAGAGCAAAGAAATTGGGCGTATGTTATAAGTGTGCTCGCACGACTTGTAACACACGTTGTCGTTCTCTTGGAATGGTGTCTGTAAATCGAGAAGATAAAATACAATTCATTAAGGATGGCCTGAGTAAGGAGTTATTAGACAATATTTTGTTGACTCTTGAGACGCATCCTAGTAGATATGTGCATATTGCAATTCTCGCTTTATGGAACCAATTTCAAAAAGAACAGGAGCGATACAGTCTTGGGAATCTGACTTTAAAAGACCCTGTTTGCCAATTTATAAGAAAATTGGATAGGAAGCCTATCCTCGACCCATAGAGGGCGTTCAAGCCGTTTCTGGACGTAAAACCAGAGGAAGATGTGAGCCACAATCACAACTACTTGTACATATACAGGTCAGCCACTCTTTTTGACATTTTATACTCTAGCCTGACATTCATCTGCCCATGCAGACCTAGTCATATGGCTTCCATGATTTCATCTTCTTTATGAGCACTATAAATGACACTTCTCTATCTTCTCCAGTTCTCACAACTCTACAAATTTCCAAAAAAAAAAAAAACAGCGTGCATAACAATGGCAAACACCATCTCACGCCACTTTACTAATATTTGTGTCTTTTGTGGGTCTAGTTCTGGTAAGAATAGAGAATTTGAGGAAGCTGCTGACCAGCTTGGTAGGGTATTAGCAGAGAAAAAGATTCATTTAGTTTATGGCGGAGGTAACCTTGGGTTGATGGGTCGTGTCTCAAAAGCTGCTTATGATGGCGGCAGTCAAGTTTTGGGTGTCATCCCAAAAGCTTTGAGTGTGGGTGGTATTAGAGGAAATACAATTGGGGAAGTGCAGATTGTTTCAGACATGCATGAACGCAAAGCTGAAATGTTTAGTCATGCTGATGCATTCATAGCCTTACCAGGGAGATTTGGAACCTTAGAGGAACTCTTTGAAGTCACCTCATGGGCCCAACTCAAAATCCATCAAAAACCAATAGGCTTGTTGAATATTTGTGGTTTTTATGATGGTCTATTGTCTTTCCTAGATCATGCTGTGGAAAACCAATTTATCTCACCTCTAGCTCGACGTATCATTGTCACTGCTTCTAATGTTCATCAATTGATTGAACAATTAGAAGCTTTTGTTCCCGAATATGACATTGATTCATGGTAGACAAACAACACCATAAATACTTGAATCCGTCTAGAACCGCATGGTTATACCTGCATCTGGCAAAGGAATCTTGATTTATGGTAGTTGATTGGCACAATAAGTACTTGAACCCATTTAACATAAGGAGTGTAGAGTACCCATTGTAATATAACTAAAAGAAAAGAAATATAACTTGATAGATGTGTAAAGAACTTAAATGGTCTAACTTCCGATTGGAACCTCCTTTATGTGTGGATTCCAATTGAGTGATAAAAATGAGTTAAATATAACTTAAACCATATACCAAGATTGGAACCTCTAACCTTAGCATGTTTTAATTTAATTTGTTTCACCATTATACCTACCCTCATTTCATAATATTTTATTTCCTATTATATTTTCCTTGTAGATTTTTGTTGGTTTTTGCAGGATCTAAATATTCTTCCTCGTGGATCGACCCCGGTCTCACCGGGTTAATTTATTACTTCGACACTCCTGCACTTGGGAGTAGAAATCCATTTTCTGGACGTGTCAAGAAGTGTCTCTCCTTCCTTAGGTTTGGATAGGAAGGGAGGGTCTGCTAAGTAACGCTTAATGTTTTGGTATGCATCTTCGCTTTTTTTATTCCAATCAAATGATTTACTCTTCCTTAGAGCGTCGAAGAAAGGCTTGCATTTTTCGGATGACTTTGAGATGAAACGGTTGAGGGCCGCGAGTTGCCTGGTCAATTTTTGTACGTCTTTGATGCTTTTGGGGGATCTCAAATCCATGATGGATTGGATTTGATCTGGGTTGGCCTCGACGCCCCTCTTGGTTACCAAATATCCGAGGAACTTTCCTGATAAGACTCCAAAGGAACACTTGGTTTGATTAAGCTTCATCCCGTATTTGTCAATGATATCGAACGACTGTCGGAGGTGGTCGAGGTGTTGATCCGCTATTAATGATTTTACCAGCATGTCGTCGATGTAGACCTTTATGGTCTATCCAAGCATACTGGCGAACATTTTGTTGACTAACCTTTGGTAGGTTGCCCCGGCGTTTTTGAGACCAAAGGGCATCACTTTGTAGCAAAAAATGTCGCGCTACGTGATGAAAGAAGTTTTTTCCTGATCGTCCGAGTGCATAAGGATTTGGTTGTATCCAGAGAACGCATCCATGAAGCTTAATACTTCGTGGCCTGCTGTAGCGTCCACCATCATGTCGATGTGTGGCAAAGGGAAGGAGTCCTTGGGACAGGCCTTGTTGAGGTCTATGAAGTCGATGTAGACTCGCCATTTCCCGTTCTTCTTCTTCACTACTACTACGTTCGCAAGCCAGTCTGGGTAGTTCATTTCTCTTACTGAGCCAATGTCGATTAGCTTTTGGATTTCTTCGTTGATAACTTTGTTACACTCGGGCGCGAACTTCCTTCGTTTTTACTTTACGGACGGGTAATCTGGGTCGACTTGCAGCCTATGCACTAGGACTTCCGGGTTAATGCCGGTCATGTCAGCGTGCAACCATGCGAAGCTGTCATGTCAGGCCGTCAAAAAGCTGATTAACTTCGTTCTGATATTTTGTGAGAGGCAGGAGCCGATACTCACTTTGTGGTCTGGGAAGCTCGGATGTATGGATACTTCGTCGAGCTCTTCCATTTCTGGTCCGTCTTTCTTGGTGGCGGTGCTTGCGTTCTGTAATTGCTATAAGTCGAACGGCCTGGTTTTTAGAGTGTTTTGGTAGCAGTCCCGCGACGTCTTTTGCTGCCCTCGGATTTCATGGACCCCCCATTTGGTAGGAAAACGGATGACCTGGTGATATGTCAAGGGGATAGCCCTCATCTCATGAATCCACGGGCAACCCATGATTATGTGGTACGACAACGGGCAGTCGAGGATGAGGAAGCGTGTGTTCAAGTTGACTCCTTCCGCGTAGACGAGAAGGACAATTTCCCCTATGGTGTTCTTATGTTCTCCACTGAATCCCACCAAAATGGTCGAGCGGCGTACGATGTTGCACTCATCAATGTGCATCTCTCTTATCGCGACAAGGAAGAGTACATTTGTTGAGCTCCCATTGTCCACTAGGATCGGCTTAATCAAACAGTTGGCCACTGTTAATGAGATGACCAGCGCGTCATGGTGGGGGTTGAGTAGGTTTGTGTGCTCATCGCTACTAAAACTGATTGGATAATTATAAGTTGGGTCCGTCGTATGGGTTTGTCAGACTTCCGTACGTCCGGCTTGCCGTGAGTGGCGCTTCGCTTCTGAGTAAGTGACTCCGTTTACTTCGGATCCACCAGAGATGACGTTCACAGTTCTCTTATGTTTGGGGGGTTCTGGTGGTAGAATTGAAGCAATGTCGCGCGACCTATCCTTGCCCAAAAAAGTATTCTTACCTTTTTCGGTCAGGAATTCTTTAAGGTGGCCCTTCTTGAGTAGTTCTGCCACTTCTAGTCGTAGTGCGATGCAGTACTCTGTGCGATGGCCACGGTCGCCATGAAATTCGCACCACTTGGAGCTGTCCCTCTGGTCCGGAGGGCTTATCATCTAGTCTGGCCACCTAACTGATCTACCCATTCCTTTGAGGACGGCGATTACCTCTGCTGGTCTGATGCTCAAATTATATTCTGGTAGTTTGTTCTTTATCCGGTCGAATGGTCTTGGAGGTCTGTCGTCGCGTCGGCATTCATACCTTACCTAACCGTTCCTTCGGGGTATTGTTGGGTATGGCTCAACACATCTGTTGTTTATTCGCTGTTCGACCCTCCTACTCAACCTGTCTTCCCTGTTATTTGCTCTATTAGGTTTATAGTTCACTTCGTCTTCTTCCCACTTTATCTGTGCCCATGCCTTGGCTAGGACGTCTTCCATCGTTTTGCAAAGGTACTTGGTAAGCTCCTTGTATAGGTCGGAATCATAGAGTAGGCCATTGCAGAAGGCTAATATAGCCGTCGCCTGGTTGCAATGAGGGATGGAAACCTTTTCATTGTTGAAGCGGCCTACAAAGTCACGTAGGCGTTCACCTCTCCTTTGGCTGATTGTGTAGAGGTCGTCGGATTGTTTCTCTAACTTCTAGCTGCTAGCGAACTGCTCTACGAAGGTGTCCGTGAGTTGGGCGAAAGAGTTGATGGAAACATTGGGAAGGTTGGTGTACCATTGTAGAGCTAGCCCTAAAAGGCTCGAGCCGAAGCCTTTGCACATGCATGCTTCCCTTAGATCCCGTAGGATGGCAGCAGTGAACATTCGTTGCCAATACTGCGCAATGTGGTCGTCGGGATTCGTCGTCCCGTCGTACTGCTTCATACCGGGGAAGTTAAACTTTCTTGGCATCTCCACCGATGCTATTGCGTCGACGAAGGGAGAGTGGACAAAGCCATTGGCCGCGCTTTTCTTTATAGGAGCGGGCATTCCTGGAATGCGTTGGATGAGTGCTTCCATCTCCGCGAACCTTCACGCCAAGTCGGGGTTAGCCAATGTTAACTCAGGATTTATTTGATTTGAGTTCGACGGGGCTAAACGCGAAAAACCTGATGGCGTTCTCGGTAGCGGGATGGTTTGTTGGGTTGAACCAACGTTGCCATTGGGGGTGGAGGTAGGTGGCATCTCTTGCGCTGCCCTTGCCATGCCCTCCAATTGATGCCTATCTGTCCCGTTCGACAGACTGACTACCGAATGTCGTGCGACAGTGCGTGCTCTGTCTACGGCTCGAATGTTAGGCTCTGCACCTGCAAGGATTGGGTCTAGGTCGCCAGCTGTAGTACTTTGTTCGTCTGGGCGAACTGGCGCATAGTAGGTAGTGTGGGTGGCTTGATCGAATGGCACGGGCTGTGATGTTGAAGCGTCTCCAAGCGGTCGGACGATGGTGAAGGAATTAATCCTATTTTGCAACTCTTGGTTCTCTGCCAACACTCGTTGGTTCTCTTGTTCGAGCGCTTGGAGCCTTTAGGTGTTCTCTTGCATCTGGGATATGAGGAGTTATACCCTAACCTCCATTGCGTTGTGATGAAAATCGTCAGACAACATAGTCGGAGTTGTTGCGCTCTACCCTCACTCATTCAGAGATTGTTGTGCCCCACGGTGGGCGCCAAATTGTAGTCCTCAAAAATCGGTCGCGGACACGGGGCACTACAACCTGCAAAGATAGAACGCATGTGACCCGCAGGACGTCTGGGACACCGGGGTGGTGCCGGCCAAAGTCACTCCGACGGTCAAGTTAGCGAGTGATAATAAGTATATAATGTTTATAAGTTGAGGTGAGTAAGTGATACTTCCTGTTAACTTGGTGACTGGGGTCTTTCTGATCGAAGGAGATGTGAGATTGGCTAATCGGGCTACAATCGGAAGGTGATCGGAGACAATAAACAATGGCCAGAGAATGTTGTCTGAATATTGATGGCTCTGAGATATGAGTTTTTTCGTCCCCCCTCTTTGGAGATCTATCTTTCATTTATAGGGGGATGATGTTTCTTCCCGTTTGAGGAATTTCATCATTACTTCCTTGTTGTCTCCAATCAAGGAGTTTTATGCATGCTTTCTTTGATTTAGTCGTTTAGGTTTTAATTATAGTTTTATAGGACCGTCTTTTAAAGTAGATCATAATTTGGTCATCCACAGAACCAAGAAGATTCCATGTCATACCACATGTGATTTTAACAATTGTCTTGAGACAATTTATGAATATACGTCGTGCGACATATCGACTGGTCGTTGATCCGAAGTGAGAATGATAATGTGTCGTGCGACGTAGGAGCTTTCCCAATAGTGGACACTGGAGTTACTTATTGCTACTTAGATCGTTGTGTGGGGTGTATGTCGTACTACATGAAGGTTCTTTTAGGTGTGTCAATCATTGTTTCATATGATTGTCTTTATTTGGATCACCGCGTAGTGATCCTAGTTGGGTCGTCGTGCGACAAAGTCAATAGGTTCATGACCATTTTTGACTTTGGGCCTGATCTCGTGATACACTTTGAGCTTCTGGGCTGGGTCCTCACTTATATTTTAGGTCTGACATATTTTAACTACTACAACAGATATACTAACTATTTGAACTATCAATCATTTTATTTTTATTGGCTTGTTAATTCTTAATTTAATATACTAAATTTGTTAGATCTCTTGTGATAAAGCAAAAATTCATGGTTCAGTCCTTGCACAATATGGATTTCTAATAACATGACCATTTACGACACAACAATTCATATTCGAGCAAATAATATCCAGGTCCCTTAAGGTTTACTCTTCTACAAACGAAAATAACTTTTAGATATATTAACAAAAACCTCTCATACTATTAGTCAAATTCCATTAATTTAACGATTATCAGATTTAACTGTAAAAAAAAAGTCAAAATACTTCTAAAATAATATATAATATTATTAAAATTTATTAAATAAAAAAAAGTTGAAATAGACAGTAAAAATCTTAACTATTTTTTCTCTCTTCTTTTTTTTATTTAATAAATCTAAGTAATTTTATATTTTATTTTAAAATATTTTGATCTTTTTTTACAGTCAAATTTGATCAACCGTTAAATTAGATAAAATTTAACTGATAATAGAAGAGGTCTTTCCCAATAAACTTAAAAGTTATTTTCGCTTATAGAAGAACAAACATATGGGGATCTAAATATTATTTACTCTTCATATATTCTACCTCAAGGCCCCTTTGAAAATGACTAACACATCAAACAAAGCCAAATATGCCTGATCTTGTTTCCGGGTTTGTCGCATTCTGCTTGTGTTTTGAGTTTGAGATCTGAAAGGCAAAACCTGAATTTGTAAAAACATGTTTGATTTGTAAAATCACAAGGTCATTTTCTAGGTATCGATTATTTTTATTTTCAAAGTTTCCTTTGTGTTCATGAGAGCATGGAATCAGGAGGAGACAGTGTTTCCAAAGTAATTTGTCTCCTTTTCCAGTAGATGGGCCTAAGAAACCCCACCCTCCAAACTCAATTCGTAACAGCATCACACAAAAGCATGCATTTCATTTATTCAACACGAAAGGGATTAATGGGGTTCAATATAGCGATATGAGCACAAAAAATTATGTGCTTGAAGAGCCCGGAATGAACTCAGCCTGTTCTTCAAGCAACAAATTATAATGAAGGACAATTTTCTACATGCCAAATGATTTGCCGCCAGGATCCAAGTATTTTTTGGGGTCAGAAATTGAGGTGCCATGCTAACTCATCATTACCTGCCAAAAATATAACTTCGATTTATTCGATTTAGACGAGCAGCTATGCAAATAAGAAGCTTAATCCTGATCAGAAAACTGCAAAGGGTCACAAAGAAACTACAAATAAGACTTAAAACACATCCAGACGGAACACAACATGCAGGGCCACACATACAACATGCAATGGGTTGAGCAAGAGCACAAGAGACTCACTAAGAGACTGATTATTAGATTTTGGTTATTCTTGATAGTTTAATAATGCTTCCATGACCCAATTATTTGAGTGTTTTTGCTCTTCGCAATGCATAAAGAACCATTAAAGACTGCTTATTGGATTTATCAGAATGATCGGATGACTGAAATAATATTTCACACATCCATTCCTTTAGTAGAATGGCAATCTGGGTAAGATGATAATTCAATGTCCATGTATTAGGAGCAATAAGCCAATTCAAAAATCCAGATCAAACTTAGATAAATGTCCTACAATAATCACTTCCAGTCAAAACATTGTCATAGTTCTATTTAGTACTATAGGCCTAGATATGCTCAGTATTTTCTTTCTCTCATTCAAAATAATTTCTTGTAATCATCACAATCAAACAAAAAGAAAATCCCAATCTAACCTTAAGTAGAATGTTGTCTGAGCTGGGCAAGGGCAACAGAAATCTTTGCACCAACGAGAGCATTATTTTTTACAAGTGCAATGTCTAAGACTAGTTAAGAAAATAAAGTTAACATATCAAACATCATTTACAATGAAAACTAGCTGTTAAATGATAAAAGAGAATGAATTGTATAAATCTATGCATATGCAAACAATTTTAGTCAGCCACCACCCACCACCACGATTAAAATTAATGAATTCATTAGCATAGCTGTGACAGGGAATTACAACAAAAACTATAAGCACAGCTATCAATTAAAAGTACAGATATTGTGCAATAAATTCCAGAAAAAAGGATACTTGAAGCAAGTGACATCCCTCCTGTTAGTTCATTCACTCTTGCAAGCAAGAAAGGAGTCTCTGCATTTCCTACTACATTCTTGTCCCTGAGAACAAACAAAATTTTTATTTAAGTAGAAGCAGGTGCATGTTGAAGAACTTTAAAGAGTAAGAAACAGTTTTGACCTAGCCTCTTTCAGGGCACTCTGTATTGCAGATTCAATTAAGCTCCCAGAAGCTGTGTGTTCTTTTGGGATGGGAACAGCAATCAGAACACCGGATCCAAGCTTAAGTTTCATGTTTGCATCTGCAATCAACCATAACCATCAAAATAGGATACAGGATTACTTGGAATTCTTTTATCTATTGAAATAAATATAAGAATAGCTGCCTCTTTCACTTGCCTATCAGCCGAGCACAGTCGTCTGGGCTATCAACACGACAGGGCACCTAGATTATTGTCAACGATCAAAATAAAAATGTTACATTTCATGAATGGCCTGTAAACAAAGTATGCTAAATGGTAAATCAGCACAAAAATCTATAAAAGCAATCTCAGATACAAATTGAGACTATTGTCTAGGAGATTATTATACTTTTTCTGCAACTATTATTGTTTTCATGGCTTATAAACTAAAATCTATGTAGAACTTTCAACCAAAACAGCAGATTTTTTGTTTCCCACCCTCTTTTGGAAGCCTTTTATGAGAGAGATATCTTCCAAATGTAAAGAAATACTCTATTATTCTATAAGAAATCTATCTAAGTATGAGAAAGGCCATTGAGAACCTATTGTACAATACTATGCTTGAATAAAATCTCCTTTCATTTTGTAATGGAAAAAGAGAAAATACTATTAACCAAGAATCATTGTGAGACACCATTATTCAATATTATTCATTTAAGCTAAACATGTAGACAATATAATATTCATAGTGCATTTTATATCAAATAAAGCAACTCAGAAAAAAGTGCTGAAACAAAGTCCACTATTGTACTACCTTGCAGCCACTACTTTCAGTAAAAAAGGCTGGGAACTCATGGGTCTTATAAGCAGCAACACAAACGCCCTGAGTTTCCTGTACTGATGGTTAGAAAAATTAGCAATAGGTAACTTATAATCTGAAGTTGATTTACTTTTAAGAAGAATATGGAAATAAAAAGGCAAGTACCAAATATTCAAGTGTCCTGGGAATATCTAATATGGATTTTACACCAGCAGATATCACTGCTACTGGAGTTTTTCCAAGCTCAGGAAGATCGGAGGATATATCCATTGCTGCAAAGAAAACATGAAAACAAACACACCCAACACAATTACTAATGCACTAATTGCCAAAATCCAAGATCTTGGTCTGTGTAATATTTCAAAGACATAAATTTGCAACCAATTAATGACGACTGCATGTTGATGCAAAAATGAAACTGCTCTAGCCTTGCATATTTTTGTCTGATGGTCCATTCTGTGAGACTTTTCCAAACAAACATAAAAAAGTAAATATATAAAATGGATCAAAACAATGTCCACCTTGAAAACCACAGGCGACAGATGATATAGTAAGTGATATCTTGCTAAATTGCAGCACTAACATAATTACCAAGGACAGCCTTGTGGCTCTTCAAACTAAAGGAAGGAATCTTCCTGCCTATCATTTGGGCAATAATACTTCAATCACATGATAAAGATGGGCATATTTAATATCATGCATGTAAGAATCAATCGGACATATAGCATGGTATTTACTACAAAAATGGTTGTGGCATTACACAGATGTCACGGATCCAAATTTTGTACATTTTTGGGTGGATTTTATCTATACTTATGGGGGAGGCTGAACATAAAAGGTTAGTTAATGACAGATGATTTTGTTGTTTTTGTATAGTTGTAGAAGGCCCTTATGGGTTGTAAGATCCCTTTAACGGAGTGCTGGTCGATTTTTTTCTATTAATACAATTTTCCGTTTCCATCAAGATATGGACCATCACAAATTGCTCAGTAATTGCAAAATCCAAAACGCCATGTGCTAAAAACAATTTCTGGTATCATGTTATACAAGGAACTAAAACTTACTGTGCTCCCCATGCCTGTGTACACCTCCAATTCCACCGGTAACAAACACAGGGATGCCAACCTGCAAAAATTCGTACATTTAAGTAACATTGAAAATATATATTAAAGATACAAGAATTTGAATAGAAACAAAATGCAATAAGAATTCACAAAGTGATAACACAATGCAAATGGGCGGTCACCATAGAAGCGAAAAACATGGTTGCAGAAACAGTAGTTGCACCATTCGCTCTCATTGCCACCTGAAAAGTGCATCAGGCAGTCTGCAAGCTTAGTTGTCATATTGAACCACAAAAGTGATGAAGAAGCTAAAAGCATGCACAGAGGCAAATTAGTTAAAAAAGAACTTTATCTAAACATGGTAACTAATTTCAAGAGCTACTCACGACATGTGCAATGTCCCTCCGAGCTGTCTTTTGAGCTTTGCTTCCTAACTTAGCAAGCCTTTCCAGTTCTTCTGTACTCAAACCTACACATAGCAACATCTTAGCCCCATGAGAAAATTAAATATTGAACTAAATATACTTCAGTCCAAGCAACTAGAGAAAATGAAAAAACTCAATAATCACAGTCGTGGAACCAAGTTGAGCTAAGGCCAGGAGGAAAAGTACCCCCCATCCTCAAAACTCTGAAACATAGTCAACCCAAGAGACATTGTAAACAGTTGGTTCTAGTTCCTCTGTGGGAAATTGTTGAGGACCTAGGTCAAAATCCCTAAATCCCAAATAGAAAACCTAACCCTAGAAATAGAATTTCCAAGATCAGAGAGTTTTGATTTGATTAATCGATTGTTTGACTAATCAAACCTCTAGAATTTGCCCTTGTTGGAGAACTAACCCTAGCGCAAGCTATTCCTAAGGTTTTGTTCTCGGAAAAAAACCGAAATAAATCTAGAACTCATATTATTAACCCTTGTCCTAGCCCAAACTTCCTAAAATCTTAGAAAAGCCGAAAGTAAAGAAAATATTTCAATTTTATTGCTAATTTGAAAAAATACTTGAATGAATGCAAACCTAATGTTTGATGGCCTATTTATACTAACACAATAACCTACCTAGTACTAATAGGAAATAAATAAATTGAATTCTAATACAATTCTAATAGAAAATAAAATAGAAACCTAATACAATTCGAATACTAAAAACCTAAAAAGAAACCTAATAGAAAACAAACTGCCGCTAAACAAAATAGAATAAGGCTGCCGCACTTTTTAGTACCACAACCTGGGGTTCGCGACAGTGAGTCACCACTAGGTCGCCGTACTCACTATTTTCATTTTCGAATTTTATTAGAAAACAGTGAGCGTCGCGACTCTTATGTTGCGACGGTGGGTCACGACAAAGGGTAGCGGTACTCACTGTATTGCGAAAACCCTTCCTCCTAGTATAGTTCTCATCATTCCCCATTTCTTCCATAATGTCCTTGCCCTCAAGGGCAACATTTGAAAACCTCTACACCCTGCCATAATAAGTTTCATCTTCGTCTTCGTCTTCAGATACCGACTCTCCGGAATCCTCAATCATTAACAGCTTACCACTCTTACATTGGTGTCCCATAGCCCACTTTTCACCACACTTGAAGCACAAACCCTTCTTGATATGTTCGTGTACCTTCTTTCATGATAACTTCCTTACTTCTTTTGTCTTACCCTTCGATTCACTTCCCACTTCAGTGTTTTCCTCCTCGAAAGTCCTAGTTTGCATAGGGTTTGAGTATTTGCTTCCCTTGTTCTCCTCAAATGCTTTCCTCTCCTTGTAGCTTCCTTCAAATATCTTTGCCATCCGCATCCCTCGCGCAAATTCCGCGGCTGTCTTAGTTTCACTTCCCTTGCCAACCAGGGTTGCAATCCCTCAATAAATGACCCGATTAGTGAAGTTTCTGACCACCCCTTTACCATAGTCTACAGGCGTCGAAACTCTTCAATGTAGCTCTGGACCCTGCCCTCTTGGCGAAACTTTGCAAGCTGCCCATGGTGATTTATCACTGGTGATGGCCCTCATTAAGCTAGGAATTCGGGCTCAAAAGCAATCCATCCCAATCTTCGACGATCAAGCTCGTATTGCTTCTTAATCCATCTCCACCAACTATTCGCTTTACCGTCCAAGTACATGCATGCTATCAATACCCAGTCATCTCTAGTAGCCTCATAGACTTGAAAATAATGGACAGCCTAATCCAACCATTCATACGGATCACCCCTACTAAAGTGAGGAAAATCTACCTTTGGTTTTCTCGGACCCCGATTCCCTCTTTGACCGAATTCATAGGTTGCTTCATTAAACTGTCAGTTTCTGGGTCTCGAAATCCGGCTCTCCCCTGTAATTCCTCCGGTCTCCCCTTCGGAATTCATCTTCGCTACTCGACCTGAACCCTTCGGGCACCCTACCGGCCCCATGCCTGTGTCTCCCTCGATTCAGTTCAACCCACCGTTCGGCTATCCCTTCTCCCCACTCTACTCTGCCACCATGCCTATACTGAACCAGAGTCCTAACCTATCTCTTGACTCTTTCGTCTTACTAGTATACTGGTTCGACAAAAGGTGGCCTTACCCCATAAGTCCATCTGGTCTCTTGAACGACTTCATCTTCAACCCCTACTTCTTGAACAACCTCACCTTCCGTCGGATGCCGCTCACCCCTGGCTAACAGACGTCCCAATGCTTCGGCAATTCTCACTAGTTCGGCATGCAACTCTCGTTGTCTTGCTTCCAAGGCATCTAGGCATACCCTGGGGGTTGGAACAGTTTTCAGAGTCTGATTGTTGTCACTGGTCGCCATCCCAAAAATACACTCAATGAAAGCACTAAATTGTGGAGGACCTAGGTCAAAATCCCTAAGTCCCCAAATAGAAACCCTAACCCTAGAAATATAATTTTCAAGATCAGAGAGTTTTGATTTGATTAATCGATTGTTCGACTAATCAAACCTCTAGAATTAACCCTTGTTGAAGAACGAACCCTAGCCCAAACGTTCCCAAGGTTTTGGTTTTGGAAAAAAGCCGAAATAAATCTAGAACTCGGGTTATTAGCCCTTACCCTAGCCCAACCTTCCTAAAATCTTAGAAAAGCCAAAAGTACAGAAAATATCTCAATTTTATTGATAATGTAAAAAAATACTTGAATGAATACAAACCTAATGTTTGATTGTTTATTTATACTAACACAATAACATAACCTAGTCCTAATAGGAAATAAATAACTTGAATCTTAATACAATTCTAATAGGAAATAAAATAGAAACCTAATACAATTCGAATACTAAAAACCTAAAAAGAAACCTAATAGAAAACAAACTGCCGCTAAACAAAAAATAATAAGGCTGCCGCACTTTTAAGTACCGCTACCTGGGGTTCGCGATAGTGAGTCACGATCAAGTCGCAGTGCTCACTGTTTTCGTTTTCGAATTTTATTCGAAAACAGTGAGCATCGCGACCTACCAAATGATAGTACACACTGTCCCGCGAAAACCCTTCCTTTTCCCTTCCTCTTAATATGGTTCTCATCAGAAATACAAACCAGTTATAGTTAAATGATCAATTAATTGCATTTGGCATCCCATGCATGTTAAAGCATGGAAAAGATCTTCTTGGTCAAGATGACACATTGCCAATTGAAAGGCCAAAACTATTAGTGCTGCCAAATGATAGTATACTTTACTCAGACAACGAATCATAGTAAGCTTATATTGATCAATCAACCATGTTCTGTTCTCTTCAAGTTGCAATGGTTTTAATTATTTGTCAAATATAAATGTGAGTCATCAATTTTACAAATAAATTGTTTAAACAATACAGTGGATCCCACTTCAGAGAGCAATTGTAACAAAAAAGCTACCAATTGTAACAAAAAAGCTACCAATTGTAATAAAAAAGATACCATCTTAATGGAATTGACTCATCTCATATGCTTATTCTTATAGTGAACCTCCTTATTTTTTTTTTTTTAAATTTTTTTTTTAAATACTTCTTGTGAACCATTTTATAAGCACTCTTAGAAATTAAGATCAAACCACTGACTTCCTTACTTACCAAGCTAATAAAGATCAATTCAAGCAATCACCCAACAACCTTAAGACATCACATGTAAAAGGAAGGACCTTCTCTACAGTCAATAATCATGTTATACATACATATAGGTAATATAGGTCACCTACCCACCAGTGAATAATGCATAGAAAGTAATGTAGTCTAACTAGACCTGAATGAAACTGGAATGAAGGCTGACAAAGTGCAATTATAATATTTGGATAAGTTTTCGCGGATTACATCAAGGGAAACACAAAACAGCTCAAATACCAGAAGCTATGGTAACAATAAGAATCAAAAGAAACAAGAATTATAATCTTCGACATCCTTTTTTTTTTCTTCTTCATTCAAAATATATAAGATATCCTAACTTTATTAAACAATAGTTTACTTCCACATAAAAATCGTAAAAGAATTAAATCCCTGCCAAGTTAAACATAACTGAACTTTGCCCAACTCTAGTTCCCTCAATCATATTATCAAATCATAAAGTTCTCACAATTTTTATGTAATTGAAACTAAATCATAAACACTATAAAGATAACAAAGCTTAACTCATCCATAAGTAAAAAACAAACAATTACTAGCTCAGGACTTCTTCTTAAAGTTCTTACAATTTTTTGCATCTAGGATTCCTCAATAAGATTAAAATGGCATAAAAAAGGCTAGAAAGAGCAAGTTCAATTTAAAGAATAAAGACCTACGCATGGTATGCCATCTAAAATAGCAATTGTAGCAGCAACTGCTCCATTCTCCCTCACAATCGCCTCCACCTCCTTCGCTGTTTCCAAATTTTTAGGAAAAGGCATCCCTGAACACAAATCAGAAACACTAATAAGACTCGAATCCGTATCCAGTATGTGCTAATAAATTCGATAAGTTATTCACAAGTTTTAAATTGTCATTACAAGCATATTCGTCACACACATTTTACATCAAAGAAAATGGAAAAGAATTGATAAACGTCAAATACATTATCCAAAAAACCAACTGGACATCAAAAACAAACAAAAAAATCGAAAAATCTCCATTAAGATTGTTTTTGAAAAAGGGCCTAAGCTGGGGGGATTTTTCGAAGCAACCAAAAACAAAAATCTACTGAGACCCCTAATAAAGAAGCTAAAACGATGAAAAAAATAATCATGGAATGGTATGATAAACAAGTGAATTAGTGATTACCATGTGAAATAATGGTCGACTCTAGAGCAACAACGGCGTGCCCACGTGTCAAAGCTTCGCTGACCTCCGGAGATAACTTCACCAAACCCTGTAAAAAAAAAAAAAGCAATCAAAAGATTGAAAACGGTGTGAATTCAAATTGAGAAGAAATTTGTAAAGTGTTTTTGCATTACTTTCGAAAGTGGGTCGGTGGGATTCAAATGATTGTGAAGATTGGACAGTCTTGAGAGAGCTGAAGACGCCATTTTTTTTTCCTTTTCTGTAATAGTGAGCTGAGCTGAAATAATGAGTTGTTGTCTGTCAAAATTCGTTTCGTCTTCTTTTCGTTGTCAAAATGATTTCTTTCGGTTAATTTCATTAGGCTCCCGTGAGGTTTGCCAAATTACATACACTACAATTGTTTGGATTTTAATTTCATCCAAACTATTTTTTCAGTTAGATTATAGTCTGATACTCTTATAAGGGTGTGTTTGGTATACCAGATTGGATTGAACTATTTTTATAGGAATTAATTACACTCAACCTCTCTGAGGTTTGGCTAATTATATTCGGAATTAAAGTTTGCATTAATGGACACTAACCTCGTCTCACGTTAACGTTAACCGTTAAAATAACCGTTGACTTTTTTCAAATTTTTTAAATGACCAAAATACCCCTGTCACAATTTTTTTACTATTCATTAAAAAAATTCGTGGTGGAGATCCAATCTGGATCTCCACCAGGAAAAAAAAAAATTTTTTGATTGTTCATCGTCGAACCCAGAGGGTCTGGGTTCGATCTCGAACCTAGAAGGGTTCGAATCGAACCCTCTGGGTTCGTGGAACCCAGAGGGTTCAAAGATCGAACCTTTCTGGGTTCGATCTCGAACCCTTCTGGGTTCGATGAATCTCGAACCCAGAGGGTTCGAAGATCGAACCCTTCTGGGTTCGATGAATTCTGGGTTCGAGATCGAACCCTCTGGGTTCAACAATGAACAATTAAAAAAATTTTTTTTTTTTTTTTTTCTTGGTGGAGATCCAGATCTCCACTAAGAAATTTTTTTTTAAAATGAATAGTAAAAAAATTGTGACAGGGGTATTTTGGTCATTTAAAAATTTTGAAAAAAGTCAACGGTTATTTTAACGGTCAACGTTAACGTGAGGGGAGGTTAGTGTCCATTAATGCAAACTTTGATTCCGAATGTAATTAGCCAAACCTCAAGGAGGTTGAGTGTAATTAACTCATTTTTATAGGGTTGGATTGGATTTGATTGAACTTGACTAATTTGTATTGTAAAGTGTTTGGTGTAGTGTAGGACTAAAGTAAAAGCAATAATGTCCTTTATTTGGTATTGTAAGGGATTAGATAATAAAAAATTGTATTTTATGTTTGATAAAGTGAGAGTGCTTAGAATAATATTAGATTAAATTAACTTTTAAATTAAATTAAATTATTTAAAATCAATTTTAAATACAATAAATTTTTTAATTTTTTAAAATAAACTAAATTAAATTTTGTTACAAATTAAATCAAATTATTTTAAATTATTAAATATAATATGATATTATTTAACTTTGAAATAAAATAAAATATTTTAAAAGAATTAATATTATAAAAAGAACTAATTACACTCAACCTCTCTGAGGTTTGGCTAATTACACTCAGAATCAAAGTTTGCATTAATTGACACTGACCTCCCTTCACGTTAACTTTGACCGTTAGAATAAACGTTGACTTTTGCCAAATTTATTAAATGACCAAAATACCCCTGTTAATTAATATTATCAATTTTTTTTGTTCTGAATTAAAAACAATTGATGGTGGAATCCAGATTGGATCTCTATCGTCCATCATTGTTGATGGACGGTGGAGATCCAATCTGGATCTCCACCAAGAACAAACAAAAAAAAATTTTGAAACTTGAATGTCTGGGTTCGTTCGAACCTAAACTTCGAACCCTTTGTGAATTGTATTCGAACCCACAAGGGTTCGAAGACATACCCACAAGGGTTCGAAGATGTCTTCGAACCCTTGTAGGTTCAAGATCAAACCCATAAGGGTTCGACTTCAAGCCCACAAAAGGTTCGAAGTCTGGGTTTACATTTAAGTTTCAAAATTTTTTTTTTTTGTTTGTTCTTGGTAAAGATCCAATCTGAATTTCACCATCAATTTTTTTTAATGCATAGCAAAAAAAATTAATAATACTAATTAATAGGGGTATTTTAGTCATTTAATAAATTAGGCAAAAGTCAACGTTTATTTTAACGGTCAAAGTTAACGTGAGGGGAGGTCAATGTCAATTAATGCAAATTTTGATTTCGAGTATAATTGGTCAAACTTCAGGGAGGTTGACTATAATTAGTTCATTATAAAAATAATGTTATTTTGAGTTGATATTAAAAACAATTTAATTTTAAAATGTTTTAATGAAATTATTAATTAACTTTTAAAATATATTAAATAATTTTATTTTATATATTGTTTAATAAAATAGGAGAAATTTATGAAAATGAAAAAAAGAAACAAAGCGAGAGGAAATATAGAGAAAGATGAACAAATGAAAAAGTTAGAAAAAAAAATATTCTACTATGAGAGAAAGGGGGAGGGCGGGATAAATTAGTCCCTTTAGTTTGGAAGGGTTAGCTTTGTACCACTTAAGTGGGATAAAATTTTAATGGGACTAAATACAGTCCTTGTTGCTTGGGATTGCCAAATAAGGGATTGGACTATTTTTTGTCCAATCCCTTTCCAATCTCAATCAACAAACATGTCATAAGGGCTCGTTTGGCAGATAAGACTACCTTGGATTGGACTAAGTCATGGAATTAAACTGGACTGCACTGGCTTGGTTTGGATTGAGGCTAAGTTTTGACCTATGTTTGGTACTACATCGGACTAAGAGCTGGACTATTAAAATAGTCCAGACCAGTGTTTGGTGCTATTTTAGACTATTTTTCAAACTATTTATTTATTTTTTGAAGAAACTATTTTTTTTTATTTTATAAAATTGTAAATATAAACATTATTGATATATTTTTTTTATGAC
Organism: Xanthoceras sorbifolium; assembly: GCA_003430845.1. Classification (NCBI taxonomy): domain Eukaryota; kingdom Viridiplantae; phylum Streptophyta; class Magnoliopsida; order Sapindales; family Sapindaceae; genus Xanthoceras; species Xanthoceras sorbifolium. The sequence goes on along the minus strand of CM010620.1, from coordinate 20,542,458 downwards.
ATTGGTTCAAAATGAAATAACAACCAATTATGTCGCTTCAATTAATTATGCAACTTTCTCCTTAACTTTCAAATATCACTTTGCTCATATTATTCAATATTTGAAAATGAAATATAAGGTGCAAACTCATATAAATCCAAATAGTATATAAATTAAACAAGTAATAATCTAACATATGCTGATAATTCCAAAGCCTTCAAGAATAGAAATAACAATTTCAACAATTTTTAACCTCATTTTTTTTTCCTAAAAGTAAACCAAATGAGAATGCATAAGAGAAACAATTACAAGACAATTCAGGAATAACAGTGATGACAAAAAAGATTAAGCAAAATGTTAAGGTGTAGTTGGGTCTTCGCTAAATCGTATAAAATCCAACAACGTGCTCTTACATAATTAACATTAATTATATATATAAAGAAAGCAAATGAAAGTTTGATGATCATTCACTTTATCTTTTTCAAAATACACATTAATTATATATAATATCATTTCATTTAACACATTAAAAAAGTAGTAGAAGAACTTCCAGATTAACAAAAAGGAAGTTTAACCATAACAAGTTAGCACACTTGTGGTTGTTTACAAAATGTGGGATGCAAAAGACACACAGGTATAGAGGAAATGACTCTATATAATTTCACTCAGGAGAGAGTCGACATAAACCTTTTTCATCTCACCTCAAGTGACATGAACAAGAAAATATTTTGTGGTTTCTCCAAAATGAACTTCAATGCCCTAATTTATTCAAAATGTGAAAGCCCCATGTCCTTCAGTTCTTTGGCAATATCGGATCTATCTTTATTCCCTTTGTAATCCATCTTTTTTGCACTAACTTCAACTAGTTCCTTTAGAATAGACACAAGAGCACCATCATCACTGGATGTCCTTTTCCTTTTGCCTTGATTTGACCTAAAGTAGTTGCTCTCCTTGTTGATGGAAATGGGAGAAGCATCCTCATTAATATCATCACCTTCATTATTGCCAATGTCTTCTATCATATCACTTGGGACCTCAGCTCCTTTCCTATTAGCACGGCCTTTGCCAAAAATATTAGTAAATCCGTCAAATATAGAGTATAGTTCGTTCCTCCATTCAGTTGCACTGCTATGGTGCTGTCAAAAAAAATATTGACCTCATGAGTATATAAAATAAATCACATATCCTAGCACACTCTTCTAAGAAATAACAACATAAAAATCACATAGCATTACATAGATATAATTGATAGAGGTGTAACTTCACATAGCTCTCCCATGCTTTATTACTATCTACTTCAATACATTTATTCACATTATTCCAAGCAAATCCGCTAATGTTCATTATGTCATAAATGGTGTTGTAATTCTTTTTCCACTTCTTTAGCTTTGATTCAAGGTGTGGAATTGTCGATCCAGGACAAATATGATTTAGAGCCTTCTCCATTTGAGCCAAGCTACCAACTTTGAAGTTCTCAGTGTCACAACGCTTGCGGTTAGCCACAAAATCTTCGAGAACTGTCAGAAATAATTCCTCCTCAAATATGGTCCAAGCTCGCCTTTACTTGCCTTTACCTTGCAGAACAATTTCACTAGTACCAATACTTTCCATTCCTTAGCAAAATAAGAGACAATTCAAATCGAGGAAAATGATAATCAAGCACATAATCAGAGTAGTAGAAAATCAAAGTATCACATCCATTATTGAAAATGCAAAATACTTCACAAATACAAAGAATGTAATATCAAATCAAGGTTCCAAAGTGCTGAAAACTAAACCAAACTACAAAGATTAAAAATGAATACCCAAATTACAAAGATACAACAAATAACTAAGGATGCGTTTGGTGCGCGGGGATTGAATTGGACTATTTTTATAGGATTAGATTGGGATATGATTGGATTGGACTAATTGTACTGTCATGATTTTGATGCAGTACGGATTGGACCCTAAAATAATTATATCTCTGTGGTTGTAGTATGTGATTGGACAAAAAATTTATTGTGTTTATGTTGATATAGTGTGAGATTGGTTAATTTAAAATTAGATTAAATTAATTTTAAGTAAAAAACATTATTTTAAACCAATAATAAAATTTTAATTTGGTTTAAATTTTTTAAATAAAATATGTTATACTACCTTTTTCAAAAATAATACAACTATGTACAATTAATTTTTTTTAAAAAATCACATTTTATATTTTTTTTTTGAGCTATTATAATTCATTCGGGATTTAGAGGAGGAGAACAATACTCGAACTCATAACCTCGAGGTGTTAAGTGTGAGAAACATACAACTGGTTTAAACCTCATATTATCACATTTATATTTTTATTAATATTAAATAATATATTTTTTAAATAATATTCTAAATATAAAAATTGAAAAAAAAAAAGCTTGGGACAATTTTGTCCCTAGCTTTGAGGCGGGACAAAATCAACTTTAAAAAGTTGATCCCAGTCCCATCCAAAACCAATCATAGTCCAACCCAGTCTAATCTTATGCTCCAAACAAGGTATTAGGGCATGTTTGGTATATGGAATGACTTGAACTGGACAAGACCTGAGTTTTAAAACCCTATTTGATGTGTCACTAGACTAGGAAAGTGGGACTAATCAGTCCAGACCTACCAAAAAAGTATACTATTCTTCACTATCTAAACCCGTTCAAAACTTAGGTCTTATTTTGTCCCCTCCCTATCAGTCCTCCTCATAGTTCTCTCCAGTCTCCTCACACATGAAGTTGCATCGTCTTCTCCTCATGCACACCTCCCATCCTTGTCTTTTCAAAGCTGTTGGGGACACACTTGGTAATAACCCATTTTTGACTCATTCTTTCTTTTGATATGTTTTTTCTTTTCCAAAATTGTATTTTATAGATTTTTTTTGCTAATTTTTGCGATATCGTGGATGGGTTTCATTTCCCCTTGATTTTTTTTTATTTTGATTTTTTTTCCTGTAGATCTATGGTGACCTACCAATTTTGTTACTTTTTATTTTATTTTTTGGGGTATTCTATATTCAGTTTTGGGTGTTTTGGTATGCATATGCGGTCATGTGTTGTTTCTTCAATCTTTGTTATGCTACCTTCTTTTTATTTTTCTTTTCTTTTTTTTATCTTTTTTCAGTTCAGATTCCATAAAAGATTGAAAAGATTGAAACTGTACTGGAATTTCAATTGAAAATAAAATAATTTAGAAACTTAAATTTCTAAGTGAAAAAAATGCAATTATTTTACTTTTTACATTTGATTCCTGGTGTTGTATGCACTGTTGAGATGGCATGAGTTTTCAATCTTCTTAATTTCATTCTTTTTTCCTTAATTAT